>JAZHRO010000018.1:2690000-3890000 GCA_037157565.1 Thalassia testudinum | reverse complement strand
TTTGTATCCAGACATCTACTAACGTGACACAATATCTCATATGACCTTTATTTACGAGGTATTATTCAGGATTAGGGGTGTTCAAGAGGATATCGGGTGGCTTCTTTGGTGGAAGTGCCTATTCTTGGCACCGGGAAAGGAATGGATAGGACAATGTATTTCTGACATTGACATTAATACCCTCCTTCAGCTGAGGATTTCGTAAAAGACAGTCGTGACCATCCACCTCAGTCTTAGTTTTATCAGAACCCACTCTCTACGTATTTACCTTATTTGGTAGCTTTCAAAATATTCTCACTAAGAACTTGTACACAGAAACCAAGAAAGAAAACTTATGCCTAACTCCGAGTATCATTATCTCATTATCCAGAGTTTAAGATTCCTCATACTAGTCTTAGAGCACCAATAGACTTTCTACTCTCACCTCACACTTGTTTGGTAGATCTGTTAGAAGATAGTTTGCCTAACTCCCTAATTACTGTCCAAGGACTTAGGAGAAGAAGCATTGCTTCTTCTCGACAAACCAAAGATGTTTATCGGTCTTTATAAAGGATCCATTGCAAATTCTACATGTAAGTGTGAAATTGTACTAGATTCTAAACTCAGGAATCAACTTAAAAATAAATCCTTAATAAAACCTTAATAAAAATTCTTTATGCCTAAATGCATTTTTTTTTTGACATAAAAATTAGACATGCAATGTACAACCCCCCATGCCTATTCGTTACAATGTTCTCATTGAAATGTATGCATGAAAATCAAAATATAATAAGCAAGAGGAGAGGATATCACCTGACTATGCTTGTTGATCCAAGTCAGCATGAATATAGAGATGCAGAGCTACATGTACAGAGTACTGGGTTGCCTCCCAGCCAACGGTAAGTTTAACGTCATTTGCCGAACTCACCTCAGCTTTAAGAAGATTCCAGAAGGTTGATGTGACCATCGGGAATGAGATCATAGTTCTGCGTGATATAAGGCTTCAATCTCTAATCACTCACCTTTGTCTCATGGTCGGTCTTGGGATCCAACATAAGCACAGCTCCATGAGGGTAGACTTTTCTTACAATGAAGGGACTTATCCACTTTGATCTTAATTTTCCCAGAAAGAGCTTCAAGCGTGCATCAAATAACCAAACATTTTGATTAGGGACAAAGCTTTTTCTAGAGATGTACTTATCATATAAAACTTTTGTCCTATTCTTATAGATTCTCATGCTCCCATAAGCATCATTACGAATTTCATTCAATTCAGTCAATTGGAATTTTCTGTCATCCAGATCGATTGAGATCCAAGTTAAATGTTCTGATTGCCCAATAAGCTTTATGTTCAAGCTCAACGAGCAGATGGAAAGATTTTCTATAGACCAGATAGAATGGAGACATTCCAATCAGAGTTTTATATGCAGTCCGATAGGCCCAGAGAGCGTCATCCAATTTGGTAGACCAATCCTTCCGATCCAGGTGAACCATCTTTTGAAGGATCTTTTTAATTTCTTGATTGGAGATTTCAACTTGTCCGTTGGTCTACGGATGATATGGAGTAGAGATTCTGTGAGTGACTCCATACTTGGCTAGTAAGGTCCTGAATTAGTTGTGAATGAAATGGGACCCGCCATCATTAATCAGAGCTTTGAGTACACCAAACCGACTAAAGATGTTCTTCTTTACAAAATCCATGACCACTTTATGATCATTGGTGCAGGTCGAGATGGCCTCAATCCATTGGATACATAATCAACTACCACCAGAATGTACAGGTATCCAAATGAATTGGTAAAAGGTCCCATAAAATCAATGCCCCAAACATCAAAGATTTCGACTTTAAGGACTAGATTTAGGGGCATCATGTCCTTCCTGGTCATGTTTCCTAGAGTTTGGCAATCGATACGTGACTTACAGAAGTTGTACGAGTCACAGAATAAAGACGACCAATACAATCCACTCTGCAGTACCTTGGCTGCCATCTTTTGTCCTGAGAAGTGACCTCCACAAGCAAAAGTGTGGTAGAATTCTAGTACACTTGTGCGATATCCTCGTCTGGAATACAACGGCAAATAACCTAATCCGTGCAAACTTTGAATAGCTCCAGGTCTTCCCAAAAGTAGTATTTGGCATTGAAAATCAACTTATCCCGCTTATGCTTAGTCCAATCCATGGGTAGTTTTCCGATGGTGAATTAGTTGACAATATTTGCAAACCAAGGTAGTTTGCAAACAGTCAAGAGAGTCTCATCAGGGAAAGAATCACAGAGTTGAGGAGTTGTAGAGTCTACAAGGATTCTGGAGAGATGATCTACTACTACATTTTGGGCACCAGATTTGTCTTTGATTTCTAAATCAAATTCTTGCAGTAGAAGGATCCATCTGATTAATCTGGGTTTTGCATCCTTTTTAGACATCAGGTGCCTTAATGCACTGTGATCTATGAAGATTGTGACATGAGATCCTAGTAGGTAAAGTCTAAATTTCTTTAGAGCAAACACTATGGCTAGCAACTCTTTTTCTGTAGTGGTGTAGTTTCTTTGAGCCTCATTCAGAGTTTTACTAGCGTAGTAAATCACAGATGGTTTCTTATCTACCTTTTGTCCCAAGACTGCCCCGATGGCATAATCAGAGGCGTCGATCATGATTTAGAAAGGATGATCCCAATTAGGAGGTTGTAAGATGGGTGATTATGTAATAGCCTCCTTCAGCTGATTAAAAGCCTTTGAGCAATTTGAATCAAAATCAAAGGATTGATCTTTTACCATCAAGTTACTAAAGGGCCTTGCCACCTTAGAAAAGTCCTTAATAAATTGACGATAAAATCCCACATGTCCAAGAAACGATCTTACTTTCTTAATCATCGAAGGTGGCAGAAGTTTGATTATAGTGTCCACCTTGGCTTTATCCACTTCGATTCCCTTTTCAGACACAACATGGCCAAGGACTATGCCCTCCTTGACCATGAAGTGACTCTTTTTCTAGGATAGAACAAGATTCATCTCAATGCATTTTTGTAAATTCTTTTCAAGATTGATCAGACATGATTCAAAAGAGTCCCCAAACATAGAAAAATCATTCATGAAGATTTCCATGAAATCACCTATCATGTCTGAAAAGATTGCAAGCATGCACCTTTGAAAGGTTGCTGGTGCATTGCATAATCCGAAAGGCATTCTACGGAAGGCAATGTTCTATAGGGACATGTGAAGGTGGTTTTCTCTTGATCCTCGGGGTTGATAGCTACTTGATTATAGACGGAATAGCCATCCAAGAAATAGAAGAATTGTTGGCCAGCTAGTCTTTCCAGGATTTGATCAATGAAGGGAAGTGGAAAGTGGTCTTTCTTGGTAGCACTATTCAGCTTCCTGTAGTCGATATTGACTCTCCAAGAGGAAGCTGTGCGGGTTGGAATCAATTCCCCATTATCATTAGTAATCATAGTCAGCCCGACTTTCTTAGGAACCACTTGTACAAGATTGATCCATGGGCTACCAGAGATTGGGCAGATTATTCTCGCATCTAACCACTTGATTATTTCCTTTTTCACTACCTCCCACATGTTAGGATTCAACCGTCTCTGCATTTCTCGGGAGGGTCTCGATCCATCCTCAGTATAGATTCTGTGGGTGTAGTAAGTGGGACTAATTCCCTTCAGATCATCTAATGTCCAACCAATTGCTCTACTGTTTCTTCCCAACACTTGAATCAATTGCTTTTCTTGAGTTTGGGTTAGGTGAGAGCTAATGATTAATGGGTAAGTCTGATCAGATCCCAAGAAAATATATTTTAGATGATCTGGAAGAGGTTTAAGTTCAGGTTTGGGTCCTTGGGATAAAGGCTCAAGTGGTGGATCACAGTTACCCTCAAGAGGTCATGGAATCAAGTCAGTGATTGGTGGGCTGACCTCTTGATTGGTTTGGGTGTCAAGGCTTGTAGGATCAGATTGGGTTATTCCTAATTCCATACGATATTCAATGGTATGGTCCTCAAATCTTTTATCATTTCACAGTCTTCAAATTGTTTGATGGCCTTAAAGATGTTAATTTTTGTCTTCTTATCCCCGAATTTGATTTCCATACTGCCAGATTCATAGTCAATATTTGCCTTGGCAGTAGCTAAATATGGTCTTCGTAGAATTATTGAGGTGTTCTTCAAGTTCTTTAGTACCTCCAAGTCAAGGACCAGGAAATCCACAAAAAAATAAAAATCACAGACCTTGACAATTATATCCTTAACAATCCCTCGTGGTGTGGTCATAGATCAATCAGCCAGTTGTAATGTGACCTCAGTAGGTTTTAGCTCTCCAAAGTTAAAGTTTTTGTATAACATAGTGGGGATTAGATTTATGGAGGCACCTAAATCTAATAGAGCCCTATCAAAAGTAGTATCCCCCATAACACATGAGATCAAAGGGGCTCCTGGATCTTTCTATTTTCGGGGTAGGTTTCTAAGGATAACTGCACTAGCTTGTTTAGATAAAACTACTCTTTTAGATGATTTGGCCTGGTGTTTAGGTGTGCACATTTCTTTTAAAAATTTCGCATAGGCTGGGATATTCTCAATAGCCTCAAGGAGTGGTATGTTCACCTGGACTTATTTAAAAATATAAAGCCACTCAGATGGATTAGTTTTCTTTTTCCTAGGTTTGTTCAAGGCTTCAGGAAAGGGAGCTTGTGAGAAATCATGAGTGTTTGGGTCATGATCCTTGTCTTCTTGATCTCCTAGATCAAATTCGGGCTCCTCAAGATCTTGTGTTGGTTTAGATTTAGAGGGGTAAGGATCTTGGATCTATCTCCCACTTCTGAAGGTTACCGCACTAGCAAAAGCGTTAGGGTTAAAAGGTTGAGGTGGGTTATGCAAAATAGGTAAAGCCTGATTAGGGTTAGCAAAACCAAGTGGGTGCTAGGGAGCAGGTTGAACTATATGTGCCTGTTGCTCTCTTGTGTTGTGCTAGTTAACCGTATTGAAATTTCTTGGGTTTGGGACTGGTTAGGATGGCAGCATCCCATGTTGTCTAGCATCTACTAGCTGGTTCAGTCATCCCATCAATTCTGTTCTCAATTGATTCATTTCTTCCTTATGCCTCAAATTCATTTCTCTCATTTCTTTGAGGACTAGACTTAGATCAGAGGGCTAGTTTTCCTATGTAGGTTGTGGTTGATATGTGCGTGGTTGTGTGTACCTACTAGGTTGCCCATAAGTGTTTGGCTTAGTCAAGTTAGGACCCTGGGTGGGTTTCTGACTTGACCAAGCAAAATTAGGATGGTTGCACCATCCAAGGTTGTAAGTGTTTGAATAAGGCTCATTTCTAGTGTAACCTTGGAGTGCATTGACATCCTCAAGATAACTAGGCATTGGGCTACCTAGTTCAGAATTCGAGGGCATTAAGGTCCCTCCTTGGTACCCAGAAAGAGATGGGTCCAAGTACAGTTGGCTCATAGGTGGATCCATGGTTAGGTCATTAATGTTGTGCACTATTTCTTGACCTAGAGGGTTGGGGAATTGGTTGTGGGTTACCATAGGCACTCTGGTAGGCATAGGATTTAATCTGGATTGTGTACCTAAGGAATTCCCGCCCTTTAGAAGATTATCCAGTCTCTTATCCAAATTCTCCACATTCTTTCCCATGAGTTCCACCTTGTCTAATAGTTGTGCAATTAGCTCTAAATCAACCAAGTTTGAATTATTGTTACCTTCATAAACTCCGCTCCTTAGTTGATTAGCTCTATTAAAGGTGGACATTGAGGCATTGTTGAGGGAATTTTCACTCATATTTTCAAATAATTGAAAGGCTCTCTCAATGTCTTTGCTTAGGAAATTGCCCCCCATATGTGGTATCAACAAAATTCTTCAGATTATCACTCAACCCATAATAGGAAATATGGGCCAAGTGCCACTTCGGATCCCATGATGGGGGCATTTCCTAGCTAAATCATTGAACCTCTCCCAAGCCTCATGTAGTTGTTCCCCAAGGTTCTGCTTAAAGGTTGTTATGACACATCTAAGGGCATTAGTTTTTCCTACGAGGAAGAATTTCTTTAGGAATGTGCTTCTCAAGTCTTCCTAAGTTAGGATTGGTCTACCAATTGTTCTCAACCAATGTGCTGCTCTATCTTTCAAGGAGAATGGGAACATCTTCATCATCAGGGTACCTTCATTCATGTTCCTAGGGCCAAAGGTTCTTCCTATGTGTAGGAGATCTTCAAGGTTGTGGAAGGGGTCATCTGACTCACGACCATGGAAGTGGGGAATCAAGTTAATGATCTAAGGTTTGAGTTTAAAATCTTCCCCATCTTAAGGTACCCTAACAAAGGGTTCAGGTTGAGCATTAGGAGGGTTATAAAAGTCACAGAGGGGCTGGTCTGCCCTTTCATTTTGGAGTCAAGTGATGGCCTGCACTATGACTTCCATCTATAGGTCATGATGTTGGCCCTACTTAGTGATCTACCTTTGTAAGAGAGTCATAGGATCCAGATTTTCCTCTTCAATCTCTTCTTCCTCGTGGTGACTAGCCATTGCAAAGGGTTTAAATTCAAATCTTGGATAAATAGGTCTTCTCCTAGGATTTCTTTCTAATGGTGGTAGCAAATCAAGATTTTGAGATCTTCTACCTTGCATGCACTAGAAGAATGTTTGTAGACGAGAGAGAAGACAGATGAGAGAAACCCCGCTTACTCAATGCAAGCAATTAAACTGATCCTTAGAGTGTCAACCCTAATTAGACCTGACCTTGGCTCCCCAAAGCATGACTGGGTTAGATCAACCCTTGAATTACTTGGCTGGCCAAAAGGGTGGGACCCCTTAGGACACCCTGCACGGCAAGACACTGATCGTGCTACTCCTCAACATAGTTAATTAAGTTAATTGAGCTTAATTATGTGTAGAAGAAAGTAACTTAAGTTAACTCAAATTTGTGTCGGTTGAGTAGTATAAGGTTAAGTTAACCTAACATTTTAGATTTTATTACTTTTAACTGGTTGAGTCCAGGTCATTTGCTGGGAGGTATATAGCTTATTCAGAATTCACCAAGCTATTTACGCTACTCATAGGAGGTATAATTAAGTTAATTTTAACAACATGAATTTTGCCTAATGATTTAAATTTAAGAAATATGCAAAATTCCATAAGAAAACATATTTACACAAATGATGTTCTTTAATAGCAAGTAAACATGTTAATTTCTATTTATTTCAAGAAATTAAGGTAATAGAAAGTCTTTCTAATTAAAATGTGCCTTATTACAACATTAAAAGCAAAAAGAAATTTAAAATAATGTAAGAAATTAAGCTATTTCTTTTCTTTGTTTCTTCAGCCTTTCTCTCTCTGTCTTCTTTACCTTTCTCTTTCTCTTTTCTCTTTTCTCTTATTCTTTTCTCTTATTTCTCTCTTATCTTTCTCTTATTTTCTCGAGCTCTTCTCTTCTTCCTCTTTTCTTTCTTCTCTTTTTTGCCTTATCTCTTAGTGCCTATTCAGCCTTCTCTTTCTTCTACGAATTCTCCTATCTTCCTTCTCCTTCTCTTCCTTTGCTCCTTCCTCTACTTTTGCCTTAGCATTTTCCTTATCCTTTCCTTAGCTACCTTCATTCCTTCTCTTTGTCGTTCAGCCTTGGCCTTAGTATCTTTTCCTTAACACTTAGCGTTAGCCTTTCCTTAACCTTTCCTTTCTTTCCTTCTGAGCCGAACCAGGTTTTTTTCCTCTTCAACCAAAAATTAGGTTATTTATTGGTGGCTTGGACATTTCATGGATACGCAGCACCCTTTTCAGGGTGGGACCAAACCCTACTAGGTCTAAGCCTGATTCAATTATTTCAGTTTATTTTCCGGTTCAGAGTTTCGAGCCAAATCGGTTCACACCTCCCAGGCCTCGCAAACGCCCTCCGAGGGCCATACACTCGCACGCCACAGGTGCACACTCGCAGGCACATACACGCCCACACACACACAAATCTCATGCTCAATCGGTAACCATGCGTCGAGTGCTAACGACTGAACTGCCTATACAACAATTTTGTTTTATTCCCAGGTGGTCGTTCAGAGATACTCAATGTGGGACTAACATTTCCCCTCCCAGAGCAAACTTCAAGCGTCGATTCCTAATAGCTCAGAGCTCCATTTCAAGTGAATAAAAGCTTGTTGGAAAGCTCTTGAGTTGCTCTACAGGATTGTATTATCAATTTTATGTGAAAGGGAAGTTATGCTCTTCAATTTGAAGGGTGAATCTACTGGTTTTCTACAGTATAAAATGGCCTGGAAAATGGTTTCCTTTACTTTAAGTCCTCAGACTGGACTTTCTCTTCCAGTTGATGTTCTAAATGGGTTATAGAGTTAATTCTGCAGCTGCTAGTGTCGAAACTAAGCTCTCAGGAGTTTCAGGAAGTGTACAATCTCAAAGCTTCTCTGGAAGCTTCAGGAAGTTGAAATCAAACTTAGAAATGACCTAACATACAACTTAAGATCTGTTTAATCATTTAAAATAACTTCTAGAGGTTGTTACCAATTCATTTGGGCAGAATTTACAATTAAATCTCATCAAAAATCTACTGCCATCAGTTTAGGTTCAAAAATAACCCAAATTGGCAGGAACTAAAATCCAATCGAATTATACATCAGAGCTCATCCAAATCACTTTAAAATCATTCACAAACATCTCAGAATCAATTTAAACTCTTCAACACATCAGATTGAATCCAGAATCGAAGAATCAAACTCAGGTTTGACTGTAGAATCTCAAATTTTGACTTTCTTATTTAAACCTTTTCTCAAGAAATTAACACCTTGAATAGCATCCTTTCTATCTCAGGAACATGCTCAGACCCTAAAATAGATGTTTTAACTGAAATTCCTAGGGCTGCAGACTCATCGCCTGAGCTTCTAAAGTGGTTTGTTCATTAGAACAACCCAAAGGTTGTTACAGTGATCTAAGGATAGAAATGAGTTCGGTGCATGCCATTGAAACTTCTAGACCAATTAAATGCACCTTGAAACTATCTGTCAAACTTCTCCAACTCTGGCAGAGTTGGAGAAGATGAAGACCTAACTCAAGCTCCAGGCATTCAAATCTTAAATAAACACTCTCAAATTAATCAGTAATCCTTCTTTCATTGATCTGGAGTATCTCACCAAATTCTATAGGCTGAAGAATAGATTTGACTTGTCAGAGCTTTGGTGAGTCCAGAAAAAGTGAATTTGTGTTCAGAAAGAGAAATTGTGCCATTAATGACTTGAAAAGGTTCCTGAGGTCATAAGGAACCTCAGGATCAAGTTAAATTTCTCAATTGATTATTAAAATAAAGATTCATCAGTGAATTCCATTCTTGTAAAGTCTGAGTTGGTTAATGCTCAAGACTTATTTTCCCACTCAATTGAGTGGTCAAAACATGTCAACAGGTATTTGCGATCATAAATATATATATAATTAAGGATTTCAACTACTCTTGAGTTGCCATTGACAGCGAGCTCAGGAGTTTAATTAGATTTGGGCATTTACATTATATGTGGCATTTACTTGAATTAGAGTGAGGTTTAGGATCCTTGGAAGATGAATAGGTGATGGAGGATCCAATGAAGGTGGAAATTAGATCAACTACTACTGCCATAGAAAGAAGCAGTCGGTGGAGGTGGAAGTGATTTAGGCGAATTAGTGATCAAATAAGTAATTAAATGTGTTAGAAATTGTAATGAACGTGCACTTCAGAGGTCTTTTAAGACGTCTGGGAGGTGGCCCAGATGTCTGACCAGACGTCTGGAACCACTTCCAGACGTCTGGGAATCGGTTATTTTTTGGCACGCGTGATTCGTCTCCACGCCTGAGCGTGCAGACCTACGTACGCTCTCTCTCCCTCTCTTTTTCCCTCTCTCCTGCAGCCGCAGACCCACCCTGTTCGCTCTCTCTCTCCTCCTCGCGCGGCCTTAAAAGGCCATGCCCTCTCCCTCACTTTTGTCACCTCCGCCCCCTTCCTCTTCTCCTTCCAGCCAGTGCGCGAGAGCGAGCGCGAGTGAGCGGCGGCGGCGACAGCCGCGGTGAGCGTGGGAGGAGGTGCTGCGCGTGGAAGAGGCGCTCGGCCGTGAGGGCGAGCTCGCCAGGGCTGCTAGGGTCGGCTGGCGGGGGGCTCAGCGGGCGCGGAGCGACGCGTGGGGGACTGCTGTAGTTTGAGCAGCAAGCAGACGAGACGCAACGCGGCCGGGCGTCACGAGCGGAGGGCGAGTGGCGCCCTGATTTTGGAAACTTTTCCAGAATCAGACATCTTGGAGTTTAGCCAGACGACGGGGACGATGTCTGGAACACTGTCCAGACGTTTGAAAGGTGAGTTATTTCCGTGTTCCTTCCTTTTCTTCGACTGACCGTACTGAAAGAGAGAGGAAATGGGTACGCGCAGGTTCTGATCCGCCACCCAACACGAATCAGACGTCTGGCTGCAGTGCCAGACGATGGTAGCGACATCCAGACGTCCGGGGTGACCATCGAACGTTTGGGAACTAGGCCAGATGCCCCCGCAGGCTTCTGGACATCTGAGAGACCACGCAGAGCAAGGTAACCCCTGATACACTTTTTAAGACGTCTGGAATAAGTTCCAGACATCTGATTTTGCACTGTTTCGTCGTTTTCGACCCGTTGAGGGCCCGTTCGGGGTCCGTTTTCCGCGTTTCGAGTTGCGTGCTTTTCGGAATTACATCCTCTACCCATCTACAGTAGTTGTATACTATTTTGAGAAATTCCTTGTGTTTGATCCTTGTGATAGGACCTCGTTCCGTTGCAGTCTCGGGGGTTGCGGAGGCACGCGGGATTCCCGACCACGCCCCCAGTTCGCCTGTTGTAACCGGTAGAGTGGCTTTAAGTATAATCTGTTAAATTATGAAACCATAAATAGAACCTAGGACCTTGCATAAATCTTAGGAATGAGAAATGAGATTGAATGATAGATCCTAGGGTGTTGCATAAATCCTAGGGCTGGAAAACTAGATTGTATGATAGATCCTAGGGTATGACATGAATCCTAGGATGGGAAAACTAGTGGAATATGTGAACACTGCAGTCTTGAAAATGTGGAAAAGAAATAATAGCTTCCTGTAAATTTGTTTAAACAGCTGCCTGTTATGAATAAATGAACATGATTAAGAACATGGGATGTATGAACGTGAAACTGGAAAGGTGAAACCGGAATGCGCTGAGTTAAAGAGCTGGAACCCTACGAGGAATTAGGAGTAGAACTCCTGAAAAGTGAATGGAATAGAATTGGGGAAGTGGGCTGGCCCTTGAGCATGGAGTACCAAGGAGAGCGACTGTCCCCCTGTTTAGTGCAGAGCGGAGCTAGCTGCCCCAGGGACCCGGGGTTAGGACTGGCCACTCTGTACCGACTTGCTGGCCCTCGTGTACCTAGTATCGAGGAGAGCTACTAGTGTAGGGAGGTACTAGCTACCCCACGGGCCCTGGGGTTCTGCTAGCCTCCTACACCAACTTGTTAGGCCCACTGGGGCAAACCAGGGTAGTCAGGCGAGGGTACGCTGACTGTGGAGGGGCAATGCCCCTGTTTGGTTACTGTGGAGGGGTTGGACCCCTATTACTGAGAGGGCTCTGCCCTGTACTGGTTCCGTGCTATGCTTTGGGCGCACCCGTTAACGGAAACAACTGATCGTGTGCCAGTGCGGGTTAGCTACCCGTGCTTTTACCGCGTGTGCCGTAGTCACCGTTACGTCTGTCAGTGACCTTGGGGTGGTTGACTGAGAGTAGGATCACCACGGGGGACTCTCCCGGCCAGGAGAGCACCACGTGCTACTTCTACTGTTCGGAAAAGACTGCAATCAAGATCGTTCCCACGAGGAACATTCGAGATCAAGTGAAGGATCTGAGAAATAGATAAATTGTGAAACAATAGAAAGACGTAAATAAAGGAAGAAAGAAAAGGAAGAAAGAAAATTAAAACAGCTACTGTACACTTTACTGTTTCTTTAGTTTAGCTGCCACTCTACTCAGCGTTTTGCTGACGTGTTACACTCGTTACCTTTCAGGACCAGGTGTTGAGCAGCCAGGGTCAGCGGCTGCAGAGGACGCTGGGCCGAGTAGGGTCCAGTAGAGTTGCCACTGTTCTCTTGTACCTCTTTTTGGTTCCACTATAGTGAGTAGTTCCTGTTACCGTTGTACTTTTCTTTACCTGCAGTTTCATATTATGTTATGAATATTGTTCTACGGTTGTGGTGGTATATACTGTAGTGGTTTCTTTCCTTACTGCTGTATTTTCTTACTGTTAGTTATATTCATGCTGAATGTGGTTTATTTTACTGCTCTTTTGGTTACTTCCTCGTTGGATGACCAGGTCTTGGGATTAGTCGAGTCAGTCCGGTTCTCGTGTCCCGTAGGGACTCGGGAATCGGGTCGTTACAAGATGGTATCAGAGCAAGGTCGTCCCGAGAAGTGAATCAACTGACTAGAAAGTAACCAATTCACATGTCTATAACTAGAGTAGCCACCACAACATATCTTTTGACATGAGTTCTTAGACGTTTCCGTTAGGAATCGTTCTGTAGTGACGGGTTCCGTTTTGTTTCGCGTCTCCTTGCAGGAGATGCCTCGTCGTGGGACCAGTGAGGCGGGTCGCGGGTGCGGCCGAGGACGAGGTCGGCGAGGTGAGCGTGCCGTTGCCGACGCCCCAGTGGACCAGCCACTACTCCCGGGCGTCCAGGCCCAGGACCTCACCCGGCTGATACGAGACATTGTACGAGAGGAGCTCCACCCACCGCCCCGAGCGCCTCCTCCTGGGGCTACGGAGGGGGAGTCCCCTGTGGGACCACACGACGGACGCGGCGCTGGACACGGGGGAGGGGATGGGCCGCTGCCGCCCCCACCTTCCTCAGACACTTCTGTGCACAAGGCATCGTTCCCTAGGAGTGGACCAGCATCCCCACTGCAGCGCCACTACGAGCTCTTCGGGCAGTTCCGGAAGCTGAAGCCCCCCTCCTTCAAGGGGGATGAGGACCCGACCGAGGCAGAGGACTGGCTTGAGCAGCTGGAGAAGATCTTCGACACCCTTCGCCCCCCGGTGGAGTGCCGCGTGGCCTTTGCCACGTACCAGCTGGAGAGTGCGGCACACAGGTGGTGGAGGGCGGTCCGGGGATAGGAGAGGGACGAGCCGACCTGGGACCAGTTCGTCACCCTCTTCTACGAGCAGTACTTTCCCCAGACGTGGCAGGACCAGAGGAGGCGGGAGTTCCACACTCTCCGCCAAGGAACGATGACTGTGAGCGCGGAACGCACGCGTTTCCTGGAGCTGTCCCACTTTGCAGCGACAGCGGTGGCTACTGAGGAGGAGCACCTTTGGAGGTTCACTGAGGGGCTCCGGCCTGCGATTCGGGGGTATGTCAAACCCCTGAAGCTGCCTACGTTTTTGAGGGTGGTGGAGGTAGCCATGACTTACGAGGAGACCAACCCGCCCGCGCGAGAAACTGATGGCGGGCAGAAGAGGCCCTTTTAGCCAGACTTTTCATAGGGCCGGCGAGAGAGGAGACACGTGGCGTCTGTAGGAGAGCCGTCACGTTTTACAGGGCCATTAGTGGCCTTTGGGGGCCCTCGACAGGGGCCAGTCGCCAGCACCGGACCCCCGCACAGCTGACAGCAGGGACCCACTGAGGGGGAGAGTCGGCTTCCCCTCTGTTACCAGTGTGGCCAGCCGGGCCACATCAGGAGGGACTGCCCGTCTAGGGAAGGAGGTCAACAGATACTTTCTGCACAGAGCACTGGAGGGCGTGCAGGAGGCCGCGGTTCCCAGGCGCGAGGAGGAGGATAGCAGTTACAAGGAGGGTACCGACCAGCACCTGCCCGTCCGACGCAGAGTGTGGCTGCTTCGTCCGCACCTAGAGTTGAGGGGCGTATCAACGCCCTGACACACAGGGACGCCAGAGCTTCGGGATCGGTGGTAGCAAGTATGGTTTCAGTTTCCGGCAGACTCGTTTACACACTTTTCGATTCCGACGCTACACACTCATTTGTCGCAGCCAGTTTCGCAGTTAGTTTGGGCCAGGATTATACGCTGTTAGAGAATCCGTTCGTAATCAGAGGTTCGTGTGGTCAGCTGTTTGTAGCTGAGGAGGTGTACACGGATTGCGAGGTCAGCGTCGGGGGACATTGCCTGCCAGCTGACCTGATTATGATATAGATGGAGGACTTTGGAGTGATTCTGGGGATGGATTGGCTGTCCGTTTACCACGCCTTGGTGGACTGTTTTGAGAGGAAGATTGTCTTCTCCATGCCGGAGTTGCCTTCTTTCGAGTTTCATGGACAGCCAGTGGACGGAGGTTTCAGGTGCATTTCGGTACTTCGGGCGGCGAGACTTTTAAGCCAGGGGTGTGAGGGCTTCCTAGCTTGTGTGGTGGCAGAGCCCAGCCCTGTGGCAGACTTCCAGAGTATCCTGGTGGTTAGAGAGTACCCTGACGTGTTTCCAGACGAGTTACCAGGACTACCGCCCGAGAGTGAGATCGAGTTTGAGATCTCACTAGTACCAGGGACCAGCCCCATATCCACCGCGCCATACAGGATGGCACCGCTTGAGTTGCGAGAGCTCAAGTCCCAGTTGCAGGACCTTTTGGAGAAAGGTTTCGTGAGGCCCAGTGCGTCTCCCTGGGGAGCCCCGGTACTGTTTGTGAAGAAGGATGGGACCTTACGCCATTGTGTGGACTACCGACAGCTGAATAGGGTCACCATCAAGAACAGATATCCGCTGCCGAGGATCGACGACTTATTTGACTAGTTGCGGGGTGCCACGGTGTTCTCCAAGATCGACTTGAGGTCGGGATACCACCAGTTGAGGATCAGGGAGACCGACGTCTCCAAGACAGCTTTCCGCACCTGGTACGGATACTACGAGTTTTTGGTCATGCCGTTTGGGCTGACCAATGCCCCCGCTGCTTTTATGGATCTGATGAACCGGGTGTTTAGACCGTACTTGGACCAGTTCGTGGTGGTTTTCATAGATGATGTACTCATCTATTCTAGAGATCAGACGCAGCACGGACAGCACTTGCGGATGGTTCTGGACACTCTAAGACGACGTAGGCTGTACGCCAAATACAGGAAGTGCGAGTTCTGGTTGAGGGAGGTGACCTTCTTAGGTCATGTGATCTTGGGAGACGGCTTGGCGGTGGACCCAGCCAAGGTCGAGGCAGTACTCAGGTGGGAGAGACCGCGTTCAGTCACTGAGATTGGCAGTTTCCTGGGACTGGCAGGCTACTACAGACGATTCATCAGAGGTTTTTCACAGATCGCGCGTCCTATGACACAGTTGACCCGGAAGGACGTGCCCTTCGCTTGGACAGACGCCTGTGAGGCATGTTTTCTAGAGCTGAAGGAGGGGTTGACCTCGGCTCCCGTGCTCACCATCCCTGACAGTAGTGGCGGGTTCGTTGTGTACACGGACGCCTCCTTGCAGGGGTTAGGAGGTGTGCTCATGCAGAGGGGTCACGTTGTCGCTTACGCTTCGCGGCAACTGAAGCCCCATGAGCATACCTACCCTACCCACGACCTAGAGTTGGCAGCGGTTGTCTTCGCACTGAAGACTTGGAGGCACTACTTGTACGGTGAGACCTTCAAAATTTTCACAGATCACAAGAGCCTCAGATACCTTTTTGATCAGAAGGAGCTCAACATGAGACAGAGACGTTGGTTGGAGCTCCTGAAGGACTACGACTGCAGCATCTCCTACCACCCGGGAAAGGCCAATGTGGTGGCTGACGCCTTGAGCCGTAAGGCGCCCGCACACTTGGCCAGTTTACAGTTACAGAGTTGGAGCCTTTTGGAGGTGGGCAGTTGGCGACCCCTGGAGTTACATGGGCACTGTGGGGCAGTGACGGTGACACGACAGACTAGGCCAGAGCTGATAGACCGCATCATCACAGGACAGATGGCCGATCCGTACTTGCAGTCCTTGCGCGACAGAGTACTGTCAGGAGACCCAGGGGACTTCTCTTTCACAGACCAGGTGCTGCGCCTGAGGGGACGGTTGTGCGTTCCCAGAGACGAGGAGCTGTTGAGAGAGCTCTTGACTGAGGCACACGGTTCCAGGTTCACCATACATCCCGGAAACACAAAGATGTACCACGACTTGAGACATGAGTTTTGGTGGAGGGGGATGAAGCGGGATGTGGGTGAATTCGTGCAGCAGTGCTTAGTGTGCCAGCAGGTGAAAGCCGAGCATTAGAGGCCTGCAGGGCCGCTACAGTCGCTTCCAGTGCCAGAGTGGAAGTGGGAGAGCATCACCATGGACTTGGTGGTGGGCTTACCTGTTACCCAGCGAGGACACGATGCTGTTTGGGTAATTGTGGATAGACTGATGAAGACGGCACGTTTCCTGCCGATCCGAGTCACTTTGGGACCAGCACAGTTGGCAGAGAGGTATATCCGTGATGTAGTACGACTACACGGAGTTCCGTGGGAGATCGTATCCAACCGGGATACCCGCTTTACGTCCCAGTTTTAGGCTGAGTTTCAGCAGGCCTTGGGGACGCGGTTGAGGTTTAGTACGGCTTACCACCCCCAGATGGACGGACAGTCTGAGCGCACGATACAGACACTTGAGGACTTTTTGCATGCCTGTGTACTGGACTGGAGGGGCTCTTGGGAGGAACACCTGCCCCTAGCGGAGTTCGCATACAACAACAGTTATCACTCGAGCATTGGCATGGCTCCCTACGAGGCTCTGTACGGACGGAGGTGTACGGCACCCTTGAGTTGGGTTGAGGTGGGGGACTAAGTGGAGGTTGGCCCCAGGTTGATCCGGCAGAGTTAGGAGGTAGTCGAGCAGATCCACAGGCGACTCCGCACTATCAGGAGCAGACAGAATAGCTATGCGGATCGGAGACGCAGAGAGGTGCAGTTCGAGGTTGGGGATCACGTCTTTCTTCATGTTTCGCCCATGAAGGGCCTGCAGCGGTTTAGGGTGAGAGGGAAGCTCGCGCCGAGGTTTGTGGGGTCCTTTGAGGTCCTGGAGCGGGTTGGACCCATTGCTTACAGGCTTGCCCTCCCCCTACAGCTTTCTAGTGTGCACGGCGTGTTCCACGTGTCCAACCTCAGGAAGTATGTAGCCGATCCCAGTCACGTATTGAGTCACGAGAGCGTCGAGGTGGGCGACGACCTGACCTACCCCGAGCGGCCAGTGCAGATTCTAGACCGAGCCGTCCACAGTTTGAGACGAAAGCAAGTACCCCTGGTAAAGGTTTTGTGGAGGAGCCAGCGGTACGAGGAGGCTACCTGGGAGCCTGAGGCGGCAATGCGGGAGCGGTACCCGGAGCTCTTCACGGGTACGTCTTTTCGGACCGGCTTCGGTCCTCTTTGAGTTTTCTATGGTATTTATGACATTTTCCCGCACCCTAGTTAGCGCAAGTTTCAGGGACGAAACTTCCTTTGAGTTTGTTATATTGTAACGAACGCGCGCTTCAGACATCTTTTAAGACGTCTGGGAGGTGGCCCAGACGTCTAACCAGACGTCTGGAACCACTTCCAGACGTCTGGGAATCGGTTATTTTTTGGCACGCGTGATTCGTCTGCGTACCTGAGCGCACAGACCTACGTACGCTCTCTCTCCCTCTCTTTTTCCCTCTCTCCTGCGGCCGCAGACCCACCCTGTCTGCTCTCTCTCTCCTCCTCGCGCGGCCTTAAAAGGCCACGCCCTCTCCCTCACTCCCGTCACCTCCGCCCCCTTCCTCTTCTCCTTCCAGCCAGTGCGCGAGAGCGAGCGCGAGTGAGCGGCGGCAGCGACAGCCGCGGTGAGCGTGGGACGAGGTGCTGCGAGTGGAAGGGGCGCTCGACCGTGAGGGCGAGCTCGCCGGGGCTGCTAGGGCCGGTCGGCGGGGGGCGCAGTAGGCGCGGAGCGACGCGTGGGGACTGCTGCAGTTTGAGCAGCAGGTGGACGAGACGTGGCGCGGCCGGGCGTCGCGAGCGGAGGGCGAGTGGCACCCTGATTCTGGAAACTTTTCCAGAATCAGACGTCTTGGAGTCTAGCCAGACGACGGGGACGACGTCTGGAAGACTGTCCAGACGTCTGAAAGGTGAGTTATTTCCGTCTTCCTTCCTTTTCTTCGACTGACCGTACTGAGAGAGAGAGGAAATGGGTACACGCAGGTTCTGATCCGCCACCCAACACGAATCACACGTCTGGCTGCAGTGCCAGACGACGGTAGCGACATTCAGACGTCTAGGGTGACCATCAGACGTCTGGGAACTAGGCCAGACGCCCCCGCAGGCTTCTGGACGTCTGAGAGACCACGCAGAGCAAGGTAACCCCTGATCCACTTTTTAAGACGTCTGGAATAAGTTCCAGACGTCTGATTTTGCACTGTTTCGTCGTTTTCGACCTGTTTATGGCTCATTCGGGGTCCGTTTTCTGCGTTTCGAGTTGCGTGCTTTTCGGAATTACATCCTCTACCCGTCAACAGTAGCTGTATACTGTTTTGAGAAATTCCTTGTGTTTGATCCTTGTGATAGGACCCCATTCCGTTGCAGTCTCGGGGGTTGCGGAGGCACGCGGGATTCCCGTCCACGCCCCCAGTTCGCCTGTTGTAACCGGTAGAGTGGCTTTAAGTGTAATCTGTTAAATTATGAAACCATAAATAGAACCTAGGACCTCTCATGAATCCTAGGAATGACAAACGAGATTGAATGATAGATCGTAGGGTGTTGCATAAATCCTAGGGCTGGAAAACTAGATTGTATGATAGATCCTAGGGTATGACATGAATCCTAGGATAGGAAAACTAGTGGAATATGTGAACACTGCAGTCTTGAAAATGTGGAAAACAAGTAATAGCTGCCTGTAAATTTGTTTAAATAGCTGCCTGTTATGAATAAATGAACATGATTAAGAATATGGGATGTATGAACGTGAAACTGGAAAGGTGAAACCGGAATGCGCTGAGTTAAAGAGCTGGAACCCTACGGGGAATTAGGAGTAGAACTCCTAGAAAGTGAATGGAATAGAATTGGGGAAGTGAGCTGGCCCCTGAGTACGGAGTACCAAGGAGAGCGACTGTCCCCCTGTTTAGTGCAGAGCGGAGCCAGCCGCCCCAGGGACCCGGGGTTAGGACTGGCCACTCTGTACCGACTTGCTGGCCCCCGTGTACATAGTACCGAGGAGAGCTACTAGTGTAGGGAGGTACTAGCTACCCCACGGGCCCCGGGGTTCTGCTAGCCTCCTACACCGACTTGTTAGGCCCACTGGGGCAAACCAGGGTAGTCAGGCGAGGGTGCGCGGACTGTGGAGGGGTAATGCCCCTATTTGGTTACTGTGGAGGGGTTGGACCCCTGTTACTGAGAGGGCTCTGTCCTGTACTAGTTCCGTGCTATGCTTTGGGCGCACCCGTTAACGGAAACAACTGACCGCGTGCCAGTGCGGGTTAGCTACCCGTGCTTTTACCGCGCGTGCCGTAGTCACCGTTACGTCTGTCAGTGACCTTGGGGTGGTTGACTGAGAGTAGGATCACCACGGGGGACTCTCCCGGCCAGGAGAGCACCACATGCTACTTCTACTGTTCGGAAAAGTCTGCAATCAAGATCGTTCCCACGAGGAACATTCGAGATCAAGTGAAGGATCTGAGAAATAGATAAATTGTGAAATAATAGAAAGACGTAAATAAAGGAAGAAAGAAAAGGAAGAAAGAAAATTAAAACAGCTACTGTACACTTTACTGTTTCTTTAGTTTAGCTGCCACTCTACTCAGCGTTTTGCTGACGTGTTACACTCGTTACCTTTCAGGACCAGGTGTTGAGCAGCCAGGGTCAGCGGCTGCAGAGGACGCTGGGCCGAGTAGGGTCCAGTAGAGTTACCACTGTTCTCTTGTACCTCTTTTTGGTTCCACTGTAGTGAGTAATTCCTGTTACCGTTGTACTTTTCTTTACCTGCAGTTTCATATTATGTTATGAATGTTGTTCTATGGTTGTGGTGGTATATACTGTAGTGATTTCTTTCCTTACTGCTGTATTTTTTTACTGTTAGTTATATTCATGCTGAATGTGGTTTATTTTACTGCTCTTTTGGTTACTTCCTCGTTGGATGACCAGGTCTTGGGATTAGTCGAGTCGGTCCGGTTCTCGTGTCCCGTAGGGACTCGAGAATCGGGTCGTTACAGAAATGATCATGGAATATAGAAGAAGATGGACAATTACTTAAAAAGATGAAATTAATGCTCTTGACAGGCTCAAGGAGCTCGCCGGAGTTGAGGAAGACGAAATCTAAATCTAACATTACAGCTATCTAGGCTACCTAACTAACTGACTAAACTAACCTACTCCTACACCTACTCTTAGTCTACTGTTACCTGGACGAAGGGGTTAGAGGATCTCCGTTGATGGCTCATAACGGAGGAGGAAATCAGAGGGTTGTCGAAAGATCTCCGGTGGCGGTTGTGAGGCGAAGCAAAGGAGAGCTCATAGGTAGCGCTTGTCAGAAGACGCTGCTGACTTTGGCGGAGTTCTAGAGCTACTGAAGATGAATGGAGGAAGTCGGATGAAGCGGAGAAAGTTTGCTGGAGTTGCGGAGTGAATAGCCTATCGAAGTCAGCTACAGTGAAGAAGAGGGAAGGGAGTCAACTTACTGGAAATCAGGGGTGTCAAGGGGTATTTATAGTTGACGGCGACTAAGAAGGAGGTGGAATCTGGACGCATTTGTGGCTAGAAGGAGGTCTTTTCCGACGCCGATGAGGTTATCTCCAACCCTAAAATAGGATATAAGTGTCATCCAGACCGGTGGATGAAAATGGGATGGTGAGTGCATACTCCAAGAGCTTGGAGAAGAGATGACGTCAGATTGGCGGTGATCAAGCGGTGGCTGCACCTTCAGTCGTTAGCCATTCAGTCGGGCGAAGAAGAGAAGAAGTCCAGGGACCGATTCGCAGTGAATTCTAAGGACCTAAGTGGAAAATAAGGACCCAATTGAAGTGAATTATAAGGACCAAAATGCAAACTCAAGTTTTCAAGGTTTATTTTAATTTAAATCTTTTTCAACTTTTTATATATGATTATCAATAAGATAATTATTATATTTAGACCTTGAATTTACATTTTTTATCTTTTTAGATTAATTTATTTAATGTTACTTAAGTTATTATATACTTTAGTATATAGTATGCTTAAGTTAGTTAACACATTAATTAGATGAATTATTGATAATATTTTGAGTCCAATTATTAATTAGATTATTAATAATATTAATTGGATGATAATATAGCATTTTAAACTTATTTTAAGGTCCTTTACTATTTATCCCTTATTTAATAATTAACCCATATATTTACATAATCCTAGCTAATTAACTAAGAAGATTAGTTAATTAGGGGTAATTAGAGACCATGATGTGCTTCTCATCAGACACCACTAAGGGTTAACACGGTTACCGTACCGACCTTTCTTATCACCAGTGGGTCCAAGTAGACAAGGCCTTGACTTAGCCCAATCTAGTTTCAAGTCCCCAAGTCTATTAGTCCTGCCTAGGGTATGTCTACTCAGTTTTAAGCTTGGGTTTGATGTGCTTTTGGAATATGATGGGTGTTAGGGGGATGCTTGCCCTTAAGATTGATTTCAAATGTGTGAAGTGCTCAGGAAAAGGGTTCACAAGCAATTTTTCTTGATGAAGTGAATGTTAAGATTTAATTGCTTGCGTTAATGCATTTTAGCGTTCACTTGAGTTAATATTTTCAATCAACGTTTTGCAAATCCCAATTTTTTTGATAGATTTCCTCTAAGTATGGAAATGCAAGTGTGCACTGTCTTTAGCGGGAAACCCTACGCACAGATATTTCTAGATGATTCTTTTAAGTTCAAGTTCAGGTAAGTGGTGCGACCCAAGAAATACAATCAATTGATCCTATTGCACCATTAACTAGGCACTCAAAAAATATTTTTCAAGAATTTCTAATGCATGTTTTCTATTTTTTCTGATTTAAAGTATACTGGGGGTTTTGTAGTCCGTTTTGACCCCCAGTTCTTGATTGGATAATCAATGCAATCAAATATACAAGAAATATTTTTTCAGATTTTTTCTAAATTTTTTATTATCTCAGAAATTTAGTGCCTCAAATTTCAAGTCAATCGAATTTGTATAAAAATTTCTATGATATTTTGAACTCCGAAAAATTAGGAACAGAAATCAAATTCATAACAGAATAGTGCATGAATTATTAAAATTTTTCTATAACTCCGATTAACTCAAAATTTGAATATGTTGTTCTTGACTTCAGAAATCACATCAATAAAAATTTTATAATTTTTGAACATGCAAATCTTCGAGAATTGAATTTTTAAGATAAAACTTTATTCAGCTCAAAAATCAAGAGAGAATTTTTTTTTTCAATAATTAAGCAAATTCTAACTAATCCTAAGGTTCAAGCAAATCCTAAATCTAACTAATCTAAACTACGGGTACTTATCTGAGGTTCAAACCTGCAATTCCTCCATTTGTTGCATCTTCCCCTTGGATTTCTACGTTTCCTGCACATGCAAATAGACTATGTTAGAAATCTCAAATAAGCACTATGAAGAAAGGCTTAAAAAATTTTCGTTGCCTCCCCGACAACGGTGCCAGCTTGTCCAGTGCGTAAATCATGTTTAAAAGATTATTTAGTTGGAGTATAGTGCGAAAACACGCCGACAAATAAATTTGTAAAGACCGGCGCACATCTCTTCTGTTTCGAAGAAGCGTGTGAGAAAACGCATGTCGGATCCCACATTGGTCCGCGATCTGCTCTTGTTTCGCCATGTGGTTACATCACCACGCTCCACTCGACATCTGACGGCCAATAGTGCCTGCGCTCAACGCCCTTCAATTTCGCGCAAGGAACGGATCGAATGCGTGCAACTTGTTTCAGCGAAGCGTATGAACCAATTCACTATGCGTGAGTTTTGTTATGATTTCCACTTTGCATCTATTTGTCCTTAGCCATTGGATGGAGATCCAACGGCTGAGGTTTCTCCTTTCCTTGTTGAGTGTAGTTGGATGGGCGACGTGGCACGCTCGTGGCCCCACAGCGTGCGAAGGGTAGCCTTCCTAGATTGGGTGGCGATGAGGGGGTAGCTATGATGGTGCCATGTGGCACCATCGTAGCTGATTAGCCCATATTTGTGGGCTATTTAAGTATTTAAGTGTCTAGACATTAAGTTAATTTTAACATTTAGATTGCATACATTAGGATGTAAATAAATTGATTCATATTTTTAGCTTAAGTGCATAATTCATGCATTTAGAATTAACCTAGGGTTGCATACATTTAATTAGTTAATTAATTAGGTGCATTACATATACTATTTTAATTAACATAGAAGTTAAGGAGTTATGTATAAATAATCCTAATTATTTTATTCTTTTTTCTCTTCTTTTCCTTTGCAGGTAACTCCTCCATCTCCGCCTCCTCCTCCTACGCATCAGCATTGATTCTATGGTGGCTTTTGAATTTCAAATCTTTGTAGTTGTGGCTACAAAAGAGAAGGAAGGGCTGGCGTTCAAAAGAGGCCACCACCCCTTTGTTCCTCACTGCATAGAGAACATTGCTTCTCATCCATTCCATACCACCGACCTCCCACCGCGGTAGTGCGACTCCACCACCGTGGGTGTGTGGGGTGATAGCCCACACCGCCAGAGTCCCTGCAACTTCTCCCTGCTCCTCAACCTACCAAGCGTGCCACCGCGCGTGCCTCCAGCCAGCGCACTTCATCTTCTGCAGCAGACCACATGCACGCGTTGCACCTCCACTGCAGCAGGCGTGTGCACGCCTACCTCAACCGCTGCCTTCACCTTAGCCAGCATCCCACCCCAGCGCCTGCATGCCTGCACCGCCCTCCTCGTGCCTGCAGCAAGAGCGGCCAGCAGCAACAACCTCCACCGCTTCTCTCCTCCGACTGGCCGACTCTGGCCATCTCGCAACTTAACGCCACCACTGTTGCGGAGCCCTCGCTCCAGCCAACCTACGCCCAGAAGAGCTCCTCGAACGAACCTCTCCCATGCGTGAGGAGAGTGGTAGAATCCTCTGTTTATGGTGGAATTAATATTTACATTTCATTCCATTGCCACAAAAATGAATTTTGATTTATCATTATTTTATTGTGGTGAATTTATGCCATCATGCTTATGCTTCTAGAGAATTGTTAAACCTTATTATTCATCTCTATGTGCATTGAATTTACTTTTGAATTACATTTTAGTATGCATGCAAGTGAATAGTATATGGCATACCCTTACACATGGATAATTTTCTGACATAAAAATTACATTAACACCCCTTGACTTCTCCATAAATTTAATGTTTACTTTCAGAGCTACATAAGCATTGTTTGATCTGACGAATAGTTCAGCGAACTTGATTTCAACCTAATTGCGAGTCTAAATAAGTCATTGCCTCCCTGTGGACACGACCCACTCTCCTGTGAGTAGTTTAATTTTAATTATTTTGTTAAGCGATTTTCCACCACTTTGATCCTACAATGACAAATCATCTTAATGACATTATTCGAAAGCAAAAATCATCTTATCAAATGGTGTCGTTGCCGGGGAGGCAACATATGCAATAATTTCACTTGATTTTTATTTCTGATTATTTCTCATTGCACAATGATCTGACCATTTATTATCTTTTCTGTGCGAGGAATTTGAGTGAGGAATTTGAGAGAGGAATTTGAGAGAGGTGACAGGCACATTTGGGAGACGACGTCGACCTTGAGCAATGCCTACACATGAGGAAGACGCAGGAGACCTGGATCCCGCCTCCATAGGAGATTCTCCGTGTCACAAGTTTTATTTCTATTTTCTCACCCTTGTAGTAATTGGGGCTGATTTTTGGGAACTTGTTCCTTTTTTCTAGATTTAGGTTTTAATTTATTTTGTGGATTGTTTATCCTTAATTTGGTTGTGCATAAGTAGCTAAAAAAAAAAAAACACGAGCTACCTGCTAGAAGATGCTTGCCCTTAGGTCAAATTATTTAGGATTGAATGAGCAGCATCTAGATCTAATTCTTGTCTTGCATATTGCATGAAGAATGCTGGAATCAGGTATGCACTTCTAACTTCGCATTTCTACCTGCCATGTAAATGCATTTGGATTAATTTTTAGACCACAATCTGTCTTGAAGCGATCTAATAAAGTGGTCACATTTAATTCTTGTGAAAGGATTAATTAAAGGAGGGACATTTAAAAATCAAGGACTTGATTTTCAAACGTAGCGTGTGATTCAAAATTCAAAAATCTTTTGCAGTGTATGCACACTTATATCTCTTACACCATAGCGCGCATTTAAACACTCGTATGTCTTGGAACTACTAGGACAATAGCCCTCCTACCATTGGATTTTGAAGTATTTGGAACTTGAGATCAAAGATTTTGTAAATCCAAAGAGGAGGATACCCTGTCACGGATTTTTGGGGGTAGTTGAGAAGTACCATGAAAGCACAGCTTCAAAGGAAGGCTTAGGCCTACTTGCATCCCTCGATCTTCCATCTTTAGATTTGCTTTACCATTTGAGATTTAGGGAAGAATACCTAAGCTCCAACTAGGTCTTTTTAGGCATTTCGAAGGTTGACAACAGCCGCATAATTGATTGGGAAACTTGCTTTGTGGATGATTTCATAAGCTATCATGCAGATTAACAACCGCGTAACTTATGCCCGCTTCTTAAAGGACCTGTGGATGAAAAAGCGACAATCTAGGAAACAGGTCCAATCAAAAGTTGTCCTGCTTGATTCTGTTAGCTCAATTGTTCAACATGGCACACCCCCGAAACTTAAGGACCCAAGAGCCCCGTACATCTCAATGGTTATTGGTGACTTGCAGATTGATGAGGCTCTACTTGATTTGGGTGCGGGGGTGAACATCCTTTCGAGCTACGTGTATGAACAACTTGGGGGAGGCAATCTGAAGCCTAGCCCTCTAATCCTTCAAGTTGCTGATCGATCACTTAAGACACCGCGGGGAATTTTGGAAGATGTCCTCGTAAGAGTGGAGGATTTCTTCTTTCCCGTTGACTTCTTAGTTTTGGACACTGACCCTACCAACAAGCCAACCAAACCCTCCATCATTTTGGGCCACCCCTTCCTTGCAACTTCGCATGCTTCAATCAATTGCAATACTAGGGCATTGAAAATGGGCTTTGGGAGTAGGAAAATCTGACTTAATGTGTTTGATGCTTACAAACAAGCCGGACTTGAGGATTATTCTCAAGTTGAGGTGATAGATGACCTGATTGAAGAGGCAACCCCTGCAATGTTTTGTGATGACCCCCTTCAGCATATCTTGCTAAATGAGTATTCCCATCTCTTGGAGAAATGTGAAGGGGATATACTAAAACTTGAGGAGTTGCTGGGTGTTTCTGCTAAGTCTCTTCCCCCATCATCTCTGCCCAAGGTAGATTTGCTACCTGAGATGGGGACATCTACTATGAAACCCTCAACCATACAAGCCCTCAACCTTGAGTTGAAACCCCTCCCTGACACTCTCAAGTACGTCTTCCTAGGTGCCAATGATACGCTCCTCGTTATCATTTCGGCTGTGCTATCTGAGGCACAGGAGGGAGCCTTGATTGAATGCTTGTTTAGGCACAAGGAAGCTATTGCTTGGAGCATTGCTGACATTAAGGGTATAAACTCTACACTCTGCATGCAACTCATTTATATTGATGATTCCATCAAGCCATTTAGGGAGATGCAGAGACGTCTGAACCCTAATATAAGGGAGGTGGTTAAAAAGGAAATCTTGAAGTGGTTGGACATTGGGATCATATATCCCATTGGAGATAGTAAATGGGTAAGTCCTATTCATGTGGTGCCAAAAAAGGTAGGATTTACTGTGGAATTTAATGACCAAGGTGAATAAGTTGTCACTAGACTCTCAACTAGATGGAGGGTCTGTATTGATTACCGCAAGCTGAACACCACTACCCAGAAGGATCACTTTCCCTTGCCTTTTATTGATCAAATTTTCGAGAAATTGGCAGGGAATAAGTACTATTGCTTTCTTGATGGATATTATGGGTACAACCAGGTTGCAGTCTTCCCTGATGACCAGGAGAAGACGACATTCACGAGTCCTTACGGTACTTTTGCATTTAGGCGTATGCCGTTTGGATTATGTAATGCCCCTGCAACCTTCCAGCGGTGTATGATGTCCATTTTCTCAAACATGATTAACAAGTGTGTTGAAGTGTTTATGGATGACTTCTCCATTTATGGCTCATCTTTCGACCAGTGTATCCTGCACCTGGAGAATGTGTTGAAGCGATATAAGGAGACTGGTTTAGTCCTCAGCTAGGAGAAAAGTCATTTCATTGTACAGAAAGGAATTGTACTTGGGCATGTTGTGTCTGAGTGAGGTTTGGAAGTAGATAAAGCCAAGATTGATTCTATTTCCAAACTCTCATTGCCCATGAATGTCAAATAGATTAGATCCTTTCTGGTCCATGCCAGCTTTTATAGGTGCTTTATTAAAAATTTTAGTAAAATTTCTAGGCCACTTTGTGACTTGTTGGCGAAGGAATCTTCCTTCAATTTTGATTCAAAGTGTGCCGAGGCCTTTCAAACTCTGAAGGAGGCCTTGATCTCTGCTCCTATTCTCTGAGCTCCTGATTGGATACTCCCATTTGAGCTGATGTGTGATGCTTTAGATTATGCAGTGGGAGCCATCCTTGGACAAAGGGTTGAGGGAAGACCTCATGTGCTGCATTATGCCAGCAAGACTTTAATCGAACCGTAACAAAACTACATCATCATTGAAAAAGAATTACTGGCTGTAGTTTTTTCTCTGGAGAAGTTTAGGTCTTATCTTCTTGGGTCTACGGTGGTTATTTTCACAGATCATGCGGCAGTGAAACATCTCATTGCTAAGAAAGATTCTAAGCCACGTCTGATTAGGTGGATCCTACTCCTTCAAGAATTTGACTTGGAGATACGTGAAAAGAAAGGAGTAGAAAATGTTGTGGCTGACCACTTGTCTCGCCTTCCACTTAATGACACTCTTTCCGGAGACATCCGCGAGACATTTCCCGATGAAACCCTGATGACGGTAACACTAACTTTACCTTGGTATGCTGATACAGTAAATTACTTGGTCACTGGAGAAACTTCTGGCTCTTGGGATGAGCAGAAAAGAAAGAGATTCATTTCCCAAGCGAGATATTTTCATTGGGAAGAGCCTGAATTATTTAGAATTGGACAAGACCAAGTATTGAGATGTTGTGTACCTGAAGAGGAACAACAAAGTGTGCTGAGTTTTTGCCATGAACTTCATTGTGGAGGACACTTTGGTGCTAAAAAAATTGCTTTTAAGGTTCTCTAGTCTGATTTTTGGTGGCCTTCGTTATTTAAGGATTCTCATAATTTTCTTAAGGCTTGTATTAGATGTCAACGGACTGGAACGATTAGAAAGAGGAATGAAATGCCTCAACACCCTATTCAATCTGTTGAAATTTTTGATGTGTGGGGAATTGACTTTATGGGCCCCTTCCCTTCGTCCCATGGTTATGAATATATCTTGGTGGCAGTTGATTATGTCTCTAAATGGATAGAGGCCATTCCTACTCGCACAAATGACCACTCTGTGGTTTTGAAATTTGTGAAGGCCAATATCATATCTCGTTTCGACTGCCCCAAGACCATTATAAGTGATGGGGGACCTCATTTCCAAAACCACCACTTCAATCGACTAATCAGGAGTCTGGGAGTGACTCACAAGGTCGCTACCCCTTACCATCTTCAGACGAGTGGCCAGGTTGAAGTGTCAAATAGGGAGATAAAAAATATTTTAGAAAAGACCGTTAGACCTAATAGGAAAGACTGGTCCCAAAAGCTTGATGATGCTTTGTGGGCGAATCGAACGGCCTATAAGACCCCTTTGGGTACTTCTCGCTTTTGGATTGTGTATGGGAAAGCGTGCCATTTACTCGTTGAGTTGGAACATAAGGCACTTTGGGCTATTCGAATTGTTAACATGGATTTAGAGAAGGTGAATAAGGCACGACTTCTGGAATTAAGTGAGCTTGAGGAGCTGAGGAATGATGCTTATGACACCTCTCAAGCTTATAAAGAAAGAACTAAGGTCTTGCATAATAAGTATATACTTCGAATGACCTTTGTGCCTAACCAACAAGTTTGGTTTTTCAATTCTAGACTTAAGCTTTTTCCTAGGAAATTAAAATCTCGTTGGGATGGGCCTTACATAATCACTAAAGTGTTTCCACATGGAGCTGTAGAGATTAAAAGCCCTTCCTCTTCAGCAACTCCCTTTATTGTCAACGGTCAACGGTTAAAATCATACATTACTTTGGATGGCCATCTGGTTGACGAGGTCACTCTTGAGGAGCCTTAGCTCCTACCATTCTCTGCCTCAGGTAATATCTTCCTTTAACTATTTTTATTTCCAATGAGGACATCATTTGAACCAAGCATGGGGGAAAGGACCTGAGGCATTTGTTTATAGCATGTCTACATTTTGCATTCATTCATGCATATTGCATTAAAAAAAAATAATAATAAATAATAAAATAAATAAATAAATAAAATTTTTGAGCTTAACTGGCTAGGCCCTGCATTCTTAAGCAAATCAGAACTCTAGGTTAGACTAAGTTGATCCTAGGGTCAAACTTTAGAAGCTAAGTGAGCTACTAGCTTTAGACCTTTAGGGTCCTTTGTGGACTTAAAAACTTAAGTAGGAGTTAAGTTGTGAACCATTCCTTAAGAGGTTGAGGAAATAAAGCTAGGGATTGAGTTAAAAGGTGGGGTAGTACCTGCAGTCTTGTTCTACCTTTTGGTTTACGGGTCCTTGTAACCCAAGCATCCAAATTTCATACACTTGGTCTTGTATAAGTAAGTGATCACGTTAATTCCTTTCTTAAAAGAAATTTGGTTCTCTTAGTTTTGACTTAGGAGAGGCTTGAAAACACAACTTGACTGGAAGAGTTCCTACCGCAGGAGAGGTGGAGTATATACTCACCTTGAGGATGCGATGATAGCATATTACCTCCTCGGCGCTTGTCTCTTAGGATATCCATCCTACTGGGGGCATGTAAGTACATTGTGTGGTTCAGGTACCATGGGTAGCCCTATCTCGAAGTGCTGATTGCCACATGCTTGAATTCGCTTAAGAAATCTATGGGCGATACTATCTCGAAGTGTCGATTGCCAGGAGTTCTTGGGGTCGCTATGGGCGGTGCTATCTCGAAGCATCGAAAGCCAGGCAACCTTCAAGGTACGGTGATGGGGACAATGAATTCGACACAGATCATGTTGATAACTGATTCGAGGTTAGACATAGAGGAATCAAACAAATATATATATATATCCTTTTTCCTTTCTAGGTTGGCAGTCATACCAACCTCAAATACCTCAAACCAATGCACATGCACAGATGCTTTAATCTCAGGGATCAATAAACCTTAGGGTAGAGTCAAAAATCAGGGAAACTTGTGCCTGCAACTCGTCTTTAGCCGACCTAGTCTGTAACTTAGTAACTACTTGGGAACCTTAGGTCTAAAGTCTGAACTTAACATGTTTCTAAAGGAAGACCGTTTGGGTTGGTTAGTCTACTTGGAGTGCTAGGTTTTGCTTGGATTTGCTAGGGACTAGCAAAAACTAGGTATGGGGGTATTTGATTAGCCCATATTTGTGGGCTATTTAAGTATTTAAGTGTCTAGACATTAAGTTAATTTTAACATTTAGATAGCATACATTAGGATGTAAATAAATTAATTCATATTTTTAGCATAAGTGCATAATTCATGCATTTAGAAATAACCTTGGGTTGCATACATTTAATTAGTTAATTAATTAGGTGCATTACATATACTATTTTAATTAACATAGAAGTTAAGAAGTTATGTATAAATAATCCTAATTATTTTATTCTTTTTTCTTCTTCTTCTCCTTTGCAGGTAACCCCCCTATCTCCGCCTCCTCCTCCTGTGCATCAGCATTGATTCTACGGTGGCTTTTGAATTTCAAATCTTTGTAGTTGTGGCTACAAAAGAGAAGGAAGGGCTGGCATTCAAAAGAGGCCACCACCCCTTTGTTCCTCACTGTGTAGAGAACTTTACTTCTCATCCATTCCATACCACCGGCCTCCCACCGTGGTAGTGCGACTCCACCACCGTGGGCGTGTGGGGTGACAACCCACACCGCCAAGAGTCCCTACAACTTCTCCTCCCCGCGCCTCAACCCTGCCAAGTGTGCCACCGCGCGTGCCTCCAGCCAGTGCACTTCATCTTCTATAGCAGACCACGTGCATGTGCTACACCTCCACCGCAGCAGGTGTGCACGCGCCTACCTCAACCGCTACCCTCACCTCAGCCAGCATCCCACCCCAACGCCTGCATGCTTGCGCCACCCCTCCTCACGCCTACAGCACATGCTGCCAGCAGCAACAACCTCCACCGTCACCGCTTCTCTCCTCCATCTGGCTGACTCCGACCATCTCGCAACTTGCTGCCACCGCCATTGCGGAGCCCTCGCTCCGGCCAACCTACGCCCGGAAAAGTTCCTCGAACGAACCTCTCTCCCATGCGCGAGGAGGAGAGAGGTAGAATCCTTTGTTTATGGTGGAATTAATATTTACATTTCACACCATTGCCACAAAAATGAATTTTGATTTATCATTATTTTATTGTGGTGAATTTATGCCTTCATGCTCATGCTTCTAGAGAATTGTTAAACCTTAACGTCTTCAGTCTATTGAGAAGTAGTGCTTCTTTTCATGAACCGCTGGATAGTGTTTTGGGAGTCAAGCAAATCTTCATCTAACAATCCACCAAATATTGTGAGATGAGAGTAGAGACTACTGGTGCTCTAAGATTAGTGCAAGGAATCTGGAATCCTAGATAATTAGGTAATGATACTCAGAGATTAAGGCATAGTTTTTACTCACGGATCCTGCGTATACATTTTGTGTGAAAATTTGAGAGCTACCAATCAAGGCAAATACGCGTAGAGCGAGTTCTCATAAAACTAGGGCTAAGGTAGATGGTTATGACCATTCTTTACGGAATCCTCTGCTGAAAGAGGGTATTGATATCAAAGTTAGAAATACACTGTCCTATCCATCTCTCCTGGTAATGTGAGTAGGTAGTTCCACCAAATAAGCCACCCAATGTCTCTTGAGTACCACCAATCCCTAATAATGCCTCCTCAATAAAATTCATGAATCTGTTGCTAGCTGTGTTATGTTAAAAAAAAATTATTATACATATGAAAAAAAATGACAAAAAAATTATATAGAAAAAGAAAAAGAAAAAAAAAGGATTTTTAAAAAAAAATCCTTTTTTTTTCTTTTTCTTTTTCTATATAATTTTTTTGTCATTTTTTTTCATATGTATAATAATTTTTTTTTAACATAACACAGCTAGCAACAGATTCATGAATTTTATTGAGGAGGCATTATTAGGGATAAAAAAAAGTAGAAAAAGAGTTATGAGTACTTAGTGTTTATTTCAGTTGCATTGAGGCAATACCACCAAATAAAATTGCGATCCACCAAATATGACCTTAACCTAACTTTTTTTTGTATTTCTGGCCACCCGAATACTGGCTGAGGAATTCCGACTTAGCGTTAGGGTTATGGGAACTCAATTAAAGTGTTAATGTTGAGTAAGACCACCAAATACGGATCATATGTATGAATCTGGTGAGATCATGGGCTCTAAGAAAAGAAAAAAAAAGAGAGTGAGAGAGAGAAAAAGAAAAGGGAAAAAGAGAATGAATACAAAGGAACTAGAAGGGAGCATAGTTTTTCTCGTCTTTCTCTGAGTTCAGTTTCTTAATAATCTGGGAATCTAGATTCTGTAGTGCTAATCTCTATGTAGCACCAAATAAGAGTGAGCCACCAAATAAACAACCATTTCCCTCAGACATTCTCTACCCAAGCTTAAAGCCAGGAGTGGAATTCATAGAATATCTTGAATACCCTGAGGGAAGAAGTTTGCCTATCCCGCTAGAATTTTTACTTGGGGTCAAGTATAGGCTTTAGAGGTGAATCAGGTTTTTCACTCGAATCCATCGTAAAAGCTACATAGCTACACTTTCACGTATCTGGATTTCTAGATTTCTGGATAAAACAAAAAGGAGAAAAATCTTTAGGCATACACTTGATAAAAATAATTAGTCCTTTAGGGATTGAACTTGTAAATAACTTAGTCATGCACTTTGTCATGCATTTGCTAGGGACTAGCAAAGTTTAGGCATGGGGGTATGATTGCATAGCAATCATGGGTCCTAATCAACCTAAATAATGTCTAAACCTAGCTTAATTTGTGGATATTGCACTCATATCATGCATATCATGCATTGCATCATTCGTTATAGAATAAGATGAGATATCCTGCTATTTAATGTTTTTATTGCTAGTTGAAGGTAATAAAGTGATTTAGGATGTGGGTGATAGTGGAATAAAGCAATAAAGGAAGAAGAAAACTGATTCAAACAAGAGGAGTGAGGAGGATACCCTTATCCTTACCCTTAGAAATTCTAAGACAGCCTTCCCAAACCCAAATCACCTCCATTAGGATACCTTAGCCTCAAAACCCAAATATGGATAGCACTATCCATGTTCTTATCCACCCTATCCCTCTCCCAAACAATTAGAAACCAAAACCCACCTTAGAAAACCTAAGACCCACTCTCTAACACCTTTTAGGACATTTAGACATCTGGCTAGATGTTTGATTTCTGTAGAATATCAATCCAAGAAGCCAAAACTTATACTGACACCGAATTGGATGTCCAATCTACTATCCAGATGTCTAATTTTAGAGTATAAGGCATCTAACCACTCTTCTGGATGTCTGATAATGTTCTCTGGTTCCTGATTTTGGTGTTAGAAGCCTGATCTTGCCTATTTTGACCTAGAAACCCCACCATACACCTAGGAAACCTAATTAAAAACCACCTAAGCCTAATCCACTATCCATAGCCCTACTTATTCTATCCCTAACCCAATTGAACCATCCCATACTTAATTGGGTGCATCTACAATTGATTGGGTGCACCTGAACCCAATTAGATCCATCGAGGATCTAATTAATTCATACCTATTAGGTTTACCTAAGCCTAAACACACACACACATCCAATTAGACTTGACCTAGACCCAATTAGGTTCACTCCTTTCCAATTAGACTCACCTATGCCTAATTAGGTCCACACCCACTTAATGTAGGTTGCCCAACCTAGATTCACTAAACCCACAACCCTACTCTATGAAAATTATACCTACACATACACACACTTTCCTGAATCCCACTTTCCCATTCTACCCCTCATTAGTTGGTCACCAACCTAGATCCTACATTGGTGGCACTTGCTATTTTGGGAGCCACCAAAAGTGGCGACCCATTTGAAATGGAGAGGCCTTCCCATAAAAACCAAAGAAAGAGAGAGCACGTCCATTCACTCTCCATTCCATCCATTCTATCCACCTCTCACTTGTGACACCCTCCCTTCCACCCTCCAAATCCCAAGGCCGTTCACCACTCTCTCCTCCAAAGGGTGCTCCTCCTCATCTAAGGCTCCATGGACGACCATAGAGAAGCTTCTCCACAACTTCTCAAGGATGGCTAGGAAGAAGAAGGGATCTCCACCCTCTCTTCTTCTCTTGGGCATGCTACCTTCTCCTCCTAAAGAGGATGCCCCCCATCTTCTTGTCTTCTTGGACGACCATGAAGGCTCACCCATAGCCTCTTGTGGTTGGCCATCTCTTTTGGTAGGCGTGAAGACGGGTTTGCATACCCAAGGTCTAGCCTACACCCTCACACAAGGCCAATGGCCCTAGTGGCACTTTCCGACGTGAGGGATTTTCTCTATTTACATGCTTTCTAGTGTAGATGTGTTGAAATTTTTATGCATAAATAATATTGTGTGATCATTGTTCTGTGATTGATTGTCTTTGTCTTCATGATACTTAGGATCGTTCACACTATGCACGACCACTATGGCCCCACTTAGATGCACGTAGTCACTTAGGTTTGCGCTAGCACATCTAGATCTAGGTTTCATTTTGCTTTCAAAACAAAAATAAAAAACACAAAAAAATTGCAAAATACAAAAAAGAACAAAAATATTAGGTTAGATTAGATTTAGGTTAAAAAGCTGATCCAAATCTTGACTTGTTTTCACGCCTCCCAGAGACAAACAACCAGGACTCAAGTTATAAAAGAAAACAATCAACTCAAGTTTCATTAATAACTAAACATTTTTGTCAAGGAGATTTCACGACTATACTACAATTTATGACGATTCCTACAACTTGTGATTTCCATGCTTGTCACACACCACTTGAAAACGAGAGTGGTGTACCTTAATTATGAAACCCACCTCTGATGCTTAAATGGAAATTTCTCCCATCCATTAGTAATAGATGGGGATCCGACAAGTCGGAGACCCAAGTACAACAACATGAAAATGAAATAGAAATTTAGCATAGCCTATAGAGCACCCCAACAAAATTATAAAATAATCTAGCTACTATATGCAATAGAAAGACTCCCTGATATAGTTGCTAGTAGTTGAGGATTAAGGGAGACAAAGTTTTGCCCCAAAGAGATAGACTATAGAAGTAGGGTAGCTTGTAGATAGAGCAATGAGAGGTGAACAACTTCAAATGTATCTTCAATGGGTGTGTTTGCCTAATGGGTTGTTAAGGGATGCTTATAGGTAGTAAGAGAACCTTCAGGAAGGCTTGGGAGCCTTTGCTTAGCCGTTGGAGACAAATCCTCATTGATTTGGTCGAAATCCAAATCTAATTCTAATAGTAAAATAAGACGTCTAAAAAATGTCAGACATTTGATGTGGGATTTTTTGACATTTGACAAAAGATCTGGATGTCTGATAAGGAGGGTTAGTGTCACTGAACTTAATTGGATCTAAATAGTGTACTTGTCATTAAGTGTCAGACATTTGATAACTCATTATAAGACATCTGATATAATTTTTGGACATTTGAAAATGAGCAGGTTTGTTCCTGGATTTGATTAGATTCAAACAGGGATTAGTGTATAAAGGTCGAACATCTACTAGACATTTGGTATTCTAATCGGATGTCGGATGTTCATGATGACCTAGGATTTAGGATTTCTTGCAAATCTATGATTCGAGATTTTGTTTGACAAATCTTACTTTAAGTTGATTTAGTCCCAATGTTCCAATGTTGGACGTCTGGAACATGGCCTGGACATCTAGACATGGCTTAGACGTCTAGACATAACACTAAGAATATCCCTAAGTTGGTTTGTGAAGATTTGGTTATGACAAGGTTAGATTTAGGCCTGATTTGTTCTAACAGTCATATATTTGGATGTCTGAATGTAGTACCAGTGGATGTCTAGTCATAGGTTTGGTCTTCTGAGGCCTAAGTGTTTAATTTGTTAAGACAATATATATGGTATTTGGTTGTTTGATCTAAGTATCAAATGGCTTAACTTTCAATATCAGACATCTGATCCTAAGGTGTGTGCTAGATTTGAAATTGGATTTTGTTTTAAGTATGTGCCTGAGTGTTGAATGCCTAGGTCAAGGGTTCTTATATCTAGTTGGGGGATCTTTACAACTCTTCTAGATTCAATAAATAGAAAATTACAACTCTATTCAATGTACATATACAAAGATACCTAAAACCTAGACTAAGAGATCTTTATCTTTGAGACCTTCTCTTTAAGATGAAATGAGATGAGACCTACAACTTGGTTATGATAAAGACAAAACATAGTGATTCTATTCTTTTTTACTTTCTTTTTTTATTTTATAAAATCATTAAAACATTTATTGTGACAGGTTAAACTAGCATTAGGATCTCATGTAATAATCTATAAAGACCACTTGGCCTTGAAACATCTCTTGGTCAAAAAGAATGTTAAACCTCGGCTCATTAGATGAATTTTATTGCTATAAGAATTTAATTTAGAAATCAAAGATAAAGCTAGGGCACAAAAGTAGTGGCTAATCATTTATCGAGAATCTTAACTAATACCTCTCATCTGAAACTTTTGATTTTTGATGCTTTTTCAGATGAGACTATCTTTATAGTCTCTGGTATTTGAACCCATTAGTTTGCGAACATTGTAAATTATTTGGCTACTAGTAAAGTCCCCCAAGACTAGACTAAGCAACAATGATATAAACTCATATCTCAAATCAAATATTACTTCTGGGATGACCTTGAGCTGTATTGCATCAGTGCTGATTAGATTATTCATCGATGCGTATCGAAAAATCAATTCTAGAGTATTCTTGAGTTTTGCCATGCATTTGCGTGTGTCAAACATTTTTTCAATAAAAAGATGGCTGCAAAAGTTTTCTAATCTGGGCTCTATTGGTCGTCTTTTTTTAAAGATGTCTAGGATTTCTCAAGGTTGTGTTCCTGATGCTAAGCTCTTGGGAGCATCACTAATGAGTCTATTTCAATGGACTATTTATAAGCCTATGTTTGTTAGTTACTACATTTTAGAGGCATTAATATTCATGTCTGAGTCAAAGGATAATTACAGGCATTGATACCTAGGTTTACATAATTTTATGGCATCTCACAACCTCATATGTATATAAATAATAATGTTTAGTCTATTTCAATTGCAAATATATTAGTGAAGGCCCTATCTTCATCCAAATTTAACATCTCCTTTTCCATTTCTTAATCTTCCATTTTCCATCCACATCCAGCCCAGTTGCGTTTTAATTCTCATACTCCCATCACCGGCCAATAAAACCCAATACATTCTACTCCTTTATTTTTCCTAATCACAATCTTTTCTTTCCAATTAGCAGCCCATCTTATTGTTTTTATGGCCCAAAACCTCTCCTTGTGGAAGGCCCAACACACATACACTCACAGACAGCAACGCCCACACAGCCGAGCGCTACTTCTCAGAGGCGCAACTTCCCCATTTTTCCGAGAGCATACGATCCCCCCCGCACACACCTCACCAACGCCTCCGCTCCCCATCCCCGATTGCCATCTCTCCACAGCACACCCGAACACAACCCCAAGGCCGCACTATTGCTCGCTCTCCCTCTCCTCATTCCCACCGAGCGCCAGAGAACACCCGCTCGTCCATTCCACCCACGGCGACAGAGAGGATACCCACTACTCACCACACCTCCCCTTGCCGATCTCCATCTCCAGCTCTCCCATTCCCACACCCCTCGCCCTTATCCATCTAGCGCTAGGAACACACACACACCTCCCCTTGCCGAGACGACTCCACTCCCCATCGCTCCATCAGACCACCAATCTCCTTCCTGCTACACGCCCATCCGCAGCAACAGACCGGTTCCTCTCCATTCTTCCCACCTCAGGACCACACCACAGCCACACAACGACCACTCCCATCCACAAGGCCGTCCACCACCACCATCTTCATAGCCGAGGAGGAGGAGGAGTATCGAGGAGTGAGCCGGGAGGCCATCTCTATTGCTACCATCGCTGCCGAGAGAGAGAGGGATGCAGTCCATCATCCGCTACCGAGGGAGTTTCACTTTTGTTCACTTTATTTCGTGTATTCGAACTTAGCATTTGATTTGAAAATGAATGCTTATATTACTCGTGAGATGATGTGCGCGTTGTCTATTTCGATGTGTGTGTGATTCCTTGGCGTGGGATGAATGTGGGTGAACCTAGGCAACTAGAATTCCTAGGAGTTAGAGTAACTTAGGAAGATCTAAACTTGAGTTGGTTTATGCATTCGTAGATTTGGAGATAACCTGAGCCTAGGATATGCCCCTTAGTTGGGTTATATCTTGGATTGAGGGGATGATAAGTCAAGCTTAGGAGGACAATCTTATGAAGGTTATTCTAATCCTTATGAGAATCTAAATTGCTTAGGGAAGTTTTGCAAACCTCCCACACATTGCATATAGACTTGCCTTGTAATAAATATTTTTAAATCAAAATATTTTTAGATTGGTGCGCTTAATTGGCTTAAGTGTAAAGACAATATCAATCATCAAGAGAGATATGATGTCCTTGAATCTAATTTTTCTTGTTGAAATTTTTGACGTTTGAAGCATCAACTTCATGGGACCCTTCCTCCATTGGGATGCCAGTATATCTTGGTGACATTAGATTACGTGTCCGAATGGATCGCGGTGATTCCTACTTGAACTAACGATCACAAGGCGGCCATCAACTTTGTTTGGAAGAATATATTTAGTCGGTTCAGGATACCTAAGGCCATTATTAGCGATGGTGACACTCATTTCATCAATGCCTAGTTTAGGGATTTATTGGCTAAATACGGGATCAATCATCGCATTTCCACGCCCTACCACCCCAGACAAATGAAAAGGTCGAGGTTTCTAATATGGAGATCAGGACTATTTTCTAGAAAACGGTTAGGCTGGATAGAAAGGATTGGACCCAAAAGCTAAATGATGCACTTTTAGCTTATCGTACTGTATACAAGATACTGATCGACATGTCTCCATATTATTTGGTGTTCAGTAAAGCGTGTCCTTTACCCATAGAAATTTAACATCAGGCATTCTAGGCAATAAAACAGTGTAAGTTGGACTTAGACCAGGTCGAGAAAACTAGGAAACCCCAATTATCTGAATTGGAGGAGCTTAGAAACAATACATATGAAAATGCTAAAATCTATAAGGCTAGGACCAAAGCTCTTTATGATCATATGATTTCTTGTAAGAGCTTTGAGTCAAACTAGAAGGTCTGGCTTTTCAATTCTAGACTTAAGTTCCTTGGCAAACTTAGGTTTAGATGGAACAACCCGTATGTTGTGACTCGTATATTCCCAAACGGAGCTGTCGAAATCTTTGACCTAAAGACGAGTAATATTTTTAAGGTCAATGGACATCAACTAAAACCTTATGTTTACCATGTTATACCTGACCCAGTCTTAGACAAGGTTGTATTAACCCTGATTTGAATTTGTCCTGACTACACCTAGCTGAAGACACTAAATTCAGTGCTTCTTGAGAGGTAACCCAGGAATTGTACATACTCTGTGGCTTCCTGTGAGTTGACCGGACTTAATGTTTTATTTAGGTGCTATCATTTTCAGCCTCTACTCTTACATGTATATATAATACAATGAAGATATTGCGTTAAATAGGCACTGGGGGTGGATATTTATTCCTAAATTAACTTTGTCAGCTTCGTAGACTTTTTTGTTTATTTTCTTTATATATAAAAAAGTTATAAAACAAAAATAAAAAATATATATAGAACTAGGAAATGAAAACTTAGGCATTAGAAGTTACCAACCCTAGGAATTAATACAGTAGGATCTTGACATTTAAGACTCTTCAGGTCTACTGGTTTAATTAACTTGAGTGTCCACTAAGATGTGGACCCATTTCTCGAGTCCTTGCTATTTTTAAAAAAATGTCAAAGAGACAATAATTTAGGATGATAAGTAGGCGACTTATCAACCCACCTCATGATTTAAGGGGCCTTAGAAGTCTAAACATCTACACACTTATAGCACTGACTAATTTTGTGGGTAACCTTGGCGAAAATTGGGTAGTTGATAAACAGACTAAGGTGATATAGCTGGCACGTTGCTATGGGCAACCTCTCATTGCCGGATGTCCAGAGTCCAATCACTTGACCTAATCTTCTTGGGCACTACCTTTAGGTATATCTTAGACCAGGGAAGCCACCTGCATAGAAAAAAAATATATTAGAAAATACCCAAAAAGAAAAAAAAGGAAAATAATAGAAAGAAGAAAAAAGAAATAAGTTACACTTAATCGCACGGGTATGGTTGGCAAGTTGCCATGGGTAATCCCTTATTATTGATTGTCTAGAGCCTAGCCCACAAAATGTATAAGTAAATCCCAGAATAAGGAGAAGTGGGGAAGAAGAAATAAACCCGAGGAGATATACACTGGGTTTGTCCTTGCGTTGATCCCACTGGAAATAATAATAAGGAGAAAGTTACCAGTCAAAAAATAAATCTTTAGGCAGCAATAATTTTCCTTAGGGTCACCAAGAGTTTATGGATGTTTGAGGTCCATCATGGTTGCCTGTTTAATGAGTCAACCACATACAATAAGATGCTTAGCACCTTTAGGTCTTTTCGAGTAGTGGGTGGGTTGGGTAGCTGTAGAAAACTGTTTCGAAACTTAAAAACAAAAGTCAAAAAAAATTATGAACGAAAAAAATATTATAATAAGGCAAGGACTTGAGCGGTTTGCATTTTGGCAAACATCCTAGGTACTGTTGAGTCTCTGTAGTTTAGATTTAAGTACGAATTTCCTTTTGTTGATAAATAACTAATGCCCTAGTAATAAGCTCTTAACTTTGTCTTTGTAGATATCTTTTCATTTTGTTTTGCTAGGGATTAGTAAAATATAGGCATGGAGGTATGATGATAATTTAATTATTATGCTTAAAATGCTTGTTTGAACCTAGGTTAACATAGCGCATCTAAGATGTATATAATGCATTATATTAACTCTTGCATGATTAGGATCACGCTAGCCTAATTGCATTTTTATTTTATTTATTAATCGAAATAATGTGCATTGGGTAGTTTGGGTGTGATGTGTAGGGTTGCAAAGGAAATATAAGAGAAGACATAGCATAGGAGGGGTAAAATGTAATTTTGCCAAAGTATAAGGGCTTGGGTACAAGTTGTCCACCCATCGACCCAAGCCCTTACTCTTAAAGAAATAAAAGACCCTCGGACATCTTTACAAAATTTCAGCAAAAACGAATTTCAGACACTCTAGATTTGACTGTTTGCTCGCACTCCGTGCGCGAAGAAGGGCCTACAGGTGCACGCACACGTGCTAGCGTGTGCCACGCCTGCACACACACCTACGCCTCACCAGCCAGACCTGTGTACCCGCCCGCCTACCCACTAGTGCTCGCCTGCCCACTATGCACCATCAGCGTTGGTCGCATGGAGTGCGGATCCGCACTAGATCTGCATGCAATCCATGCTATGCGGATTCGCAGACCTGTGCACATCGTCCTCGCCAGTGCCCCCACTCATGCACACGATTCTCGCATGCCTGTGGCCTTTCTGCACATGCCCCGCACGTGAGCGGCTAGCCATCACCACTTGCTTCACAGATAAATACCCCTCCACCTCTCCCATTGGAAAATCATCCAAGTCTACTCCCTCTCGACGTCCTAAGGAGCTCCAAGAGCAATCTAGAGCTCTTCTTCCTTACTTCAACGCATGCTTAGGCCTTCTGCTAGTGCAGAAATTCCATCTACGCCCTCCTTTGTCTAGCCTCTCTCCTTTACAAAGCGCCACTGCCACCTCCCTCACCCTGTCCAAGGCTTGCGATCAACCTGGGTAGCTGCTCCACTCGTCCTCAACCCATCCAGCTCCCTTCTCCGTTCTCCTTCGTTCGGCCTCCTCCCCCCATCATTCGAGCGATGCTCGATCTTTCATCTTCCAAGCAACTGTCTCGGGAGACCTCTCTCTCTCTTCTCTTTTATCTTGTTTTGTAGCTAGTTTTATATTGTTAAGCATTCTTGTAGTGTTGACTCTCTTTCTCTCTCATTGACTCTCTTTAGTGTAATTGTGAACATTTTATTTTAATAAAAGTTCAATTATTTCTCATTTCTTCATATATTTTTCCGTATGTCTCACTATCACCTCATTGCACACCACTTTTCTGTCTCTCCACATCCACCCACTATCACACACATTTTTTCCACTCCATTTTTATTTTCAAAAGATTATAAAAATTACAGAAATTAAAAAAGTCAAAAAATAAACAAACTTTACGTGGATTTTAAAAATGTAGCTTCTCCGTGTTCAACTTGGCAGATCCGATGCGGATCCACGCTCCATGTGACCATCGTTGATGGCACGTAGCGGGCAGGGAGGTAGGCAGCATGGCATGCAAGTTCGACTGGCGAGGTGTAGGTGTGTGCACACCTGGAGGGTCTTGTGTTTTTTTAGCAGCAAGGGCTTTGGTCGATGGATGGACAAATTGCAACGAAGCTGTTATACTTTGGAAAAATTACATTTTGCCCCTCCTATGCTGTTTCTTCTCTTATATTTCCTCTGCAGCCTTGCAGATCACACCTAAATAACCCAATACACATTATTTGGGTTAGTAAATAAAATAAAAATGCAATTAGGCTAGTATGATGCTAATCATGTAAGAGTTAATGTAATGCATTATATACATCTTAGATACGCTATGTTAACTTAAGTTCTAACGTAGTTTAGGTATTTTAAGCATAATAATTACATTATTATTAGGAAGGTTTCCTTGAGGTCTCCTAAGATGTGCATTGGGATAATCATTTGGTAGGAAATAGTCTTTCAAAGCTCTAGGGTTCTCTTCAACACGGGGTACTTCAGCTTCCTCTTCAGCCATAGCTAGATCTAAGACGGGTTTTATTAGGAGTTTCTTAGGATCAGATGTAGAGGTCAACCTAGGTTCCAAGGAACATCGACCTAGCATACAAATACAAAACCTACAAACACAAAATAAAGAGTTGGATTTTTATATAGCTTTGGAGCTTTATATGATTTGTTAGTGATCAAGCAAGTTCTTAATATAGTTACGTACCCTACAAGCTGACCTACGTAGTGCCCTAAGAGGACCTACTACCAGGACTAGGAAGGTCTCGAGTCGCGACTGCTCACCACCAGTCCTTGAGGTGTGGGTGAGACAGACTTGTTGGCCTTCGACCAACCTCTTCCTGTGGTGTAGGGAGATGAGGTAGGAAGACCTAGTGACCTTATGTGTAGTGCTTGTGCAAAGAATACGTGTCAAGCAATAGAATGATGAAAAATCTCAATCAAGTCCTTTACCACACTGTGAACCTCTTTTTGGGTTTCTCCTTAGAGATTCTAACTTAAGGATAAATTTCGAGACAATCAAAGTGAGATTCCTTTTCCCTTTATGCACAATTCCAAAAGTATGCAGATGAATGGTAGCTAGCTGAGAATGGTTAGAAATGCGTACCTGACTCCTGCTTTCTTTAGTTATGCAAATTGACAAAGAAAGTAAATCTTGAGGTAGCTCAATCAGTCTTAGTATGAATGCCTAAGGATATGTTGCTTCTATGTATTAATGAATCATTTTTACTTGCAAGTGTTCACTTTTAAATGCACACGTAATCATGCCATTAGGCAATCAGATGCAATAGAGAGAGTTCAGAGTCTTGTTATTACAATACCAAGAAAAAAAATCACTCTCACCAAAGAAAGATAAAAATGTCTATTCTAAACCCTAATCTAGGTGGCCTTATGTGAACCCACGAACTTCTCGTAATCGCTTCCGCGTGCTGTAATGAATCCCGTGAACCTACATAAAATCGACAAAAATGAGGCTCATGAATGCAAGATAAATGCCACTAAGAAGTTATGAACAAAGATACTTGCTAACTATCAAAGAAACACAATATGAAACCTCTCTAGCAACGATGCTAAAATTTGGTGTGTCATGTGCAAGTCATAAAAATTGCACATCGAAACTTAAATTGATTTCATTGTATTGCGTAAAGTGCGAGTCGGGTTGAATCCTCTAGGAGAATATTTGAATATGTTCTATGATGAGTTAGACAAGTTCAATAATTTTTATGGGATTTTTGGGAATATTTTTGATTTATTTTGGATTTCTCTAAGTCAAGCAGGTTAGAAGGACTATTTTGACCCCCTTATTAATCTTACCGAAAACTAACCCCAAAGACCCCAAAAAATGTACTGAATTTATCCCTGATACTAGACTCAATAAGAAAGAGATAGCCACTAATTTCATGCAAACCAGAGTTGCATGTAATCCGCTAAAAATCTGATAATTTAGAAATTTCATGTTTTGATATCACTGCAAACCCCAGTTAGTGTTTGAATTTTAGTTTTTTTAATGTAATGAAATAGACTCTAAAATTTGGTATAGAATTTATCTATTAGAATACCTAACTCCAGACAATTTGGTGATTTTTGGACTCCTAGAATCTACTACAGAAGTTTTACAAAATGAAAGTCAGAATCAGTGCAAACGTGGAAAATCATACTTATGCGAAATGGAAATCAATCGATGCGAAACTTCACAGCAGGTTCTGGGAAATAGAATCGGTGACTAAAAGATAATTAAACAAGTTTAAATTGTTGATAATTGCTCTCCCTTAGAATTGTCACATCCCACGTAAAACCTGCTAAGGCTATAACCCAACTCAGATTCTAGATCCTAGGCTTGAACTATCCTATGCATGTTTGCACGCATATGAAACAACTCAATTTTCTAACAACCATACAAAAGTGAATAAAAATCCATCTACGATGACAATATGTTGATCCTAATCCCTCACCCGCATGTGAAAATAAATTTAGCCACACATAATATGGCAAGAACGTAAAACATCTCAAATGAAACAATCATCATCATTAATGTAGCTCTTTTTATTTTTGTGAGTTTCATTGATGATTGCTCCAGATGCACCTTTATATACTGATGAAAAGTTGTTTTGAGATATTGAGAATTGTACAAGTCTTTGTTAATATGATTGAAACTCGATATGAGTCCAAAGTTTAAGTTTTTTCTTCTAGGAATGTTAGAGAATATATGGATGGAAGCATTGTACATTTCTTTGAATCCAAAGGAATTCTTCATAAGTCATCATGTAATTATACGCTACAACAAATGAGGTGGCCAAAAGGAAAAATCAACATCTACTGACAATTGCATGTACCTTATTGTTTCAGTGAAATGTCCATTAATGTTTTTGGAAAGTGGCTATGTTAATTACAACATATCTAATTAACAAAATGCTGAGTAGATTCTTAGAAGGGAAAATGTCTATCTTTGTCTTGACACCCACTAAGAAATTTGTTACCCTGCCACCTAAGGTGTTTGGTTATCTCTTTTTTGTTTATGTTTTACAACTAAGAAGATCAAAGCTTGATCCTTGATAATTCTACATATATTTACATTAAACATGCTTAACTAATGCTAGTCTAAGGGTTAATTAGGGTAAAAAGCATTTAGTTAGGTTAGAATTGTCTTATACGTGCATTTCGCAAATATTGCATTATGTTAGGTTTTTATGCAATGTCCCCAGTCTATATCTGGTACCTTGATTCTCTTGTTGCGATATGTGCAGGTACCAGATTTGGAGCAATGTGAAGCTTTGCATAGATAAGAAATCAAATTGTACAGAGGAGGATTGAGCAAATTCCTAACCTAAACCCTAAGCAATTAGACCCTAGACCTAGCCTATTTAGGAGCCCAATTCCCATTACCCAAATCCCATTTAGGTTGGCTGGCTACCACACCTAATTTTCCTACCTAGTTGGACGGCTACATAATGATATCAAATGTCACTCCTCAAACCTAGGTGCTAGGATCCTGATAACCCAACCTAAACCTACCATAGCCTTCACATAATTTCCCATCCACCAAATACATCTCACGCCCAGCGTCCACCTCCCAATCTCTACAACAAATTGCCATGCACTCACATTATCCACTCCATACGTACACCCCCTCACCGAACAAAATCCACCAATCTAATCCTACCCATGCAAATATCCTCTCATGTAAGCCTTTCCACTGGACCTATCCACGTCCACCATCGAATAAAACCCATACTACAATAGTTTGCACTTACACCAACGGTCAGCATCCCTCGCTATAGATCTAAAATATCGTTAGTGTAGTTCATAGTACCTATTCCGACTGTCAAATCTGGCATTTTCTTAGAACGTATCATTGTAAGGTACATTAACGGTAAAAAACGTTGGTGTTGTACTAAGTGCAACGCAATTGTGTTAAGAGCTTGCAATTTAGTAATCACCCGATCAGTGGTGGTTCTGACCATCGGTGTAGCTTATGCCATCGGAAAAAACCTTCGTCAATGTACATAAAAATAATAGAAGAATCGTTGCTAAACTCGTCACTGTATACAAATTGGGTAAACTATTGATAGTACAAATATCGATGATTGTTTCTGTCAGCATAACCATCAATGTAGGGCGAATGAGTAACGAAAAAAAAAACCACCACATATATATCTTCATGGGCCATCCCTGCATTTAATGTCTAATTCTATTTTTTTATTATACATTATTCGTAAATGGAACTTTCTGCAACGGTCACCTACCCTAATAAACATAACCAACTTACAAATCATTGAATATTCTTTTGAGTGTAGTTATCCCAAATAGGCAGAGATTTACTTTGTGATTAAATAACAAATTAAACATCTATAAACCCATTCATGAAAATAAATAGAAACAAAGACACAAAATTTAGATAAAAATGTTAGTAATATTCCAATTTAATTAATAGAAATGCAAATAAATAAACATGTAACAACTGTGAAAGTACACAATGTTTAAAATTAAAAAGGCAGTAACATTAACTTAGTCATTAGTTTAGATTGAACTAAGGTCAAAAGTCATTGGAACATGCACAAATAAATTGTGCGACAACAATATAGCTACCAAGGATAAAGATGTAGATATCCTATGCTATTTGCACTTTTCTACCAATAAGACCGGAGAAGATTCCAACTCTATGATTGGTTTTGCTTGATGAAGCTTCACTTGGAATCATATCCACTTTCTGCTTGCAAAACTTGCAGTGCCATCCTGCATGTCATCAAATCCAAGTCATATGAATAAGGTGGACCAAACCAACTTCAGAATCAACTGGGAAGAGTATGTGATGGAGTTCGACAATGAAGAAAACACATATAACTACTCCAGTTTAAAAAAAAGTATGAGTTTCTAAGTAGCATGGTGTGTCTACAAATGTATTTCTTGAATGTTGTCTATTACTTTTGTCAAAGTAGGTAGGCACTCCAAAATCACCAAGCTTGACCTGACTTGTGGAGTCTAAGAGGACATTGCCAGCCCAAAAACTAGCAAATTTCATGAAATAAAATATAAAATAGCTGTTGAACAGAAAGAAGGAATTTTGAGAGCTTGGATCTTTTTGCACTTATATATGCCCAACACTTTATAAAGTACGAATAAACATTAAATTATGAAACAACTAAACAAAGCATTCATGCATCACCCAATCTAGTTTCTTACTGGAATATCCTTCCCTATTGTTCCATCACGATAAACATTAGAGAAAGCTCCTCTTTAAGTGAACAAATTGAAGAGGAAGTGACAACATGACATTATGCTAAAGTTACATTGGAACATCTAAGATAATTTCCTGTAAAGGAGAAAAAGATGAGGAAATAAAAATAACACATGATAGTTTAATTTAATTTCCAAATAGTGGGCACATAACCTTTCTTCGTCAGACCATGGAGGAAAGGTGTAGTTGTTGCTGCCTATGTTGATTTGGTTTGGAGGGGGCTCCATCTAGAGATTATTACCTCTAGTAGTTGATGGCAAAGCTAATGCCTGCATGTAAATTGAATCATTTAAAAAACAATAGTTCATCTTCTTGGTTCATACTAAATTTAATGAATTCTATCAAAATAGAAATGAATAGCCATTTTGCCATATCGTATTCGCCTTTCTTTGGTGACACTTCAATTTAATTCTTGCAATATGATTAGACTTGTGGAATAACTTCAGATGCAGAATCTTTCAATAGAAGGAAGTGATGACAGGAATTAGTTGCTCTATATTGATTTGCTTAGAGGGTAAGTACATAATACAAGGGACAAAGTTGATAACCAATAAGGGACAAAGTTGAAGTTTTGCTTTCATTTCCGGTACCACTACTTTTCTTAGCTTGGGTTGTTGAGGGGTGGGCATTGATCAAGGACAAGCACTTTTTCAGTCGATCCAAAATTTCTTTGAAAGTCCCTACGTTATTCTTAGTTATTTAGATCACTAATAATATTCATCATGACTCCAAATTCGAGCAAAATGTTCCCACAAGATAAGCCATGTATTCATGTGGGATGATATCTATTTGACATTAATTTCATATCAAATTAAGGATGTGATTTGTTATTGAACTTGGTAAAAATAAAAAGATATTTGGTAATGTAGTAGTCATTGATAAGAGTATTCAATAATTATTTACTTACAAGTATGTTCAACATTTATGGATCATGTTGACGACACCTAAGTTTTAGCAACCTTTGCGTAAAACTATACATTATTCCTAAAGCAGGTAAACCATCAACTTTACTCTTCTAATGACAAATTGCAAAGAGATTTTGTTTACAGTGAGATCCTCGAGTTACCGTAGTCGTAGTAGCTGCAACTCAAGCTTTCCAAATTGAATTCACCAGGAGCACAAGGGTCCCCCACATAATTCCTCTCCATCTTAAAGAATCTCTTAACATCCATGACAACAACGATTACTTACAAAGACAAAGCAGATATAGGTATTTCAACAAGCAACATGGGAAATGAAAAGTCAAGCATATTTCCATCACGGGGGCCTTGATGGAAACAAACTCAGTCTACTAGGAAAGGACAAGAATGAAAGTAAACCTTGAATGTTTCCCATGTTAAAGCAACATCCCTATTCTACACTCGGTCTACTTGCAAGATTTGATTTTAAAGCAAGAAATGAGATCCAGAGATCCACTTGAGGCCCATGAATTGTCTGCACAAAGATTCTACATATAACTCATCTATGTTTTACATATTTCTTGAATATGTTAAAGAAACAAGAACAAACATACCACATACATGTTACAATAATCTTACCGACTTACACGTTTCTATTTGTTAATTATTTTACCTTGCAAGAATTAGATCCAAAAAAGCCATAGAAGATGGAAAAAATTAGACCAATGCATGTCCTCCAACCAATAGCATTGTAAGGTCCTTGCATAACTGGATAAATGCATGAAAAATAATGTTATCCTACAATTAATAATGAATAGAATTTAGATGATTATGTCAAGAAACAATTCACATGTATGTATCAATAATTGTCCAAATAAAATCCATCACATTCTAAGAGATGCAAGAAGCAAGATCAAGCTTATGCAGCAATCTAACTACTCATGGTCCTATGGATTTAATGAACTTGAGAATGAGACAAGTACTTACCGTCCTATGGATTTTTTTGCATTGAGAATGAACTTGAGAATAAAGGAGAAAGAATGACAAGGGGTGGATAGCTAGACACATTGGAGTGGCGTCAATGGGCCCACTTGTGTCGATTGAAATTGAAATGAGCGAGATGTTTTGGAGATAGACAACTGAAACAATAAACCTGGCAAATTTATCTTGCATAGGACTTAATGAATGGCATTTATTAGAAACATTGCTAAAAAGGCCCATTGTCATCGTTATAATTTTGGTGAGCACACAAGTTGGCATAACAGAGAAAAAGGAAAATTAATTATAATTATAACTTGAAGACGAGACCATATCATACAGCTTACGACACTTCTCCTAATTGACACTAACTTGCAAAAAAAGGGGTTCTTCATGGTTCCTAATACAAGAGAGTGCCAAATTATTACAATAACATCAAGAGTAATTTAGTGCCACTTACCATGTTCCTGATTGGATGTGCTGGAGCTGTTATCTCTAGCCATAATGACACCTAGCAACTCCAAGCCAACATTAAAACAAAAATGGGCTTTGAGTATAGCCAAAACAAGGAAGTTAAAAATGAATTCACAAAACTAGTACAAAAAATACATAGAAAATTTCATATTGATAGTTTTCAAGCATCCTTGAAGCAATAAAATGAAATCTTTAAATCCATGATATGCCCTCAAATCGATGATGCATCAAGGATGGTCTACAATGTCACTATGACTATATATTCTTTTTCATCAAAATGGATTCTAGTGTATGATTTTCACATAATTTATACTTTAGTCTAATCATGGAAGATTTTTAGGGAGGCATTATTTGAAAGCCACATTCTAAAACAAGTCTTTGTATATACTAGGTGATGAGGCTGGAGAGGACGTTGGGCAAGAGTCTGATCTCCTTATAACTCCACAATCTTTGAAGAAAAGCCCAACATAATGACACCTATATATATAACATGTAAAGGAAGATATTCTAAACACCTACATAAAACAAAAATACAAGAACTAGTTTTGAAAGTAAAGCTAAGCCCAAGACCATGTTACATGAAATGCCCTTGATGGAACAGCTTAAGTGGTGAGTTTACTGATTTCCTATTGGATTGATCCAATTTTTCCTGTGATTTTTAAACTCTCAATTTGACCCAATCTATCAGAGCTAAAGATTTGGTCCAATCTGATCTACAAGCCTGAAATGGAATTGAATCACAAACTCATTGCCAAACTCTAGTGCTGACTTGGACATTTCGACAAACAAGTGGTGAGCATTATTTTTTTAGACACACCCAGAACAACACCACAAACTTCAATGGTGATTACAAGGGAAGGCACAAGGGACTCACCAATTGTTGTTAGGTACTTCCTTAACCAAGTGAAATCCCCCTCGCTCTCCTCACAAAACAAAAAACAAAAAACATAACAAAGAGATGATCGCGAAAATGCGTGATTTGTAAAAATTGAGAATTAAGTCGTGGCAACATGCAATTTTGATCGCTTTTGAATTTATAAAAGATCGAGTACTCTGTGAGTATTTGGGTCATTCCAAGGGAGGTAGGAATGCCTTTTAAACTCTCTCACTTGAATTTTGGAAATCAACTTTTTTTTTTTGTGTTTTGAAATCTATATTTTTTTCAGGGTTTTTGAATAAGGGCAAAATGAATGCAGAGAGAGAGAGAGAGAGAGAGAATTAAAACTATGAGAAATCAAAGCAACAAGTGCCTTGATTCTCCAACTCACTCCAAGCAAGAGAGGCTTGGAATAATGGAGAAACAAGTCACAACAACAATCACAAGATATCTAAACAAAAGTAAAAAAATGCTTCTTGAAAATGGAAATCGTATTACACGGAGGTGGAGAACTCACAAGTAAGAAGACTTCCTACTTGTAATCTCCAACCAGAAAAATCAAAACACTAACTACCATGCAACAAAGTACAAAAAAAATGTAGAAGAAAGCTTATGAGGAAGATGATGATGGTGTTGCAGAGCTTCCGCTCCAACTCAGGTTGCCCCTGAGTTGAAAGAAGCTTGCTCCTGGCTCCTTATTCTCCTTCCTTTTGGCAAGCCCTAGGTGGGGCATGCTTGGGTCCTTCTTGGCTGGAAGAATTCCACTCCAAATCTCCTCCTAGGGTGAACGTGGACCACCCTTGATTGCTCCTCCTCTGGATGTCCTCCTTACTTGGCCTTCCTTGGTTTGATGATGACACAAGGTAGAAGAAGAAGAAGAAGTTGAAGCCACCAAGGAGATAAAGTGTCTCCTTGATCTTCTTCTTCCTCTCCTTCCTTCCTTGGTCGTTGGTAATGGTGGATCTATGTGGAGAATAATATTTAACCAAGGATTATGTAAATGGATGGTTAGAGGTCTTTTTATAGAGTGGAAAGGGGGGGGGGTTAGGATGGGATTAGGTGGATGGCTATGATGGGATTTGGAGGGTGGTTATTAATCCTAAGGCTAGGGTTCTTTGGCGCCAAGTGAGGAGGTATGTAGGTGTTGGTTATGATGGTGGAGAGGCACCAAAAATGGCGCCAACTATAGGAGGGTTAAAGGTGTTGGTGGTTGGTGTGGAGCATGGAGGGCTAGGATAGGCTTATGAGGTGGTGGTTAATGGATGGAGGGCTTAGATATGTTGGCCCCATATGTAGGGATGTGTAGGAAGAGTTGGTGCCAACTCTAGGTGTGGTTAGAGTTAAGGTGATGTGGAGGGTAGGTGTAAGGATGGTGTTTTAAGTGGTGGTTATGGGATCCTAGGGTCATTGGTAGTTGGCGCCACTCCAATAGGTGTGAGGGGAGGTAGTTAAGGGTGGTTAAGGGTGGCACCAACCATAAAGGGATGCTTTGGTTTGGTGCCAACCCATGTGGTTTCTAGAAGGTGGTTCGGTGTAGGGTTTAGATGGATTGAGGCTTAGGTGGATGGTGGTGATGAAGGGGATTTTGGAGGGAAAAGTGGCAGCACTTTTGTGGTGCCCCTTGGTAGTGGTGGTGGGTTGAAAGGTGGTGAAGAGTTGGCACCAAAAAAGGTTTAGGAGTGGGAGCTAGGTGGACTAGGTTTAGGTCTATTTTGGTGAAGTTAGCTAGGTAGGTTGGATGGCCATGTAAGTGGAGCTGGTGTTGAGCTAAGCTAAGTTAGATAAGCTAGCTTAGCTAGTAGTGTAGTAGTGGATGAGCTAGGGTTTAACTGAAAGGAGGCAGCCAGGAGTTGTCTAAAGTAGATCTGGAGCTGAAATAATTCTCCCAAAGTTGATGATGGTTGAAGAGGTCATTTTAGGGGCTCAACTACTTAGCTTAGCTAGCTAGTTTTTATGCTAGTAGCTAGGCTTGAGTTGTTGAGCTAAGTTGAGCTGGTTTCAACCTAACTAAAGCTAGGTTGAGCTGGAATTGCTTCTAATAATAACTCTCAAGCTAGCTTAGCTACTAAGTAGGCAAGTAGTAGCTAAGCTGGAGGGAGTTCAGTTGTCGTGAGCTGAGTGGAGCTGGATAGAACTGGACCTAAGCTGAGGCGAACCTCTGTCAACTAAGTTGAGCTAGCTAAAGCTCCCCGTGAACTGATTGGAGCTAGGATGAGCTAGACTCAACTAAGTTAAGCTGGATCTGAGCTGAGTTGAGGTGAGTTGAGCTAAGTTGAGCTACCTTGAGCTACCATCCAGCTAAGATGAGCTAAGTGGAGTTGGAGAGAGATAAACCTAACCCATGTGAGCTGATATCCAGCTGAGATGAGCTAGATACAACTAGGGTTCAGCTAAAATGATCTTCTTCACTTTCTGCCTTCTTAAGTGCTAGGGTTTTAAAGGTTTGATCATCTGCTTATCCTTAACACTCAAGTAAACATGTTAAAAACACAAAAAGAATGCAATGCATGCCTAACCTAGGTTATGCCTAAATGCAACCCAAAAACCCGTTTGCAGAGTTAAAAACCTACGAGCTAGATTTGTTTTAGGGCATAAGAATGATGATAAACTGATGTTTATCAAGAGATGATCAAATATCATCATAACTACAAGACAAGGAGAGACACAAAGATTGCCACAAGCCAATCCTTAATCCAAACCATCGCTAGTAATCCCCAACCCTAACCAAAACTAATCCCCAACCTAATCCTAATCGAGTATAGATTAAGCAAAAATCCAACCATAGTAACAAAACAGTAGTAAGAAATCTAGAGTATGGATTTGAGCTCAAATTTGATCTATCACCAATGATTACCCTAAAACAAGCAACAAATCTATGGAGATTGAGCTTAAATCTGATCTCAAGAAGGAGAAAGAGAGATCTAATTGCAGGAATGGGTGAAATGATTGAGTGAGGTGATTGATGGAGAGGATTAAGTCAGAGAAATGATAGATGATCGAGTGAGAGGATCGACGGAGATGTGACAAGAGAGAAGGAGAAAGGTGATGAGAGTTCTAACTTGATTGACATCGGTGAGCTTTGAGAGTTTGGTGAATGATCTTTATAGAGAGATCAGGAAGGACGCTTAGGGAATATGCGAGGCACCTCATCCCTCTATCCAACCCAACAAAGTACATCGTCGAGGGTGCTAAGAGCACCATACCTCCCTGCATCTTGAACCCTAACCTCGATAGCTCCCTACCCCAATCTCGCTCATCTTTATGCATAGGTCAAACCCCGAACCTGTTACCTGCAAAAGGCTCAACAACCTCATCATCCCTGTGAACACCCATCAGTACGCCTCCTTGAGGAGGGAGAGGGGTTGATGGCTGTGTCGTCGAAATTGAGAGAGAAGGCATCGAGATCGACAGTGAAATGTGTGCCGTCGATCTTGACGTTGACGATAAAGAGGAAGTGAAGAGGTAGGGGGAGGGTGTGCGAACATGTGATTGCGGCTACAGTAAAGAGATTAGGGAGGGAGGGAGGGGTGGTTGGAAGGTAGTGATTAATTTGTTTGTGTGTGTGTGTTGGTGGGGGGGGTTGTGTGGGAGGGGAAGGGAAGGGAGGGAAGGTGGTGTTCCCGTGTTTAGCGTTGGGTTACATTAGGATTATAGTCATTGGCCCCAAAAAAAAATTGTAATAGCCGGTATAGAACAATAGGATATAACAAAAATTAACTAGTGTTATTATACCTTTGTTGTTGGTGTGATGACTGATTGCACAACAATCATAGGTCTTAATTGTCCAGAATTAGGCTATAACTTAGCATAAGTTAGGATAATTCATGCATGCAAAAGCATTACTTGCATCTTTACTGCTTTCTTTTAGCTATGCATAAAATAATGTTATAATGTGCTAATTAGGTGCTAATAAGCTGACCAGAAGGTAGATCTGAAGCTGGATCTAAAGCTGGATCTGAGGAATAAAGAATAACTGGAGTTGCAGTAGAGCTAGAGTAGAAGACCTAGAATAAGATGTAGTAGACAATAATGTAAGGGGTTGAGGTATGCTATTCTATTTAAGTAGGAATAAAGCAGTAAATTATGAAGAACTTAGGACCATCCTAAACCTAGGATAGCCTAGAAGCTTCCCCAAGCCTTAGCCACCCTTAGATTAGGTCACCACACCCTAGGAAAGCTTAAAACCCTAATTCTAGCCTCTATCTGGACGCCCAGATAAGTTATAGGACATCCAGAACCCTTAGCCAACTCCTGCACACCTTAAACCCACTTCTGCAGTGTTATTGGACGTCCAGACACTTGGTTAGAAGTCCAATTTCTATAGAATACTCGAGATAGAACTTAGAAACCCTCCTGACTCTGATTGGATGTCCAAACAACAAGTCTGGACTTCCAATTTTTCACTATAAGACGTCCGATAACTTTATTAGATGTCTGATACTGTCCTCCAGTTCCTGTTTTGGAATTTAAGCCTTGATCTTGGATCTCTAGCCCACTAAACCCAATTCTAACCCCATAGGAACCTAAATTAAGGTGTCCTAACCCTAGTACATCACCTCTAGACCTCCATAAGGACCTAATTAGGTCCTCACTAAACCTAATTGACTTGGATCTTAGTCAATTCCATCAGGCTATTCAATTGGACTCATTGAGTCCAATTGAGCCCTAATCTCAGCACACACTTTCCAATTGGACTCAGTGAGAGTCCAATTAACCTAGACCTGACTTAATTGAGTTATTTTACTTCAATTAAATTTTCACACACCCAATTAAACTTGTATTAAGTTTAATTGCACTTTACCTTAGTGAATTAGGGTTTACAACCCTAATTTGAGACCTACCTTGACCTAAACCCACTAGAACCTAACCTAATCAACCTAGCACCTAAGTTTCGACCCACACACACCCACACACACCATCCACATGAAAATAACTAGCCTAGAGTTCTCTAGAACTCTCTACTATGTGTTGTTGCCTTGGTTGCTAAAATTAGTAACCAAGAGCCATTCAATTTTTAGATCCACATTTGGTGGATCTAAAAACCACCATCCATCCTCTTTCTCTCACTCTCCCACGAGCTCCCACCATAGGCCTCTCTAGAGAATTTCACAATTCTCTAGAGAGCTTCCCTTAGGTCTTTAAAAAGACCTAAGGGGTGGCCATTTGCACCCATCCATTCTTGGCTTCATCCAATTCTTGGCTTCATTCACTCTTGGCTTCCATTTAGCTTAGCTACATTCCATCTCCACTCCACCTTCATGAGTTGCTTCACCATGGCCACCACCATCTCCATGCCAAGATGTTGGATCACCTCCTCAACCTCTCTCCAAGGGCCGCCCTAAGCACCATTGCCCGCCCCTCCTCCTCTTAACCAACTCAAAGGCAATCAGAGCCCACCTCCGAATGCCCTTATTTCTACTAGATTAGTAGCTTAGTTCTTCTTAGATTTACATGCTTTATTTACTGCTTAGTAGTGTAGCTCTTTATTCTCCCCCAATGATGCATGCAAAATCTCCCCATATATTCATGTATGCAGTCGTTTTCTGGTAGCGAGTAGTTTTATTTCCATGTACAAGCATTCCTCTACCTATGCTCTGTAACTCTGATATCATCATCATCTTTTATATATAAAAATATATATGTTGAAAATCACCATGTGCCTAGTTATCATCTTTTAGTGTGATTGAAGTTGCATGTTTTAATTACTATCTTTTGGGAAGTAGCATGTCGTACATCAATACGTAAATCACCATAAACGGCATGAGATTTTAAGCAAGTAGAGCGAAAGGATCGATTTCAAATCTGCATTTGCATAAATGCCTCCAAGAGATGAACGACGAGGACTCCAAGTCTCGTTATCCTTATAAATTATTTTTGTTGATCGTATTGGGCACTATACTACGATGCTTTTTCTTATAAAAAATGTGCTTTACAGATCCCAACAAAATGGCGCCATTGCTGGGAAGGCAACATCATTTTTTATTTCAATCTTTTGAGCTATCACTGACAAACCTTCCTCTACTTGTCTTTTGATGTGCAGGAAAATAGGAAAAATGGGAATCTGCTTACGCAACGAGCGTAGATTAAAACAAAAATCAAGTGCACATCTCATCTTAGACTAGAATTTCCCTTTCTGAACCCTAAGTTAGATTTATTTGAAAAAAAAGAAAAAAAAAGCCTATTTATTTTCATGAAAAATAAAAAAAATCAAAGAAAAAAAATCTAGGTAGTTAGATTTGGTTTCTTTTTGAATTCTACGTTAGTTTTGAAAAGAAAAAAAAATGAAAATCCTTTGAAAAAAAAACATTTCTTTTGAAAATAAAAATTTGTGGAAAGTTTGAATTTTAAACTCAAACATCTTTCAAAAGCTTCTCCACCACCCTTTGATTTTTGGCCATGCTTCAAATTCTGATTTAAAAATTCAATTGCGGAAATATTAATGAGCAAAAAATTCTGAAATTTGGGATAGACGTTCATTCTTAAACCACCTTTCAAACAAAACTATTCATTTGAAAAAAATTCCAACTACAAAATTTTTAAAAATTCGCGAAGTGTAAGGGGGTCAGACTAACCCAGATTTGAGATTTTTCAAAATTTAAAAAGTAATTTCGAGCAATTCGCGAATTTCTTTTGACCAAAAATGGTGGGGTATAAAATTTGATCTCATTGGCTTTAATTTCCATATTTTTTCTGAATTTTTTAAGATCATTTGATATTATTTCAATTTGAAAAATCAACGAAGGGTCAAAATTCCAAATCTGACCCCTTGACATTTTAAAATCTCTATAAATTCTGTTGAAATAGTAAAAATTATAAAAAAATATTCACTGAAAAGATAATTAAAAAAGGAATCTTCTTGCCAAATTTCAAATTATTCTGATTCCAACTTGTATCAGAGAATTGGTCCTAATTTCGTGATCTGCTGAAGAAGAAATAAAAAAAAAAACCCTAGAATTGCATGAACCCTAGGTTACATCTCTAGGGTTACACCCTAGAGACCATACATTTGGGCTAACCTAGACTTGATGAAGTCTAAGGTTTAGTCGGTGAGCTTGGTCACCTTGTGGGCTACTCATCATAAACCCCAATTGAAGAAAAAGGGCTAAAATTAATTTTAAAATGCAAAATTAACCTGAATTCGTTGTCATACTACTGGGTGTTTTCAATCTCTCTTGTCAAACCTGGTGACTAAGTCTACGGGGTAGTGTTAAACGACTGAGACTAAGGGTTAACGAAACCAGAGGTGTAAGCCAAAGGAAGAACCTTCCCCTTAGTCCCCTCGTAACCAGACTGGCTGGGTTAGCTTGAGAGGCGACAGGCGGTTGCACGATGAATTTTTCTTCAGGAATTCGAACTTAAAATGAAAAATCTGGTCATCCAATCATAAGGACCATCTGATTGACAGAGCCTTAGCCTTGTCTGGCTTGGCTACACCAGCCCAGGGGTTGGGTGGTGTATGCAAGGAAGGATATCACTTAGACCTCGATTGGTTGGACCTTGGAGTGCCACCTTGGGAGGTGCTCCCAAGGAGGTGAGTCACTTCACCCGAGCCATATTCTCCCCCACCCTCTTCTTCTATCTCCTTAGCTGCAATGGCCAACCCTAGATCTGGACCTAATCAGGATCTAGAAGAGTTGGACCCACGAGCTTATCTGAGAGCCCGGGTAACTGAATTAGCTCAACCTTGGGATCAGAACCCAAGGTGGCAAAGATGACTTTTTGCTTCGCCTAATCTTTCTCCTCGGGTTACCGAAATGATTAACCCATATTCTAATCCTAGATATTATGACCCATACCAGTCGATCCCTCAAAAGACCGCATCTTATAACCCAGGATATGGATTTCATACTCCTGCTTCTCACCCATGGAATATGGATAGACTTGATTCACCCTCTGGAACCCCTGAAGAACTACCGATGCATATGCGACCGCATTACACAATACAAAGAGCTATAGCTAGCACTAAGGAGAAGGCCACATTCTACCTATACAAAATCCAAGCTATCACTGAACCGAACCAAAAGACAAAGCTGGATTTCGCATCAACAAGCTGTGATGGAGCTCCTTCAAGGAACAACAGGGATAACAAGGCTAATTGGACAAAATTGGGAAACTCAAGAACTACTGCTTTTGAGATATCAAGTGGAAAATAGCCTTGAAGACCTCGAAGAATCTGAAACGACTACGTCGGAAGAACACATAGAAGATTCTCGGGAGCAGATGTTGGAAGATCATTCAGGGGAAGAAGAATCTAGCTTGGATATGAGACAGGAGCAGGAAGTATGCCGAATGGGTTCTTTTGAGAACACCATTTAGGAAATTGAGGAGGAAAGGACTGATATCTCCAGAACTGAGCCACAATCGGATTATTCTAAATCCTGGGAGATACCTCATGGGTTAGGAAACCCAACTGAGATAAGGGAAGTAGATCCAATTGAGGATACGGATCTTGAGGCAAACATTACATGTGACACTACTGATCAATCTAGGCCACTTCCCATTGTAGGTGAACCTGTGCTAGAGCCAACATCTTCTAATCTGCACTCTTTTTCTTTCACCTACATCCCTAATTCGAATATTAGAGATTTTGAGATGACACTTTCTATCCCTGATCCTGACATCCAAAGACCAGAAGTAGCTATGGATGTTTTGACCGAAGCAATGGATATGCTACCTGAGGCAACAATTACTGAGAAACCCAATGCATATGAGGGAGAAGCTTTGAGCAGAATGAGCTAGGGACGCACCTACCATCCTAATCAATCTAATAGATGGCTTGACTTCGAGCCTGAAGAGTCAACCTCCGATGAATCAGAGATGAGTACTAATGAGGACAAAGTAATTTCTGACGAGGATTTCAGTGACCTCCCCACTGATCTTCTACTTTCACGGATACCCCCATATGATCCAGAGCTTGGAGAGGGCATGATCTTTGATGTCAATTATCGTTATAAGGATCCCTATGACTCAGATTCTCATTCTGAGATACATTTTGATCTACTCCCTCAGCAACTTCCTACAGAATTGTGGGACATGATAAATCAGCTAAATCAACATCATGACCCCCCTTTGATTATCCTCTATTTTCCACCACCACTCCATACTTTCTTATAGCTAGACTTTTTGTAGTAGGGGTGCACAATCAGCTGGTTTGCATCTCCAGACCATTGATTCTGGGAGCATACGAGCATGTCTTTCTCTTAATCTTGACTGGTTCCTATGCTAGAACTGATACATCGATTGAGTTTTCACTCAGCTGGAGGCATTAAACTCAGCATCTACCCTACATTCTACCATCATCTATACATAACCATTTTTATACATAGCATATTTTTCTTTTAAGCATATTTCCTTTTCACATATTGCATATTGTCAAGTTGGCCGATGCTGAAAGTTAAAATTTCAGGAGCAATTTCAGGTGATTTCTACCCATTTACTCCCAGTTGTACTTATGTTCTTTTATATTCATGCATGAGGACATGCAAGAACTTAGGCATGGGGGGGTAGATATGACAAAATTGAAAATTTTTATTCCAACATTTAGGAAAACCTCAAAGCAGCATGTCAAATGCACTTTAGGACCCTAAATGAAAGAACAATCGACTCCACCTCTAATGCTCGCATTGGAGCTAAAAATCATCCGCAACAGCCACTTTTGACTTACCCGCTCACCCTTTTGTTCTAAATTTAGGGTCAAGCTGAATGTAACCTGAATGGGAAATTTCATGAAGTATGAATATAAGAGGTTACTTGTTTATAGCATATATACATAGTGCATTAATGAATAAGATTATCTTATTAAGAGAATGCATTAAGGATTTTATCCTCTAGTTGATTCCTGTAATCTGGAATCCAGTATAATTTTTCACACACGTAGAATTTGCAATGGATTCATAGTGAAGGTTGATAAATGTCTTTAGTCTGTCGAGAAGATGCAGTGCTTCTTCTCCTGAACCCCTGGACAGTGTTTTGGGAGTTAGGCATATTTTCTTCCAAAAATCCACCAAATAGTGTGAGATGAGAATAGAGAGTATTGGTGCTCTAAGATTAGTGCAAAGAATTTGGAATCCTAGATAATTAGGTGATGATACTCAGAGATAAGGTATAGTTTTCACTCTCGGTTCCTACGTATACATTTTTTGTGAATTTTGAGAGCCACCAAATAAGGCAAATACGTAGAGAGAGAGTTTTCATAAAACTAGGGCTAAGGTGGATGGTTACGACCATTCTTTATGGAATCCTTGGCTGAAGGAGGGTATTGATGTCAAAGTCAGAAATACACCGTCCTATCCGTCTCACCCGATGCCATGAATAGGCATTCCACTAAATAAGCCGCCCAATGTCTCTTGAGTACCACCAATCCCTAATAATGCCTCTTCAATAAAATTCATGAATGTGTTGCTAGATTGTGTTGAGTTAGAAAAATTATATTTGAAAAAAAAAAGAATGAAAAAAATGAGATAATGCGAAAAAGAAAAAAAATGAAAAATGAGAAAATGAGAAAAAGGAGAAAGAAAAAAAGAGAAAAAAAAGGAAAAGAAAAAAAAAAGAGAAGAAAAGAGCAGAAAAAGAGTTTGTGAATATTTAGTGTTTATTTCATTTGCATTGAGGCAATACCACACAATAAATTTGAGGTCCACCAAATATGGCCTTAACCCACCTTTCTTGTGCTTCTGACCGCCCGAATACTAGCTGAGGAATTCTGACTTAGTGTTAGAGTTATGGGAACTCAATTAAAGTGTTAATGCCAAGTAAGACCACTAAATACGGATCATACATGAGAATCTGGTGAGATTGTGAGCTCTAAGAAAAAAAAATAGAGAGAAAGAGAGAATGAATACAAAGGAACCAGAAAAGAGCATAGTTTTTCTCGTCTTTCTCTGAGTTGAGTTACGTAATAATTTGGGAATATAGATTCTATAGTACTAATCTCTATATAGCACCAGTCGAGAGTGAGTCACCAATTATATAATCTTTTCCCTCTAAGATTCTCTACCTAAGTTTAAAGCCGAGGTGGTATTCATAGAATATCTTGAATACCCTGAGGGAAGAAGTCTGGCTATCCCGGTAGAATTTTTACTAGGGGGAAAGTACAGGCTTTAGAGGTGAATTAGGTCTTTCACTCAAATCCGTTGCAAAAGCTATGTAGCTACACTTTCACATTTGTCTGGATTTCTAGAGCATAGGATGAAAATAAAAAGGAGAAAAATCTCTATGAAAACACTTGATAAAATAATCAATTTCGTAGGGACCCTTATGTGAATAATTTAGTCTCGCATTTGCTAAGGAATAGCAAGATTTAGGCATGGGGGTATGATTGTGCAGCAATCATAGGACTTAATTATCCAGAATTAGGCTAGGACTTAGCATAAGTTAGGATAATTCATTCATGCAAAAGCATTACTTGCATCTTTTCTGCTTTCTTTTAGCTATGTGTAAAATAAAGCTATAATGTGCTGATTAGGTGCATTATGTCAACTACAGGTAATAAGCTGACCAGAAGGTAGATCTGAAGCTGGATCTAAAGCTGGATTTGAGGAATAAAGAATAACTGGAATTGCAGTAGAGCTAGAGTAGAAGACCTAGAATAGGATGTAGTAGACAATAATATAAGGGGTTGAGGTATGCTATTCTATTTAAGTAGGAATAAAGTAATAAATTATGAAGAACTTAAGACCATCCTAACCTTAGGATAGCCTAGAAGCTTCCCCAAGCCATAGCCACCCTTAGATTAGGTCACCACACCCTAGGAAACCTTAAAACCCTAATTCTAGCCTCTATATGGACATCCAGATAAGTTATAAGATGTCCAGAACCCTTAGCCAACTCTCGCACACCTTAAACCCACTTCTGCAGTGTTATTGGACGTCCAGACACTTGGTCAGACGTCCAATTTCTGCAGAATACCCAAGACAGAACCTAGAAACCCTCCTGACTCTGATTGGATGTCCAGACAACAAGTCTGGACTTCCGATTTTTCACTATAAGACGTCCGATAACTTTATTAGATGTTTGATACTGTCCTCTAGTTCCTATTTTGAAATTCAAGCCTTGATTTTAGATCTCTAGCCCCCTAAACCCAATTCTAACCCCATAGGAACCTAAATTAAGGTGCCTTAACCCTAGTACATCACCTCTAAACCTCCCTAACGACCTAATTAGGTCCTTACTAAACCTAATTGACTTGGATGTTAGTCAATTCCATCAGCCTATTCAATTGGACTCATTGAGTCTAATTGAGCCCTGATCTCAGCACACACTATTCAATTGGACTCAGTGAGAGTCCAATTGACCTAGACCTAACTTAATTGAGTTATTTTACTCTCAATTAAGTTTTCACACACCCAATTAAACTTGTATTAAGTTTAATTGCACTTTACCTTGGTGAATTAGTGTTTACAACCCTAATTTGAGACCTACCTTGACCTAAACCCACTAGAACCTAACCTAATCAACCTAGCACCTAAGTTTCGACCCACACACACCCACACACACCATCCACATGAAAATAACTAGCCTAGAGTTCTCTAGAACTCTCTACCATGTGTTGTTGCCTTGGTTGCTAAAATTAGCAACCAAGGGCCATTCAATTTTTAGATCCACATTTGGTGGATCTAAAAACCACCATCCATCCTCTCTCTCTCACTCTCCCACGAGCTCCCACCGTAGGCCTCTCTAGAGAATTCCATAATTCTCTAGAGAGCTTCCCTTAGGTCTATAAAAAGACTTAAGGGGTGGCCATTTGCACCGATCCACTCTTGGCTTCATCCAATTCTTGGCTTCATTCACTCTTGGTTTCCATTTAGCTTAGCTACATTCCACCTCCACTCCACCTTCACGAGTTGCTTCACCATGGTCACCACCATCTCCACGCCAAGATGTTGGATCACCTCCTCAACCTCTCTCCAAGGGCCGCCCTAAGCACCATTGCCCGCCCCTCCTCCTCTCAACCAACTCAAAGTCCATCGGAGCCCATTTCCAAACGCCCTTATTTCTGCTAGATTAGTAGCTTAGTTCTTCTTAGATTTACATGCTTTATTTACTACTTAGTAGTGTAGCTCTTTATTCTCCCCATAGATTCATGTATGCAATCATTTTCTGGTAGCGAGTAGTTTTATTTCCCTGTACAAGCATTCCTCTACCTATGCTCTGTAACTCTGATATCATCATCATCTTTTATATATATAAATATATATTTTGAAAATCACCATGCACCTAGTTATCATCTTTTGGTGTGATTGAAGTTGCATGTTTTAATTACTATCTTTTGGCAACTAGCATGACATACATCAATACGTAAATCACCATAAACTGGCATGAGATTTTAAGCAAGTAGAGCGAAAGAGATCGATTTCAAATCTGCATTTGCATAAACGCCTCCCAGAGATGAACGACCGGGACTTCAAGTCATGTTATCCTTATAAATTATTTTTGTTGATCGTATTGGGCACTATACTATGATGCTTTTTCTTATCAAAAATGCACTTTACGGATCCCAACAATGACTTTTTTTTGTAGTGTATCCCATGAAAAATCCCAATCCACATTAACTCTGCTTCTACATTAAGACCAAACCATCGAAAATCCCATGCAAACAAAACCCCCACCGAATTAAATCACATGCAACACGCCCCCTATCCTATCCAAATGTATTTCCCATGCACCAAATCTAGTCCACTACTCCCTCTCCCTATAAAATAATGCCCACACCACCAAATCCAAGAATCTCACCCTCCCAATTCTCATCTCTCATCTAAACTCCCTACATCTCATCTCCAATCGTCTCTCCTTAATTAATGCACCATTAAGTCTTTCTCATCTCCTCTTTCAATTATCTCTCTCTCCTCTCAGCTTTCGACTTCCACAATTCCATCTCGAAGTGCGTTTCTACTCCCATCTCCGCTGTAACAGGACTATGCTCTAACTCATCATTTCTGCAACTCTATTTCTAGTTCATATTCTAGTTACTCCTAGTTGTAGTATTTGACTCTTTTCTAATATAAATAAAAGTTTGATTTCGAGTTATATTATTTGCACTCTCTGTTTCTCACCCCTTATTATATAATTGCCTGATCTGTGTTCCTTCTTCTCACCTCCATCTTTACAATAAAAAATTACCAAAAAAATTAGTTAATCATTTTTGTTTTAAATTTCTTTCATCTATGTTAGAACGATACTATGCCTCCCTGTGTTCTACTTATGACTCACTAGAGTTTCGATATTTTATTTCTATCTCGAAAAATCATACTACAACGAACGCTTTTATTACTTGGCGATTTTCACGAGAACAATCCTCATGCCATTTAGGCAGTTTTCTTGGCTTACCATTCCAAATAGAAATGCTACAAATGCTAAGACCTTATTATAGGACAATATTATGTCACTAGAGATGTGACTTTTCATGAGCAAGCTTGTACTTAAAGATTCTCTTCAGGGGGAGAACTATGGACAAAATGAAGAGAACATTAGAATTGTAATACAAGATAATGTTGATTTTTTAACTTCAAAGATAGAGGAAACTAAGAAACAGGGGAAGAAGATACAAGTGTATGAAAAAGGAAGACCCAAGATTCCTATTATCAAGTCCAAGCTTGTTACTCTGTTGCCAATTCCAATCTTATTAGTTCCCCTTAATTAACCAAGTCCAGATCTATCTTTAGAGAAAGAAGGTTTGAATGTTGAACCCTCTTCATTTGATAATGATATTATGACTGTTGATGGTGTTGAAAATGCAGAAGAAAGTTCTTTCATTGATCATTGTCTCATCCCTCTTCACAAAGGAGTTCGCAAATGCACAAACATGAAACATCCTATTTGGAGATATGTAACTTTCTCTTGTCTTGGTACACTTTATAAATGTTTTTTATCTTCACTTGCCATGACTTGTGTTCCTAGGTCTATGATAAACTCTTGTTTATCATCAATCTTAGGCACATTTCACAATTAGTTTATACATATTTTGAACTCGTACTACAGTTTTAGGCATGCATTAGGCCTACTTGCGTTTTAGGAGCTTTGAATGAATAAATAGGTATTTGTGATATTTTATCTTACTTCATGTATCTTTTGGGTTTGTTAGGGCATGCGAGACTCAGAAGCATCATCAAAACCTTGACAGACTGAGAGGAACGGCAGATACTAATGGAAGAAGACTCCAGCTTATAGGAGCTCTTTGAGCTCCACTCTTAGCTACCTTCAGCCCCCAGTCATCTCCATTCAGCTCCAACTAGCTTGCCCTATCTCCATTCAGCTCTACCTGCTCTAGCTAGCTATTAAGTCGAAAATGAGAAAAATGATTATTTTCATCATAGTATAGATGCGAAATCAAACTTAAACAAAACTTATAATGGAACTCGTAGTGAGTCCCTGTCAATCTCAGGGAGGTGAAAGTGGCAAAAGATCCTAATTTTTACTCGCTCTAAAATAGCAGCCTGGTTTCCAAATTACGTAAATACATTTCGCTGGTAGTGTTAACATGAACAACGTTCGCATGTGTAAGGAAGATAATAAATGTGAATGTGTGTGTCCATACACAATTTCTACAATGCGAAGCTTACCAACAGTGTTCACATCAAGTGCTAAATCATTTATGCATTTCGGTACTACCATATTATTTTTTTTTGTAATTTTCAAATAAAGGAAGACAGATCCAAACATGATATCACATATGTAGAAATGTTTCTAGAGACATGCTTACTATGCTGCCTGCAACTATAAATGCATAAAAGAAGAAGAAAATTAATGGGAGAGTAGAGAGAGAGGGGTGCTGATGGTGCTCAAGTGAGGATTGCTGTGGCGACCTTGGAGTGACGTTAAGCGGAGTAGAAGGATCGACCCTTTTGTGGTAAAGCGGGCTGCTAGGAGCTTGGAGGTAGAGGAATTTTAAGGTGGAAATGGAGGATGAAGAGGTGCTCGGTGGTGAATGGTGGACATGGGGGTCGTTAGCCCTTTATATAGGAAAATGAGGGGTAGAATGGGTATTTTGGAGCTCCTAACTGCGCCACCTAGCTGGAATCATGAGGGCTGTTCGATCACAGATCAACGACTCTGATCGTGACAAGATCGCCCTCTGATCGTGCCTCCATCACACGCTCACAGCCACTCCCTAATCATGATCAAACAGCTCTGATGGAGTCAAGTTTCCTGCTTCAATGAGAGCTGATCGTGTAAAGCCACGCTACTGAGGATCTTGATCAGACGATTGTGATTGTGTCAAATAGCACGCTTACGTACATTGAGAACTCACGAGTCCACATACACCTACGCTTGATTAAGTGTGTGCACTGAGCTGCTCATCCCCTACACCATGTGGTGCATTCAGCGTTGCTCAATCTTGATCCAACACGTAAATTTTGCGCACCTCACACTGAGCGCATTGCACCCCCTCTAAGTGTCTCAAACGGGCATCCTTCACTTTGTATAGAAAGCTCGACCAACGCTCTATGCATGCGTTTGTGTCGTGCTCTAGCTTTAGTGCTCATATGCTTTCAGTCATTGGATCTTCATCCAACGGCTAAGATGGGGGTTGCTGGATAAGGCACGATGAGGCTGGCGACGTGGTGCTTTTGTGGCTGTTGGATGATGAACCAACAACCACAAAGTGCATAGATTGTCCTTCAACGGATGAGGGGGTGGTGGTAGGCCATTGGGATGGTGCCACATGGCACCATCCTGACCTTCCATCTTCCTGCCTTTGTAGATGGTGCTACATAGCTCTGATCGAGGCGATTCTTTCGCTGTTGGACTGCGATCGTTTCTCTGAGTCCATCCGTATAGTCGGATTTATCATTTGTGACCCTAATTCTTCTATAAATACCATTACCTATCGATTAGTACATTAAAATAGCATTATTCTCTACACAGCTAAATAAATCAACTAAGATGCAAATATGTAACTCATGCATGTATTATTCCTAAGTTAAGCTAGGATCTAACTCAATTTAGGTTAATTAAGTCCTATGATTGTTGCACAATCACTAGCTAATCTAATCCACATGAGCCCACCATCTACTCCTTCCACCTAGCTCCAAGTCCACTCCACATCACTTCACCTTGGCACCAACATTCTCTATAACCACCACCTTTAAGTTGGTGCCAAAACACCATATAACCACCACCCGCTCACACCTCTTTATGTTGGTGCCAAAAATTAGCACTTGCACCTTTTCAAAATGGCTCCAACTCTACCACATAACCACCACCTAACCACCACCAAGTTGGCACCAACTCTACACCATAACCACCATCACTCCACGCCAACTCAAGCCCCTTGTAACCACCATTGTTGGCGCCAACTTTGGGTGGTTACCAACCATTATGGCACCTCTTCAAGGTGGCACCAACTCTCCCTTTAACCAACCCATAGTTAGTGCCAATTATAGGCATCCCTTAACCAAATAATCACCACCCCAACCTTTCCTATAAAAACCTAACAACCACCACCAATTAGGACACCCTTGGCTACATTAAATCTTCTACCAAAAATTTTTATCATCAACCTTAAAAGATCAAGTTGACATTGGGATTTGAGGGACCTCTACCACCTCCTTCTAGTGTCCAACACCTCCACTCTATCTTCTAAGGAGCCACACCAAGGAGCTACTTGTGGAGGACGATCAGGAGAGGAGAAAGGGTAGGTGACCACCCTTGATTCACCTTGGAGTTAGCAACATCACTGGAGCAAGAGGAGCATTTTCTTCAAGCCTAGGAGCATCCAAGCTTGGAGTGAAGACCATCTCCAGCAACACTTTTGGATACCTTTATCTCAATCTCTACATTTTTGTATCTCCATTTTTGTTGTAGCTAGCTTTGCTTGCTGCTTTGGAGATTACTTGTGTGGAACCCCTCCACGCGAGTGAGTTTTTTAAGTGTTACACTCGTGCAAATTCTTCTTAAGTATAAAAAGCATTTTTCTTTCAATTTATGCTTTTCATTTCTATGATTCTTTAGTTTCCATAGTTGCCTACACTTCCTTCCTAATTACCTTAGGCTGCACATGCCTAGGGTGAGATTAGGAAGGATGGGTTTTTGCTTTCACATTTTGCAATTTTCCTTTATGCATTTTATCACCCTTGTTACCCTATTTTCAAACCCTAAAAATTATAAAATATAAAAAGGCAAAAAGTGAGATTTCAAGCAAGCAAGAGAGTTCAACATTTTTCTAACTAACCTGCCTCCCTTGGATGACTCAAATACTCATCACGGTACTCAGTTTATAAATTTAAAAGTGATCGGAAGCACATGTTACAACAACTTAATTCACATTTTCAAGTCACGCGATTTTTTGACATTAGTCTATCGTTGAAGCTTAAATGAATCCTAAGTGGACACAAGTAGTGAAAGAATAAATGAAGGATTTAGTATAGAATTGCACCTGGGAGGTTGTAGATATTTCCAAAGATGCACACATTGTTGGTCTAAATGGATCTATATTATTAAGTATAAGTGGATGGGAAAGTGGATAGTATAAGGTGAGCCTTGTTGTAGGGGACTTAGAAGTATGGCATAGACTATCTGGAGGCTTTTTATTTTGTTGCAAAAATGGACATTGTTAGATTTATTCTTGCACTTGTTGTACAATTCTTATGGAAGCTTCATAAATTGGACATAAAAATGCATTCCCAAATGGAGATCTTGGGTAAGAAGTTTACATGTAGATGACACCTAATGCAAAAAATCACGTGATTTATAAAAATGGGTTTTTGTCATTGTAACGTGTGAAATTTGATCACTTTTAAATTTGTAAATTACCGAGTACTTAGAGATTATTCGGGTTGTCCCGAGGGAGGTGGAAATGCGAGGTGAAAACACTCTTTCTTATGATAAGGAAATCTCTCTTTTTTTTTGCTTTTTGAATATGTAATTTTTTTGGATTTTGATTAGGGCAAAAGCACAAAAATTGATTAGTTGCGAAGAAGAAGCAGGAACGACTAAAGAAACTAAGTGTTCTACTCTTCCAACTCACTTCAAGTGTAGGTGACTTGGAGTAATGGAAGGGTAGAGACACAAAAAGAGAAACTACCACACCAAAACTGTAGAGGAATGCTTGTATTAAACAGAATGAAATCTGATTACAAGAATTCTGGAGAGCTCACAAGTGGGAGGAATTCCACACTTGTAATCCAAAGGAAATCCAACTAGCTATAACAAAAATGAAATCAATGCTAGAAGAAAAGTAGAAGGTTTAGTAGATGAAGATGCAACCATCGTAAAGTCATCGCTCCAATTTTGGTTACCTCAAAATTGAAGAGTACTCCTCCTCCTAGAAAGCCCTGGTAGGCATGCCACCACCCTTAGATCCTCCTCTGCTTGGTCGTCCCCTTGAAGTGCACTCCTTGGCTTGGGCACAAGAAAGAAGAGAAGAAGAGGAAGGCACCAAGGAGGTGAGTGTGCCTCCTTAATCTTCCTTTCTTCTTCTTCTCTCTTGGCCGAGTATGTAGGTAGGAATATGGATGGGTATGCTAGGAAAATAATGTAGCCAAGTGGTTGAAGGTGTTGGGACAACCGGGTTTTATTGTTATTACGTTGTAGTATAGCCAGTTATTACCAACATTTCAACTATATAAAATTTTTTACTCGGAGAATAAAAGAGTTCCCGAGGTCGAACTCAGGGAGCAAGTTGTATTCTAGAGATATACATGTTTCTTTTACAAAAAGAAAGAGAGAGGGAAAGAATTTGTTGTCTTGTTTTCTCTTTGTTTTCTCCTCGTGATGTTCTTCTTTCTTTCTTTCTTCAGATCTCCTTCTTCTTCTTTGTTCTGCAGAGGTGATGTCTTTCTTCTGCAATGGTGATGCTCTTCTTCTTCTTCCTTGTTCTGCAGAGGTGATGTTCTTCTTTCTTTCTTCCTTGTTCTGCAGAGGTGATGTTCTTCTTTCTTTCTTCAGATCTCCTTCTTCTTCTTTGTTCTGCACTGCCTCGCCTTCTTCTGATGTTCTTCAGTCAGGGACGTCGCCCCTCCTTCTTTCTTCTTTTCCCTTCAGGCCGTCGTCTGATTTCCAAATCAGACGACTTAAACTGCCTGTTGCTACAGTGTCTCCCTCAGCTTCCTTCTTCTTCCGCGGTTCTTCTTCTTCACCTGTGCCTGCACACTTCAGAGCTTACGTCAGAGAACAAAACCTACTCTACCCTCTCCCCCCCCCCCCGCGTCTCTCTCTCTGAATCCACTCTTCGGAAAGTTCTCCCAGAGCTGCCGGGTAATCGGGTTCGGGTCAGGCCCGGGTCCAGGCCCACCGGCGTGCGTGGTGGGCGAGGAGTGCAGGTCAGTCTTAAGTCGGGTCGGGTCGGGTCAGGTCCGCGGGGCGTGAGCGCGGACGAGACCGGGTAACCGGGCGGGTGAAGGGGACCTCACCCCGTGTGCTGAGGCAGTAAGCCTCCAGCACTTTTGCATCTTATATCGCTGCGACTCTTCAGGCTTTTCCGAGGTGGGACTAAATGTCCCACCTCAATTGCGCGCCCGCAGCGGGGAAATCAGCGGGAGATTGCGGCGTCACGCGAAGCCTTCTGCCTTAGCTGCGAGCCTGGTGTTTTGTCGAAACGCCTCGCAAGGCCTGGGAGTTGAATCTGGGCGTGGCGCTGAGCATGGCGCGCCTGTGGCTGCAGGCGGAAGCAGTTCCTCCTGCACGGCAATGGCGGCGGAGGTCGAGTGGCCTGTTCACAAAAAACGGCCTCTCGACCTAATCAGAAAGTGCCAGGAGCTTCGCCAAGGTGCGGCGAAGCTCGTGTGGGTGGTGGCGAGGCGCGGGGCGGCGTGCAAGGGCTGCCCTAGGTCGGACTGTGGGTCGGAGGATGGGTTTGTTCGGTGGGGTTGCAGAGGGTGATGTGGGGGAAGTGGCAGGGCGGGGGTTGATCAGGGTGAGGAGGCGGAGGTCCTGCGGTGGTCGGCGAGCCGTGTGGGTTGCTGAGGTGATGGGAGCGGCTCGCCGGAGGATGGCCGGAGGCGGAGAAGGTGAGGGTGAACAGGAGCGGTCGAGGGTTTAATCAAATAAAAGACAGTGAGGAAAAGAAAGAGGGGGAGATGGGGAGGAGTTCTGACCTAGCTACGGAGACGAAAGGGGCCGGGGCAGGGCGACAGTCGTATCGACTGTCGCCGGAGAAGAAGATGCCCAGGGGAAGGGGCGGCGGCGAGCAGAGGGCTGGAGAGGCGCCAGCTGGGTACGGCGTGGCGCAGGAAGAGCAGGGGAGGAGGTCTCTGCTGCTGGTATTGCGGCAGAGCGAAGAGGAGGAGGAGGAGGAACCGCCGGAGCTGGTGGGAGTCTGCCGGAGGGAGAGGAGAAGAAAGTTGGGGGTTTTCTCCGTCAGACCCGAGCTGCCCCGGTCGGTGGAGCAACGGGGGGTATTTATAGGGATCAAACAGGGAGGAAGGCGGAGGGAGACGACGTGTCTCCCTCGCCGGAGGATGGCCGGAAACAAGAACCCATACCGTCCGTGCGTTCGCACGGCCGGTATGGTGGGTTACAACGACCAGGGGGGTGTCCCTGCGACGGCTGACGACGCAGGGCACCCCCGGTTTACTTGCCAGGTCCCCCACCTCACCCTGCGCGGCGCCATGCTCCGCGCAAGGTCGCCGGAGCATGGTGCTGGCAGGTTTTGCAGGGGGGACCTGATCGCAAAGAACGAAGGAGAGTTAGGGGCCAAAATGCGAGGGTTCAAAAGTTGAGGGCCAAAGAGTAAATATATGAGGACCAAAGTGTAAAGTCGGTCAAGGAGGTTTCTTCTTAGGCTCAAGTTTTTATACATGACTAATTAGGACCTAAGGAATCTGATGGTGAATTTCATTTCTATATTAAACCTTGTTTGACCGGTCAATTTACGCAAAAACCCAAATTAAGTTATTAATTGGGCATGGTTCTCAATGTAGGTTAAAATGGGTTCTGAAGGCCAAATTGAAGGTTCTAAACCCTAGAGATTATTTTTCTATGAATTTTAGAGGGTTTATTCTATTTTTACTTTGCCTCGAACCTTGTGAATTGAAGTGGGTTGTTTTAGGGTTACAGATTATCATTTAGTTTCTTGGAATTGCTGTAGCCCTTGCTAGATTATTTCATCCCACTTTTATTCTTATTAAGCTGCTTTGACCTATGTTTGGGCCCTGAATTACCCTGTATGCAGATTATACTGGTAAAATTGCATTTTTACCCCTTATGACTTGTTTTCTTCTTAAACTCAGAATTCTCTGAGTTAAGCCTTTCCTTGAGATATGTAGGAGCTTTTATCCTTTGTATTGGGTCAAAATGAGCTAGTTATGGCTCATGATGAGGTTCTCATCATACCCCCATGCCTAGCTTTTGCTAGTCCCTTAGCAAAAACTTAAGGTTTCAACCCTTGTTCTAGACCATGAAGTTTTTAATAGTTTTAGATAAGTGCCTTTTTTATTTGAGCATAGATTAGGTTAGAATGCTGACCATAGGCCTAAAAGGTACTCTAGTACCAATCAAGATCCAAATCTGTCTAGCCTTAGCCTCAGTCTTTTAGCAAAGGTTTTTAAGGCCCACAAGAACTAACCTAAGGTTTATTGGACTTTGTGGTTAAAGCACCCGTGCTTGAAATGATTTTAGCCCTGGCTCAGTTCGCAGTGCGTTTTGTAAGAGAGAGATAGAAAGTTTTTCTGTTTGGAGAGTTTTCTCTCTCTTTTTCTTTTTAGTTCTAGCCTAGGATTGGCTTTTCAACACGGTCTGTATCAGATTCCTTGCTCCCATCATCAATCCTCAAGGGTTCCTGGCGATCGATGCTTCGAGATAGCACCGCCCATGGCAACCCCCGGAACCCTGGCTATTGAGATTTCGAGATAATCCCATCCATGGTATTCCGTGGCCGAATCCAGACCCTGGCAATTGACACTTCGAGATAATGCCATCCATGGAATCTGAACCAGTAGAGTGCTTACATGCCCCCAGTAGGATATGTAAATATCCTAAGAGACAAGCACCGAGGAGATGATATTTTGTTACGCATCTTCGAGGGGATTTCCCGCCTCTCCGCGCTGGGAACTCGTCCAAATCAACTTGTGTTGATCGGCCGCTCCTATTCTAGGTGTTCTTTTCATATTTTTGCGACGCTTCTGCGTGATTCTGATTTTTACGCTTACTGAACCAGGCTGTGTGTGAGATTAGGGTGCTTAGGTTACTGAGTCCCGTAATCCAAAAATTAGTTAACGAGGCCGAATACTCCCTAAGCCTTAGACCTAATACTTCAGCTTTTCATTTTCCTCAACCTCTTGAGGAGTGTCCAGATCTTAATGGGTACTAAGAGTCTATTCAAGAATGCCTAAGGTTTGCATTCTTACTAATCTCATTGTGCACTTTTCAGTTATTTTCTTGAATGAGGTCTAGAACTTAGGTTAATTCCTTAGTTCCTTACTAATGACTATCACCTTTTCTTATAATTTTGTGCTCCTTTTTCATTTTGTTTTTCTTCTCCTTCACAAAATTTCCTTCTCCTCTTTTCCTCTTATTCTTTTTCGAAAATTTTTTAATTTTTATGGTGTTTTTGGCATATGTAATTTTTTTGTTTGAAACCTTTTCTTACAAGTTTTTGTACTTTCCTACCCCCCCATGCCTAAGATTTGCAATGTCCTCATTGCAACCTAGGGGTTTTTATTCAACTAAGTTCATACATTAGGATAGCTGTTTTGATGAATCTCAGATGCAAGCACCTGAGGTGGAGTTGGCTGCCCTAAAGTGTGAACTTCAAGTGCAAAAAGCTGTCAGAACAAGTTTCAGGTTTTCAAAGAGAATGACGGGCTGCCTCCCGTTGAGCACTAAATTTGATGCCTTCAGCCAAGCGGGAAATGCGATGGAGAGGGGATGGTCAAATCAGCAGAGTTTTGTAAGACAAGCACCTTGATTAAGAGCCTGGTTGGTCCAACCAGGTGCTTGTTCAGATCAACAGGCTGATGATGCAGCCCAAACCCAATCAATCTGGTGGGTTGATAGATGTGGATAAAAAGGTGTGGAACCCACCATAAACTATGAAGCTCAGATAGATGTGGAAGTGTAAACGCAGGGTTTGGCTGAGTCGAATCAGCCTGGTCAGAGTAGGGACCTGTAGAATAGTCAATGAATGACGCAGAAACCCTACAGGGGTGATCAGAGAATGATAGAGCATGGTATGTAGTCTGATCAATGTTCGAAACCCGTTGTGGAAATGCAATCGGCTTGGTGAGAGGTGAATCTGAATAGAAATTGAGTCCGGTTGCAGGTTGAGGTTGGGAAGAGGTTTTGATCCGTTCTGTGTGTGCGGATGAGGTGGCCATTGTGTACGAGGGCTCTTCTAGAGACGGATGATAGGTGGTTTCCTGTAGAGAGTCCTCTGGGTAACTATCAAATGCCGGAAGAGTGTCTGTAGGATGAAAGAAATCGGATTCGAGAAAAAATTTGGATTCTGGGTTACAATCACTCTTGGCATTTTCTGTTTTTGGTTCCTGAGGATCGAAAAGGAATGATTCTGTGTTATCAGTGATCTCGGGAATCAGGACCTCAGAGTCGGAGTCAGAGTCGTGAGAACTGAGGTCGTAGATAGGCCTGGCGTGTTCAGGAAGGAGAATCTCTCCGCAATTATAGTCAGATCTGAAATTGTCGGAGAGTTGGCGAAAATGATCATGAATTCCACCACAGCACAAATCATCAGATGTGGAATCAGCAGCCTGACTGGGTTCTAGCCTATATGTCACTTCTGGGCTCAAAAAGATGTTCTGTTCAAGCTTTAAGCTGGTAGGATAGACCCCATTAAAACCTTGCTCATCCAACTCCTCAGTTTCTGTATCATAAATTGGCATGTTTTCTGAAAAATCGATCAGATTTCCTGAGGATGTTGGAGAGGGATATTCATCAAATAGAGGCCCGGAATCATATTCTGTAAAAATTTGATCTTTCTCATAAGGGGCCTCATAATCTTCCCAATAAGTTTCAGATCTAGGTTCTAGGCTTAGGATGTGGGTAGAATTATTAGAACCTAAGTCCGAATAACCTTCTAATAGTGGGATTCATCTCTAATCCTCCCCGCGCACCTATAAAGCTTATCCCACTATTGGAACCCTACCTGCCTAACCTCACCTAACCGGTGCCCAAATCACTCCAATGCCTATATAGGAAGCTTCTCAAACCCCTACACGTGCCATCAGCTCCCTCTTACATCCTTGAGCTGATCACCTTCTTCCCCTCGGTCTCCTCTCCTCATTAGACCTGTTCCTCTGCCTGAGTGGTGGAACTTCACTTCTTTCGACCTCTCCTCACCTCTAAGGATCTCAAAACACCTGAGGGCAACCTAGAACTCCTCTAGTGAGTTTTCAAACTGTTGGAGCTCCTTCCCCATTCCTCGTTGCAACTACCAACTGTAGTTTCCTGCAGGTCTCATTCACCCACTTAGATTAGGTTTTCCATGCTTTCTAGATTAGTTTTAGTGCCTGTTAGTGTAGTATAGATTAATTAAATGTAGTTTAGATGGTGAATTAGATGATTGATTAGCTTAGATTAGGGTAGTTTAGTTTAGGAATCATCTTGCCCCCTCTCTGATCAATCCAGATTAGAGAGGTGTTTTCATCCCATTCTCACTATTCATACAGCTCTCTTACCATCTAGTATCACTATCATATTCTTCCCTCGACAATTCAAACCACAGTTCACCCATCCATCAAGCAATCATTAGATCTAAAGCTTGGTGGCTTTCAGATCTAATGATGCGCCAAATCCAATAGAGGGTCATTCCATACACTTCACTAGATCATAAATGCCCTCACTCTTGTTTAAATTGTGTGTGATTTACTTGGTTATGCCTAATTTTGATCTAAATGCCTGATCTGGAAATTTAGGTTTCAATATGGCTTTTATTGGTTTTAATCAAGTGAATTCAGTTGATATTGGTGAAATGGGATTTACTGTGATGGGATTAAGATGTTTGATTGGACTTTTATAGCATGATTTACTTACACCAAATTTTCATCTCAGTTCCTGATTTTTATCCATCGTTGGGTAGTGAAACCTATGAAAATTTGATGCACGGATTTGAGGTTGTCACAATGACCTAAATGATTCTGAAGATTCGCATAGATCTACTAAACACTAGTCGATAGTGTGTAAAGTTCTTAAATGATCAAAGTGAACCAGCGAAGCTACATTGATTGCCCATGTAGGCGACAAAGGTTTGCTATTAAATCTTGTTGTAATTCTCTATTGGGAGTTTAAATGAGGTTGAATGTGTTTTAATGAAGGTCTGGAAGTTATTTTGAGTAAGTTTTGATGTTTCTATTGATTTACTTCTATTAAGCTGTATATGGTCTTGTAGAAGAGTCAATTAGGTCTTTATTGAGTTTTGATCAGAGATCTAACTTTGAGATGAATTTTAGACCTTTTGATCATTACCTGTGATGTTTTTAACATGAAGATTTTTGGATTTCAAGTATGGATTTGGGCAGTGAAAGTTGTAGTAGCATCAGCTGCTGAAATTGAACCATAATTGTTGCAGATCAGTCTCTGATTGAGCTAATCTAGCAGCTTAGTGGGAGAAGTTACAGGAGAGAGCATTGGCTGCTAATTGATGGACAATAGCAATAGCTGCTGGAATCTCAAATCTGTAGCAGTTGTTAATTGCTGAAATTGAGCAGCAGCTGCTGCTGTTTTCATTGTAGCATCAATTTGGATGAAATTCAGAGGAGTTCATGCTAGATTTTGGGTTGGTTTTGAAGGTCTAATGGGATGACATTGTTTTGTAATGATGGAACTTCATTTCTAAGCATTCATGTACAAGTTTGGGCTTCAATCTTATCTGAAATAGCTTGTAATTTTTGGTAATTAATTCATTGTTAGCAGCATGTCATTGCAAAATCTGTCCAAGGTTGTAAATTTAATGAAATTCAATGGACACTCATGTTTTAATGATCAATCATGTTACATATAGCGTACTAGAGGTATCTTAGTGTTTTCATCATTTTTCCATCCATTTAAGCCATTTTAGAGGCCTAAGGTTCTATAGTTAAAATCCATTTAGGCCTCATTTGTGTTAGATTTGCATAAAATAAATAAAATTGATAAAAAAATCACAAAAAAATAAAATAAAGGTGTTTGAGTAGGATTAACAAGTTTATAGATGTACACAAAATTTCAAAGTAATCCGAACCCCTAGCTTGGTAAAACATACCAGCTGATGGTTCGGTCTACTTTGAAATTTAATAAAAAAAGTCAGAACTAAAAACATCAAAAATAATTTTTCTCCCTCTCATCTCACTCTTTCTCTCTTGCCTCGTACCTCTATTATATATATATATATCATAAAAATTAGAAAATACCTAAAAATACCTTGTACATTATATTTATACTTGTAAATATAATTTAATACTAAGATATATGTATATAAATAACTTATAATTGTATTCTATATATTTAATTAAGTATTTAGAATAATTTATTATATATATATAAATTTATTGTATAATTATATAATAATTATATTAACTTAAATGTATATAATCCTAAGTAATTATAAAAACTTATGTATATATCTATAACCATATGTAATACTGTACATACGTATTGAACTAATTATTATATATTGTATCATACCTATAAATTAATTTAATTCTGTTGTTACAGTAGGTAATTAAGTTATTAAGTTAATTAAGTAGATTATTAACTTAAAATAAACTAAATTAGTAAATTAAGTTAATACTGAAGTAATTTATCATGTACACTTGTATAGTATTATTTTAAGTATGTTTAACCTATTTATACTGTATTTGTATCATATACAATATTTATAACTTAAATATGTACATATCTATTTAAAATGTGTATTTAAATGTAAATAAATTAAAATAAAGACTCTAAAATACATTAAAAATGTCTAATAAATACTTTAATATATAAATTAACTATTTATAAAGTCAATTTCATGATTAATTTAACAATTTATACATTAATTAACAAATTAAACCTTAATTTAATGTGCATAATTTCCTAAATTTAACTAATTTTAATATATATTTAAATAACTTATTTTCCTAAATTAATTATACAATTATGTAGACCTATATAAGGACTTTGTAAATATATAATTTATTTATAATTTGGACTTAATTATGGCCCTTAAATCGAGGGCCAAAATCGACAAATCAGCACATAGCTACGCACTCGCAGTGCTCAAATAGTGCTAGATCTTTGTCCCACATTGTGCGCTAAGAAGCGTGAGAAGCGATATAAATTGAAATCACACTGATGGCGTTGTAGTCATCAGCACAGGGTGCATACATACCATCCTCTTTCTCTCCTCTCTCGAGCATACATGAATGAGCATGATACTGAGCATATGGAATAATGCATGGGCCAAGGGTAGTGCACTATAGTAGGCCTAATATTGGGCATATTATGGGTCTGAAACAAATCGAATGAAATGCAAACTAATTAGGGCAGGTTCATAGTAGTGGTCTGGTCCCACCCTCTTGTGTGCGGTGTATCCCACAAATTGAATTGGTCTGCGCATCAGAAATCCAATTTTTGGGTGAGTGAACAGTGACTCAAGTGTTGACTGAGAGAGAGCTTAGAAAAACTAAGTGTTGAAAGAAGAAGAGTGAGAGGAAAGATCTAAAATTCGACTAAGTGTTGAGGGTCGTGTGTGTGTACTTGTATATATGTATATGTATAAAGTATATGCATGTGAACATGTATAGTATAATGTAATAGTAAATGTAAATATACAATAAATAAAACATGTGTAAATAATGTATACGTATATATAGATAACATACATACGTAAATAAATATAAATAGAGTAGTAAACACTTGTTTGAGCCTTATATATCTATAAATAAATCCTAAGGCTTTAGTGACGAATACAACTGTCACTGTAGATATGTATATATGTTAGTAAACATAGTCTTTTTACCTTATACTATGTACATATTTTACTAAGGCTATAGCGACACATATTTATGTTACTGTATATATAGTATATGTTACTAAAGATATTAGTATGTGTTAATACAATTTAATATAGTATATGTTAATAGTTACTTTTGTACCTATACTTTCGTATTATTTAGGATAATTATACATAACTAACATAGAGTAGTCATACTTAATTTTTTATGCTTGTTTAGTTGTAAATATGTTTAAGTCATTGTAGGTAGAACTAATTGATTCTTTTGTAAATAATTAACCAATTCATTCATTATTTGATTCATTAATTCATGTTGTAAATAAAATTGACATTTTTGGAATACAAGAACATTTTTGGACATAGAGAGTGATGTATATCAATAACTGCCTCCCAGTGAACTATTAAGAATAAACCATTAAAAATTATGTAAATAAATAAAATGATTGACTCTCCATCTGGATTGCAACTATACTACAATAATAACGACGACCTAATTAACTATAATTAGCAAATCAGATTGGAAGGTGATCAGGTTGGCACCAACTTTGAAGGGGAGTGAAGGTAGCTTAGGTAGACTTTAGGTAGGGCTACTTGGTGGAGCTAGCTAGGTGGAGTTTTAGGGTTAGCGTTGGCCATGGTAGGCGAGTAAGAACGGAGCTAGAGGTAGAGGATTTAGGGTTTGTTGGAGGGAGCTGAAAGGAGCTACATTGGAGCTAGTCAAAGTAGACTGTTGCTGATGATAGCTGAAGTGGAGCTCAATAGGTAGCTTAGCTAGCTAGTTCTTTACTAGTAGCCAAGCTCAGCTAAGTTGAGCAGGTTTGCTTCTGTCCTGAGCTGAGGTGAGTTGGAGTTGGTCCTCCCGAAGACTGCCTAGCTAGCCGAGGTAGCTAGCTTAGGTCAAGTAGCTTAACTCAACTAAGTTGAACTGACTCGAGCTGGTTGAGGGCTTCTTTAGCTGACTAGGCTTAGCTAGTTGATGGTAGTAACTAACCGTAGTCAAAAAGAGCTTCTGGGAGTTGGATGGAGCTGAGCGGAGTTGGGATCAACTAAGTTGAGCTAGCCTGAGCTTCTATTCAACTAAGGTGAGCTGAATGGAGCCGAGATGAGGTAGCTACAGCTAGGTTGAGCTGAAGTTAACTTAGTTGAGCTAGCTTGAGCTACTATTCAATTGAAATGAGCTGAATGGAGTTGAGATGAGCTATCCCCAACTAAGTTGAGCTGGAATGTAGCTGCGATGAGTTGGATTCAGCTAGGATCTATTTGAATGTGCTTCCTCTTCATCTTCTGCCTTCTAAAGTGCCAGGGTTTGTAGGATTTGATTTTTTGCTTATCCCTAACACTCAAATACACACATTAAAAAGAAACAAATATGCAATGCATCCTGACCTAGGTAAATGCCTAAATGCAACCCAGAAATCCGTTTGCACAGTTAAAACCCTAAGAGCTAAGTCTATTTTAAGACATAAGAATGATGATAAACTGGCATTTATGACCACCTAGTTATGAACAACAAAGAAAATGTTGCAAATTGAAGTAAGCCTTATATGGCCTCAAGTAGTCTCCTCGAGCCTGGTTTGAGAGGCTAAGGGCAGAAATGAAGAAACTTGAGTTTACTCAAGCTAATAGTGATTACACTATGATTGCGAAAGGGACCAATCTATGGGGATGATATTAATGAGTCCATTTTAATGGACTATTGTTACGCCTAAGTTAACTTTATTCTTACATTTTATGTTTGTTAATAACTACATTAGGTCATAGAATGATTGCATGCATCATTACTTAAGTTTACATCTATTCTATTGCATTCTATAACTTATTATGTAATTATTTTATATTTCATGCAGGTCTTGCACACAGTGCACCCTATGCATCTCCTCCACTTGATCCACTCCATCAGGCTAATTTAAGAGTTAACAAATAATCAGGAAAGTGAGAGAGGAGGAATAATTTTGCAAGAGAACAGGGTTGTGAAAAGAATCCCCCCCCCCCCCCCCCCCCCCAACAGCCAGCCGGCCTCAACAAATCCACCTCTCAACAGGCAGCCAATTATAGTAAGGGATTTAAAATCCCTTGACTTGTACCAAGGAAGAGGAATGGATGGGGGAGGAGATAAAAGTGGCAGGGGGGGTGCTCTTGGAAAAGAGGTTGGGAACGCACCACTGGGAAAACCCTATACGTACCGTGAAGCGAACTTGCACTGTGGCCCCTTTCAACCCTCTCCAAGCAGTGCACGCCTCCATCTCCCCTCCACGCAACAACGCCCTTGCCTGCGCCTCCATCTTCTCCCCTATGCGTGGCTCCATCTTCTCCATTGTGTGTGCAACACACCATAGGGGTGGGGTCTGTCCCCACACTGCACGTAGCAGCAGTGCCTCCATCTTCTACCTTGTGCGCACAACGCACCACAGGGGTAGGGTCTATCCCCACACCACACGCAGCAGCGGCGCCTCCATCTTCTCCCACGTAGCAGCACATGCCTGTGCCTCTCCGTCTTCTTCCTCTGCTTCTCTGTAGCAATGGCCCGCGCACACCACACAACCAATAGCAGCAGCGCGAGCCTCATAGTTTCGCCTCCGCGCACAGCAGGCAACAGTGCGTGCCTCATCTCTTCTCCACGCATGGCACCAGCGTGTGCCACCAGCCTGCCTGACTTCTCTATGCACGGCCCACCCCTCACGTGACCAACGGTAGGCTGGCCGCGATGCCTAGCCGCGCGCGATGCGACAGCAGCAGCTCGCGTCCTCTCTTGCAGCCAGCTCCGCCGACGTCAAACCCTCCTGCTGACCACCATTGGCCACCTCCCGCCGTGCCTCCCCCACCATCATGATCACCTCTCTCCTACGCACTGCCATCGGGCCTCGGTTGGCCGGCCACCAAGCCTTCACGTATGCAAAGAGGAGAGAGGAAATTTCCTCTGTTTTTGGTGACATTAAAATTTACCATCCGTGCCATTACAAAAACACTATTGCAATATTTTGTTGATTAATATATTTGAGTGAAATTGCATGCATGCTTTAAGTGTTATAGTATTTCTTTCATGCACTTAACTCTTATATGTTGATGTTGATAAATGCATAAAATCTTATCCAGACACTTACATGACCTAAAAGAGAAAGCCCCATGTCTTAAAATATGATTATGTTACATGCCATTACAAGTTATTTCATGAAAGGAAAATTACATTCGTACCCTTGCATTTTTGAATTATTACTTGTTCCTTCTTTTCGCCTTGTTTCGCATCAGATTTGAACACGGATTGCGCACTTGATTGAACAAATACAAAGGAAAAATATTTTGTGAACTTATTAATCTGTTCGTCCCTGTGGACACGACATCCTTTTCGTGGTTTAAATTCATATCTATTTTAATCTTTGATTGAGAGATTTCCACCACATTAATTACAACGACGTATCATTTTATTGCTATTTTAATTAAGTGAAACTCTATCAAATGACGCCGTTGTCGGGGAGGCAACAGACGCAATAGATTCACTTTATTATTTTTGAGTATTCTGAGTTGCGCAATTATCTAATCATTCTTTATCTTATTGTGCAAAAAATTTGATGGGGAGACAGGTGCAACAGAGCGGCAACGTCAACCTCGAGCTAAGCCCACACGAGGAGAGGATGCAGGAGACTTGGATCCTGCTTTCACAGGGGATTCTCCTTCGTCACAAATTTTATTTCTATCTTCTCACCCTTGTAGTAATCGGGGCTGAATTTTTGGGGGTCTATCCCCACATTCTTTAGCTACTAGGGTTTACATTTTTCTATGTGCGTGATTCCATTTTCTGCTTGCTTGCCTTTAAAACCAATAAAAGAAAATTTCGAGCTGCCTGTTTAGGAGTTGCATGCCCTTGGGTGTGCGCATTTAGGGGTGATTGAGTAGCACATTAGATCTCATTGTTGCATTGCAAGCATATTGGCACAAAGATTGCTGGAGATAGGTACACCTTTCTAACTTTTGCATCCAGCTCCTGTTCATGCATTTGCATTCAGATTAAAATTCAAGACCACCAAGTTGATTGAATTTACTAATTCAGTGGTCGCCTAACTAAAAGTGGGACTGATAATCAGATTTGACCTTAAAATCAACTCACATTTGATCTGATTCTAAGGGACTTGTCTGTGTTTTCAAAAAAAAAAAAAAGTTTTGCGGTGTGATGCACACTTCTGACACTGAGCACGCATATTAGGCACCACACTAAGGCTCGATCCCTTAAGGCTACAGGCATAGATCTCTTTATCGGTGCAGACCCTCCTATCATGATTTGTGGTGGTGATACTATCTTTTGACCAAGTGTTTTGATACTTCACGGAGGGGAACACCCCTTAAAGGAATAAAAGGGTAGTTAAGGGCCACCGCATACGCATCGCCTCAAAGGAAGGGTTTGCCCTACTTGCATCCTTTTGTTCATCCTTGGAGTAACTTCTCACTTGATCACTTGGGAGTATCATCTAAGCAAAGTATAAGTCATAGGGCACTTGAAGGTTTAATTAAGTCACGTAATTGTAGTGAATAACTTGTTTGGCCATCTATATCAACCAATTCTACCTCCACAACAAAGAAGGTTAAGAGTTCAAGTCATCACCCCTCTTATACCACTTACGTGGGAACGGAGGGATAAGCCTTGGCCTTTTAACCTATCTTTGGAGTGGAGGTCTCACTTACTCAATCAATAAGAACTTGAATTGTGACTGATATTGTATGCCTGGTAGACGCTCTCTTAAGGGTAGTCTAGTGTTTGATCCTGAGCTCGAGAGAATTCTTAAGAGAGCTCACCTAGGAGAGAAAAGAGAAGGCATGGCTGATCAAGGAGCAAATCAACAAAAGACCATGAGGGACTATTTTATTCCAATTAACCAACCCACACAAGCATTGAGATGACTGGTAGGGGATAATCCATATGAGATCAAGAGCAATACCAAATCTTTGTTGCCTTCCTTTTATGGTACTACTAGGGAGGACCCCTACTGGCATTTGGAGGAATTCACCGAGGTTTGTTCCACAGTGAAGCTCCAGGGCTTTACTGATAAAGCCCTGATGAGGACTCTATTTCCATTCTCCCTAAAGGATAAGGCCAAGCACTAGTATCATACCCTCGATGCAAGGGTAAATGATTGGGCCACCCTTAAGGGAGAATTTTTGAAAAGGTATTTTCCTATGAGTAAGACCAACCATTACAGAAGAGAGTTATGGGTTTTACTCAGTAGGAAGGGGAGCAATTTCATGAGACTTGGGAGCGCTTTAATGATCTTCTTAGGTTATGCCCCCACCATCAGGTACCAAGATGGCAGTTGGTTGAAAGGTTCTATAACGGATTATCTGAAAGGCATAGGCAAACCATCGATGCAGCTTGTGTAGGAACCTTCATGACCAGAACTGAGGATGAAACCTGGGCATTATTTGAAACATTAAGTGACAACTCCATACATTTGTCCTTTGCCTATCAAGAAAGAAAACCATCAATCTTGCAAAGGAAGATAGAGGCCCAAGAAGCCGGGGCTTCTCAGGATTTGACTTATCAGATTCAATTATTGAATAAAAACTTTGATAGGCTTTTAGCAAACCCCAGCATGAACCCGCAAGTAGCCTCTATCTTTTAGGCTTCAAGAGAATGCTCAATTTGCCAAAGCACAATGCACGCCACTGCGGAGTGCCATCAGGCAAATCAATTCCCTGAGTTGATTCAGGCCGACTTGAATACGGCCCAAGGTTTCTGCCCTCCTCCTTGCAATAACCCTTATTCCAATACCTATAATCCGGGGTGGTAGAATCATCCAAACTTCTCTTGGAAGCAAGGTGATGATTCTAACTCAGGGAATACAAGACCGTTACCTCCCCAACCCATATACCAACCATCTTATGAAAACCCTCCTCAGAATAAGCCCTCTGAGATGGATGAACTTAAAGCCATGATGAAAGCAATGCAAGAGCATCAGAATATGGTCATCCAATCTCAGAATAAGATGATTACTGACATGCAATCCCAAATTGGTCATCTTACTAAGGCAGTTAGGCAACGTGATCCGGGGAAGCTGCCTAGCTCTTCTGAGGAGAACCCTAAGGGCAAGGGGGTCATATTCAGGGAGCACGCCCAAGCGATGACCATGCTGAGGAGTGGAAAGAAGATTAACAATCCTGATAACACTCCTATGGTTACGTCTCAGAATTTCCCTTCTACACCTGACCCAACTTCCATCTCCACCGAGGAAGAGCCACATTGCTCTCCCTCGCTTGAAATCACCCACAATGAGGATGTCGTCCTTCCACCACCCCTCTCCCACCATGACAACCCCTCTACCCAGAAGCCGAGGGTGCCCTATTTAGAGCGGCTATCTACTCCTAGGGAATCTTCTGTTGGCTTGCCTGGAGCCAAGGATAAGACGGAGGAGATTATGGACACTTTTAGGCAAGTCCAAATTAACTTGCCTCTATTGGAAGCTATCAAACAGATCCCGTCCTATGCCACGTTACTGAAGGACCTGTGAACCCAAAAGTGCCAATCTAGGAAACTGGTCCAAACCAAGGTCATCCTGCCTGAGCATGTTAACTCGATTCTCCAACATGGAACACCCCCCAAAATGAAAAACCCAGGGGCCCTGTATATTTTAGTGGTTATAGGTAACCAACACATTGACGAGGCTCTGCTCGATCTGGGTGCGGGGGTGAACATTTTACTGAGCTCTGTCTATGACCTTTTGGGAGGAGGCAAGTTAAAGCCTAGTCCAGTCATCCTCCAAGTCGTAGATAGATCACTTAAGACACCACGGGGATTACTGGAAGATGTCCTTGTGAGAGTGGAGGACTTCTTCTTCCCTGTTGACTTTCTGGTGCTTGATACTAACCCATCTAATAAGCCCACAAAGCTGTCCATTATTCTGGGACGCCCCTTCTTGGCTACAGCCAATTCCTCTATCAATTGTAGATCAGGGGCACTTAAAATGGGCTTTGGGAACAACAAGATCCGGTTGAATGTTTTTGATACTTACAAACAATCCAGATTTGAAGATTGTTCTCAGATTGAGGTCATTGATGAAATAATTGAAGAGACTACTCCAGCTATGTAGAGATCCCCTTCAAAAGGTCATATCTAAGGACCATCATTCGATTATTAAAGAAACTGAAAGGGAAATGCTCGAATTAGAAGAGTTGCTGGGGATACACACAGAGTCTCTGTCCCTACCCTGGACTGTGAAGGTAGATCCGCTACCTAAGGCGGGGACATCTCAACTTAAACCCTCAATCCAAAAGGCTCCTGAGTTGGAGTTGAAACCCCTCCCAAGCACATTGAAATATGCTTTCCTTGGCCCTAATGACACGCTCCCCATAATTATCTTGTCTGCATTATCTGAATCGCAGGAGGGAGCTCTGCTTGAGTGTTTACAAAGGCACAAGGAAGCAATTGCCTGGTCAATTGCTGATATTAAGGGTGTTGATCCCTCTCTTTGAATGCATCATATATACACAAACAAGTCCATGAAACCTTTCTGAGACATGTAGAGAAGGCTCAACCCAAATATGAGGGTGGTTGTTAAAAAGGAGATTCTAAAATGGCTGGATGCAGGGATTATCTATCCCATTTCAGATAGTAAATAGGTCAGTCCTATTCATGTAGTACCCAAAAAGGCAGGAATCACTGTGGAGGAGAATGACCAAGGAGAGCTGGTGACCACTAGACCCTCAACTGGTTGGAGGGTCTGCATTGATTACCACCGTTTGAACATGGCTACCAAGAAAGACCATTTCCCCTTACCGTTTATCGATCAAATTTTGGAATGACTGGCAGGGAACAAGTACTTATGTTTTCTTGACGGGTACTCTGGGTATAATCAGATAGCCATTTTTCCTGACGATCAGGAGCGTACCACCTTCATGAGTCCATATGGCACATTTGTATTCTGCCGAATGCCATTCGGGTTATGTAATGCTCCTGCCACTTTCCAATGTTGTATGATAGCTATCTTTTCTGATATGATTGACGAGTTCATTGAAATTTTCATGGATGACTTCTCCATTTATGGCTCGTCGTTTGACCTATGCCTTTCGCACCTTGATAAAGTCTTAACCCGTTGCGAAGAGGCAAAGCTGGTGGTTAGCTGGGAGAAAAACCACTTTATGGTCCAGCAAGGCATTGTGTTAGGGCATATAGTTTTCGAGAGAGGATTAGAGGTGGACACCGCAAAAATTGATTCCATCTCTACGCTTCCATTGCCCGCCAATGTTCGTCAAGTTAGATCTTTCCTTGGCCATGCTGGATTTTATAGGCGTTCATTAGAGATTTCAGTAAAATCTCTAAGCCACTCTACGACCTGCTAGCGAAAGTTCTCTCCTTCGATTTTGATGATAGATGTGGCGAGGCTTTCCAAGTCTTAAAGAAAGCCATTATTACCGCATCGATTCTCCAAGCACCAGATTGGACCCTCCCGTTTGAGCTAATGTGCGATGCTTCTGATTTTGCAGTGGGAGCGGCCTTAGGTCAAAGGGTTGATGGTAAACCTCATGTGTTGCATTATGCCAACAAGACCCTTATGGATCCTCAGCAAAACTACACGGTCACTGAAAAGGACTTCTTGTTGTAGTATTTGCTTTGGAAAAGTTTCGGTCTTATCTTTTGGGAACCAAGGTTGTGGTGTTCACTGATCATTCTACCTTAAAGCATCTTCTTACTAAAAAGGACACCAAACCTTGCCTAATTCGTTGGATTCTTCTACTTCAGGAGTTTGACCTGGAAATTAAAGATAAGAAAGGAGTTGAGAATGTGGTAGCATATCATTTGTCTAGGATCCCTATTGAGGCATCAAACCCTGCTGGCGGTATTCAAGAGACTTTCCTTGATGAGTCTCTGATGGCCATGGAGGCTAAAACTCCTTGGTTCACTGACATAGTGAACTATCTGGTCACGGGCATTACCCCCAGTACTTGGGACAAGCAGAAGCAAGACAGGTTTCTTGCTAACGCTAAATTTTATCACTGGGAGGAACCTGAGGTTTTTAGAGTAGGCCCTAACCAGCTTTTTCGCCGTTGTGTCCCTGATGAAGAACAAGGAATTGTTCTGAGTTTCTGCCATGACCTCCATTGTGGGGGACATTTTAGTGGGAAGAAGACTGGCCATAAGGTTCTTCAATCTGGCTTTTGGTGGCTCACATTATTCTGAGATGCACATACGTATGTGGGCGCATGTCTACGTTGCCAGCAGACGGGAACCATTGGAAAAAGGGATGAGATGCCCTAGCAACCTATCCTCCCTGTTGAGATCTTTGATATTTGGGGCATCGACTTCATGGGTCCCTTTCCTGTGTCCTTCGGATATAAGTACATCCTTGTGGTTGTGGACTATGTATCGAAATGGATAGAGGCCATACCCACGCGAACCAATGGCCATTCCGTGGTCTTGGGCTTTCTTAAGGTTAATATCATTTCTCGATACAGGTGCCCAAGGATGATCATCAGTGATGGAGGACCTCACTTCAAGAACGTACACTTCACAAGGCTACTCCAAAATTTCAGAGTCAACCACATGATAGCCACACCTTACCATTCCCAAACGAGTGGACAAGTTGAAGTGTCTAATAGGGAGATTAAGCGAATTTTAGAAAAAACTGTCAGGCCCGATCGTAAGGATTGGTCTAAAAAACTAAATGATGCTCTTTGGGCCTACAAAACCGCGTATAAGACTCCCTTGGGCATGTCTCCTTTCCATCTTGTCTACGGAAAAACGTGTCATCTTCCCGTTGAAATCCAACATAAAGCCTATTGGGCTATTAAAAACGTTAACTTGAATCTGGATAAAGTGGGAAAGGCACGTATGTTAGAGTTAAGTGATCTTGAGGAGCTTCGTAATGAAGCCTATGAAACTTCTCAAGCTTACAAGCAATGTACAAAGGTCTTCCATGATAAGCACATCCTTAGAAAGACTTTTGAGCCCAACCAGTGGGTCTGGCTTTTCAATTCCAGACTTAAATTATTTCCAAGAAAGCTCAAGTCCCACTGGGATGGGCCATACGTTGTTATCAATACTTTCCCTCATGGAGTTGTAGAAATTCGGAACCCTACTTCTGGTGCGAGCTTTAAGGTAAATGGCCAGCGACTTAAACCTTATATTACTCTTTCAGATGGCCAGGTGTTGGACACACTTCGGCTTGAGGAGCCTTAGCTCCTCCCACTCTCCTCCTCAGGTAATATTCTTTTATGTCTACATTTTTCCAATGAGGACATTGTCAGTCTTAGGCATGGGGAGTATAACCTGAGAATGTTTATAGCATTTATAAATATTTGCATACATTTAGGACATAAAAAAAAACTTTTATTTTCTTGAGCTAAATTGGTTAGTCCCTAGCAAAACATCTTTGTCATAAAAGTGTCATTAAAGATTTTTCTGCTTAAATTATTTCTTAAGTTTAGAATCCAATACATTTACTTCAATTGCACATAGACTGGGTAATGGATCTTTGAAGAAAACCAATAAGCATTTTTAGTTTACTGAACCCTTGGACAGTTAATAGGGAGTCAAGAGTACTATCTTCTAGTTGATTCACCTCATATCTGTGAGAAGAAAGTAGAGAGATTACTGGTGTGCTAAGTCTAGTGCAAGGACTCTTAAGTTTTGGACAATTAGATGATGATACCTCAGAGTTAGGCATAGTTTTCGCTCTCTGTTCCTGTGTGTACATTGTGTGAATTCCTGAGAGTCACCAAATAAGGTAGATACACAGGGATTGAGTCTTAATAAAGCTTTGACTATGGTGGATGGTTACGACTGTCCTTCATAGAGTCCTCGGCTGGATGAGGGTAATACTGTCAAAGGTCAGAAATATGCCTATCCTATCCATTCCTTCCTGGTGCCAAGAATAGGCACTTCCACCAAATAAGCCACAAAATATCCTCTTGACCATCATCATCCCTAATAATGACTCATAAATAAAAGTCTGTGTCATGTTATGTTGATTCATAAAGAAAGAAAAAGAAAAAAAAGAAACAATTAATTTGAAAAAAAAAGAAAAGTGAGAGAGAAAAGAAAAAGAAAAGAGTCCAAGTTTATAATTTTATCTTCGTAACATTGTTTCTGAGGCAACAAAAGCACCTATCACGATCCACCAAATATGACCCATACCTACCTTTCAGTATTTCTGATCGCCTAAATACTGGCTGAGGACTCTAACTTAGTTGTAGAGTTATTAGGACTTTAATTGAAGTGTGAATGTCATGTGAGGCCACCAAACAGTGAGTACACTTACTAAATCTGGGAAGATTTGTGATCTCAGAAAGAAAAGAAAGAAAAGAGTGAGTGCCAAGGAACATTAAGAGAGCACAGTTGTTTAGCCTCTCTCCGAATTGACTTGTTTAATAGTCTAGAGATCTAGAGTCTGTAGTACTAGATTACATGTAGCACCAGATGAGTGTGTGTCACCAAATACAAATCCATTCAACTTGATATCTCCTACCTAAGCCAAAAGCCAGGGTCAAATTACAGGTTATCTTCTACATTATCCCCGAGGGAAGTAGTTGCCTATCCCAACAGAAATATTTACCAAGGGTGAAGTACGAACTCCCAATGCGAATTGGCTTTCACTTGGATCTGTTGTCTAGGCTATTATCACTTCACAGTTAAATGGATCTCTAAATGTTTGAAATAAAAAAGAAGAAATCTTCTGATTACTTCTATTATTTTTCATTTTTGCTAGGGACTAGCAAATCTTAGGCATGGGGGTATTTGATGAGTCCATTTTCATGGACTATTGTTACGCCTAAGTTAACTTTATTCTTACATTTTATGTTTGTTAATAATTACATTAGGTCATAGAATGATAGCATGCATCATTACTTAAATTTACATCTATTATATTGCATTCTATAACTTATTATGTAATTATTTTATATTTCATGTAGGTCTCGCACACAGCGCACCCTATGCATCTCCTCCACTTGATCCACTCCATCAGGCTAATTTCAGAGTTAGCAAATAATCAGGAAAGTGAGAGAGGAGGAGGAATAATTTTGCAAGAGACTAGGGTTGTGAAAAGAATTCCACCCCCCCCCCCAACAGCCGGCCGGCCTCAACAAATCCACCTCTCAACAGGCAGCCAATTTTAGTAAGGGATTTAAAATCCCTTGACTTGCGCCGGGGAAGAGGAACCAATGGAGGAGGAGATAAAAGTGGCAGGGGGGGTGCTCTTGGAAAAGAGGTTGGGAACGCACCACTGGGAACACCCTGCACGTACCGTGAAGAGAACCTGCATTGTGGCCCATTTGAATCCTCTCCAAGCAGTGAGCGCCTCCATCTCTCCTCCATGCAACAGCGCCCTCCATCTTCTCCCCTGTGCGCGCAACGCACCACAGGGGTGGGGTCTGTCCCCACATCGCACGCAGCAGCAACACCTCCATCTTCTCCCACGCAGAAGCGCATGCCTGTGCCTCTCCGTCTTCTTCTTCCTCTGCTTCTCTGCAGCAGCAGCATGCGCACACCACACAACCAACAGCAGCAGCGCGTGCCTCATCGTTTTGCCTCCTCACACAGTAGGCAACAACGCGCACCTCATCTCTTCTCCACACACGGCACCAGCGTGCGCCTCTAGCCTACCCAATTTCTCTATGCACGATGCACCCCTCGTGCGACCAACGGTCGGCCGGCCGTGACGCCTAGCCACGCGTGCATGCGATATCAGCAGCCCGCATCCTCTCCTGCAGCCAGCTTCGCCGGCGTCAAGCCCTCCGGCTGATCGCCACTGGCCACGTCCGGCCATGCCTCCCACGCCGTTGCGATCACCTCTCTCCTACGCACCGCCGCCAGGCCTCGATCGGCCGACCACCAAGCCTTCACACGCGCAAAGAGGAGAGAGGAAATTTCCTTTGTTTTTGGTGACATTAAAATTTACCATCCGTGCCATTGCCAAAAACACTATTGCAATATTTAGTTGATTAATATACTTAAATGAAATTGCATGCATGCCCTTAAGTGTTATAGTATTTCTTTCATGCACTTAACTCTTATATGTTGAGGTTGATAAATGCATAAAATCTTATCCAGACACTCACATGACCTAAAAGAGAGAGCCCCATGTCTTAAAATACGATTATGTTACATGCCATTACAAGTTATTTCATGAAAGGAAAATTACATTCGTACCCCGGTATTTCTAAATTATTACGTGTTCCTTCTTTTCACCTTGTTTCGCATCAGATTTGAACACGGATTGCGCCCTTGATTGAACAAATACAAAGGAAAAATATTTTGTGAACTTATTAATCTGTTCGTCCCTGTGGATACGACATCCTTTTCGTGGTTTAAATTCATATCTATTTTAATCTTTGATTGAGAGATTTCCACCAGATTAATTACAACGACGTATCATTCTATTGCTATTTTAATTAAGTGAAACTCTCTCTATCAGATATGATTATCATTGGAGAAAATGAATATTAGATCTATCATCTTAAGGCTAAACCTACAGACGAGTTTGAGATCAAGGATATTGGCAAACTCTGATACTTCCTTGGATGGTCTTGTTGGTCTTGTAAAGGATATTAGGAAACTGCGATAGAAACTTGCTACAACACCTATTGAAGAAAATCATTAGTGAGGCCTTAAAGATGATGTTTTTTTGGTGGATGAGTAAGTTTTAGCCAACCAATAGGATCGTTCCTTGATTGGTAAGATCTTTATGTATTGAGTTCCATGCTACGTTGAACTAATTAGGCTTCTTAACTGGTTGGAATTGTGAGTGTTGGTTTCTTGGTCTATCCAACTAGTTAGAGGTCTTCCACTAGGTAGACTAAAGTAGAGCAACAAGCCTTTTTGTTCTAGTGGAGCGGTGGTGGATCATCACTCCTAGGCGATGGAGTACCTAGGTTCGAGCCTCCGTGAAGTCAAAATAAAAAACCATCTTTTTTTTTTCTAGTGGTTCTTCCCTTACTTCTTTTGGTTTTCCTTTACTTGTGGTGAGATTGATACACTTGGTGGTATGCTCATCTGTGCAAAGAGGTATGGGTGGTCTTGTATTGTATTGCGAGAACTATTCTTCTCTTTCTTGGCCTTGGTACTTCTGGTCATTTTGTGTTGCCGTCTACTATGGAGAATGATGAATGGGTTGTAGATAGTGGTGCAATGGATCACATAGTAGGTAATCCAAAATTTTTCCATCAATATAAGCTTGTCTTTAGACGAGATCAATTGGCTATTGCAAATGGTTCAAATGTGACAATGGTAGGAGAGGTATCACGTTGTTAGATGGGTTTTCCCTCAATGAAGCCTTACATGTGTGATAAGTCCATCTTAGTGGACTAAATTAGAGCCTAAGTGCATTATCAGTGAGATGAGAATTTAATTTAGAGTATGCATTATATTGATAAAATTATTTAAGCTTGTGAATTATCATTCTCACATTTTTATTGAATGGAGGCGTGTCCATTATATTCATGCAATAATACATTTACATATATATGTTTTTGCATGAATAAAGTGGATATATTAATTTTGGTATCTTGGGTTTTATCAGAAAAGAAAGGAAGAAAGTGATTCTAAAATATTCATTTTTTTGAAACCTAGGATTACCTTCCATAATCATTTCTTTCCATCAGAGATCTTCCTTATTTGAGCTAAAAATACCCACTGGTCTCTCTTATTTCAAAGCATTCACGTTCCCTGATATTCCGTGATTTTCCTTATTTTCTCTCTCTCCCCTTGATAATCTCTCTCTCTCATTCTCTTTCCTCTCTTATATAGAGGCACATGGAGAATGGATCGTTATCATCTTCCTCCCCATGAGGGAGGACCTATCCTCAACCTTCATCTCCATCTCTCTCTCTCACGCAAACCTCACAACCCCCTCGACCGTGCTCCATCCTCTCCAGCAATTGTGACAACTTCCATCACCGTGCCATTGACATCATCGCGAGCCTCTTTGACACATTAACCTCAACCTCCTGCCACCGTGAGCCTTTTTCTCCTTGCCTCAAACTACCGCACATCCTCTCCACGTCCTCGACCTTGCATCGACAACACCATCGGGGTCAGAGGTGACAGCTCCAACGTCTACGATTGCGTCCATGCCCTAGCTGTGACCTCCATTGCCACCACCGCTTTCCACTCATCTTCAGGACCGTCCACCACTGCGAGCTATCCACGACCTCTACCACTATAACCGAGCACACCATCAACCAACCATCGTGCAACAGCCAACCACGACCGTGCTCCTCTCCTCCACCACACCTGCTAAGGGGCTTCTGTCTTCTTCTCCATCTTCAACCTTTGGTGCAACTGAAGTAACCCATCAGCGTGCTCGCCGAATGCACCTCTGGTCTCACAGACCATCGAAATGGCCTCACCACCCGCGACCTCCGTCTCATGCCCCGCTCCTCCTCGACTTCAGCAGACGGTCGTCCACCGTCAACCACCAATGCACGCCCAAGAGGCCACCTCTACGCGCCTCTGTCATCTCCTTCGTGCCCCAACACCTCCACACACCCACAGGCACCACCCCGACAGCATATGCCCTCAGCACTCATATCACATGCTTCCAATGCCACCACTGATGCATGCATGCCTCCTTCCCAGCAGACCATGCGCTTTCTCTCTGATTACATGTGCCAGCTCGTCTGCATTGTCTTCTTCCTCTTCATCTTCAATCTATGCACACCGAAGGAACCCATAGCCACCACCATGCGTAGCCACCTCCTCCTTGGTGTCAACGCCTCTCCGACACCACTACAGTCATGCGTGTCCTCCTGCGCACCGCAGCTGACGTCCCCGCGCGACCCTCCCGCACCCATAGTGGCTCTCAACAGCGGCAACAACCTATCGCCGCCGCACCTCCTCCTTGTCGTCGGCGGCAATTCCTGCCATCGTGTGACGCTACACCACCACCAAAGTGCCCCTCTCCTCTGGCCCAAATCCTCCAACGAGCTGCACCTCCAGCCATCCCTCCACGTGCGTGCAACCAAGGGAAGAATCCCCTATTTTACTACAAGAGGCATGGAATTAGTTGCAATGACACTCGGTTGAGAAATTTTTTTTTTTAAAATATTCTATTATATTGTGTGTGATTTGATTTCCAAGCCCCTACATTTTGTTATTTTTACGCACCTCTACCTTCTGTCATGCCGAGTTCTCTAGCTCTCTCTCTCTCACAATTATTGCATGAGACAATCTTCATCTTGGTGAAATATAGAGTGGATGACCTACTCATTAGGTAAAGGAGTTTTCTCCAATAAAGAGCACTGTTGAAATATTTTTATGTTACCATTTTAGGTGCTAAGTGCATGCAATACCCTTTAGCTTAAAAATAATCTTGATACACATTTTTCTTGAACCAAGATCTCAAGTGGAAACATATGTGAGTCTATTGGCCTTGTTCCTCCTTGTGGATATGACACTCTAACTTTTCGTGGTTAGTTTTCACTGATAAATATTTTTATTCGAAAATTTTCCACCACAATTTACATTACTGCGACAATGTATTTTCTTCCAAGAGAAACCTCCCATTCAATGTGTATGACTCGTTCGAACTTAATTTTTGTAAGATAACAAAGAATTGAATTGTAAATTGATATTTATAAAAATCAGTGTCTTGCAAAATATGGAGAGTTGTAGGAACATTAAGATTGTCTTGGATTTCAAGGGTCCCTACAGGCTACCAAGTTGCCTTGGTGCTTGTGCTGGCTTGGGCATTTTGGGGAGAGAGTGAATGGAATAGATCAAATCATGATGTGGGACAATAGTCTTGCACATCTTAACTTTCCTATCCTACAATGGTTGTTTCCTCCCTCCATCCTTGGAGTAAGGGTGTATTCATTAAAGTGTGAGATTTTTAGCTTGCAAAGCACTTTCTTGCTTCATTTCTAGAGTCTAGTAATAGAAGTACAAGTTCATTTTCACTTATTTTAAAGTGTAGGGACCTGCAAGTATTGAATATCTAGGTGGTTTTCAATATTTATAACCTTTATCTATTGAAAGGTCATGGTGAAGTCCAAATAGTAGTAGAGACGTTTGTGATATGGTTGAGAATCAGTTTGATGCTCATATAAAAAATTTTCAAATCTCATATGTTAAGGAATATTTTTGATAATTTTGCACAACTCTATTGTTCGACCGCGAGACACGTTAGAGATTATAGCTATTGTTGTAGTTGAGAATCACAATGAAACAAATAATATTTATAAAGTTTTGGTGAGTATCAAGTCATTCGTAGGGAGGCAAAACACGATTTTTATGCGAAAGCTTTTTAGAAAGTCATTCTAAACAAATATTTATATATTTATATATTTATATATAGACATCAGATATCTAGAAAATCAAAATTTTATTGCTATTTGGAAATAGTTTTTAAACTAGAAATCACTATGCTACAGAGTAGATAGAGAAATAGAGAGAGATAGATAGAGAAAGATAGCAGATGACGACGTCGCTTGTGGGATTTTTGTGTAAAGTGTGGCAGCACTTTAGATCCAGAGTGCCAGGATGAAGTCCGGAGAGGAGTTGCACACACAGAGAGAGAGGCTAGAGATGTATCTGGTGGGAGTTGCTCTCAACTAGGGGGCCCTAGGGCTCTTTGTATAGCTTTAATGAGGGGCAAAGTGGGCATTTTAGCCCTCAAACTCGTTCAACAACCTAGGTATGATCAGATCTGTCGATCAGGAGATCAACGGCTCAGTTCGCACCTAAAAATAGCCTCCAATGCGCCTTATACATGCGGATGTCTTTTGGAGGCACCACATGGCATGCTCGCAACCCTCGGATCCCGATCACACACTCCTCTCTTTGAATTCACCCCTTGGGTTTTGAAATCATGTGCTAACGCTCTCAGCCGTTCGAACTCGTGATCGAACGGCCTAAATCGAGCGTGCTACTGCCTTAAGGAATGCGCGTATTGCGAGGCATTGGTGTCGGGCGTTAGATCGTGTGTTCATGAACCACCTCATCCAATGATCTTCCTCGTGCCACGCGGCCACCTTCACGCCACTCGATCTTCATCTGACAGTCCAATTACACACGTACGCTACCGCCTTCCCAATTTTGTGCGCAGCGCAGCCCGAGCGCACGTCTCGTGCTTGTGTGTGAGTGTGCTAACCAACGCACTAAGTCATCTTTTGTGTTGCGTTTACAATTTTAGGCAAGTTTACTCTTAGCCATTGGATGGAGATCTAACGACTGAGATCTTCTCTTAGCTGATGGCATGAGGAGATGGGGCGATGTAGGCGGATGGTGGCTGTTGGATGACGATCCAACGACCCACAATGCGTGAGGAGGGCTTCCTCAGAGATTGGGGGTGAGGCGAGGGGCGGCTGTGATGGCGTCACGTGGTGCCATCATGGCCGTCCTTTTTCTTTGCTTTGTAGACGGTGCTATAAGCCTCCGATCAAGATGATTTTTGCGCCGTTGGATTGCGATCGTTGATCCGAATCCATCTGTGTGGTTGGATTTTACATATGAGTCTTGGATCTCAATCATTGTGTTCCTTGGCCTCTATTCTTTTATGGGCAGCACGTGATGATATGGTTGTCAGATCAAAACGATTCCAGAAGCATTGGAATCCCATCGTCGTCCTAATCAAATCTGTATGATCTGATTTGTCATCTATGGCCTCGAATCATCTGCAATCAATTTCATCTCGCTTTTAGAGCATAAAATGACAATATAATCTATAAGGCTATCAAATTTACTAATATTAAAATTATGATGCTTATGCATGCATTGTTCCTAAGTTATGGTAGAATCTAACTTAATTCAGGTAGATTAGGTCATATGATTGCAGTGCAATCACACCCCCATGCCTGAATCTTGCTAGTCCCTAGCAAATGCAAGACTACATGTAGAGTGATCCTAAATGACTAATTTCTATCAAGGGTTTGACTAGAGATTTATATCTTTTGTTTTCATCCAAAACATTAGAAATCCAAACAGTTGTGAAAGTGTATTGTTATAGCCCATGCAAAAGATCCAAGTGAAAATTCAATCCACATCTAAAGCTTGTACTTGATCCTTAGTAAAATTTCTACTGGGATAGACAAACTTCTTCCCTCAGGGTTATAAAGTAATATGTAATTCCAACCTTGGCTTTTTGGCTTAGGTAGAAGATATTTTGAGTCAAGTGGGTTTGTATTTGGTGGCTCGTACTCATCTAGTGCTACACATAGACTAGTACTACAAAACCTAGATTTTCAGACTATTATATAAATCAACTCAAAGAGCTACGGAGAAACTGTGCTCTCTTTAGTTCCTTTGTACTCATTTTCTCTCTTTCTCTATTTTTCTTTCTTTTCAAGCTCACAATCTCACCAGATTTGTCAATATATTTGGTGACCTCTCATGGAATTAATGCTTTGATTAAGTTCCGATAACTCTATGACTAAGTCAGAATTTCTCAGCCTATATTCAGGAGGTCAGAAATATAGAAAAGTAGGTCAAGGCTGTATTTGATGGTTTGTAAAAAGAATTGGTATTGTTGCCTCAATGTGCTTTCACAATGCAATTAACATACTTTCTTTTTTTCTTTTATTTTTCTATATATATTTTTTTCTGCTTTTCTCCTTTTTTTCTTTTCTCTTTTTTTTATATATATGTTTATTTCTACCAACACAAGGTACTGTAACAACCATGCACACCTTTATTCACGAGGTATTATTCAGGATTGGGGTGTTCAAGAGGATATCAGGTGACTTATTTGGTGGAAGTGCCTACTCTCGGTACCAAGAAAGGAATGGATGGGACAATGGATTTCTGACCTTGATATTAATACCCTCCTTCAGTCGAGGATTCCATAAAGGACGGTCACAACCATCCATTTTAGTCCTAGTTTTATTAGAACCCGCTCTCTGTGTATTTTCCTTATTTGGTGGCTCTATAAAAATTAGCACAAAGAATTTATACACAGGAATCAAGAGTAAAAATTATGCCTAACTCCGAGTATCATTATCCAATTATCCAGAAATTAAGATTCCTTATACTGGCCTTAGAGCACCAGTAGACTCTCTACTCTCACCTCGCACTTGTTTGGTGGATCTATTAGAAGATGGTTTTCTTGACTCCCTAATTATTGTCTGAGGGCTTAGGAGAAGAAGCATTGCTTCTTCTCAACAAACTAAAGATGTCTATCAGTCTTCACAAAGGATCCATTGCAAATTCTATGTGTAATTGTAAAATTGTTCTGGATTCTAAGTTCAGGAATCAACTTAAGAATAAATCTGATGAATGGGTTTTGGCGAAGTAAAATTAGGGTTAGAAGAAACCCATCGTCATAGTTTGCAAAACACGTTATCAAATATAATTTTTAATCGAAACTCCAAGGGAGTCCCGAGTTGAACAAAGGGAGGCGACATTTACTTTCATTGAAATCCGCACTTCGTGTTGTTTCTTTTTGGTGTTTTAGGGTTTTGTGTTTTTTTGGTGTTTTTGTAATAAATAGGAAAGCAAGATGACTTCACAAAGTGGAGAAACAAATATGATATATCACAATGTCATTCAAACATCTATTACAATATGCTAAAATATAAAAGAGATAGGAGTGAGAAGAAATCTCCCAAATCAATTTTTTGGTGAGACGAAGATGCTTGGCGGCAGCTTGGACGAAGAGGGTGAGGTGCTGGACGACGGAGGTAAGATGCAAGAGGACACTGAGTAGAGGAATGCTTCACCAAGGCTCTGCAATGGGGATGAGGAGATGGAGGTGATCTTCTACCGGAATGGGGGTGGGAGGATGGCTCTGTGGCTTCCTATGAAGGTGGTGAGATGGAGGATGAATATTTGGTGGGGTATAGGAAAATTACACTAATTGGAGGCCTTTGGAGCTTGGGAATAAGCTCTAAGGGAGCTTTGGTAGGATATTAGAGCTTAGGAGTAGGTGAGAGTAGAGTAGGTAGAGATGAAGAAGAAGGGGAGGTGTAGGGGTTCTTTTATAGTGGAGAGAAGAGGAGGAAATCCATCCAAGGGCTATAGTGACATCAAATGTGTCGCTGAAGATCTGTGCCAACTAATGCCCTAAATGTCACTAAAGCCTATTGGCGCTCGTGCTCTATCCCCGCTGGCATTTGTTGGAGCCCCTCCCCACCATTCGATCAAGATCTGAAGGGTCAGGCGCACTCGTTGATCACGTCCCTCGCGCCCTTTGAAGGCACGTACAACTATTATTGAAGAGAGGCGTGAGCACCGCTGGATCGACATCAGACGGCTAGCGGACGTCTTAAGTTCGAGCTCGCATACGATCACACGTGTGATTTTGCATGATCGCATGCATGTGCAAATCTAAACCATGGGATTGCGCCACGTGGAAGCCTCGTGGTCACTCGATGGATATTCAGAGGCCGAAGTTCAATTGTTGCAGCATGGAAGCTTCAGCGGGATTCGACCCCGCGCCATCTAAGTTGTGGAGAGTGCTTAGCCAATGCGCTAAGACATCCTTTGTGTCTTGAAGTGGAGCGTGGTGCCGAGGCTTCTCAGCCATTGGATCAAGATCCAGTGGCTGGGAACGGATGATGCAGATGAAGAAGGTTGGGTGGACTACTGGCCAGTGTTGGGCGGCCTAGATGGCTCCACATGGTTGCATCTGGGTCGTCCATCTTCTTTCAATTGTAGAGGGTGCCACGGTGAATGGATTGAGATGATTTTCGCATTGCTGGACTGCGATTGTTGCTTTGGATCCATCTATACGATCGAATTTTTCATTCGAAGCCCGTAAGGATGTCGCATTGCCCCCTGGTCATTGATCTTCCTTGGATCGCATAAGGTGATATAGGATTCTGATTAGGACAATCTTGGAGGCATTGGACTCTGATCATCATCCTGATCAGATCCATACAATCGAATCGTCAATCCGAGGCCTTGAAATAAATCTCCTTCCCTCCTGGCCATAAAAAGGATGTAATTAACCTAAAATATACACAACTACTCTAAATGCAGAATGATGCATGCTATGCAATATTTATTACATGAAATGTAAATCTAAGCCTAGGAACATTCATGAATAGGCATTTTATCCTCAATAGTTGTGTCTACATTAAAATCCCTAATAAAATCTTCTTGATAAAAATTCTTTATGCATGAATGCAATTTTTTTTTTGACATATCAGACATGCAATGTCCACCCCCCTATGCCTATTCATTACAATGTCTTCATTAAAATGCATGCAGGAAAATCAAAATGTAATAAGCAAGAGGGAGGGATATCACCTGAATGAGCTTATTAATCTAGGTCAGCTTGGATAGAGAAAATGCAAAATTACCTGTAAAAAATATTAGGTTCCCTCCCAGCCAGCACTAAGTTTAACGTCATTTGTCTGACCTAAACCCAAAAATTAATGATCAAATTAATGGATTGAGTTAGGATTAAAATGAAGATATGATCATGCGGCCCAAGAATTAGTGACCCACAAATGCGGATCAGCTGATGGTGAATACTGATCGAGGCGCATTCGCGAATTAAAATCGAGGTTTGGAAGACCCATCGTCGTAGCTCGCAAAACGTGCCTATCAGATAAAATTTATAATCGAAACTCAAAAAATGAGTCCCGGGTTGAACACGGGGAGGCGAACGTTTGGTTTTATAAAAATCAGCACTTGCTTTTATTTGCTTTTGATCATTTTTATCTTTTCTATTTTTTTTGCTATTTGTAGCAAGCAAGAGATTAGGTTGATGAATTCTAACTAATCTACTTGCAAAAATATAAGAGGGAGAGGGAGAGAGAGAGAAATAATCATCTACTTAACAAGAATTATTTGTTACAATTATGAAAGTAGGAAAACTACACTATGAAAGCAAAAAAAAGATAGAAAGAGGTGATAGAAATTCCCCTCGATGGTTTCTCAGAGGGTGACTTGCTCTGACGTCACTTGGAGGAAGGTGGTGAGGAGCGGGACGAATGGGGACGGAGCCGGAGGACGGAGGATGGGGCAGGACAGCATCGCGGCGAGGATCTTCTTCCTGAAGGGCGGTAAGAGGACAGCCACGGGATGCTCCACGAATGGAGATGAGAGGCAGGAAAATGTTTGGTTCTACTCTAGAGGAGCATCCCAGGCTTGGGACAAGCTCTCTCTAGAGCCTTGGAGGTGGTGAGGTGAAGAAAGGAAGAGATAAAGAAAAATGGGAGGGGTAGGGGTCCTTTTATAGTGGAGGAAAGAATCAAATTCGTATAAAGGACATTTAGTGATGGTAATAAACATCGCTGAAGATCCGCCATAAACGTTGTTGAAGATCCCCCTCACGTGCCCCTACTGCCGCACCTTTGGATGTGCACGCGCAATATGTGTCGCTACTACCGCTACCTCCCTGCTCTTGTTACATTGTTGCGCGTGCCACTACTCTTGTGCATGCGTGCCTGATGAGAACCTCATCATGAGCCATAACTAGCTCATTTTGACCTAATACAAAGGATAAAAGCTCCTACATAACTCAAGGAAAGGCTTAACTCAGAGAATTCTGAGTTTAAGGAGAAAATAAGTCATAAGGGGTAAAAATGCAATTTTACCAGTATAATCTGCATACAGGGTAATTCAGGGTCCAAACATAGGTCAAAGCAACTTAATAAGAATAAAAGTGGGATGAGATAATCTAGCAAGGGCTACATCAATTCCAAGGAACTAAATGATAATCTGTAACCCTAAAACAACCCACTTCAATTCACGAGGTTCGAGGCAAAGTAAAAATAGAATAAACCCTCTAAAATTCATAGAAAAATAATCTCTAGGGTTTAGAACCTTCAATTTGGCCTTCAGAACCCATTTTGACCTACATTGAGAATCATGCCCAATTAATAACTTAATTTGGGTTTTCGCATAAATTGACCGGTCAAACAAGGTTTAATATAGAAATTAAATTCACCATCAGATTCCTTAGGTCCTAATTAGTCATGTATAAAAACTTGAGCCTAAGAAGAAACCTCCTTGACCAACTTTACACTTTGGTCCTCATATATTTACTTTTTGGCCCTCAACTTTTGAACCCTCGCATTTTGGCCCCTAACTCTCCTTCGTTCTTTGCGTTCAGGTCCCCCCTGCAAAACCTGCCAGCACCATGCTCCGGCGACCTTGCGCGGAGCATGGCGCCGCGCAGGGTGAGGGGGAGAGCCTGGCAAGTAAACCGGGGGTGCCCTGCGTCGTCAGCCGTCGCAGGGACACCCCCCTGGTCGCTGTAACCCCCCATACCGGCCGTGCGAACGCACGGACGGTATGGGTTTCCATCTCCGGCGTCCTCCGGCGAGGGAGACACGACGTCTCCCTCCGCCTTCCTCCCTGATTCGGTCCCTATAAATACCCCCGTCGCTCCACCGTTCTTCCCAGCTCGGATCTGACGGAGAAAACCCCCAACTTTCCTCTCTTCTCTCTCCGGCAGACGCTCACCAGCTCCGGCGGTTCCTCCCCCTCCTCCTCTTCGCTCTGCCGCAATACCAGCAGCAGAGACTTCCTCCCCTGCTCTTCCCGCGCCACGCCGCACCCAGCTGGCGCCTCTCCGGCTCTCTACTCGCCGCCGCCCCTTTCCCTGAGCATCTTCTTCTCCGGCGACAGTCGATACGACTGTCGCCCTACTGCTCCCCCTTCGTCCCTGCAAGTAAGTTAGAACTACTTCCCTTCCTCTCCTCTTTCTTTCCCCGGTTTCAATTTGTTCAATTAAGCCCTCGACCGACCCTGACCATCGTCACCCCCTTCGTCTCCGGCCACCCTCCGGCGAGATGCTCCCATCGTTCCACAGCCTCACACACCTCGCCGACCCTCACCGAACCTCCGCCTCATCACACTGAGCACCCCCCACCCCTCCACTGCCACTCCACACCTCCGTAACGCTCCCCCGAACAAACCCATTCCTCCGGTTGCAGTCCAACCTAGGGCTGCCGCCAGACACCACCTTGCGGCTTGCCGCGCAGCTCCACACCTTCGTCGTGCCACGGCGAAGGTTCCCCAGTGGTTTGATCAGGCCGAGAGGCCATATTCGTGTCCGACATGTTTTGAGGTTCGACTGCCATTAACGCACATTGAAGCAGCTTCTCCCGCGCTCCAGGCTTGAGGACTCCAGGTCTCCAGCTGCTGCGGATTACGGGGAGTCTTGCGAAGGCAGCCAGCCAGCAACCGACGTAAATCGAAGCCGCAGCTGCAGAAGCTAGGCCGCGGTCTCCCAGCAGGCGCACGCGAGGAGAGGCCTCCGTTTAGTCCCACATCGGTAAGCCTCACAACCTTTTCACCGTTTAAATTGATTTTGTGCATTAGCCTTACTGCCTCAGCACACGGGGTGAGGTCCCCTTCACCCGCCTGGTTACCCGGTCTCGTCCGCGCTCACGCCCCACGGACCTGACCCGACCCGACTTAGACTGACCTGCACTCCTCGCCCACCACGCACGCCGGTGGGCCTGGACCCGGGCGCGACCCGTACCCGATTACCCGGCAGCTCTGGGAGAGCTTTCCCAAGAGTGGTTTCAGAGAGAGAGAGACGCGGGGGGGAGAGGGTAGAGTAGGTTTTGTCCTCTGACGTAAGCTCTGAAGTGTGCAGGCACAGGTGAAGAAGAAGGACCGCGGAAGAAGAAGGAAGCTGAGGGAGACACTGTAGCAACAGGCAGTTTAAGTCGTCTGATTTGGAAATCAGACGACGTCCTGAAGGGAAAAGAAGAAAGAAGGAGGGGCGACGTCCTGACTGGAAAAAGAAAAGAAGAAAGAAGGAGATCTGAAGGAAGACAGAAGAAAAAGGAAGAGCAGGAACAGCTGAAAGAAGAAAAACAAAGAAGAAAGAAGAAGATCTGAAGAAAGACAGAAGAAAAAGGAAGAGCAGGAACAGCTGGAAGAAGAAGAAGAGCATCACCACTGCAGAAGAAGAACATCACCTCTGCAGACAAAGAAGAAGAAGATCTGAGACGAGGAGAAACAAAGAGAAAAGAAGACAACAATTTCTTTCTCTCTCTTTCTTTATTTTTGTAAAAGAAACATGTATATCTCTAGAATACAACTTGCTCCCTGAGTTCGACCTCGGGAACTCTTTTATTTTCCGAGTAAAAAAATTTTATATTTGAAATGTTGGCAATAACTGGATATACTACAACGCTATAACAATAAAACCCGGTTGCCCACAGCGTTTCATTTTTGGCGCCGTTGCCGTGGAGCAACGGCTATTCTAGAGGTAAACATTCCTATTTCTTTTTAATTTCTGATAATCTCCTCTCTTTTGTGCAGCTACAGGAAATCAAGAAGACAAGCAACCGCACGACAACCACTCCAAGGACAGGTATTTGTTTTTTTTTTCCTCTCGTTATTAACCCCTAAACTCTAAAGAGGAAGAAAAGAAAAGAACAAGCAATATAGGGCTAACCTGTCTTCCATACTTAGTAACCATAAAGAGTTGCATGTTTTCAACTCATCACTCCTGCACACTATTAAGGGTATTTAAGGGCTAACACATTCTTGCTTGAGCCCTAATTACCCAACAAAGAGTTAAATGGACCAAGTAGAGCCAACATAAGGTCAAACATTAGGATTTCAGTAGAGACACACCCCTTAATCAAGAATTGAGGAAATCCAAAAGAGGTGTGCCCAAGCCATTGATTGAAAATAATTAACAAGAAAAATCCTAAACAATTGGCTCTCTCTAAACACTTGAACCCTAAAAGACAAGACCTGAAAGCTCTCAAAGAAAACAAAAGGTAAAGTTGACCCCTTTGGGTCAACCAACCTTAAATTAGGTCACTCTTTGCACTTGAAAAGACTAAAGTTCAAGTGAAACCTTAAGCACCCTGATCTTAAAATTGGTAGACTTAAGAGGTTAAGATCCCCATTCTGGTCTACCTGGAACCGCAGTGACAAGAGAGGTCGGGTGGGGGAAACCCTGTAACCCGTGGGGACGCTCTACCGTGTAGGGGTCTTTGCGGGACTCTCCCTCTCTGGCTGCCCAGGTAATTCTCAGGTGGACGATCTTTCTGATCAAGGGGTCCATCTGCCCCGCACCTCTATAGTCACCCAACAAATTTTTGGGTGTCTTGATTGGGTCCAGCACCTGCTTATCTCATCCAGTCCTTCAGTATTTTTCAGGAGGTCCTTGAAACCTCCTATAGAAATTCACTCTCCCCGAGGCTAAGCCTCGGCTCCTTTGTTTTTCAAAAATCATTCACACAGCCCTTCTTTCCTCTGATTCTGAACAAAATCCCCTTCTTCCATCTTGATTCAAACCTTGATTCTATATCTTGATTCCACCACCTGATCCAATTATGCAGCCTAATTACCTAGCAAGACTACCATTCAAAAAACCTGAATATATGAGATCCATGAAAGATAAGATGATTGAGGATGCCCTTGAAATCTATGAAATCAAACCCTCAACACCAGTAGAAAACATTCAGGTTGATGTCCCAACAACCACAGCTTTCATCATGAACTGTGCCCAAATCCTATTGACTGAAATTTCAAAAGGATCAACCCGAGATATGCTCATGACAGGATACATTGAGATAGACAAATTACACAAATCTGAATACCTTCAATGCTTGACAAATCCTGTACTTTGGGAACAAAACCAAGATGCTCTTGAAAAACGGGTAGAGATGATGAGACTTTTAGAAAAAACTATCAACCAAAAATACCCGTATACACCAGAAATAGAGGATGAGTCATCTTGGAACAGTACTAAAAATCAATCCAGTTTCCCAGACCTCGGGACTGAGGCACAAGGTGGTTGTCGACTCCCAACCCAAATAGAAGATAGCATTAAAATAGGTTGGGAAGTTGCAGGAGAACACAATGCTGAGCCAACCCTAGGCCATAAATCACCAAGCTTAGAACTCCAAGACTCCTGCAATAACAAGATTAGAATTGAACCTCTGGAGGGTATAAATTCCGCCCCTTGTTTTGATAAGGTAACCCTCGAAGGTCATTCGGACTTCGATTCTAGTAATCCTACCCACATCCTAAACCTAGAATCTAGATCTGAAACTTATTGGGAAGATTATGAGGCCCCATATGAGAAAGATAAAATTTCTAAAGAAGAACATGATTCTGGGCCTCTATTTGATGAATGTCCTTCTCCAACATCCTCAGGAAATCTGATTGATTTTTCAGAAGATATACCAATTTACGATACAGAAACCGAGGAGTTGGATGAGTGGGGTTTCAATTGGGTCTCTCCTACCAGTTTGGAATTTGAGCCTAGCCAGAACATTTTTTTAAACCCAGAATTGACATATAGGCTAGAACCCAGTCAGGCTGCTGCTGATGATTTTTGCTGTGGTGGAATTCATGATCATGAATCTCAATTTCGCCAACTCTCCGACAATTTCAGATCTGACTATAATTGCGGAGAGACTTTCCTTCCTGAACACGCCAGGCCTATCTACGACCTCAGTTCTCATGACTCTGACTCCGACTCTGAGGTCCTGATTCCCGAGATCACTGATAACACAGAATCATTCCTTTTCGATCCTTAGGAACCAAAAACAGAAAATGCCAAGAGTGATTGTAACCCAGAATCCAAATTTTTTCTCGAATCCGATTCCTTTCATCCTACAGACACTCTTCCGGCATTTGATAGTTACCCAGAGGACTCTCTACAGAAAACCACCTATCATCTGTTTCTAGAAGAGCCCTCGTACACAATGGCCACCTTGTCCGCACACACAGAACGGATCAAAACCTCTCCCAAACCCCGACCCGCAACCGGACTCAATTTCTATTCAGATTCACCTCTCACCGAGCCGATTGCATTTCCACATCGGGTTTCGAACATTGATCAGACTACATACCATGCTCTATCATTCTCTGATCACCCCTGTAGGGTTCCTGCATCAACCACTGATTATTCTACGAGTCCCTACTTTGACCAGGCTGATTCGACTCAGCCAAACCCTGCGTTTACACTTCCTCATCCATCTGAGCTTCATAGTATATGGTGGGTTCCACACCTTTTTATCCACATTTATCAACCCACCAGATTGATTGGGTTTGGGCTACATCATCAGCCTGTCGATCTGAACAAGCACCTGGTTGGACCAACCAGGCTCTTAATCAAGGTGCTTGTCCTACAAAACTCCGCTGATTTCACCATCCCCTCTCCATCGCATTTCTCGCTTGGCTGAAGGCATCAAATTTAGCGCTTAACGGGAGGCAACCCGTCATTTTCCTAAAAATCCAAAACTTTTTCTGACACCTTTTTGCACTTAAGGTTCACCTTTATAGACAGCCGACCCCACCTCAGATGCTTGCATCTGGGATTAGAAATCGTCCGCAAAAATTCAACCCGACCCATTCACTCATCCAAATTTCTGTCTTAAGGAATGAACTAAGTTAAATAAAAACCCCTAGGTTACAATGAGGACATTGCAAATCTTAGGCATGGGGGGGGTATGGAAGTGCAAAACTTGTAAGAAAAGGTTTCAAACAAAAAAATTCACATATGCCAAAAACACCATAAAAATTAAAAATTTTTCGAAAGAGAATAAGAGGAAAAGAGGAGAAGGAAATTTTGTGAAGGAGAAAAGAAACAAAATGAAAAAGGAGCACAAAATTATGAGAAAAGGTGATAGTCATTAGTAAGGAACTAAGGAATTAACCTAAGTTCTAGACCTCATTCAAGAAAATAACTGAAAAGTGTACAATGAGATTAGTAAGAATGCAAACCTTAGGCATTCTTGAATAGACTCTTAGTACCCATTAAGATCTGGACACTCCTCAAGAGGTTGAGGAAAATGAAAAGCTGAAGTATTAGGTCTAAGGCTTAGGGAGTATTTGGCCTCGTTAACTAATTTTTGGTTTACGGGACTCAGTAACCTAAGCACCCTAACCTCACACACAGCCTGGTTCAGTAAGCGTAAAAATCAGAATCACGCAGAAGCGTCGCAAAATTCTGAAAAGAACACCTAGAATAGGAGCGGCCGATCAACACAAGTTGATTTGGACGAGTTCCCAGCGCGGAGAGGCAGGAAATCCCCTCGAAGATGCGTAACAAAATATCATCTCCTCGGTGCTTGTTTCTTAGGATATTTACATATCCTACTGGGGGCATGTAAGCACTCTGCTGGTTCAGATTCCATGGATGGCATTATCTCGAAGTGCCAATTGCCAGGGTCTGGATTCGGCCACGGAACACCATGGATGGGATTATCTCGAAATCTCAATAGCCAGGGTTCCGGGGGTTGCCATGGGCGGTGCTATCTCGAAGCATCGATCGCCAGGAACCCTTGAGGATTGATGATGGGAGCAAGGAATCTGATACAGACCGTGTTGAAAAGCCAATCCTAGGCTAGAACTAAAAAGAAAAAGAGAGAGAAAACTCTCCAAACAGAAAAACTTTCTATCTCTCTTACAAAACGCACTGCGAACTGAGCCAGGGCTAAAATCATTTCAAGCACGGGTGCTTTAATCACAAAGTCCAATAAACCTTAGGTTAGTTCTTGTGGGCCTTAAAAACCTTTGCTAAGGACTGAGGCTAAGGCTAGACAGATTTGGATCTTGATTGGTACTAAAGTACCTTTTAGGCCTATGGTCAGCATTCTAACCTAATCTATGCTCAAGTAAAAAAGCACTTATCTTAAACTATTAAAAACTTCATGGTCTAGAACAAGGGTTGAAACCTTAAGTTTTTGCTAAGGGACTAGCAAAAGCTAGGCATGGGGGTATGATGAGAACCTCATCATGAGCCATAACTAGCTCATTTTGACCTAATACAAAGGATAAAAGCTCCTACATAACTCAAGGAAAGGCTTAACTCAGAGAATTCTGAGTTTAAGGAGAAAACAAGTCATAAGGGGTAAAAATGCAATTTTACCAGTATAATCTGCATACAGGGTAATTCAGGGTCCAAACATAGGTCAAAGCAACTTAATAAGAATAAAAGTGGGATGAGATAATCTAGCGAGGGCTACATCAATTCCAAGGAACTAAATGATAATCTGTAACCCTAAAACAACCCACTTCAATTCACGAGGTTCGAGGAAAAGTAAAAATAGAATAAACCCTCTAAAATTCATAGAAAAATAATCTCTAGGGTTTAGAACCTTCAATTTGGCCTTCAGAACCCATTTTGACCTACATTGAGAACCATGCCCAATTAATAACTTAATTTGGGTTTTCACATAAATTGACCGGTCAAACAAGGTTTAATATAGAAATGAAATTCACCATCAGATTCCTTAGGTCCTAATTAGTCATGTATAAAAACTTGAGCCTAAGAAGAAACCTCCTTGACCAACTTTACACTTTGGTCCTCATATATTTACTTTTTAGCCCTCAACTTTTGAACCCTCGCATTTTGGCCCCTAACTCTCCTTCGTTCTTTGCGTTCAGGTCCCCCCTGCAAAACCTGCCAGCACCATGCTCCGGCGACCTTGCGCGGAGCATGGCGCCGCGCAGGGTGAGGGGGAGAGCCTGGCAAGTAAACCGGGGGTGCCCTGCGTCGTCAGCCGTCGCAGGGACACCCCCCTGGTCGCTGTAACCCCCCATACCGGCCGTGCGAACGCACGGACGGTATGGGTTTCCATCTCCGGCGTCCTCCGGCGAGGGAGACACGACGTCTCCCTCCGCCTTCCTCCCTGATTCGGTCCCTATAAATACCCCCGTCGCTCCACCGTTCTTCCCAGCTCGGATCTGACGGAGAAAACCCCCAACTTTCCTCTCTTCTCTCTCCGGCAGACGCTCACCAGCTCCGGCGGTTCCTCCCCCTCCTCCTCTTCGCTCTGCCGCAATACCAGCAGCAGAGACTTCCTCCCCTGCTCTTCCCGCGCCACGCCGCACCCAGCTGGCGCCTCTCCGGCTCTCTGCTCGCCGCCGCCCCTTTCCCTGAGCATCTTCTTCTCCGGCGACAGTCGATACGACTGTCGCCCTACTGCTCCCCCTTCGTCCCTGCAAGTAAGTTAGAACTACTTCCCTTCCTCTCCTCTTTCTTTCCCCGGTTTCAATTTGTTCAATTAAGCCCTCGACCGACCCTGACCATCGTCACCCCCTTCGTCTCCGGCCACCCTCCGGCGAGATGCTCCCATCGCTCCACAGCCTCACACACCTCGCCGACCCTCACCGAACCTCCGCCTCATCACACTGAGCACCCCCCACCCCTCCACTGCCACTCCACACCTCCGTAACGCTCCCCCGAACAAACCCATTCCTCCGGTTGCAGTCCAACCTAGGGCTGCCGCCAGACACCACCTTGCGGCTTGCCGCGCAGCTCCACACCTTCGTCGTGCCACGGCGAAGGTTCCCCAGTGGTTTGATCAGGCCGAGAGGCCATATTCGTGTCCGACATGTTTTGAGGTTCGACCGCCATTAACGCACATTGAAGCAGCTTCTCCCGCGCTCCAGGCTTGAGGACTCCAGGTCTCCAGCTGCTGCGGATTACGGGGAGTCTTGCGAAGGCAGCCAGCCAGCAACCGACGCAAATCGAAGCCGCAGCTGCAGAAGCTAGGCCGCGGTCTCCCAGCAGGCGCACGCGAGGAGAGGCCTCCATTTAGTCCCACATCGGTAAGCCTCACAACCTTTTCACCGTTTAAATTGATTTTGTGCATTAGCCTTACTGCCTCAGCACACGGGGTGAGGTCCCCTTCACCCGCCTGGTTACCCGATCTCGTCCGCGCTCACGCCCCGCGGACCTGACCCGACCCGACTTAGACTGACCTGCACTCCTCGCCCACCACGCACGCCGGTGGGCCTGGACCCGGGCGCGACCCGTACCCGATTACCCGGCAGCTCTGGGAGAGCTTTCCCAAGAGTGGTTTCAGAGAGAGAGAGACGCGGGGGGGAGAGGGTAGAGTAGGTTTTGTCCTCTGACGTAAGCTCTGAAGTGTGCAGGCACAGGTGAAGAAGAAGGACCGCGGAAGAAGAAGGAAGCTGAGGGAGACACTGTAGCAACAGGCAGTTTAAGTCGTCTGATTTGGAAATCAGACGATGTCCTGAAGGGAAAAGAAGAAAGAAGGAGGGGCGACGTCCTGACTGGAAAAAGAAAAGAAGAAAGAAGGAGATCTGAAGGAAGACAGAAGAAAAAGGAAGAGCAGGAACAGCTGAAAGAAGAAAAACAAAGAAGAAAGAAGAAGATCTGAAGAAAGACAGAAGAAAAAGGAAGAGCAGGAACAGCTGGAAGAAGAAGAAGAGCATCACCACTGCAGAAGAAGAACATCACCTCTGCAGACAAAGAAGAAGAAGATCTGAGACGAGGAGAAACAAAGAGAAAAGAAGACAACAATTTCTTTCTCTCTCTTTCTTTATTTTTGTAAAAGAAACATGTATATCTCTAGAATACAACTTGCTCCCTGAGTTCGACCTCGGGAACTCTTTTATTTTCCGAGTAAAAAAATTTTATATTTGAAATGTTGGCAATAATTGGCTATACTACAACGCTATAACAATAAAACCCGGTTGCCCACAGCGTTTCAGTGCCTCCTCGCGTGCGAGCACACCCGAGTTGCTGTGCACGTGCGGTGGTGCGTGCGTGCACATGGGCGGCCTGGGTTGCATCATGTGGCGCAATCCGGGCCATCCATCTTCTTTCCTTTGTAGGGGATGGTACAGAGGTCGAATTGAGTCGATTTTCACGTCGTTGGACTACGATCATCAACTTGAATCCATTCGTGCAATTGGATTTGTCATTTGACGATTTGGATTGCATCACCTAGTCCCTCAGCTGTTGATCTTCCTTGGATTGCATATGGTGCTACGAGACTTCGATCGAGGCGATTTCGGAGGCATTGGACTTCGATCGTTGTCTTAATCAGATCCATATGGTCAGATCATCAATCCAAGGCTCTGAAATAAATATCCTTCTCTCCTGACTACAAAAAGAATGTAATTAACCTAAATTATATATAACTACTCTAAATGCAGAATGATGCATGCTATGCAATATTTATAACATGAAATGCAAACCTAAGCCTAGGAACATGTATGAATAGGCATTTTGCCCTCAATAATTGTGTCTATATCATACCCCCATGCCTATCTTTTGCTAGTCCCTAGCAAAATTAAACTACATGCTATGTATAAAAATAGAATTAGTACTCGATTGCTTAGACCTAAGTTGTTTATTAACAATAGAAAATTTCAACTAAGGTCCTAAACTACGAAGACTTAATAGTACTCAGGTGTTTGCCAGAATGTAAACCGCCCAAGTCCTCACCTTATTTGAAAAGGGAAGATACATTTTTTTTTCTTTTCTTCTTTTCTAATTTTTTTTCTACTTTTGGAGTTTGAGAGTTTCGAGATAACTTTTTACGGCTACTTGACCTGCCCAAGACTCGAAAAGGACTCTAAGTGTTAAGCATCTGGTGAAAAGAGTGAAAGACTCACTAGGCAGCTGTTAAGATGGACTTCAGCTTTCTATGACCCTAGGTGACCTTACCTAAAGGTTTATCTTTTCGATTGGTAGCTTTCTTCCTACTTTTATTTGTGGGGTCAACACAAGGGCGAACCCAGTATATATCTCCCTGGTTTATTCTACTTCCCCGCTTCTTCCCTATGTGTTTTGGAAATTATTATGTATTTTTGTGAGTTGGGCTATAGACAACCGGCTAATGGGCTATTACCCACGACCACTTACTAGCCATACTCGTGCGATGAAGTGTGGCTTTATTTTTATTTTTTTTATTTTTTCCTTTTTCTATTTTTTTTATTTTCTTTTTGGGTGTTTCTTTTTTTCTCCTTTTTCTAAGTAGGTGGCTTCCCTGATATAAGATTTACCTAAAGGTAGTATAAAGAAAATGGTCTTGTGGCTGGGCTCTAGACAACCAGCCGATGAGTTATTACAACCGACAACTTGCTAGCCATACCACACTAGATAGTTCATTAGCTACCTAATTTCTGAAGAAATCACCAAAAAGTGAGTTAGTGCAAAAGGTGTGTAGATGCTTAGGCCTAAAGTCCCCTCAAATCAGAGTACGGGTTGATAAGTCGTATACTTATCACCCCAATTTATTGACCAATTTAAAGTAGAGTTACTTGACGAGGACTCGAGACTAAGTCCACATTCGAGTGGACACCCTAGCTAATTAAGTCTGAAAACCTGAAGAGTCTAAGTGTTTAGGTCCTCTCGTATCATTTCCTAAAGTTAATAATGCCTAAAAGCCTAAGTTCTTTTCTCTTAATTCTTTTCTTTTTTTGTCTTTTTGCAATTTCAAATTCTTTTTTTTAAAGAAAATAAAGGAAATTCTACAGAGCTAACGAAATAATTTCAAGATTAAGTATTCACCCCCCCATGCCTAAATGATGCAATGTCCTCATTGTAAAAATAAAGACATGAAAAGGCAGAGTAAACTGAATATCACTTAAGTATCGTGAAAATCCGGTCAGCTTTGCAGAGAGAAGATAGAATACACACGTGCTAAATTTATTGCCTTCAACTAGGCATAACATACATACAAGGAAAAAATTAAGAATTCATAAGTGCGAGTCAGAATCAAAATAAAAATATTGATCCTGAGACTTGCCAACAGAATATGTCCATAGATGTGGACCAAGTTATGATGCAAACCCATGCCCTAGGGTCGAGTGGTTCTAATGTTCTGGATGAAAATCACCCAGAACCTAAGATTATTGTGTTTGCCGGGCTAGGTCTACAGTTTGGTGGTGAGTATAGTATAGTGGTGAGTATTCCCACCTATCATGCGGGTGACTCGGGTTTGATCTCCGGCAACGGCGCCAAAATGATCGAGGCTTGTTTCGCGAATTAAAATCAAGGTTTGGAGGACTCGTCATTGTAGCTTGCAAAATGCATCTATCAGATAAAATTTATAACTGAAACTTGAAAAGTGAGTCCTGGGTTGAACATAGGGAGGCGAACGTTTGGTTTTATAAAAATCCGTGCTTTGCTTGTATTTATTTTTGGTCATTTTTATCTTTTCTAATTTTTTTGGTATTTTTAGCAAGTAAGAGATCAGGTCGATGAATTCTAACTAATCTACTTGCAAAAATATAAGAGAGAAAGGGAGAGAGAGGGAGAAACAATCATCTATTTATCAATAATTGTTTATTACAATTATGAAAGCAGAAAAACTGCACTACGAAAGTGAAAAAAGATAGAAAGAGGTGAGAGAAATCCCCCTCGATGGTTGCTCGGAGGACGACTCGCTCTGATGTCGCTTGGAGGAAGGTGGTGAGGAGTGGGACGAATGGGGATGGAGTTGGAGGACGGAGATGGGGCAAGACGGCATCGCGGCAAGGATCTTCTTCCCGAAGGGTGGTGAGAGGATGGCCACAGGATTCTCCATGAATGGAGATGAGAGGTGGGAAAATGTTTGATTCTACTCTAAAGGAGCATCCCAGGCTTGGGACAAGCTCTCTGAAAGCCTTGGAGGTGGTGAGGTGAAGAAAGGAAGAGATGAAAAATGGGAGGAGTAGGGGACCTTTTATAGTGGAGGAAAGAATCAAATTCGTATGCAAGACATTTAGTGATTATCATAAACGTCTCTGAAGATCTGCCGCAAACGACACTGAAGATCCCACTCACGCACCCCTGCTGCTGCACAGCTAGCGCGCACTGTACACATCCTTGTCGCGCGCATGTGCCATATGCGCCGCTACCTCCGCGTGCGCCTTGCGCTGCTTCGTGCACTGCTGCGCTTGCTTGTGCATGCCTCCGCGCACACGTGTGCACTCGCGCTGCCGTGCACGTGTGGTGGCGCATGCAGGTGCATGGGTGACCTAGGTTACGCTACATGGCGTAATCTGGGTCGTCCATCTTCTTTCCTTTGTAGGGGATGGTACAGAGGTTGGATTAAGTCAATTTTCACGCCGTTGGGCTATGATCGTTGACTCGAATCCATCCATGTGGTCAGATTTGTCGTTTGACGCTTCAGATTGCATCACTTAGTCCCTCAGCCGTTGATCTTCCTTGGATTGCATATGGTGCTACGAGACTCCGATCGAGGCGATTTCAGAGGCATTGGACTCTGATCGTCATCTTGATCAGATCTGTATGGTTGAATCGTCAATCCGAGGCTCCGAAATAAATATCCTTCTCTCCTGACCACAAAAAGGATGCAATTAACATAAATTATATACAACTACTCTAAATGCAGAATGATGCATGCTATGCAATATTTATAACATGAAATGCAAACATAAGCCTAAAAACATGTATGAATAGGCATTTTACCCTCAATAATTGTGTCTATATCAAATACCAAGCCCAAACGATCGGAAAAATAAAATAAACAGGCTTGGAATTATTTGCAGCCAAGTGGTACAAAAGAGAGAAAAATAAGTGTAGGTGCCAAAGTGGAAAGTAGATAGTGGCAACCTTAAGAAGTGATGCATGAGTAAGTTAGATGAGGTGGGTAAATAGCAGTCAGTGGGGAATAAATCATATGGGTTCTGAAAGTGATGGGAAATGAAAGGAGGAACCCGAGTGGTGTAGTCTAAAATGGTATAAGAAACCACTTCGTAAGTTAAGTCAGGTGTAGATGGATGTAGAGTAGGTGAGTCAAATACAATCTAGTGGTCCATATTAATAGTTTCGGATTTACTCAAATCATGTTGGATATTCGAATCAAAATCCTTAATCTCATCCTTGGGGTGATCAAAAATCTCATTCGAGTTGCCCAAATTTTGTTTTAATTCATGATGCAAATTCTCAAATGTAATGGACGAAAATTCGTTATTCCTTAGAATCATTGCCCTAGGGGGAGTAATATCAAAATCTAGATTAATCAAAACCTCAACTTCTTTTAGTTCTATGGACTTCTGAATTTGATCCCAATTGTCTTTCTGTTGAACTACATCTTCTGAGGGCATGTCTTCCTATTTCTCATCAATCAAATCAAACTCCTCAAAATTCCATGATTCAGCTACATTCTTTGCTTCCTCAGATAAATCATCATAAGCCATCCCCAATAATTCTGCAATTTCTTGAACGTCTTTTTCATAAGGGGATTGTTTGTCTTGTTCTTTCACATGTTGTTGGAGGTCAAAATCAAAGATAGAATGTGCAGAATCAGGTATCTCCACATCAATATTGTAATCCTTAGAGAGTGGTCCATCAGAATCTTGGATAACTGGGAGAGATGGCTGAGAATCGAATAGTGTGGAAGTGGGAATGGATTCAACATCTAGGGGAGTTGAGTTAGAAAAATCATTTGAGTTGACCCCAGGTATGGAGCCCGAATCTTCCAAGCACATATGATTAGAAAAATTGTCCATCAAAATTAGATTAGTATCATCCAAAATTGCCTGGTAGGGGCCAATCTCTTAGTTTCCATGTAATGTTTCTTCCATTTGTTCCTTATCTTGATCTTGTTCATCCTTCCTTAGTTCAAGTTCTCCCACAATTTTTGTAATATCAGTCTCAGGATCACCCTCAATGTCCAATTGTGCTTCCTTAAATATAATGGACTCATACTCCAGCTCACCATGGATTGGTCCCTCAAAATAGAATGATTGCAGTTCAAGGCCTAAATCAAAATATAATTCCTCAAGTGGGTCTTCCTCCTCAAAGTCAGTTATTGGGATATCAATAGGATTTGTTCTATATAATCACAGGGCTGGTGGGTGGGCTTGGTGTATGTAGAGGTTGGGACTGAGTAAGATGTCATACTTAAGGTCGTATCCTCAACCATGAGTGGCTTACCACCAACTTGTGGCACACTCAGACTAGGTTTATCACCTTTTGCTTTGCGGATTCTATTAAGCTATTTTGTTAGGTTATCCTTATTTCTTTTATTAGCTTCTCTCATCTCCTGGACTACTTGGAATAATTGGGTGATCTCAGGATCACTGCCATGGTCAGGGGTTTGAGTGGGCTGAGGATAATAATTTTCAGGATTTCTCTCAGTTAAATCAGAATATCTATCATTTGAATACCTAGGGTAAGAATCATATCCTTGGTTGGGTGGTGTAGGGTTATCCCAATAAGAAGGTGAAGTGGATCGGGTGGAATTGGGATGATTTGCAAAGTCATTTTGAGGATAGGATTGATATCCTAGGTATTTGGACTCCGAGGCATATCCCTGACCAGGGGAGAGATAAGTCTGGCAGAACCAGTCAAGATAGTTAGTCATTCCAATTAGGTGCTGGTCCTATATGGAGAATGTCTCTTTAGATTGTAGAGATCCTTGACATCCAGAGATTCATGTGGGATTCTATAAGGACGAGGAGGCTTAGCTATACTCGGGGAATATGAGGTGTAGGAAAGGGAATTGTTGACACGTTGAAATGGTGTTTTAAAAGTTTTTGCATTGTAGTATGGGTCGTAATAGTGCGAAAACAGATAAAATTTATACTTGAATAAAATCCAAGGGCGTCACTAGGAGCAAGTAGCAAAATAAATCTCAAGATTTCAATTCTATCACAAGATATCAATATATGATGAAATTTCCAAACTCAAATGATATGTATATAAGAGCAAATGTTGATAGTGCAAAAAGATTAGGGTAAAATGGTGATTTGAATCACCAATTACCCTAATTAAAATAATATCAAATATCTCAATAGTATCAACCAAATTTAATCCACATAGGATAAGTGTGCACTCAGAACTAGCAACATAGGCAATGGCCTCCCTTTCTCAATCCTCAAGAAGAAGCACAGTAGAGCTCGGCACAGTTGTCTCGTAGAGACTAAGTGTTGAGAGGGGTTTACTGAAGCAAAACCCCCCTCTCTCTCTTTCCCTTTCTTTCCTTCTTCTCTTCTCTCTCTGATACCCGATTGATCAGGTAACCGGGTGGGTATTCGGATTCGGACGGGGGACCAAGGCTACCAGGTGTGATGATAGCTGAGGAGTGAGAACGTACACTGAGGGACTTGAGCCCTCATGTACTGGGCAAGGGGTCGATAGCACAAAAAACTTTTATGCATAGTCGCGAAGTTCAACACTACCGATGTGGGACTAATCCGACAGTTTCTTCGCTTGCTGCTGCAGTGAAGGGATCTCGCTCAATTCATGCTTGAGGGCAGTCAAACACTCCAATTGGCTAGGCGAAGATGTTTGCGCTTTGATTCCACGTTTCCTGGGGCTTATACCTGGAGCTGAAGTCTTAAGAATGCAGCTGGAGCTTGCTCGAAGCTGCTTCAGTAATGGCAGCAAAGGTCCTGAACTTGAAATCCAAAGAACAGTCTTTTGACCCTGTTAAACCAGCTCAGTAGCATCGTCAAATGACGACAAACTTGATGGTGGCTGTGCGGTGGTGTTTGGCGGGGTGAGGAGGTTGTACAACCTCAAAACATGTGTAAGGTGAGCGTAGAGTTTGGCAGAGGGTAGGAGTGAGCAATTGGCCTAACTAAGTTAGGAATTTTGCTCATGTGAGGATGGTGGTGCTTTTGGAGGTGGAGCGAGAGTGTTTGGTGGTGTGTAGTGTGCTCGCGACCTCGCCGGAGCTTGGCCAGAGCGAAAGAAGATGATAGCGTTGAGGGAGAAACAGTGGTCGTGCATATGTCGTGAGTGCGAGGAAAAGAAGTGGGTAGAGAGAGAAGAGGATAGAGGGGCTTAGGAGAGGAAGAGATGGGAAAAGGGCTTCGGTTGTGGTTGACCGAAGCCAGAGAAGATGGAGGCGACGGCGAAGTGACAACGGCAATTGAGGCAGAAGAATGCCCTCCCTTTGACCGGAGAGGTGCACGATGAAGAGAGGAAGATGTTGGCAGCTCCAATTTGATGGTTAGAGGTGTGGAGGAGCAGGTCAGAGAGAGGTCACTGGAACAAATTGCAGAGGTGGCCGGAGTGGGGGAAGAGAGGGATTTCTCTGGCCAAAATTAGCTAAGGAGCTAGGGTTCTTGCCCCTACTCCTTTTATAGGCCATGAGGATGGGTTTAAAGCTTGGAGATCAAGCTTTCAAGCTTGGTAAGATTGCCGAAGTAGGATACCCACATCTCTCATGCATTCGCATGAGAGATTAGGAAACAATTGGAGCCCACGAATAGGTTCGATTTGTAGAGAAATCTCTTAGGAATCTTCCTTCCAAATTTGGAAGAGATTGAACGTGAAATTAGGGAGAAAACTTTGATTGAAGGTTGCCGAAGTTGTAGGAGTAGGGCATGGAGGCGATAGGGACCTTTTTGCAAAGAATAAGACAAAGATAGGGGGTTTTTTGTAAGGAATTTCAAAAATTGAGGGGTTGTGTGAGAGAAAAAGAGTCAGACTGGACCAAATTGCAAACTAGGTCAAGGAAATCTCTGATTAGGTCAAAATTTTGATATAAACCTAATTTTGACCTAAGAAATCAAATGGTGAAGTTGGATTTTTGTTTTGACATAGTTTGGCTGAGTAATTTATGAAAAAACCCAAATTAGGGTAATATTCTGTCTATGACTATTTTGGCTCAAAATAGGTTCTGATGGTTAGTTCAAAGATGCTAAGCCTTAGAGAATATTTTTATATAATTTTTAGAGGGTTTAGATGAATTTTATCCTGACTAGAGCCTTAGTTAATTAAGAGGGTCTATTTTTAGGGTTTCAAATGTCATTTAATTCTTGAAATGTGTGAAAACCTGTTTTTGTCTGCATGAACCCACTTATTAGACATTAATGACTAAATGACCTTTAATAAACCCTATCATACCCCATGGTTATTCTGTATTTGTGATAAGATGGTAAAATTACAGAAATAACCTTATTTTCATCTTTTCTTCTCAAAACAACTTACTCTGCTCTAGAGACCTTCTGACTAATATGTAGGAGCTTTTATTGACTTTATAATACCAAATTGAAATAGTTATGGCTCATGATGGTGTTCCCATCATACCCTCATGCCTAGCTTTTGCTAGTCCCTTAACAAAATTTTATGAATCGAACCAGTTATCTAGGTTGGATGTAATCGTCAAGATGCCCTACTAAGCTGCATCTCTAGGAATCAGATCTTAATACCAACAATAGGCCTAGAGGTACTCAAGTACCAGCATAGATCCAAACCTAACTAGCTTTCATCTCAATTTGCCGTGAAGGTTTCTAAGTCCTGCCGGAACTAGCCTAAGGTTCGTTGGACCCAGCGGTTAAAGCACCCGTGCTTGAAATATGGTTAGTCTAGGTTCAGTTTGCCAGTGCATTTTGTAAGAGAGAGATGTAGAAGGAGATTTTTATTTGTGTAGAGCTTTCTCTCTCTTTTTCTTTTTATTATATTTTTCCTTAGATCTATCTTCAGATTGGCCCTAAACACGGTCTATATCAGATTCTTTGTCCCAACAATCAATCCTGGCAAGGTTCTTAGCAATCGATGCTTCAAGATAGCACTGCCCATGGCAACCCTCAGAACCCTAGCTTTTGAGATTTCGATATAATCCTTCCCATGGCGTTCTATAGCTAAATCCAGATCCTGGTAATCGACATTTCATGATAATGCCACCCATGGCATATGAACCAGCACAAGGTGCTTATATGCCCCCAGTAAGATATTTAGATATCCTAGGAGACAAGCACCAAGGACACAATATGTTATTGCCCATCTTCGAGGGGAATTTTCCACCTCTCCACGTCGGGAACTCGTCCAAATCAACTTGTGTTTTGAGCTACTCCTAATCTAGATCTTAAGACTATTTTCAGAACAGATTAAATGCCTTTTGGCATGATTTCATTATTTAGAGCGCACTGAACCAGACTGTGTATGATTTAAGGTGCTTAAGTTACTGAGTCTTGCAAACTAGAGGTCAGTTAACGAGGTCGAATACTTCCTAAGCATTAGACCTAGTACATAAGCTTTGCATTTTCCCCAACTTCTTGAAGACTAATCCTGATCGTGACAAGTACGTGAGTGTTTAAATCCGATTAGATCCAAGAGGCCTAATGTCGGTATTCGCCACTAATCCCTTAAGTTTTTGCCTTCCAGGTCTTAATTCATCATTTGATCCGACCTAGAAGTTAGGTAAGTTCCATATTACTTTGAAGGGACTCAATCTCTTTCTTTATCTTTTTGCTCATTTCTTCAATTTATCTTCCCTTCTTTTCTCATAAAATGACTCTCCTTTTTCCTCAATCCTTTTTTTTATATAATAATATTTTTGATGAAAACCTTTTTGTGAATTGATTTTCACAGCTTTTTGCAGTTTAATACCTCCCCATGCCTACGATTTGTAATGTCCTCATTGTAAATTAGGTGGGTTCAAATTCAGCTTATATCGTACACTAGAACAGGTTCAAAGGGAGGGCGTACGGGTCAGGATGATTGTAGTAGACGATTTCAAGCTCTGGTACGAGTACCAGAGGTGGAGTCGGTTGTTCTAATGGACAAACCCTAAAGTACAATATGAGTTCAACAAAGAGATGTGTCAAAAGGGTTTTGAGTTTTTCAAGGAAATGACAGGTTGCCTCCCATTAAGCGTTGAGTTTAACGCCATCAGCCAAGCGTAATAAGCTCAAGGAGAATGGAGATCAAAAGATACCTCAGCTAAGTTCGTATCAGTGAGTTTAGTGAACGGCTTAAGTTGCTGGCCATTCACGATGAAAGGTTCAGAATCAAGGTTGGGTTGACTGATTTCAAAGGCTCCATTTCCAAAGATTCATCTTACCAAGAATGGTCCAATCCACTTAGATCTGAGTTTTCCTGGGAAGAGTTTGAGCTTGGCATCAAAGAGTAAGACTTTCTAACCAGGCTGGAAAGATTTTCGCATAATGTGCCTGTCATGAAAGGCCTTGACCCACTCTTTGTAGATACACGAGTTCTTGTACTCATCATTGCATAGCTCCTCAATCTCGCTCAATTGCAATTGACGTTGTATTCCAGCCTTCATCAGATCCAGATTGCACTTCCGTACTGCCCAATAGGTCTTATGCTCCATCTCTACGGGAAGGTGACATGCCTTTCCGTACACTAATATGAAGGGAGACATGCCTAATTGGGTTTTGTGGGCGATCCTATAGGCTCCCAATGCTTCCAAAAGGCAAGTGGACTAGTCCTTCCTATCAGGCCGAATAGTGACATGAAGATCTTCTTGATCTCTTGATTTGACAGTTTTGCTAGTCCATTAGTCTGGGGGTGGTAAGTAGTCGAGGTATGATGCGACACCCCATACTTTTTCATTAGGGATTGGAAGTGCACATTGTTGAAATGAGACCTGCCATCGCTGATGATGGCCTTAGGAATCTAAATCTGGTAAATATGTTCTCCTCGATAAATTGGAGGACAACTTTATGATCACTAGTTCTCATGGGGATGGCTTCAATCCACTTGGATACATAATCAATAGCGAGTAGAATGTGTTCGAAGCTGTTGGATCCTAGAAAGGGTCCCATGAAATCGATTCCCCATATGACAAAGATTTTGCACACAATTATCGGTTCAAGGGCATCATATCTCGTGGGCCCATGTTGCCGAGGGTTTGATAATGAGCGCATGCCCTACAATACATTTGTGTGTCTTTGAACATTGTGGGCCAGAAGAACCTACACTGGATAATTTTCGCTGCGGTTTTACACCCAGAGAAATGGCCACCGCAGGCCTGGTTGTGACAGAATGAGATCACGTCATTGACCTCGTCTTTAGGAATGCATCTTCGGATCACTTGATTGTTGCCAATGTGGAAGAGATACGGATCCTCCCAAATATAGTACTTGGCCTGAGAAATCGGCTTGTCTCGCCTGGAAGTCGCCTAATCTGGCAAGACTTTCCCCGTAACTAAGTAGTTCACTATATCAGCAAACCAAGGAAGACCGTGAATGGCTAGTAAATGTTCGTCCAGAAAATGCTTGGTGATCAAACCAGATGGGTTGATGATTGAAGAAGGAAGATGGGACAAATGGTCAGCTACCACGTTCTGCTTTCCCACCTTGTTGTGAATCTCGAGATCAAATTCTTGCAATAGCAAAATCCAATGAATTAGTCGAGGTTTTGCATCCTTCTTTGCTAGTAAGTGCCTCACAGTGGTGTGATCCGAGTAAATGATGACACAAGAACCCAAAAGATAAGATCTGAATTTCTCCAGGACAAATACTACAGCTAGTAGCTCTTTCTCAGTAACTGTATAGTTACACTGAGACTCGTCCAATGTCTTACTGGTGTAGTAGATGACCATGGGTTTCTCATCGATTTTCTACCCAAGCATCGCACCCACTGCGTAGTCAGAAGCATCACACATGATCTCAAAGGGTAGAGACCAGTTAGGGGATTGTAGGATTGGTGCTTGAGTAATTCGATCACGTAGACTCTCAAATGCGTGAGTGCACTCATCAGTGATCTCGAAAGGGACATCCTTTGAGAGAAGATTAGTCAGGGGGTGCACGATTTTCAAGAAATCATGAATGAAATGACAGCAAAGCTGATGTACCCCAGAAAAGAACGGATGTCCTTGACCGAGCTAGGCATGGGTAGTTGGAAATCAAATTAACCTTAGCACGATCAACTTGGATGCCTTTTTCAGGGATGAGGTGACCCAAGACAATTCCCTCAGGTACCATGAAGTGGCTCTTTTCCCAGGAAAGAACTAGATTCACGTCGATACAACGTTTGAGGATTTCAACCAAGTGCAGGAGGCAATCATCAAAAGATTGCCCAAATACTGAGAAGTCATCCATGAAGACTTCAAGGTATTCACCTACCATATTTGAGAATATGGCAAGCATGCACCACTGAAAGGTAGTAGGTGCATTGCAGAGATCGAAAGGCATCCTACGGAACGCGTATGTCCCCGTAGGGACAGGTGAAGTGGTCTTCTCTTGGTCCTCAGGATGGATTGCTACCTGGTTGTAACGGAGTACCCGTCCAAAAGGCAGAAGAATCGATTTCCCATTAATTTTTGAAGTATCTGATCAATAAATGGTAATGGGAAATGATCCTTCTTTGTGGAGGCATTTAGTCTTCGGTAATCAATACAGATTCTCCATGAGTTAGTTATATGGGTTGGTATAGTCTCTTCGATTTTAGTCATAATGACGGTGAGTCCTACCTTTTTGGGCACAACTTGGATTGGACTAACCCATGACTATCGAAGATCAGGTAGATGATACCTGCATCTAACCACTTGATGATCTCCTTTTTCACGACCTCCTACAGATTAGGATTCAAGCTTCTCTGCATTTCATGGGATGTTCGTGACCCCTCTTCGGTGTAGATGTGATGTGTGCAGAAAGAGGGGCTAATGCCAGTCAGGTCATCGAGAGTCCACCCAATGGCTCTCCGATTCTGCAGGAGAACAAAAATCAGACGTGTCTCTTGATTCGAGGTGAGACAAGAATTGATCATCACAGGAAATGTTTGATCAGAACCCAAGAAGACATATTTTAGATAATTAGGAAGAGGCTTTAGTTCCATAACAGGGTTATCAGCAGTAGTAGGTGGTTCAGGATGAGGTTCAAGAGCAATGATAGGAGCTAAAGGTATTTCTAGGGCTAATTTAGGCTCCTTTAAGTGTGGGTTTTGATCTACTTATGGCTGATCATCAGAGATAAGCAGGTTTTCCTCGACACATGGGTCGTCAACCACGGACTCGATGTCACAAATTTGATCGATAACCCCACAATTAATTCCTCCTTAGGCCTTAAAGATGTAGATCTTTAGTGTTTTGATCCCAAATTTCAACTTAATTTGGCCCTCTTCACAATTGATGTTGGCTCTAGCTGTGAATAGAAAAGGTCTCCCCAAAATGATCGGTGTGTTCTTCAAGTTCTCAGGAGCATCCATGTCTAAAACTATAAAGTCCACAGGGAAGTAGAGATCACGCACCCTAACTATGACGTCCTCGAGAACTCCTCTAGGTGACTTAATAGATTGATTAATGATAACTCTACATTTTGTGGTGATAATTCTATCAATCGGGGTTTATCTTAAGGGTAACATGCATAAATAACACATCATAAATGGGCATGGGAGCATTACATGAATTGCACATTGAGATTGCTTATAAATCAATGTTAATGTCCATTTGTACAAGTTCATGTCAAAAAAGCCTCAGATGAGTGATCGGACCTCACGGATGGATTCAGAACGACGAACAGAGTCCAACAGACTCAAAATCAACCAAATCCGACATCCGGAGCTCCCGCAACTAGCCCAAGAAGTTTTGACCATTGATCTGATGATCAATGGCCACAAAGTTGCCATGTGGCACGAGATTAGCATGTACAAGCCACCACCTCGCTTCCTTCATCATTCGCAGGATGAATCTCAGTCGTTCGATCTTCGATCGAACGACTGAGAATGGCTCCAGCAGCATGCCTTCATCGCACAACACCACGAAGAGACGCTCTAAGCCGTCTAATCTTTAATCGGACAGTTGAGAGCCATGCATCACCCTCGCTCTCTACCATCGTCGAGACCCAGCATGAAGATCCGACCGTTGGATCTTCATCCAACGGTCGACAGCAACCGAGTGCAAATTCTTTTCCGCGACCATCAGCGGAACGTAGCACAGCAATTGATGCTCCTTCCTCGCACATCCGACGTAGCATCGAACCACACCATGTATCGAATCTGAGGCTAAGTCACGCGTAAGAGAAATTGGACCATCGATGAGCGTGTAGACGGCGGAGATGGCGCTACGTGGCACCCATAGATGTAAGCGATCGGGCACGCATGTCTCAGCAAGCGATCTACAAGCGCACTCCGCGTGCAATCTCAGATTGGACGACCCTCAAGGTGCGCACACGGATCACACAATAGGAAGAACAGGCATGCGTGGAAGACCGGCAGGCGAGGGCCTTCATTGACATTTCTGGGGCAGTTTTAGCGATGTCCTGGACGTCGCTAAAGCTCCTACTTAATTTAGAAACCCCTTCTTCCTATATAAACCCCCTCCAACTACCCATGTAAAGGCATTGAATATGCTTACAATTCTTCTACCCCACTCCTAGCTTCCCTTAGCACACTTTGTACTCGTCGGAGTTGACGAGCCATTGACAGAGCCCTCCTCCACCATCGTGGCTACCTCGCCTTCTCCCCTCTCTCTCTCTCCCTTTACTCTAGCTTTACTTTTGTTTAAGCATTTAGCTATTGTTGTATCTATAAAGCTCAAGTTGCATGTTAAATGATGTCGTTTCTTATATAGCTATTGTCTCTCTCTTTTTATTAGATTTTTCTTATCTTGATTGGCATGAATGCTATGATCAAAAGACTTTAACCCTACTCTCTCTCTCTCTTACTCTCTTTTCTCTCCCACATTTTCTCGTGCACAAGAAAAACCAGCCATTTCCGTGACAACTAAGTGACAGAAAAAGCTGATTTCACGCCTCCTTGTGTTCGACACTTGAACTCACATCCGTTTCTACATTTAAAATCAACGTTGCGAACGCGAGCTACAACTTATTTAGACAAACGCGTCCGGCTCATGTCAATCAGCCAACTGTCATGTCACTTCTGTCGATTTAAGTTCAGATTCTTCATGGTGGTCAAGTAGGGATGTAGGTATTAGGTTTATGGAGGCTCTGATGTGAAAAATCATGTGATTTGTAATTAGGGTTTTTTAAAGTCGCTGTAACATGCGAATTTACATACGCTTTTAAATTTATAATCCTAGATGAGGGAGTATCTAGGGTCATCCAAGGAGGCAAGTTTGCAATTCAAATCTCTTGCTTTAAAGGGGAAACTCAATCTTTCTTTTTGGTATTTTAAATATATAATTTTTTTAGTTTTGAAATAATGAGGGAAAAATGCGAATTGTGATGAAAAGTAACTAACACCTATAATTACTAAGTTAAAACTTAAGAGATAAATATGCCCTCCCCTGAGCTCACTCTAGGCAAGTGGAGGCCTAGAGTAATTAGGAAGTGGAAGTGAAACAAGTGCTAGAACTAGACAAACAACTGTAATAGAAATTACAAAAAGAAGGCAAACTAATTTAATCGAATTTGTGTTCTTTTACAAAGACAAGTAGAGGAATGATTCTACTAGAAATAGAAAATATAAAAGCAATAAAAGAAACACAAATCCTCTTGCAGAATCTGGTGAAGAAGGGAGTCTTTTTGCTCCAAGCCTAGCTGCTTCTTGGCTTGAAAAGAGGGTCTCCTTCTCCTTCCTTGAAAGCTCCTCCAAGGTGGATGCTCTCCACCTCAAGTCTTTCCTCCAAGGGTGGGCGTGCACCACCCTCAAGCTCTCCTCCAAGGTGGCGTGGACCACCTTCAAGACCTCCTCCAAAGGTCTTCCTTGCCTGGCTCCTCCTTTGGCTGGCGTAGGCACAAGAGAGAAGGGAAGAGGGGAAGGCACCAAGGGTACACAATATCTCCTTAATCTTCTTCTTCTTCTCTCTTGGGTGTGGGCTTTAGGTAGAGTATGAAAGGAAATTTGCTAGCCAAGGATGGGTTGTAAGGTGGTGGGTGGTGGTCTTTTTATCGGGTAGGATGAGGGGTTAAGGTGACCCTTGAGATGGATGGCTAAGATGGGAAGATGGAGGTGGTTAGGTGATCCTAGGGATAAGGAGAGTTGGCGCCACCTAAGGGATGTAAGGGGGGTAGTTATGGGTGGCCAAGAGTCACCTAAAAGTGGCACCAACCATGGAGAGGTGCCATGGGTTGCCGCCAACTTCTAGGCTTCTAGAAGAGGGTTGAGGTGGATGGTGGAGATGGGTTGGAGGGGTTATGTGTAGGGTAGATAAGGGGGTTGAAGTTGGTGCCAAAAAGGGAGGTGGTTAGGGTGGTTTTGGCACCAACATCTAGGTGTCTTTTGGTGGTGATTGAGGGGTGAAGGGTGGTGAGGAAGGTGGCGCCAACATGAGTAGAGGTGGAGCTAGCTTAAGTAGGCTTAGGTGGACTTGGAGTGGTAGGTTATGTAGGTGGAGTTAGGGTTAGGTTTTTGGGTGCTATGGAGGTGGATGCTAGCTAGGCTAAGCTAAGCTAAGCTAGCTTAGCTAGCTATAGAGTAGAGGAATATGCATCTGGAGCTTAGGGTTTGAGGAGAGGAGCTAGATATGCAGCGTCTGGAGCTAAATTGGAGCTGGTAGCTACTGAAGAGGTCAACATGGGGCTACTCTAGTTGGCTTAGCTTTCTAGTTCTTTGCTAGCTGCTAAGCCAAACTAAAGTGAGATGGCTTCTATTGAATGGATCTGAGGTGAGTTGGGTTTGGTGCTCCCGGGGAGGATTGAGCTGGTTGAGACAGCTAAGGTAGCTTAGCTCAATTAGCTTGAGCTAAGCTGGGTCCCCGGGAGCTAGACTTGAGCTTCCTGAGCTGGAATAAATTCATCTTCAGCTGGCTAGAGTTAAGTGGAGCTGGATGTAGCTGGACCTGAGCTGGGGTGAACTCCAGTCAACTCAGCTGAGCTAGCTAGAGCTCCCTGTGGACTAGTGGGAGCTGAGATGAGCTAGACTCAGCTAAGTTAAGCTGGATCTGAGCTGACCTGAGCTAATGTGAGATAAGATGAGCTCTCTTGAGCTGCTATTCAGCTGAGATTAGCTGAATGGAGTTAGGATGATCTAACCCTAGTCCAAGTGAGCTAGATTCCAGCTGTGGTGAGCTGGATCAAGCTGAGTTCCAGCTAGTTTGAGCTCCTCCTTCACCGGTTGCCTTCTTTAGTGCTAGGGTTTTAGGATCTGTATATCTGTTCATCCCTAACACTCACAAAAGCACATTAAAACGACAAGAAAAAAATCAATGCATGCCTAACCTAGTTAATGCCTAAATGCAGCCCAAAAACCCATTTACGGAGAAAAACCCTAAGATCTAGGTTTGTTTTAATGCCTAAGAATGATAATAAACTAGCGTTTATCAGGCTCCAAGATCCAATAATGCATGATCAAATTGAATATCACCGATTGTATAGGAGATAAGAGGGGTACCGGGATCTTTTGCCTTAGGCGGGAGTTTACTCAAAATGACGGAGTTGGCATGTTCTGACAATACGATTAGGCTCCCGCCTTTGGTACGTGGCTTACGCTTTGGTATACATACATCTTTCAGGAATCTTGCGTAAGCCGGTACGTGACGAATTGCTTCCATTAATGGGATGCTTATTTGGACCTGCTCAAAGAGCTTGACCAGGTCTTCCTCGAGAGCCACAGGTTTGGGTTTCTTCTTTCCTTTGGTTAAGGCCTCAGGAAATGGAACCTCTACAAGTTCCTCTAAAATTGGTCCATGTTCTTGATCTGGGATAGGAATATCCTGAATGACTAACCTAGGGTTTGGTTTTGAACTACCAGGCTAGGAGTGGCTTGGGTAAGGTGGTTCCTGAGTTGTTTTGCCACTACGGGTTCTAATAGAGTTCAGTCTTGCCTGGTTTTGGGTTAGGGAAGGCAAAAGAGGTGGTTGCTATTGATAACCTGCATATGATGTCGAAGCCTCCATCCTGTCGGGTGATGGAGCAGAATGGGCCTGATAAACGTAGTGAGCCTGGCCCTGAGTTGGGTTCATAACGCGCCTCTAGTTTGGCACATTATTTAGATTAGGCAAAGGTTGCGAAGGGAGTGCACTAGGTTGGCGGGAATTTTCCATCTGGGTGAGTTGATTGCAAACCTCTGTGATATTGTCTTTGTGCTATTTTTGCATAGTCGCATTCATCTTTTGAATCTCAGCTAGAGTCTGAAGGATAAGAGTCATTTGATCTTCTCGAGTTGGCCCAATTTGGTAAGTTGGGTTGGGGCAAGGCTGAGGCGGTTAATATGGATGAGAAACTTGTGGTTGGGGCTGATATTGAGATCTCTAATTTTGATTGTTCCTTGACCACGTGAAATTAGGATGATTATGCCATCCAGGGTTGTAGGTGTTTGAGAAAGGATCTGATTGGAACACCATCATGAGCCATAACTAGCTCAATATGATCTGATTAAGTCATTAAATGCTCCTACATAACCGCCAGAGAACCCTAAGTCACTGCATAATCATTCTGAGGGAAAGACAAGAAACCAAGGTTAAAACTACAATTGTACCATCATATCATGAATGCAGAATAGCCACAGATTTTCTCAGAGGTTAATTAAGGGTCAAATGGTCCTAAAAGGCTCAGAAGTGGGTTAAAACAAACATAAAAGGATTTTTGCGTTTTTTGAGAATTAAATGACTTCTGAAACCCTAAAAACAGACTCGCTTAATTAAATGAGGTTCTGTCAGGATAAAATTCACCTAAACCCTCTAAAAATCATAGAAAAATATTCTTTAGGGTTTGGTATCTTCAATTTGACCATTAGAACTCATCTTGACCCAAATAGAGTCTCAGACAGACAGTTGTCCTAATTTTGGTTTCTATGCAATTTCTCTAGTCAAACATGGTCAAAACCAAAATCCAACTTCACCATTGGATTTCTTAGGTCTAAATTAGGTTTGTACCAAAATTTGGGCCTAATATGAGATTATCTTGACTTAGTTTGCAACTTAGTCCTGTCTGATCACACATATGCCCTTAACTTTAAAAAATCCTTACAAAAAGGCCCCTAACTTTGTCATCATTTTCACAAATAGGTCCCTGGCTCCATTAAAGGCAACCCTGAGCCTCACCATTGAGATTGAGCGAGGATTTCTCGCTCAATTCTCAATCAATCAATCCCAAAATAGATACTCAGATTCTTGATGAAGTTACCTTCCATTTGAGCCACATCTTGGGCTCCAAGACTTGCCCAAAGTGCCATGCGAATCAATTGAAAATTGGATTTCTATCTTCAGTGAAGCTTTCCAAGCTTGAGAGCTTGAGTCTTAAGCTCCGTTCGCCCTCTGATGACCTATAAAAGACTCCCCAGATCAGATCGAAGATCCCACGCTCGAATTCGGCCTGGAACACCTCCAATTCCTCTCCTCTTTCTCGACCGAAGTGCTCCTCAACATCTGGAGGCTCTCCCTACCTCCTCTCATCGTTCGTTCGCAATAGCAACGACGAATTTATCATTCCCTCTCTCCTCTGCGTCGCGCAATACCAGCTGGTGCCTCTATCTTCCTCATCCTTGCCATCCAACCCCTACTGGAGCAGCTTCCTTCTTTGGCACCTGCCATACCGCAATCGGTGCCATCTCCACTCCCCGTCATCTACTACCTCTCTCAAATGACTCAACTTCTCCTCATCACAATAGCAACTCCAACATTCCACTTCAACCCCACCGATGCCCTCTGCGACTCCATCTTCCATCTCGCTGGCATACCTCCAACGAGTGTTAGCGGCCATCACAGACCACCTACGTCGTTGCTTCCACGCTCCACACCTCTGCCTCAACTTCAGGAGCAAAAGCCCTAACTTTGTTAGGATGATTGCCTCTCTGAACTCCCTGCCGAACAAACCCACATCCAGCCACCCTCCGTGAGGTTGACAGGCCTCTTCACACATGCTCACGCCATGCAACCACCACCGTTGCACTCGCCATGCTCTGGTGATCGTTCCTAAGCTTTCTGACACGATCGAAAGGCCTTATTGTTGTTTTTAGGTGCCAAGCATCTCTACCATTAATGCAGCTTCTCCGTAAAGCTCCTGGTCGTGTTCTTGAGGTCTCCACTGTAGGTTGACGCAGAAGTCATCCAGGATTACACCCAGGTCTCTAATTGGGTGAAAAACCATTAACAGCTGTTGCACTCAGACTAGGAACCACCTGTAGACGCTCATGCTAAACTCTCAGTGGGATAGTCCCACATCAGAAAGCGTTGACCGTCTCGAGCGACATAAATTGAATTTGTGCTTTAGCCTTATCGCCTCAGACACAAGGGGTGAGGTCCCTCACACCCCTCACGTGCCTCATCTGCGACACTACCCCCGTGGACCTGGTGCATACCCGATTACCTGCCTACGCTATCCACTCCTCGCTCACCACCCACTTCCAGTGAGCCTGGACCTGAGTGCGCTCTAGGTCTAATTACCCGTATACCTGGTACTGTTGAAGGCTCTGGGAGAGCGTGACCCAAGGAGAGAAAGAGAGGAGAGCATGTGGGGGTTAGGGGGTTTTGCTGTTTGGAGAATTGGCTAAACACTTAGCCAAATTTAAGACCCTTTCCCCTTCTGCATGAAGAGGAAGAGAAGGAAAAGAGTAAAGAAAGAGGAAGAGAAGGAAAAGAGGAGAGAAAGAAGAAGAGAAGAGGAAGAGAGAAGACAGAGCCGAAGAAGAAAGAGAAGAAAAAGATGGTAAGTAGAGAAAGAAAGGAAAAGAAGAAGAGCCGTAGAAGAAGAGAGACAAGCACAGAAAAAGAAAAGAAGAAGAAATCAAAAGAGAGACCACTGTTCATCAGACGTTTAAGACGTTTGATCATTCAATCAAACGACTGACTTGAGTTTATTTCTACGTACTTATTGAGGTCCACTTGCTATTATTGTAGAGAGTAATTGGTGATTCAAATCACCATTTTACTTCATTCTTTTTGCAGTTGGATACTTGATATTATTGCTACATTATTCTGAGTCAATTCTTGATTATAATTTCTTATCTCTATTATTTGAAATTGCAATCTTGAGAATTGAATTCCTACTTGCTCCCAGCGAATGAACTCAGACTTTTCAAGTATAAATTTTATCTAGTTTTCATGAGATTTCGACTATACTGCAACGCAATGATTTAAAACCTGGTCTCAAGCTACTAACAGGATCGTTTTGGATGGCATTGAGGTCCTCGCAGGTCTGAGGAACCTCGGAGAAATCAGAAGACGAGGCTTCAGAGTTCCCCCAACTAGAGTAGGTGGATCCGAAGTTTCCTTCGAACCCTAGATTAGACGGGGGTGGGTATGGATCCATCCCCTGAGAAGGTCGATGATAGATGTTGTGCCCAGCGTCCCTCCCAGAGGGTGGTTGTGCGAATGGGTTTTGCGTAGAGGCATCTCGCTGTAGATGTCACGTCAGCTCATCCACCTTCTCAATGATAGAGACCTTGTCCAGACGACTGGTCATTAACTCCAAGTGAACGGAAGAGGATAGGCCCTGTGTCTCATGTGCTCCTCGTGGATTCATCAATGCATGGGCATTCGTCCGATTGAACATGCCCATGGATTCATTATTGATGGAGTTCTCGCACATGTTCTCGAGAATCTCCCACACGGTGTCTTCGTGTTAACCCATGATGTTTCCTCCACAGGTCGCATTAACGAACAATTGAATATCCTCACGAAGTCCTTGGTAAAAAGAATGGACTTGTTCCCATTTAGGAACTCCATGGTGGGGGCACTTTCGCATGAGATCCAAAAAGCGATCCCATGCCTCATGAAGCGGTTCTTCTGCTTGCTATGTGAAATGTGTGATCTGGTGCTGCAAAGCATTTGTCCGACCAACAGGGAAGAACTTCTTCAGGAATTCGGATTGTAGTTTAGCCCATGTGTTGATTGGACGAGTTAGAGTTTGGTACCAGTGAGCGGCCTTATCCATGAGGGAGAAGGAGAACATTTTCATAAGCAAGATATCCCGATTCTGAGCTTCTGACTCGAAGGTCTAGGCCAGATGCTTGAGTTGCTTGATATGCTGGAAGGGATCGTTGGAATTAAGCCCATGGAATCTAGGAATAGCATGAATCATGTTAGGCTTTAGTTCATTATCAGAACCTCCAGTCGGGATTTGAACTTGAGGTTTGATCGCTACTGTAGTGGGATTGTAATGATCTCGCATCATAGGATGTTGCGGTGGATTCATAAAGGCTTGGAACGGATCGTTGAGGCGTTGAAGTTGATTCTAGAGATTGTTTTCTTCTTCTGCTGGTTGTTCCATGAGTATGGATGGAGATCTAGGCTCAGATGAATTAGAAGATATGTCAATGTGGTCAGGTGGTTGCACAAACAAGGAAGTCGAGGCTTGGCCTCGACAGAAGTGAATAGCTAACGGTGGCCTCAAGGGTGGTCTTAAGGACCTCCTCCCAAATATGCACCGATGGAGTAGACGAGGAATAGAAGGTAAGATGGACCAAATCAAGACACCCAAAGATTTTTGGATGACTATAGAGGTTCAGGGCGGACGATACGCCTAGATCAGAAAGTCATTCACCTGAGAATTACTTGGACAACCAGGAAGGGAGAGTCCTATAAAGACCCCTACACGATAGAGTGCCCCTACAGGTTACAGGGTTTCCCCCACTTGACCTTCATTGTCACTGTTGATCCAGGTAGACCAGAATGGTGACTTGACCTCTTACGTCTACCAATTTTTAGTTTAGAGAGTGAGTGCTTAGGATTTCACTTGAACTTTATGATATTTTTGTGCAAGGTGACTTAATTTGAAGATTGGTTGACCCCACAAGGTGGCTCAACTTCACCTATTTGTCCTTTGAGATTATTAGGCATCACTTTTAGGATTCAAGTGAGATTTAGAGCTTGATTTTCAGGGTTTTCTTGATTAGGTAGATTCAGTCAACGTTTAGGCACACATTGTTTGGAAAGGTTGATTCCTTTTTAAGCAAGTGTGTCTCTGAAACCCTGAGATGGAAACCCTAGTTGTCTCTAATTGGTCCAATTAATTGATTCCAAATGTGTCACCTAGGGCTCAGGCAAGAAGGTGATAGCCCTAGATACCTTAAACCCTAAGTAGGTGCAAGAATTAGGGTTAGGGTTTGTCTGCACAAAGAGTCAAATCAAATCAAATTAAGCAACTTGTGATGATTAATCTAAGAATGGAATGCAAGTTGGCCCTAATTGATTTTTTTCTTCTTTTAGCTTTTCAGAATTAGGGGCTTAATGTGGATGGAAAATGAGATTACCTGCCTCTGAAGTGGCTATTGTGCGGTTGATCTTACTCCTTAGCTAAATTCCCTACACAGGTCACAGCAAAATAGATAGAGCAAGTTAGTATCAAATCAGATATTGCAATCAAGAGATCAAATTGTGTGTTGCTCCCCGGCAACGGCGCCAAAATGTTGACGTGCTGAAACGGTGTTTTAAAAGTTGCATGTAGTATGGGTCATAATAGTGTGAAAATAGATAAAATTTATACTTGAATAAAATCCAAGGTCATCACTGGGAGCAAGTAGCAAAATAAATCACAAGATTGCAATTCTATCATCCAACAGCCATGATCTCTCCACATTAACCGAATCAGTGCACTTGATCAAGAGGAGCTTCATCTTAGCTGTTGGATTGTCATCCAATGGTTGAGGTAGTGAACATGCTAAAAGAAAATGCCACACAAATGGCCGCACAGTGCATTGGAGAGCCCCCTCTAACACGAGCATGGGGTGCATGATCGAAGCCCCATGCATGGATTTAATTCACTATCGCGTGCACGGGTGAAATTGAGCCGTCGATGCATGATCAAGCAGCACTAGAGGCGATGCATGGTGCATTGGATCTACATGCACATGATGATGAGAAGATGAATGCAGGTCTGTGATGTGGCGGCATGGAGCGTATGATGTGGGTTCATCTCGGCTATCAATCATCACGATCAGACGACCAGATTTGAATATGCACATGGCGTGCGATTTCAATAGAGGAGGTGGCTTTGCAACGTGCAAAGACACGTGATCTCGATCAGACAACGCAGAGAGAGCCACATGGTGGCATTTGGTGAAAGCATGCGTTGGATGCATGACAGAGGTGCGTGGGTGCATGTTTTAGATGCAAGCTGAGTCGTAGATCTCCAGATCGACAACTCTTGTTGCTCCAACTTATTAGCACGGATTGGGCTCTAAAAAACCCATTTTGCCCCTCGCTTTGGCTATAGAAAAGACCCCAGACTCCCCATTTTAGGGAATTCCACCACCGAGCATCTCCCTCTCTGGACTCCTCTCCTCTCTTTGGCTCACCAAGACGTCTACCAAGGCCACCCCTGGTGTACCACTATTGCTCCTCCTTGCCTCTCCAAGGGCCACTCCTTGGTGCCCTTGTTCTAGTAGAATAAATAGTCTTCTCTTTAATTCTTCTAGTATTCTAGTTCTAATAGTTTTTGTTCTAGTTTTAATTTAGTTCTAGTTATTCTAGTTAATTTTCTTATCAAGCATTCAAATATGTGGCGAACTTCCATGATTACTATTTGAGTAAAGTTGATTTGCTTCACATCTATCTTGCTTATTGCTTCTAGTTCTAGTTAGATTAGATCGTTATTTTCAACACATCACACATATTGAAATCAAATCGAGTCGCATTTCCACCTTCCTGATTTCGACCAGGGCTTACCAAGTTTCGTTAAAATTATTTATCAATGTGTTTTCACACTATACTACGACGAAAATATTTAAAAACATGATTCCACGATTCGAACAAGATGGCACTGTTGCCGTGAAGGCAAGGTGATTCTTGATTTGTATCTGATTTATTATGTCGTCTTTGGTGTGCAGGCACGAAATGTACAGTCTATGCACGCATCGAGAATAGTTGAAATTTAGGTACACCATTACTTAGGTTAGGAATTATTTTTGAAAGAAAAAAATTCACAAAATTTCAAAAAAAAAAAACATTTTTGGTGAAAAGGTTTATTTTGGATTGGAAACACTTTCAAAAGCCTTATTTTTATTTTTAGAGTGTTGTACAAAAATTAAAGTTTGTAGTGGTTAAAGTACATTTGTCTAAATAGCTATTTTGTAAATCCGTATAAAAATCATTTGCATTTTGTTTTTGTAAAAATTAAAGTTTTGCTAAGAGACTAGCAAAAGATAAGCATGGGGGTGTGATAAATGTTAGTTTATCATCATTCTTATGCATTAAAACAAACCTAGCTCTTAGGATTTTGCTCCACAAATGGGTTTTTGGGTTGCATTTAGGCATCAATTAGGTTAGGCATGCATTGCATTTTTTATTGTCTTTTTGATGTATTTTTGTGAGTGTTAGGGATATACAGATTGACAGATCCCTAAAACCTTAGCACTCAAGAAGGCAACTGGTGAAGGAGAAGCCCAAACTAGCTGGAACTCGGCTTTATACATTTCACCATAGCTGGAATCCAGCTCACTTGTCCTAGGGTTAGCTCATCTTAGCTCCATTCAACTCATCTTAGTTGAAAGGCAGCTCAAGAAAGCTCATCTTAGCTCAAGTCAGCTCAGATCCAGCTCAACTTAGCTGAGTCTAGCTCATCTTAGCTCCCATCAATTCACTGGGAGCTCTAGCTAGCTCAGCTGAGTTGACTGTAGTTTACCTTAGCTCAGGACTAGCTACATCCAGCTCCACTCAACTCTAGCCAGCTGAAGACGACTTCATCTTAGCTCAGGAAGCTCAAGTCCAGCTCCCGGGGACTCAGCTTAGTTCAACTTAGTTGAGCTAATTTACCTAGGCTACCTCAACTAACTCGGTCCTCCCTGGGAGCATCAGACCCATCTCACCTTATCTACTTTCAACAGAAGCCAGCTTGCTTTATCTTGGCTTAGCTACTAACAAGGAACTAGCAAGCTAAGCCAGCTAAAGTAGTTCCATGCCACCCTCTTCAGTAGCTGCCAGCTCCAGACTTCTTCTTTCCAGCTCTTCCCCTCAAACCCTAGCTCCAATTGCCTCCTTCTCTACTCTATTATTAGCTAAGCTAGCTTAGCTTAGCTAAGCTCCAACTCCCTTGGCCATCCACCACCCTAAAACCCTACCTAACTAGCTCCACCAAATAAGCCTACCTATAGTCCACCTAAGCTATCCATGTTGGTGCCACCTCAACCACACCTCTTCACCCCATGACCACGACCAAAAGGCACCAACAAGGTGGTGCCAAAACCACCATAACCACCTCCATATTGGTGCCACCTTTTTCCCTCCAAAATCCATCAATCTCCACCCTACACGTAAGCCTAAATCCATCTCCACCTTTCATTTTCCCTCCAAAATTCCCCCCCTTCTAGAACATCATTTTGGTGCCAAAATGGAGGCACCTTCTCCACCATGGACATCCACCATGGGGTGCCTCCATGTCCTTAACTACCCCCCTCCACATCTCTTTGAATGGCGCTAAAAATCCATGACCATAGATCCCATAACCACCACTCCAAATTCCATCTTAGCCATCCATTCCAAGAGCCACCTATCCCCCCCATCCTACTCTATAAAAAGACCCTTAACCACCACCATTTTGCCCATCCTCCATTAGTGTTAACTCTACCCTATATCCACCTACAACTTATGACCAAGAAGGAGGAGAGAAGAAGATTAAGGGGGCATCCTACCCACCCCCTTAGTGCCTTCTTCCCCTTCTCTCTTCTTCTTGTGCCATGCCAAGGAGGAGGAGCATTCCATCACTACAAGGATGGCCAGGCAAAGGAGGAGTTTAAGGGTGGTGCATGCCCACCCTTGGAGAGCAAGTGCATGCCCCCCTTGTGGGCTTGCCTTGGAGGACATCATCTTAGAGGAGCCTTTCAAGGAAGGAGAAGAATGAGTTTCTTTTCAAGTCAAGGAGCTACTAGGCTTGGAGCAAGAAGCCCATTTTCTTCACCAACATCATCAGGATTAGTGTTTATTTATCTGTATCTTTGTTGCTAGTAGTAGAAGCATTCCTCTACTAGGACTTTGTGTAAAACACTTTTGCATTAATCAAGTTGCCTTCTTTTGAATTTTTATTGCAATTATTTTCTTTCTCTAGCAATCTTCACTCCCTCTCCCTAATTACTCTAAGCCTCCACATGCCTAGGGTGAGCTTAGGGAGATGAATTATTTGTCGCTTAGGTTTAGCTTAGTGATTGCAGGTGTTAGTTACTTTTCTGTCAACAATTCGCATTTTGCCTTCATTATTTCAAAACATAAAAAATATAAATTTGAAAAGACCAAAAAGAAAGTTGATTTCCATTTCCGAGAAAGAGATTTGATTTTGCAAGATATTGCCTCCTTGGACGACGCTAGATACCCCACTATCTAGGTTTACAAATTTTAAAAGCGACTCGATTTTTGTGCATTGCAACGATCTTAAAAACCCTAATTATAAATTACGCAAAAACCTGTGTCACTTTTTGGCACCGTTGGCGGGGAGGCACAACTTTGCATTCATCTTTCTTTGCTTGAAGTGGATCTCATCCCCTTGTCTCTCTTCTCTCTTGTGTGTGCAGGAACCATAGGAAGAAAATGAGAATTTGGAAGCAGGAGCTCAAAGATCCTTTTCTTCCAATGATTTCAAGTTGGTTTCTCTTTCCTTGTCACATAAACCTTTAAAAAACTACCAAAAATACATTAAACTTGGCTTTCAAGATCTTAAACATTAAATTTAGCTAGAGTGGTGCCATTTAAAATTCATTGTTTGCCTGATTGCTTCATTAAACACCACCCCACTTCAAGTGTTGGTAGTCTGATTTTCAGTTCCAGACTTCTATCCAGACATCAAAAAAATAATTCCCAACACCACAGTCCTCCTAAAATGTTGAAATTTCACCTAGTGATTCCAAATCAAGTGAGAAACATTTGTTTCAAATTTAAGAACAATTAGATCTGTGTAAAATTTTTAAAAATTCATGGACTATAGAGGAGTCATCTCCTCTCATCTTCCTATTTTTCTACTATCTCCGAATTTTAGGAATTTTTATACTCATCCAATTTTTATGAAATTTAATTTTATAGAATCCTTGTGAAATTGTACACATCATATAAAATGACAAAAATTTTCTGAGGCTGGTGGTTATACTGAAAAGTCCAAATACACTTGGGTATCATTTTTGGACTTTGACATTAGCACAAAGAAAAATTCTAAAAAAATATCAAAAATTTTTCTAAAATCCTAAAAAAATATTTTCTGGAATCCTTGTTTGATTTTACATAGTGTAGTGATGTTATTTGATTTTTTTGAATCACTACTTTACACAGAAAGCCTAAAACCAATTCATTGATAGTTAATTTTCTGTCTTACGATCAATTGAATTAAGGTTTTCTTTCCATTTCTAGAAACCCAATTTGAAAAGGAAATCTATTTTCACCCATACAACTTCATTTTTTTTTATTGAGGATTTCAAAACTTGTTTGAAACCTTAAAAAGAAAATCCTAAAACACATTAACCTAAATCAAATCCTAAAATATAGAAATACATCAAATTATGTGACAACTTGAATTGCATTGGAATCACCTTCCAATTCCTGTACACACACAAAAAAAAATTAAAATAACAGGGCAATACCCCAATCAATGCCCTCCACATTCCGTGTGCACTATAGTTGCCTAAACCTAATTAAAAATTGTAGCAATTTGACCCCTAAGGTTTTATCAACTTAGGCTTATTATCTAGGTCTTAAGTTTTCTCTAGTTAGTACTAATTTTGTCATCTATATCTGGTGTCAGGCTGAGGGGCCATGTCAAACGACCAGGCGTGGGTTTTCACAAGCCCCTGGGGATTTTCCTGGGAAATGGTTGGGCCCAACCCTCCCCTTATTCAACTTGGCCAGATTTGTTGATAGAATAGGTATTCACTATTGTTTTCTTATCTCCTAGGTAGATCAAGTCTTAGGTTAATTTTCAAGGAGTCACATTTAAGTTAGGTCTAGAATTTTGATTGATTGATTGCACACTTTCTCTCATCTCCATCTGTTCTCCTCCCCTACCGTTTCTTCCATTTTGCACGGGCAGTGGTCCAAAATTCCACACTTAGAAGGACCACTTGATTTTGCCTCCCCAAAAAGACTTTTCCTGCATTTTTCCTCTTCTTTAAAAATGGAAAATCAAAATTGGTCCTCTAACCTACATGCTAATTATCCTTTCCCCAATCTTTCCACCCAGAAGCTTCTTAATTAGGCCCCCCCACCTAATTTATACTCCATAATGGTTCGGCTACAAGTTAAGCAACAACAGTTGCATAAGGATTTAACAAACCTAGCCAACCAAGGGAGTCCTGCCACACCTACCCAAGCTCCACACATTCCACATTTCACCCCTTCTAACACCCCAAAGAGAGAAGATCTGCATAATTCCCATGCTAAGTGCAATTACTATTAAGAGGCTTTCTATGGTTCAACGGGGAATTATATTTATCCCAATCATCACCCCACGCAAAATGTCCCCACCTTCCAGGAGCAATTGAAAACTTCCTCTAATAGGAGGAATTATCTGGCTCAATCCTAGACCAATCTGGTTCCTCACCAACAACAAAACCTATTTGGAGGGTATGGTTCAAAATCAACTTATCAATCTAGGCCATCTCAAGAAGAGATCAATGACTAGATGTTGAAAACCCTGCAGGAGATGCAAAGAAAAACAACGGAAATAACTCGTGCTATTAATAATATCAATGATCAATTTGGGGTCATTTCAAACCAAAGACCTGTAGGACACTCACCATCCCAGCCCACACCAAACTTTGTCATTCACAGGAACCAACATCCAGGTGGACACCAACATCAGAACCACACTGTTCAGCCTCCTATTAACCCAATATCTCAGCACCAACCCGATTTCTATCAACAATAGGCCCCCCCACCTTCTCCCAGTGATAACCAAACTGCAAATGCAGAAACATTGAGGAGTGGGAAAACCACCACTGATTTAGGGCCTTCACATCAAACTAATGAAACCCACTCTCAACTTATGCAGATTGACTCTCCTAACCTCAATCAGGAAGAAGAAAAGGAAATCCCAAAAACACTTGATTCATATCCTACTTCTCACTCTCAAACACTGCAATCCAATCTTTCTAATAAAAAATCATAGCCCTCTCACCAAGATCTTTCGGACTTATTTGGGCAAGTCGAGAAGAATATCCCCCTCCTAGATGCCACCTCTGCCTTCGCTAAATGTTTGAAAGAAAGGTTTACTCCAAAAGGGCAGGCTCAGAATCTAGGACGGATGGTCCTTTCAAAGACAGCCAGCTCAGTTTTTCAGAGCAAGCTGCCTTTCACAAAAAAGGACCCAGGTGCATCACTCATCTTGGTTGTCATCAATGACACCACTTTTTTTCGTGTCCCTCTCGACTTAGGTACCTCCATTAATATCATTCCCCCAATCTTATTCAAGGAATCTCAATTCGGTGATTTTAAACCTATTAAGGTTCAATTTCAATTGGAAGATCGATCTATTATTCAACCCTAGGGAATTTTTGAGGATAGTATGGTCAAGGTTCGAAATTATCTATTTCTGGTGAATTTTCTGGTCCTTGACATAGAGGTACCTGAGGCTCTCATTAATGCCATCCTTGGAAGACCCTTTCTGATTACCGTAATAGCTAATATCAACTCTCATTCTGGGAAAATGAATATAAGTTGCGGCACTAGATTTTCTCATTAGATTTATTTCAAGCTTCCAAGAGGTCCATTGATCATAAAATTTTTTAGGACACTGATAATACAATGGAAGCAGTTTGTGGGAAATCTTTGTTGATCAAATCCCACTCAGCTTTGACCACCATGGATCTAGATTTTATTGATTCCTATTCTAAGGATGATTATATGGTCCAAGATTTTTCAAATCAACTAGGGTTTGACTTTTACTCTTTCAATCTTCCTGTTTTTTCACCAAAAACATCGACACTAACTTCACCCACCCTACATCTCATCGACTACTTTCTCCCTCCCTTCCCATTGGACCTACCACCCAACCCACCCGACTCTGGCATTTTACATGAACTTCAACCATGGATAGATCCGAGTCATTCTTCCACCATTCCATTTTATTTTGATCCCTATTTCTTTACCAATCATCTTTTTAGGGATCTTGAGGAAAACATATTTCTTGAGGACATTCAAGTGTCCAATTATTTACATGATTATCTGTCTTCTGTGCATACCTTCACACCCGGTTGAATGGCATTAAAGATAGCACTAGATGGGAGGTAACACATCATTTTTCTTGCTTTCTTTTTCCTTTCTTTTTCCAGGTTTTGACCATCCTAAACCTGACCACCTTTCACTAAGGTGATCCCTTTTCCCTCCTAATGCATGAGGACATTGCATATCATAAGCATGGGGGTGTCTTTAAAATTTTGATGATCAATTTGGGATTTTCAAAACATAAATTTTTCTTTAGTCATTTTTGTTTTATTTTTCTGCTAGCATACCCAAAAAAATAAAAATGTTGAAAACTTTTTGAGGAAAAATTTGAAATCGGGACTAAGGTTGAAAACTTACTTTTGGTACAATGGGATTTAATCTTTAATAAAACTAGGGATAAGGATACATATCTGATTATTAGAATTTTAGGGTCTATCTTTAGACAAGATCAAATATGCTTCTCTAAAATTCCACCTGAACTCATGATAGTTCAGGTGACTTGATTCTCTTTCGTAGTATGGAAAGTATTTGGCTTAGTTTCGGATTCAAAAACTTGCATCTCGTACAAAACTTCTTGTGTCAAATTTCACACACAAGCCAACACCAAAAAATTACTAAAAATTAGAAAAAACCCTTTGTTTGGCCTTAGTAAAAGTCTGAAGCAGATCATTGATTTGAGTTCCCACTGTCGAGGAGGAAAATGCCTCCTTTGAGGATGGGATGTCAACATGTTATTGTCTTGGTGTTGTTCTATACCTATATTACATATCTTTAGACAAAGCATTAAAGCACATTTTTGCAGCTCAAGTGTCTTGGATGGTACTCTACCTATAGTGTCAGAGCAAGAACTTGAGTTTGCTTAGAGCGCCCCTTTACACTGCATTGTGTTTTGGGGTTATGAGCTCTTGGGTGGTGTCATGGACAGTGCTATCTTGAAATACTGGCGCCAGAGGCCCCTTGAGGTTTGGTAACGGGAATGATGATCCTGACACATCTATTGTAAGACTAAGCTAAAAATAAGCATGGGGGAGAGAGAAAAAAAATTTTAAACAAAAACACGCCTTTATAAATGTTGGCTCCTCACAAGCACTGACACAAGGTTTTAAAGGTTTTTGTAAGTTGCAAATCAAATTCAAGAGCCAAAAAACCCTAAATAAAAAAATTTCGAGTCATCTGAATTAACAAGGGGTTAATCTGTAAATTTTTTTTGGAGGATATATTGATCCCTTTTCTTCTAATTCTTTGATTTGAAAATAAATCCTGATGTTTATCTTTAGCAAATCTCGTACCTCCCATGTTCAGATCAACCAAGGTCCGGTAATCACTTTCTCCTCAAAAGTCGAAAAAATTAGATTTTCCCAAAAATTCTATTTTTTGTAAAAAGTAAAGTTTTGCTAAGAGACTAGCAAAAGATAAGCATGGGGGTGTGATTGCGTAGCAGTCATAAACCCTAATTTGCCTGAATTAAGGTAGAACCTAGCTTAACATGGGCATTTTGCATGCATACACATCGTACTTCGCTTCTTAGATGAGTTATATGTTTTATACATAATAATGTGCTATTTGAGAGGTATTATTAATTGTAGATAATCCAGGGCTGCGGATGAGCGATCCAACCCTATGGATCTATTTGGAATAACGATAGGAGTCCAATGCATCCAAGAGCGCATCAATCAGACTCCCATAGCACCCTAGGGAGTCTGCAGAAGAAGTAGGAGCCAAGGGGAAATTAAAGAATATCTGGACCTCAGATGACAAATCCAACCTCGCAGATGGATCCAAATTGACATTCACAGTCCAACGGTACAGAAATCAACTTAATCGAAGGCCTACGTCATCAGATACAAGAAGAAGAATATCGACGGCCACGATGGCGCCACGTGCCCGCCCTCAGCCACGCGCCCCAATTGGGAAGGAGAATGAAGATCCAACGGCCGTGATTGCAGCCACGTGCCTGCCCTTAGCTGCATCATCAGATGAGACGAGACTCGACCATTGGATTCCCATCTATCGACCGAGAATGCGTGCCAACAAAATTCAATGCAACGAACTCGTGGGAGTAGCACATTGGTTAGCGCTCTCTCCACGAGACGGGCGGCGCAGGATTGAAGCGCGCCAGGTGTGGATTTAGGAGAAGCGGCGAGCGCAAAGAGAATTCACCCATCGGATCTCCATCAAGTAGCTCGGCAGCGAACATGTGGTGAGAGTAGGAGAGTTGGATGCAGACGCGCGTGATGACACGTGTGGAAACGCGCTTTAGGATTTTCAAGGTGCGATCGAGCGTGCATTTAAGCCATCCAATCATAATGTTCGGCCACTCAAAAGAGGCGAGCGATGAAGGAGAGAAAGCGAAGGGCGAGCGCGAGCCGTGCGATCTTCATCCGAGGGCTCATAGGCTGCCACGTGGCAGGACCAGATTCAACTGGGGATAAAAGAAGGATTTGGAAGGCTTAATCAGAGTCATTGATCTCCCGATCAACGGATCTAATTAATTCAACACATTTGCATGGATTTAAGGGGCCAAATGCCTTCTTTGCCCCCACCAAATCTATAAAAAGAGGCCAAAGGACCCCCCTTTGAAAGCACTTCTCATAATTCTCTTCTTCCTCGTTCAACCTTTCTTTCTTCTTCTTTCCATCTTCTCTGTATCCGTCTCTGCACCTCCGTCTAAAGCATTCGTTGGGCCACCCTGACGGATTGTTTCTACTCTTAACCTCTCCAAAAGGCCACCACAAACTACCCGTGGTGCCCTCATTTTGTTAGATTAGTAGTAGCTTAGTTTCATGTTTTCATTCTATCAAATTCAATCTCTTTTTAATGTGAATATTATAATTTATCGTTTCTATTCTTTAGTAATCATATTGAGAACAAGTGTATGAAATCAAAAGTGCTTCTGCCTCCATGTGATCGATCGGGACTCACCAAGTTCCGTTAATTTATTTGCTTGAGACGTATTTCTCACTATACTACAATGTGTTAATTTTATACGCGATCTATGCCGCGAACAAATTGGCATCGTTGCCGGGGAGGCAAGGCAACTTTTGATTTTATCTCTAATACAGTATTTTTGTGTGCAGGAACAATGACACAAAGCAGAAAACGAGGAAAAGCGGGTGTTGTGAAAATCAGGTGCACACTTTCCTATTAGAAATTCGGCCAGAAAGTAAGTGTCATATTTAAAATTCAATAGCCATGTTTCTAATGCTTCAAAAATCCTGAAATTTGGACTGGATTTAGATCTTTAAATTATCTTTCCAATGCCACCATTCCCAAAAATAAATTTTTTCTGTGAAATTTTTAAAAATTCATGGAGTATATATTGGTCAGATTGATTGAAAATGAAACTTTTACGAACTTTAGAAATCAATTCTGACTAACATACAAATCTAATTTACTCAAAATTTATAGGTGTGAAAGATAATCAAATTATCTTTCAATATCATATTTTTACAAAATTGTTTGAGCATATTTGATATAGTTTGCAACAGAAAAACCAACATGGGGTCTAAATCCTAGATTTGACCTCTGGTTAGCTAAAAATTCATAACTGATTTTGGAAATAAATTTTTTTTTGGAAAAATACTCTCTAAAAACTTTATTAAAAAAGGAATCTTCTTGCCAAGTTTAAAATCATTTGGATTCCATCTTACCTTAGAATATACTTTTGAATTGTGGTCTTCAATTTAAGAAAGAACTTAGAAGTGCATGAGCCACTAGGACCACATTGACTAACTTGGACTTCAACGAGCCTAAAAGTTAGTTGGTGAGGCGAGTCACCTTATGGAAAACCCATCATCTACTACATCAAATAAATAGTTAAGAATTCACGAAAATACATCAAATAACCTGCATTTGGCTTAAAACTACTGGGTAGTTTCAACCTCTCTTGCAAAACCTAGTGACTAAGCCTGCGGGGTAGTGTCAAATGACCGCAGCTGCAGGGTAACGGAACCGGAGGCGAAAGCTGAAGGAAGAACCTTCCTCGTAGTCCCCTCGTAACCAGACTGGCTGGGTTAGCCTGAGAGGCGGGAATTCCTTACAGTTGGTCTCTCGCCGAATTTTCAATAACACAAACTTAAACGAGAAATTAGGTCATCTGATCTAAAGGACTACTCTGATTAATAAGGCCTTAGCCTTGTTCTGCTTGACTACACCAACCCTTTGAGTTGGTGTATGCAAGGAAGAAGGTCATTAAGACCTGAACTTGCAGGACCTTGGGAACCAAACCCAAGGCGGCAAAGGGAATTTTTGCCTAACCTCTCTTCGCAACCTTCTTCCATCCGATTAGCTAAGATGGCTAATCTCGGTCCTCAAGTTCGTTAGGACCCAATGGCTCATCTGGAAGCTAGGGTCAAGGAAACGGAATAGAAATATGAGTAGAGCATCGATCGGATTCTCACGACACTCAACAGGATGCAGCATCCACCATGTGGAGAACAACTGTAGGATTTCTGTGATCTGGCAGCAACAATCATAGCACCTCAGGTCTGGATTCCCGTAGGAGGAGATGCATTTGAGTTAAAACCGAATATCATAAGTCTAATTCAGACTCATTTCCATGGAAACTCGAATGAGAATCCCTTCCAGCACCTCGAAGACCTGAGTTGGATTGCAGAGTTAGTTCAACCTAGGGATATAGATATTGGAATTGTTCTCATGAAGCTCTTTCCTTTTTCTCTCAAGGATAAAGCTACTTATTGGTTCAAGACCATTGGGAGGCCAATTGGAACCTGGGAGGAATTACATCGTGAGTTCCTCCAAAAGTTCTTCCCAATCAGTTGAATAAATGACATGAGGTGCGCAATCACGACCTTCGCTCAAGGCCTTGGAGTGAAGCTTCATGACGCCTGGGATAGATTCCACAATCTTCTCAGGAAGTGCCCACACCATGGTGTACCCAAATGGCACCTCGCTCAAGTATTTTACCATGGGTTGGATGATACACATCGGTACCTAGTCGATGCATCTAGCGGTGGGAATTTTCTCGTAAAGGATGAGAACAGTGCATTTGAACTATTTGAGTGCTTAGCAGAGAACTTGATGAACGCTACCTCAATTGATTAGTTCCAACGACCTGGACAGCAACGAGTTAATGTCCACGAAGCTCAAGCCGAGTCTGCCCGAGCCGACATGGACATTATCACCAAAAAGCTGGATAAGGTGGATCTGTTCGATAAGAAGCTCGATGAATTAATGCGAGCGAGATCTGGATCTTTTGGTAGCATCGCTCCATCTTACTCCTCTCAAGCATCCTGAGACCCCTCTACTCGTACATGTCCGGTTACTCGGGATGTTTTCTTTCCATCTTCATGGGATCGTGCACACCAGGAACCCATGAACAATATGGATCTGGCGCCGTACAATCGGGGTTACGCACCACATGATGATGCAAGTGCGTATTCTTTTGATGAATTTGCATCTGAGACGTCTTCAGCTTACGAAGATGTCAATGCCATTCAGGGATACGGGCGTAACAGCCCGTATTCTGAAACATATAACCCTGGTTGGCGTTAGCATCCTGTTGTCGGACTCGAATAGGTTGTTAATATGATGATTTTATCGCTGAAGTGTGTACAGTGGTTAACTTAAATCGGACCTAACCATCTCTTTACAAAATTTTTAACCTGGCCTAATTGATTTTATCTTGGTCACTTTTAGGCCCAGGGTCAAACTCAGGGAAGTGGGGTTACAAGTCGAGTTTCTACGCCTTTCCTACAACGAGTCTCTTCCGTTCGTTTATTGTGTTTTTGGTGTTTTTCTTATTTAGATATTTTTCTGGTAATCTTTGTCCTTGAGTCACACCCTCAAAATTGGGTTCTTGGCTTTGAGCCAAAATACAGTTCCAAAACGAGTCTTGCTATTCTCAAGATGGAGTACCTGCAAGTCAAGGATTATTTTTTCTCTTTTATATATTTTTTTTATCTTTTTACTAACAGGAAAGAGAAACAGAAATAAAGTAAATATAGTGTATATATATGTATATATTATATATGTATAAAGGGGTGGGGGTGGAGGCGGAAATGGAGTGTAGCACGGTGTCGAGTCGGTCGTCGTCTAGAAAGATGCAACCAACAGGACTAGGTGCCGCGTGGAGTATGGGATGGATGGTGGAAGATGTATGTAACCACGCTTTTTGTACACGTGTATCGGGGAATATCATCAACTGGTGTAGATATTCCCGCGATACAGTGTATGGTAAATAATGTGAAAATATATATATATATGTATATATGTAAATATATCTATATGTATATATGGTTATAAATACGTATATATATGTATATATATATATGTGTGTATATATATATGTATATATGTATATATATAAGTATATGTATATATGTAGCTATATGTATAGATATATATATATATATATATATATATATATGTATATATGTATATAATACTATATAGATGTCTATATATATATAATAATATATGTATATATAGGTATATGTAGCTAGATATGTATATATATGTATGTATAGGTATATATATATATATATGTATATAGATGTTTATATGTATATATATATGTGTATATTGACTAATACATATTTATATAAGTACTAATATATGTATAGATATATGTAAGTATATATGTATGTGTGTATATATATAAGTATATAGATATATGTATATATGTATATAAGTATACTAATGCTACTATATATATAGATATAAGTATATATATATATATGTATATGTATAGTAGTATATGTATATATGTATATATATATATGTATGTATATTAGTATATAGATATATATATATATATGTATGTATGTATACTAATACATAAGTATATAGGTACTATTATATGTATAAATATAAGTATATATATATGTATATATATATATATGCATACGTATATATATATATGTATATAATAGTGTATAGGTGTGTGTGTTTGTGTGAAAGTGTGAGTGTAGGTGTCGGTGTAGAGAGTGTTGTGAGTGTTGTGAGAGAGAGTGAGAGAGAGAGAGAGAGGGGGAGAGAGAGAGAGATGGCTAGAGGTTAATTCGTCTGCAGATTCACCGTGCCGTCTGGAGGTTCAAGCCCGAGCACAGGTGCGCACGCACGCAGACAAGCGCACGCTGGAGGGTGAGGGCGTGGAGAGAAGACACGCAGCACACCGTGCTACGCGAAGGCTGGCGCGGGAGCTTGTAGGCACGGGCGAAGGGAGTACGCGACGCAGACGAGTGCAAGCGAAGGGAGTGGGCGAAGCAGACGTGCGGGCTGGTGCGGGTGACGCGGGCGGAGACGTGCAGGCGGTCGTGCGCACAGGCGAACGGCGATCGTGGCGCGCCGGGTGACCGGGAAAGTGAGAAGCTTTCCGGTCACCCCACTGTAGCCACAGTGTCACGCAGACTCGCGTGAACAGTGGCTACAATGGTCGACCGAGCCATGCAATCGGGAGTGGGCGGTGCTGTGAGTGAGGCTGGCTCACGGCTGGCGCACGCAGGCTGGCGCGCGAGGGAGAAGGCTTGCGCTGGCCGATTGCGAGCGCGGAGAGCTCGCGACAGAGCGCGCGGGGCTGGAGGGTGAGGGCGCCTGCAGCTTGCGCGGAAGCTTGCAGGTGCTGCTGGGGAGCTTGGCCGGCCGCTGCAGAGGTGCGCAGAGGCTGATTGCGGGCTGAAGCGAGCGTGCATCAGAGCGAAGAAGCAAAAGGTGGAGAGGGCCTGCAGGCGTGCGCGGAGGGCGAGGGCGCCTGCAGGCAAGCGCGGAAGGAGGCTGGGCGGCTACTGTGTGCTGCTGCTGCCAAGCTGCGAGCTTCAGACCTTGAAGCTTGCGGCCATGGCTGAAGGTGCGAGAACGTAAGAAAAAATAGAAAAGATCCACCATGCCCACCGGCTCTTTGAAGAGCTGGGCAGTGGTGGTCTCACTGTGGTGGTGTGCACCACAGTGAGAGCTCCTACCCGCCAGGTGTCTTCGAGGAGGAGGGCTGGCGTATGGAGGGGAATGGAGGAGAGGACGGTGGTGGCCTGGAGAGCTGCTGTGTTGGGTCTTTTTCATGGAAGGACCGGGCTTCCTGCAAAGGATGGAGCCGTGGTCTTTAAATAGAAGAGGAAGGCGTGGCCGTGCATGGCTTATGCAGGGAATGGCAGCCGCAGGGAAGGGTTGGCAGGGAGAGGGATGGAGAGCAGGGAATGGCAAGTTGCAGCTGCGGGAAGCATGGCACGAGGAGAAGATGCATGCAGCCGCGGGAAAATCAATTGAAATAAAAAATAAAAAGATGGTGATTTAGCAGAGATGCACTTGAGGAAAAAAAGTAAATTGCGAGGCCATTTATTTATTCTCCTCTCCTCTCAATTAAATGCATACATGCATGTATTTTTACAATGCAACTATGGAGACCTAATATGCATTGGTAATGCTAGGAAATAGCACAAGATGGCACAATTGCAGGCGTATTTTTGTGGTGCAATCGCATCCCAATTTCGTCTGGTCTGGTAATCCACAGAGACTAAGTCAAGTTCCACACTACCAAACCAAACAATACGGGAATGTGCAGAACACGTATCCTAGGCAGCAACCATTCCCGTCTCAGCAGCAATAGGCACACTCTATCTATTAGCCACTGCACCTAGCTTCTAGCTATCCTCCAAAGTAGGCCGACCCTTTGGAGTCGTTGAAGGAGGAATTGTAGGCATCAATTCGAAAATCTACTCATTACAACCTCCAAATAATGAAGGCAATGGCTGACCAAATACAGAGAATATAGAGCACGCAAAACCAAATGATGCAGGAGCATAGATCACAGGGAGCTTTGCCCTCCCAACCTATCCCAAACCCGAGATATGTGCAGAATCAGGGTGCCCCGCCTAGATTCCAAGCACCACAGGGATAGGCACACGCTGTTATGCAATCACCTCCCACACCTCCAGGTTATGGGCTCGGTCAGCCACCACTATTGCCAAACCCTGTGTATCCAGACCAACCCGCTCCTCTGCCCCTGCATGGACAGCACGTCGATGCAAAAGCTATCACCTTAAGGAGCGGAAAGACTACACAGGACCTGCTACCTAGGCAAATGGGTAACGATTTTTCCTGTGCTATACCATGAGATGGCTCACAACCCTCTTCCTCTCACAAGAAATTTTCATTAGATAAAGGAGAATAGCCCCTAAACCCTGAAATTCTCATCCCTTTTCCCACGACCCTAACATGAGATTCAGCACGGGAAAAGGACATGCGGAATTTCAAGGACCTGAAATCTATGTTTAAGGAAGTTTACACTCAGGTCCCTCTCCTTGAAGCAATAGATCACATCCCAGTTGTTGCTAGGTTCTTTAAGGACTACTGTACTCCGAAGCGGCAGCAGAGGATCGGACGACAAGCGATATTATCTAAGGAAGCTAGTGCAATCATTTTAACTGACTTACCGCCCAAAAAGAAGGACCCAGGCACACCACTAATTTCCTACTTTTTTCAGGATTCCCCTTTTGATAGGGCCCTTCTTGATTTGGGGTCGTCCATCAACCTTACTCCCACCGCAGTATTTGATCGATTTCGATTTGGGGAGTTAAAGCCTACCTCGGTTACCATACAGTTGGCTGACCGATCTGTAAAAACACTGAAGGGGGTGGTTGAAAATGTGTTCGTAAAAGTCCAAGGATTCTACTTTCCAGCAGACTTTTTTGTTCTTGATATGGAGGTTCCTCCTAATCTCTGTGATTCATCGATTATTCTAGGTTGCTCATTTTTGGCAACCTCCCACGCAAACTTAGACTGTGCATTAGGGTGCATGGAGATTACCCTGGGAAACGAAAAGCTTAGACTGGACATTTTTAGGGCATCAAAGAACTTTGATTGTGACTTGATCGAGGAGGATAGTGAAGACAAAGATTCAGCTTTCTGTGGGAACATTGGGCTCCTTTGCAGCAACCCAATGGCACATTCATCCTCACTATCAAGGGTCTTTAATCGCGATCTACACGGGACTGAGACTAATGATATACACATTTCGTCCCATGGATCTGGTTGTCATGGGTGTTCATATGCTCCTAACACCCTTGATCTTGACTATCCTATCCTATCCAACACTGATATCTTAAGATAGGATTACATGACCACTGCAGGCGGATTCTTCATTAATCAGGATCAGCAAATTTTCACTATTGTTTCCTCTCCTCCCCTGCATAACCCTCCCCACCCTCCCCACCTTCCTGGTCGGGCGAGTTTCGCGAGTTTGAAATCGGGGTTACAAGTAACCCATCGTCGTAGTTGCAAAACACGTCGATCAGATAAAATTTATACCGAAACTCCAAGGGAGTCCCAGGTCGAACATAGGGAGGCGACGTTTACTTTAACTGAAAACCACGCTTCATTTTGTTTCTTTTTGGTATTTTAGGGTTTTGTTATTTTTGTATTTTTGTAAGAAGAAAACAAGCAAACAAATCACAAGATAGAGATGGAATGAAAATGGTATAGATATCACTTCAAGGTCTATTATAATCTACTATGAAAGCAAAAAAAGAGAGGGGGTGAGAGGAAATCTCCCGAATCGGCTGTTCGGCAAGACGACGGCACCTGGCGGAAGCTCGGACGAATAAGGTGAGGAGCGGGATGACGAAGGTGGGATGCAGGAGGACGTCGGGTAGAGGAAAGCTTCAGCGTGGCTTCGGAATGGAGGTGAGAAGACAGAGGTAATCTACTACCGAAATGAAGGTGAGAAGACAGAGGTGATCTACTACAGGAATGGAGGTGGGAGGACGCTCCAAGGCAACCTATGAAGGGGATGGGAAAATGGACGAATATTTGGTGAGGCAGAGGTTTGCTACACTTATAGGTGCCTTGGGAGCTTGAGAATAAACTCTAATGGAGCGTTGGTAGGCTTGCTAGAGCTTGGGAGTAGGTGGGAGTAGAGTAGGTAGAGATGGCTTGGAAGGGAGGGGGTGTAGATCCTTTTATAGTGAAGAGGCAAAAAATAGGTATGAGACCATTAGTGACATCGAGGCCGTCGCTGAAAACGTCGCTGTAGGTAGCTCATGCTCGCTGGCCCCTATAGCTGGCTTTGCTGGCACGCGATGAATTAATGACAACTGTAAGCGTCGCTGTAAGTCCAGCTCATGCATCGCTGTAGGTCTAGCCCATGCATAGCTGGTGCTACACTCCCCCTCCTTTGCTGCATGTGTGATGGCGTGTGCGTGCGCATGGGCGGCCTAGGCTACGCCACATGGCGCAGTCTGGGACATCCATCTTCTTCTTGTTGTAGGGGCTGCTACAGAGGTCGGTTTGAGTTGATTTTCACGTCGTTAGGCTACGATCATCGACCCGAATCCATCCGCACGGTTGGATTTGTCATTTGAAGCTCTGAATTATGTCACCTAGTCCCTTGGCTGTTGATCTTCCTCGGATGGCAGATTGGTGCTACGGGACTCCAATCGATGCGATTTCAGAAGTGTTGGACTCCGATCGTCGTCTTAATCAGATCTGTACGGTCAGATCATCAATCCAAGGCTTCAAAATAAATATCCTTCTCTCCTAACCACAAAAAGGATGCAATTAACCTAAATTATATACAACTACTCTAAATGCAGAATAATGCATGCTATGCAATATTTATAAATGAAATGCAAATCTAAGTCTAGGAACATGCATGAACAGGCATTTTACCCTCAATAAATGTGTCTACATCACCTCCTTCTCACCCTCCCCACCCTCCGCTACTAGAGTTACAACCCTTACCTGATTCGCTCAAATACGTGTTTCCGGGAGAAAGTGAGACATATCCAGTGATTGTCAATGCTCACTTGACTCCGGATCAAGAACACCAGTTGATCTCTATTCTGCAAGCACATAGGGCTACTATCGGGTGGGGCATTGCTGATCTCCACGGAATTCACCCCTCATATTGCACTCACCATATCTACACTGATGAAGGGGTGGGATCGTTGAGGCAACCTCAGAGATGCCTAAATCCAAATATGTTGGAGGTTGTCAAGAAGGAGATCATTAAATGGCTGGACACAGACATTATCTATCCAATTTCCGACAGCTAGTGAGTGAGTCCCATTCAGATAGTGCCCAAAAAGGTGGGGCTCACCATAATCAGAAATGAATTGGGAGAATCGATCCCAACCCGCACCACGACTTCTTGGTGGGTCTCCATTGACTATAGGAAGCTAAACTCGGCTACCAAAAAGGATCATTTTCCTTTTCCCTTTATTGATCAGATTCTAGAACAGCTAGCCGGGCGTAGTTTCTTCTGCTTTCTGGATGGATACTCCGAGTACAATCAAGTTGCAATCAACTCGGAAGACCAAGACAAGATGACTTTTACCTGTCCCTTTGGAACATTTGCCTTTAAGCGGATGCCCTTCAACCTTTGCAATGCACCAGCTACTTTTCAGCGATGCATGATGGCCATCTTTTCAGACATGATTGGGGATTGCATGGAAGTGTTCATGGATGACTTCTTCGTATTTGGAGACTATTTCTCATCTTGTCTGGATAACCTCACAAAGATTTTGAGGAGGTGTATAGAGGTTAACCTACTACTTTCATGGGAGAAAAGCCATTTTATGGTGAGGGATGGCATCGTACTAGGTCACAAGATCTCCTTTAATGGACTCGAGGTCGATCAAGCTAAGTTTGAAATCATTTCGCGATTACCTTTGCTTAGCTCGGTTAGGCAAATCAGATCATTCTTAGGGCATGTCGGATTTTATTGAAGATTCATTCAAGATTTCTCGAAAATTGCTCGTCCATTAATGAATTTTTTGGTAACCGATACACCCTTTGATTTTGACTCCTTATGTCTCAGCACTTTGGAGACGTTGCGAAGCGCTGTCTCAAGTGCACCAATTCTTCAACCCCTTGACTGGTCGCTCAACTTTGAGTTGATGTGTGATGCCTCCGACTTCACTATTGGAGCTGTTCTTAGCCAATGTCAAGAGTGCCATCCATTTGTAATATACTACGCTAGCAAAATGCTGAATGAGGCTCAGTGTAACTATACAATCACTGAGAAAGAATTGCTAACCGTAGTATTCGGGTTGGAGAAATTTAGGTCATACTTACTCAGGTCCAAAGTTATCATCTGCATTGACCATTCTACCCTCTGACATTTGTTGGCAAAGAAGGACGCCAAACCCCGCCTTATTCGATGGGTCCTTCTTTTGCAAGAGTTTGATGTTGAAATCTGTGACAAAGCTAGAGTACATAATGTTGTGGCGGACCACTTGTCTCGGCTAGACCCAGACTACATTCCGTACTCCCCGCTGATATCAGACCGATTTCCGGATGAGTCTCTGCTATCTATCAACTCTGTTGAGTTTCCTTGGTATGCTGATATAGCAAACTATCTTGTCACAAGCAAGCTACCTACGGGATTATTCAATGATCAAAAGCTCAAATTTATATCAGAGGCTAAATTCTAGTTTTGGGATGACCCATTGCTCTTTTGCATTGGGGCAGATCAAATCATCCGTAGATGCATCCCTAATTTGAAAATCTCTAGTGTGCTATCCTTATGCCATAGCGATGCTTGTGGGGGTCATTTCTCAGGCCGAAAAACCGCTGTAATGATTTTACAATCGGGATTTTTTTGGCCAACCATTTTTAGAGATACACAACAGTTTGCCAAGTGCTGTAAGCGATACCAGGTAGTCGGTTCTATAACTCAGAGAGATATGATGCCTCTTCAATCCATTCTAGTTGCAGAAATGTTCGACGTCTGGGGCATCGACTTTATGGGCCCCTTCCCGAACTCACATGGCCTTGAGTACATACTCCTCACAGTAGACTATGTCTCAAAGTGGGTAGAAGCTATCCCGGCAAGATGAGTTGATCATAAGACTATTATATCCTTTGTCTGGGAATTTATTTTTGCGAGATTCGGAGTTCCCCGTGCCCTAATAAGTGATGGGGGAAGCCACTTCATCCATGCCCTTTTCAAGTCATTATTGAAAAAATACGACATGCAGCACCGCATTGCTATCCCGTATCACCCACAGACCAATGGGTAGGCTGAAGTATCAAACTGTCAAATCAAGCTTATCCTTCAAAAGATGGTTAGACCTGATAGGAAGGATTGGTCCAATCGGTTGATTGATGCACTATGGGCATATCGGACTGCGTACAAGGCCCCACTCGGAATGTCGCCATACCTCATGGTGTATGGAAAGGCCTATCACCTTCCTATGGAGCTGGAGCACTATGCCTTTTGGGCGGTGTAGAAGTGTAATTTTAACCTCGAGGTTGGAGGTTATGAAAGAAAGCTCTTGCTCATTGAGTTAGAGGAGATTAGGTGGGAAGCATATGAGAATGCAAAAATATACAAGGATAAGACAAAAGCTTTCCATGATCGACACATCCGGAGGAAGTTCTCACCTAACCAGTAGGTTTGGTTATATAACTCCCGACTCAAATTCTTTGTGGGAAAGCTCAAGTCCAAGTGGACTGGTCTATTCCTGGTGATCCACCCGTATCCTAACGGGGCGTTCCAAATTAGAGACTTGAAATCTAGGCACGTTTTTACGGTTAATGGCCAGTGCCTCAAACCATTCTTTGCCTAGGAACCTCCTCCTACTGACAAAATGATACATCTTCTTGAGGACGTGTGACTGATGAGTTGCCCAGCTGGAGGCATTAAACTCAGCACGTATACATATATACATACCATATATACATAGCATATTTCATTTTCTCAATGTTTTACATATTGTTTTGCATATTGTGTATGGCATTGCAGTATGGCATGAGCTGAATCACAACTCAGAAGCAGTTTCAGGTGATTTCTATCCACATACACCCCGCCTTATTTCTTTTATTCATGCATGTGGACATGAAAACACTTAGGCATGGGGGGGTAGTCCATAAAAATTGAAAATTTTCTGCCAACAATTGGGGTATTAGATCGCTTTATTAAGAGATTTTATTAAAGAATTATTCTTTAGTAGATTCCTAGACTTAGAATCCAGTATAATTTCATATTTGCATGTAGAATTTGCAATGGATCCACTATGAAAATTGATAGACATCTCTAGTTTGTCGAGAAGAAGCATTGCTTCTTCTCTTGAACCCTTGGACAACAATCAGGGAGTCAGGTGAACCATCTTCTAGTAGATCCACCAAAACATATGCAAGATGAGAGTAGAGAGTCTACTGGTGCTCTAAGGCTAGTGTAAGGAATCTTTAATCTTTAATAATTGAATAATGATACTCAGAGATGGGCATAGTTTTCGCTCTCAGTTCTTGCATACTAAATCTGTGAGAAATTACATACGAGAGCCATAAAATAAGGCAAAAACATAGAGAGCGAGTTCTGATAAAACTAGGACTGAGGTGGATGGTCACGACCATCCTCTACGGAATCCTCTACTAAAGGAGGGTATTGATGTCAAGGTTAGAAATATGTCATCCTATCCATTCCCTACCAAGTGCCGAGGGTAGGCACTTCCACCAAATAAGCCACCCGAGATCCTCTTGGTCATCCCCAAAAATCCCAAATGATGCCTCATGAATAAAAGTATGTATGTCGTGTTGAATTATTGCATTATGTTATGTTGGTAATGGCATTGTGCCGGTAGATATATATATTGAAAAAAAAAAGTGAAGAAGAAAAAAGCATACCAAAGAGATATTTGCTTGTGAAAAAAAAAAGGTGTTATGTTAAGAAGTTTGAGTTATGTAAGTTCAAATATTTTGAGGCAAAAACACCTACCATCCCCAACAAACCACCAAATATAGCCTTAACCTATTTTTCTGTATTTCTGACCGCCTGAATACAGGCTGAGGAGTCTGGCTTAGTCGTAGGGTTATCAGAACCTAATTAAAGTGTAAGGCCAAGTAAGACCACCAAATACAGCTACAGATTTGGTAAGATGTGAGCTCAGGAAGAAAAAGAAGAAGAAAAAGAGAAAGAGAAAGAGAGAAGAGAAAAAGTACAAAAGATCAAAGAGAGCATAGTTTCCAACCCTTCTCTAAGTTAAGTTATTCAATAATCTAATAATCTAAATTTTGAAATACTAGTCTCCATGTAGCACCAGAAGAGAGTGCGCCACCAAATACAAACCCAGTTAACTTAGACATCTGCTACCTAAGCCAAAAGCCGGGGTTAAAATCAGAGAATAGTTTATATCCCCAAGAGAAGAGCTTTGCCTATCCCAATAGAATTTTACTAGGGGTCAAGTACAAGCTTTAAATGTGTATCGGCACTTCTCTTGGATCCATTGCAGAAACTACAACATTATATATTCATGGTTATCTGGATAATGAATGTTTGGATGAAACAAAAAGAAATAAACCATTAGTAAACTCTTCATACAATACATTTAGTCTTGCACTTGCTAGGGACTAGCAAGATTTAGGCATGGGGGTATGATTGCGCAGCAATTATAAACCCTAATTCGCTTGAATTAAGGTAGAACCTAGTTTAACATGGGCATTCTGCATGCATACACATTGTACTTCGCATCTTAGATGAGTTATATGTTTTATACATAATAATGTGCTATTTGAGAGGTATTATTAATTGCAGGTAATCTAGGGTAGCGGAGGAGCAATCCAACCTTATGGATCTATTCGGAATAACAACGGGAGTCCAACACATCCAAGAGCGCATCAATCAGACTCCTGTAGCACCTTAGGGAGTCCGCAAAAGAAGTAGGAGCCAAGGGGAAATTAAAGAACATCAGGACCTTAGATGACAAATCCAACCGCATGGATGGATCCAGATTGACGTTCGCAGTCCAACGGTGCAGAAATCAACTTAATCGGAGGCCTACGTCATCAGATACAAGAAGAAGATGGATGGCCACGATGGTGCCACGTGGCGCCATCGTAGCTGCCCCCTCACCGCGCCCCAATTGGGAAGGAGAACCGCGAGCCGTTAGATCATCATCCAATGGCCGTGATCATAGCCACATGCCTGCCCTCAGCCGCATCATCAAATGAGACGAGATCTCAACCGTTGGATTCCCATCCAACGATCGAGAAAGCACGCCAACAAAACTTCAATGCAACCAACTCATGGGAGTAGCACATTGGTTGGCACTCTCTCCACGAGACGGGCGGCGTGGGATCGAAGCATGCCCGATGTGGATTTAGAAGTGGTGAGCGTAGAGGGAATTCACCCGTCAGATCTCCATCGAGTGGCTCGGTAGTGAATGCATTGCGAGAGTGGAAGCATTGGATGCAGACGCGTGTGATGACGCATCCGGAAACGCGCGAGAGTGCGCTTTAGGATTTTCAAGGTGTGATCGAGCACGTGTTTAAGCCATCCAATCTGAGGTTTAGGTGCTTAGAAGAGGCGAGTGGCGAAGGAGAGAAAGCGATGGGCAAGCGTGGGCGAGCGAAAGCTGCACGATCTTCATCCGAGGGCTCACAGGCTGCATGTGACAGCACCAGATTCAACTAGGGATAAAAGAAGGATTTGGAAGGCTTAATCAAGGTCATTGATCTTCCGATCAATGGATCTGATTAATCCAAGGCATTTGCATGGATTTAAGGGGCCAAATGCCTTCTTTGCCCCCCACCAAAGCTATAAAAAGAGGCCAAAGGGCCCCCTTTGAAAGCACTTCTCATAATTCTCTTCTTCCTCCTTCTTCAACCTTTCTTTCTTCTTCTTTCCATCTTCTCTACATCCGTCTCTGCACCTCCGTATGAAGCATCCGTTGGGCTGCCTGACAGATTGTTGCTGCTCTTCTCAATCTCTCCAAAAGGCCACCACGAACTACCCGTGGTGCCCTCGTTCATGTTTTCATTCTATCAAATTAAATCTCTTTGTAATGTGAATATTATATTTGATTGTTTCTATTCTTTAGTAATCATATTGAGAACAAGTGTATGAAATCAAAAGTGCTTTCCACCTCCCTGTGATCGACCGGGACTCACCAAGTTTCATTAATTTATTTGCTTGAGACGTATTTCACGCAATACTACAATGTTTTAATTTTCTACGCGATCTACGCCTCGAATAGGATGTAATAAACACCAGTTTATCATCATTCTTATGCATTAAAACAAACATATCTCTTTGGATTTTGTTTCGCAAATGGGTTTTCAGGTTGCATTTAGGCATCAATTAGGTTAGGCATGCATTGCATTTTTTATTATCTTTTTGATGTGTTTTTGTGAGTGTTAGGGATATACAAATTGACAGATCCCTAAAACCCTAGCACTCAAGAAGGCAACTGGTGAAGGAGAAGCCCAAACAAGCTGGAACTCAGCTTTATCAAGCTCACCATAGTTGGAATCCAACTCACTTAAACTAGGGTTAGCTCATCCTAGCTCCATTCAACTCATCTCAGTCGAATGGCAACTCAAGAAAGCTCATCTTATCTCACCTTATCTCATGTCAGCTCAGATCCAGCTCAACTTAGCTGAGTCTAGCTCCTCTCAGCTCCCATCAGTTCACTGGGAGCTCTAGCTAGCTCAACTGAGTTGATTGGAGTTCACCTCAGCTCAAGACCAGCTACATCCAGCTCTATTCAACTCCATCCAGTTGAAGATGACTTCATCTTAGCTCAAGAAGCTCAAGTCCAGCTCCCGGGGACTCAGCTTAGCTCAACTTAGTTGAGATAGGCTACCTTTGCTACCTTAACTAGCTATGTCCTCCTTGGGAGCATCAGACCCAGCTCACCTTAGCTCCTTGTGGTAGAAGGCAACTTACTTTAGCTTAGCTTAACAGCTAGCAAAGAACTAGCAAGTAAGTCAGCTAAAGTAGCTCCATGCCACCCTCTTCATCAACTGCCAGCTCCAGTTCAGCTCCAGACTTCTTTTGTCTAGCTCTTCCCCTCAAACCCTAGCTCCAATTGCCTCCTCCTCTATCCTACTATTAGCTAAGCTATCTTAGCTTATCTAAGCTCCAGCTCCCTTGGCCATCCACCACCCTAAAACCCTACCTAACTAGCTCCACCAACTAAGCCTACCTTAATTATAAATCGCAACAATCTTAAAAGCCTTAATTATAAATCGCGCAAAAACCCGTGTTAGCTGGAGCCAACAGGACTATACATCTTTGAATACTAGTTATTATGCTCATAACTTTGGATAGCATTGACATCTTCTTAGGATGAAGGTGTCTAAGACGTATATTCATCAAAGGAATACGCACTAGAATCGTCATAGGGTGCATAACCTTGATTGTAAGTTGCCAGATCCAGATTATTCACGGGTTCCTGATATGCAAGATCTCGTGAAGATGGAGAAGATACATCCCGAGTGAGTAGATGTACTTGAGCAGGAGGGACTCGGAATGAGAAAGAAGAATTGGATACAGCTGAATTGCCAGGAAATCCAAGTCGAGCTCGAATCAATTTGTCGAGCTTCCTGTCGAGCAGATCCACTTTATCTAGCTTCTTGGTGATAATTTCCATATCAACTAGGGCAGATTCGGCATGAGCTTTATGGACACTAACTCATTGTTGTCCAGGTCGTTGGAATTGGTTCATAGATGCAGCATTCATTAGGTTCTCTGCTAATGATTTGAACAGTTTGAATGCACTGTTCTCGTCCTTTGCAAGGAAATTCCCACCACTAGATGCATCAGCCAGGTACCGATGTATGTCATCCAGCCCATGGTAAAAGCTTGTGCTACGTGCCATCTGGGTACACCATGGTGCTAGCATTTCCTGAGAAGATCATGAAATCTATCCTAGACGTCATGTAATTTCTCTGCTAGTCTTTGGGAGAAAGTCATAATTGCACACCTCATCGCATTTATTCAACCAATTGGGAAGAACTTCTGGAGGAATTCACGACGTAACTTCGCGCAGGTTCCAATCGACCTCCTAATGGTCTTGAACCAGGAAGAAGCTTTATCCTTAAGAGAGAATGGAGAAAGCTTCATGAGAACAATCCCTAAATCAATACTTCCAGGTCAAACTGATTCTACGATTCAACTCGGATCCTCAATGTACTGGAAGGGATCATCATTCGAGTTTCCATGAAAAAGAGTCTGAATCAGACTTATTATGTTCGGCTTCAGCTCGAATGTGTCTCCGCCTACAAGAATTCGGATTTGAGGTGCCACAGTTGTAGCTACCGAATAATAGAAGTCCTGTAGTTGTTCTTCGCGTGGTGGATGCTGCATCCTGTCCAGTGTGGTGAGAATCCTATCAATACTCTACCCATATCTCTATTTTGATTCCTCGACCTTGGCTTCCAGATGAAACATTGGGTCTAGATTTTTGGGGCCCTGACTAGGTCTAGAACCAGGATTAGCCATCTCAGCTAATAGAGAGGAAGATGATGGTTGGGAAGAAGAGTCGGGCAAAATGAAAGGTCGCCTTCACCACCACGGGTTTAGTTCCCAAGGTCCAACTAATTTGGGTCTTAAAGACCTTTCTTGTATACACCAACAACAAGGGTTGTTGTAGCCAAGCCAAACAAGGCTAAGGCCTTGTTAATCAAATTGGTCCTTTAGAATCAGATCACCAGATATTTCACTCAGGTTTAAATTGTTGAAGAAAATTCGTCGAGAAACTAACTGAAAATGATTCCTACCTCTTAATCTAACCCGACCAGTCTGTTTACGAGGGGACTAAGAGGAAGTTCTTCCTTCAGCTTTCGCCTCCAGTTCCTTTGTATCCCTTAAACGTGGTCGTTTGATACTACCCCACAGGCTTGGACACCAGGTTTGGCTAAAGAGGTTGAGACCATCCAGTAGTTAAAAGACAAATGCAGGTTATTAGGATATTCTTTGCGATTTTTCAACCTTTTCTTCAGTTTGGGTGTGTGGTGAGTTTTCCACAAGGTGAATCAACTCACCGACTAATCACTGGACTAAATTGAGTCTAGGCTAGTCCAATGCGGTCTCTAAATGTTACCCTAAAAGTTAAACCTAGGGTTCATGCAATTTGACTAAGCAGACCACAGTTAGATTCAAAATAATCTCTACGATATAATTGGAATCCAAATGATGTAAAATTTGGAAGGAAGATTTCTTTTTCAATAAGCCTTTTAGAGAAAATTATTTTAGAATTTTTACCATCTCAAATAAATATATATGAATTTTTAACTAATAGGGGGTTAGATTTGAGATTTTGACCCCATGTTGGTTTTTCTTTTCGAAATAGTGTCAAATGTGATTCAAAAATTTGAGAAAAATATGGGCATGAAAGCTAACTTGATTATCTTTCAAGCCCCACTATTTTTGAGTCAATCAGATTAGTGTATTATTCTAAATTGATTTTTGAAATTTAGAAAATTTTGGATTTCAGTCTGTCTGACCCCCTACATACTTTGCAAATTTTTAAAAAATATAAAAATTGAATTTTTTCTTGAAAATGGTGGCGTTGGAAAGATAATTTGAAAATATAGCACCTTCTTAAATTTCAAAATTTTTGGACCACTAGAAACACAACAAATGAATTTTCAAATTCATACCCAATTTTTGGCCGAGTTTCTAAAAATAGTAGTAAGTATTTTTTTATGCAAAGCAAATCCTAACTACTTAACAAATCAAATCCTAATTTTTTTTTTTCAAATAACTCCTATCCTAATATGAAATCAAATCCTAATTTAAATTTCTATTGATGTGCACCTAATTTTCTTTACTTGCACTCGATACGTGCGCAGATCCATGTTTCATACTTGTACATCAATAAAAAATACACTAAATCAGATATTAAATCAATAATCGCTGTGCCCCCTAGCAACGGCGTCAATTTGCTCGATGGTAAAATTGCATTTTAGGATAATTACGTCGTGGTATAGCACAAAAATACGTCAAAGCAAATAAAATGTAACGAGATGGTGAGTCCTGGTCGAACTCAGGGAGTTGATTTTAATATAGATCTAGAGCTAACTAGAACTAGAATAATAAGATATATATATATATATATGAAGAAAATTCGTTCAGGAGATAATCATGTTGTTTAGATAACTAGAACTAGAACTAAAACTAGAAGAAACTACTAGAACTACTAGAAATAAAATAGCTATATAGTCTACTAGAACAAGGGCACCAAGGGTGGCCCTTGGTGCCGTTGGAGAGGTTCGGGAGAGCAATAGCGGTGCACTAAGGTGATCTTGATGGATGCCGTAGAGGAAGAGGGAGCAGGAGAAGCTTGGATATGTTTGAATAAGGGGCAAAGGAGGTATTTGGCTACCAAAACCGTGCATCAACCTTGGATCAATCAGATTTGTAGATCAGGAGATCAATGGACCAGATTTCACCTCAAAATAGCCTTCATAGCACCTTCAACGTGTGTGTTGCCTCAGATGTTGACATGTGTCACACGCTGGGCCCTCTAATCATGATCGTGCAGTTGAGAGCCTGCAGCTCCACCTCCTGTGAGTTTCTCGCGTGTGCTCACTTGATTAACCTCGGTCGTTCGATCGCGAAGATCAACCGCTAAGGATGCATGCTGTGCTGCCTTTGAGATGCGTGTGCAAGGGCACGTTCACACGTGCGTGCATCTCTGCTTTCGTCGCATCAGCTGATGAAATGTACAATCGTGCACCACGTGGTCGCCTCTACACCGCCCAATTGCCATTGCACGTCCCAATTTCTTCCTTCGCGCACCGCCTCTTCCATTCCCCCTCCACGTGGTTCGAACGCTCAATACCTACTTGCTTTCATGCGCACGGATGGTTGTGCCTTTGCTTTCCGTGTGTGCTGCCTTATCTGTTGGATGATGATCGAATGACCCACAAAGCACAAGCGAGTGCTTGAATTGATGGGGTGGCGGTAGCAGTCGTTGGGATGGCGCCACTGATCGTCGATTTTCTTCCTTTTGTTGATGGTGCTATAGGGCTCCGATCGAGTTGATTTTTGTGCCGTTGGACTGTGATCGTTGATCCAGATCTATCCGTGCAGTCGGATTTGTCATTTGAGATTCTAATTTGCATCACCTTGTTTCTTGGTCTTCACTCTTTCGTGGGCTTCATAAGATGCTATGGGAGTCCGATCAAGACGATCTCAGAAGTGTTGGACTCTCGTCGTTGTCCTGAACAGATCTGTATGGTCGAATTTATCATTCGCAACCTGAATTACCTACAATTATTATTGCCTCTCAATTAGAACATAAAATACATTATTATTTACAAAGCCAACAAATCAACTATGATTAAAAATATGCTACTCATGCATCCATTATTCCTAAGTTAAGCTAGAATCTAACTTAATTCAGGTAGATTAGGGGTCTTATGATTGCTGCGAATCACTAGGGCACTCTGCCTAGGTTCCAGGCACCACAAGGACAAGGGCATGCCGTATTACAGGCACCTTCTGCACCTTCTGGTTATGCTCCAGCTCAGCTTTCTCTGTTGCCAACCCTATCCCAATCTGCTCCTTCTGTCCCTCCCCCACCTTATGGATAGTATGTTGTTGCAAATGTTGTCACACTAAGGAGTGAAAAATCTATAAAGGACCCACCATATAGGTAGGTGGGTCATGATACTTCTCTACCCTCTTCTCATGCTAGCTCCTCTTCCCATTCTAACCCTTCCAAGGAGCAACCTACGGAGAAGAAATCTAAAGGGAAGGAACCAATCACTAAGATCGCCCACATCCCTTTACCCTTCCCAGGAGCCTTAACTAGTGAACCTAAAGGAAAGATAAAGGGAATCAAAAGTAGTGAGGATTTAAAGGAGATTTTCAAAGAGGTTCACATTAAAATCCCCCTCCTTGATGCCATTAATCATATTCCTGCGGTCGTTAAATTCTTTAAAGAATATTGTATACCCAAGTGACAATCTAGGAAGACCAACAAGGTGGTATTATCTAAGGAAGCTAGTATATTCATTTTTGTCTGATCTACCACCTAAGAAGAAAGACTTAGGAACCCCACTCATTTCCTGTCAGCTACAGGATACTCCTTTTGACCGGGCCCTTGCTTGATTTGGGTTCGTCCATTAATTTAGCCCCTACTACTATATTTGACCACTTCCAATTTGGGGAGCTAAAACCCACTTCGGTCACTATCCAGTTGGCTGACAGATAAGTCAAAGTGCCTTGAGGTGTGGTGGAGAATGCCATTGTAAAAATCCATGGGCTTTGCTTCCTAGCGGATTTTTTCATCCTGGATATGTACATTCCTCCTAGTCTCTGTGATGCACCTATCATCTTAGGTCGCCCATTTTTGGCGATCGCCTAGGCTAACATTAACTGTGCATCCGGGTGTATGGATATCACCCTGGGAAATGAGAAACTTAGATTGGATATTTCTAGGGCAAACAAGAACCCACATTATGAGTTTATTAAGGACTTAGATGATGATGAATCTAAGCACTGTACAAACATAGAGCTTCTTTGTGAGTTGACTCCACACACGCCTTATATCAGGCTCATTGATTTGATCCAACTTAGGGCAACCAAAGATCTGGATGAGAGAACTATTGTTGATCCTATTTCTATTGTACCACTCCCTAACTTTGACACTCCAGATTTGATTTATAATGATTTTGATACTGTGGTGAACATTGATTTGTCAAAGGCAATTAATGAGGCACGTGATTTAGATTCTGAAAGATCTAGACTGGAATTGCCTGAAAATCCCATGACAAGCTCAAAAGATAAATAGAATGGGGACATAGATTTACATGTGATTCCATACATCCATGGGGTTAATTTTGAATTATCAAAGAATCCAATTGAAGTTGAGGAAGAATCTAATAAACACCCCATTTCTGATTGTGAGAAAAATCTGAAAAATCTTGAGGCATTTTTGGATTTGGGGTCAGATGAACGTATTACGCCTTCTTTCACATCTTCACTTTTAGATTCCGACATTGAGGATTTCACAGAAGCCACAAAACTAAAAATGAAAGAATTAGAGGCTTATTGCATCTAGATTCTAATTTTCCACACCTTGAGGATAATGAATTGTTGCCCATTATATTTGAGGATTTGAGCCATGAACAGAATTTGGGTGATTTGTACGAGATTTTTGATCAACCTAGGGATGAGATTGATTTTGACAAATCGGGAGCTGTTGGGATGGAACATTGGGTCATATTTGACACACCTACTACGCACCCACCCACACACAGATCCGCTCACAAAATGGTTCCTTATACCATTTCAAATTACACCACTCGGGTCCTTCCTTTTATTTCTCACCACTTTCAAGACCCGCATGATTTGTTTCCCACTTTTGTCTCTATATCCACCTCATCTGCATTACTCATACACCATTCTGTAGGGTTGCCACTCTCTACTTTCACCCTGGCACCTGGATTTATCTTTATTCCTCTTATAGCACCTGGCTACAACCCACTTCAAGTCTTGATATTGTATTTTTTCAACCTTATGGGCTTGGTATTCACGGGCAGTTGATCTGCGTTTATAGCCCACTACTAGCAACAGAACTCAAAGTCCCTATCATTTTGATCACCCTCTCTTCTGCAATCATTGATCCATCTGATTGCCTTTTTACGCAACTAGAGGCATTAAACTCAGCATTTATACATAACATCTGCTTTCTATTTTATACATAGCATCTTTTTGCTTTTGGCATATATTTTTGCATATTGTGCTTTTTTTCATTTGGTTGGCATATGCTGAATGAAGAATCAAGAGCAATTCTAGGTGATTTTTATCCACTTACCCCTTGTCTTAATTTATTTTCCTTTTATTCATGCATGAGGACATGGAAGAACTTAGGCATGGGGGGGGTAGTACATATAAAGTGAAAATTTTCCTGCCGAAACCTTAGAAAACCTCTGAGTAGCACGTTAATTGCACTTTAGGGTCTTTAATTTAAGAACAACACGGGGAAATTATCGAAAGTGCAATCATATGAGGTTAATCGTACATAGCATTGATTTTCATCAAGCGATTTTATTAGGGATTTTATTCTTTAATTGATTCTTGAGTTTAGAATCTAGTACAATTTCACACTTTCACGTAGAATTTGCAATGGATCCACTGTGAAGATCGATAGACATCTTTAGTTTGTCGAGAAGAAGCATTGCTTCTTTTTCAGAATCCTTGGATAGTAATTAGGGAGTTAGGCAAACCATCTTCTATTAGCTCCACCAAACAATTGCGAGGTGAGAATAGAGTCTCTACTGGTTTTCTAAGTCTAATGCAAGGAATCTTAGTTTCTGGATAATTGGATAATGATACTCAGAGTTAGGCATATTTTTCTTTCTCGGTTCTTATGTATGAATTCCTTGTGTAAATTTTTGAAAACCACTAAATAGGGCAAATATGCAGAGAGTGAGTTATAATAAAACTATGACTAAGGAGGATAGTTACGATCGTCCTTTACGAAATCCTCGGCTGAAGGAGGGTGTTAGTATCAAAGGTCAGAAAATGCGCTGTCCCATCCATTCCTTTCATGGTGCTGAGAATAGGCACTTCTACCAAATAAGTCACCCAATATTCTCTTGAACATCACCAATCCCCAATAATGCCTCATGAATAAAAAATTGTGTGTGTTGTATTACGTTGTGTTGGTAGATACGAAAAAAAGAGAGAAAGAAGATAGAAAAAGAGAAAAAGTCTAACAAAAAAAGTGTTGAGTTGTGTTTATTTCATTTTGTGTCAAGTACATTGAGGCAACAATACCTACTACCATTATGATCCATCAAATACAGCCTTGACCTACTTTTCTGTATTTCTGACTGCCCAAATACTGGTTGAGAAATTCTGACTTCGTTATAAGGGTATCAGAACTTAATTAAAGTGTTAATGCCATGTGAGACCACCAAATGTTGAATATATTTACAAATCTGGTGAGATTGTGAGCTCCCAAAGAAAAGAAAAAGAAACAAAAAAGAGAGAAAAAGAGAGTGAGTACAAAGGAACTAAAGAGATCACAGTTTATCCACCTCTCTCTAAGTTTATTTATTTGATAGTCTGAACATCTAGATTCTATAGTACTAGCCGATATGTAGTACCAGAGGAGTGTGAGCCACCAAATACAAACCCACTTCACTTAGACATCTTTTACCTAAGCCAAAAGTTGGGGTAGAAATTACAGATTACTTTTTTGTACCCTCAAGTGAAGAAGTTTGCCTATCCCGATAGAGTTTTACTAGGGGTCGAGTATGAGCTTTAGATGTGGATTGACTTTTCACTTGGATCCATTGCATAGGCTACAATACTACACTTTCACGATTATCTGGATTTCTAAATTTTTGGATGAAAATAAAAGAAATGGATCTCTAGTCAAATAGAAATCAGCTATTCAGGGACCAATTTTCATTTAGTCTTGCATTTGCTAGGGCCTAGCAAGATTTAGGCATGGGGGTATGATTGCGCAGCAATCATAGGACATAATCTACCTAAATTAAGTCAGATCCTAGCTTAACTTAGGAATAATGCATGCATGAGCAGCATATTTTGCATCTTAGTTGATTTATTTAGCTGTGTAGAAAATAATGCTATTATGATGCACTAATTAAGAGGCAATAATAATTGCAGATGATTCGATGTCACAAATGATAAATTCGACTGTACAGATGGACTCAGAGAGACGATCACAATCCAACGATGCAAGAATTGCCTCAATCGGAGCTCTGTAGCACCATTTACAAGGAAGATGGACAGTTAGGATGGCGCCAAGTGTGCCATCCCAACATCTCACCCGTGGCCACATCTTTTAAAGCAAACCACAGGTGTTTTGCAGGCCATTGGATTGTCATCCAATGGTTACAATCGTGCCATGTTAGTTGGATCAACGCATTTCATCAAGAGAAGCTTCATCTCAATCGTTGGATCATCATCCAACAACTAAGGTAGCGAATGTGCTAAAACAAAAGCACGACACAAATGGCTATATAGTGCATTGGAGAGATCCCTCGAACATGAGCACGGGGCACACGATCAAAGCCTCATTCATGGATTTAATTCACTATCGCACGCGCGGGTGAAATTCAGCTATTGATGCACGATCAAGCGGCGCTGGAGGCGACGCATGTTGCGTGAAGGCATGTTGGATCTACAGGCATGTGATGACGCGTAGATGAATGTAGGCGTGCGATGAGGTGGCATGGATCGCGTGACGTGGGTTCATCTTGGCTATCAATCATCATGATCAGACAACCGAATTTGAATGTGCATGTGGCACGCGATTTTAATAGAGGCAGTGGCTTTGGCGCATGCATAGCCATGCGATCTCGATTAGACGACACAAAGAGCGCCATGTGGTGACATCTGGTGAAAGCACATGTTGGGAGAGCGATGGAGGTGCGTGGGTAGGCATTTTGGATGCAATTTGAGCCGTAGATCTCCATATCAATGGCTCTTGTTGCTCCAACTTATCAGCATAGGTTAGGGCTCTAGAAAACCCTTTTGCCCCTCGCTTTGGCTATAGAAAGGACCTTAGCCTCCCCATTTAAGGGAATTCCACAACCGAGCATCTCCCTCTCCAGACTCCTCTCTTCTCTCCGGCTTGCCAAGACGTCCACTAAGGCCATCCTTGGTGCACCGCTGCTGCTTCTCCACGCCTCTCTAAAGGTCATGAAGGACCACTCCTTGGTGCCCTTATTCTAGTAGAATAAATACTCTTCTCTTTAATTCTTCTAGTAGCTCTAGCTCCAGTAGTTTTTGTTCTAGTTGTTTGAATTTAGTTCTAGTTATTCTAGCTAATTTTCTTTTCAAGCATTCAACTATGTGGAGAACTTGCATGATTACTATTTGAGTAAAGTTAATTTTCTTCAAATCTATGTTGCTTAGCTTCGAGTTGTAGTTAGATTAAATCGTTATTTTCAACACATCACACATATTGAAATAAAATTGAGCCTTATTTTTGTCCCCCTAAGTTCGACCGAGACTTACCAAGTTTCGTTAAAATTATTTGTCGTCGTGTTTTTGCACTATATTATGAAAAAAATATTTAAAAACGCGATTCCATGATCCAAACATGTAGCGCTATAGGTAGTTGGCAGGAGCTGAGGTGTAGCTGCCATGGACATTGCAACTTAGCTTAGCTAGCTAGTTGAGAGCTAGTAGCCATGACGAGCTAAGTTGGGCAGCCTTGAGCTAGTGTGTAGCTGAGGAGCTGAGGTGGAGGTGGAGGTGGATGTAGACTTAACTTAGCTTAGTTAGCTAGCTAGGAGCTAGTAGTTAAGAAGAAGTAAGTTGAGCTAGTAGGAGTTGGATAGAGCTGACTAAGTTGCAGAGGGAGCTAAAGTGAGCTAAAATGTGGCAGAAGGAGCTTCTATCTTCTTCCATTTAGAGTTTCAGCCTTTCCTTTTAGTTTGCCAATGTTTAGATAGTCTACAAAGTTCTTGCATTCCTTAATAAGCAAGAAATACATATTAATAGCATAAAGTAGTAGGAAAACCTAACAATGCATGCAATGTCCTTAAATATGTAGGTATGCCTAATGCAAGCCTAATGTTGTGGTATGGGTGCAAAATACTTGGGAACTAGGTGTGAAATGAGCTTAAGAATGATGATAAACAAGAGTTTATTAGTGCACACTGTGATTGATCCTCAAAGTAAAATATCTCATATTCAGGTTCGTTTTCAGTTCGTAATTCTTCAATTGAATCTTTATTCTACACTGAGACATTTTCTTTGCTTTTCATTTCAAGATCAACACATTCATCTTTAAACTCATGATCTCTCCTAGCTTTATCATCCACACCCTCTATATTTTTAATTTTCTCAATATACCTACAAGTTTCATTTGAAGTCTTAATTACCTTAAACACATTCAATTCCATCTCTTTGTCTCCAAAGGAAATTTTCATATTCCCAGATTCACAATCAATATTGGCCTTGGAAGTAGCTAAGAAAGGTCTTCCTAAGGTAATTGGGGCTTCTCTCATATCATCAAGAATTTCCATATCTAAGACAATGAAGTCCATGGGATAATAAAAATCATTTATTCTAACAACAGCATCCTTTATCACTCCTCGTGAACTTTTCAAGGATTGGTCAGCTAGTTGGAGTGTGACCGAAGTGGGTTCAAGTTTCTCGAGTCTAATTCTTTCATAAATTTGTGTGGGTAGGACATTGATGGAGGCTCCCAAATCAATTAAAGCCCTATCAAAGGCTAGGTGAACAATCCTGCAGGAAATCAAGGGGGTCCCTGGATCTTTCTTCTTATAACGAAGGTTATTAAGGATGATGGAGCTATCTTGTTCAGCCAGAATTACCTTCTTGGAATTGCCTGATTTTGGCTTACACTTTGTTGTTGCTAAATCCTTGAAGATCTTAGTGCAACCTGGAATGTGCTTAATAGCTTCAAGGAGTGGTATCTTAATGTGAACTTGTTTAAGTAAATTAAGCCACTTCTCATTATCAGACTGGGATTTCTTCTTCTTGAGCCTATTCAGGGCCTTAAAAAAAGGAATGTGGATCTCAAGATCCTTGGAATCATGAGCCTGAATATCTTCCTCCACTTCAACCTCCTCAATCAAATCAACTACACCTTGACCTTCAGAATTTGGGTTAGGTGCTCAGATCGGGTCTTGGGTGGTCTTGCCACTCCTTAGATTCATAGTATTAATAGATGCATGAGAGAATTGATTCAATCCTTGAGAAGATGATCGTTGCTGTGAAATCTTATTTAGCCTGATCCCTTAGTAAGATTGATTTGGAATTTGATTAGGAATCTAATTAAATCTAAGTGGAATGAAGGGAGCTTGATCAATTTGGTGAGTTTGATTAGGTTGTTCCCGCTATTGGTTGGACTCCATAGGCATTTTTCTTTATCAAGCATGTTCCTAGGGTTTAGAATTAGTTGGGTAGGTAAATCTCCTGTAGGCCTAGGATCAAGTCTGGTTCCTATTTGGTTCTTCTAGTCATTAATGAACTATCATTTATAGCATCATTTGCAACATCGAGGATTGCATGTCCATTAATTGCTTGTTTTGGTTTTGAAGAGTCAATTTACCTTGGCTCAGCTAACTAGAGGGCAAGAGTTGGTAAGTTGGACCTTGATTGCAGGTTTGGAAATTTCGATTTAGCTGATAGGGTCTAGGCTATGTAATAGGTTGGTTCCCTTTCCCCTAGCCTCTTCAAGAGAAATTTGGGTGATTGTTCCAACTCGGAATATAAGTATTTAAGTACAGCTTAATCCTAAGGTTCCCTTGGATTGCCATGACATCCTCATATCCTGAGGTTGGAGTGATTAGTGTGGAATTAGGATAATAGGGATCAAAGGCCTCTATTTGGAACTCCTCAATTGGGTTCTGGGTCAGATGGGTGTTGCGGTCAAAATTTGTCATAGTTTAGGAAAATAGTGCGTCATGGTATAGTCACGAAAATTGATACAACATTTAAATTTATAAAGCTTGAAAAATCATGAGTTCTAAGGTCGTTCGCAGGAAGCAAATATAGAATTCAATCACTAGTCAAATAGGAGAAATAATGAACATAATAATCAATCCATAATAAAGATATGCAATGAATAAATAATCCACTAAAAATGTATTCAATATGAATCAAAATGTATTTAAGAATCAATAGGACAAAAATATAATAAGAGTCTAAAAAGTGGTGGCTAAGACCACCAATTAAACTTCTTAATTAAGCACAAATCCCAAGGTTAATATCTCAAATACTTAGTTACGTCAAATTAGAGTACTTAGCCAAATTAGATCTTAATATCTCCACAATAGGCAAGATCAGACATCTCTAAGGCACATTAGACGCCTTAAATTCATTCGATATAAACCCCAGATCCTTATAATTTTGCCTAAGTCTAGGCACATTTCCCGAGGTATATAGTGCAAAACCCACCCCTTCCTTCCTCAGAAAATTCCCTTCTCTCTTTCTTTCCTAATTGGGTCGGTATATTGGTAATCGTTCAGAGGCCCAGACTGGCGAGGTGTGACCACGGGCGAGGGTGTGCATGGGCACGTGCGAGGGGACCTCACCCCATGCTTACAGAGGTGATAAGGAATAACACGTAAAACATTATAAACCAAATTCCAATTTAAATTTCCACGATGTGGGACTTAACATCCAAGCCATCTTTGTGTATGCTATAGCTGGAGTTTCTTGTCCAATTGAAGCCACTACTAGAGTTCCTTCTTTAATCCAAGGCTCAAAAGGTCTTTTGGAGTTGGTTCTCATCGATTGGAGGTGGGGCTGGGGTCGGAGGTCGGTGGAGTATGGCCATCGGTGACGGAGTTGATGCCAGCGACGATGGTGACCTGAAAGCACTAGCACAAGCCTTGGGCCCAAATTAGATAGTCCATAGCATCGCTAGAGCACGTGGAGTGTGGTGGTGGTGTTTGTTTGGTGATTGGTAGACGAGGGTGGCTGGATAGTGTCAGAAACGGTGGTGGTTTATGGGTTCGTTCGGTGGCATTGTGGAGTGGCCAAAATGTCCAATTAGGTTAGCGTTTTTAGTCTCTGGAGTGTAAGGGAGGTAGTGGTGGTGGTAGCATAGTGGTTTGTGAGGTGTAGCAGCCATACGAAGCTCGCTGGAGCTTCTCTGGCCGCGGAGAAGATTGAGAGGAAGAGAGAGAATCGTCGGTCGAATTGGGGTCCTAAGGGCCTAAACCAAAACTAGAGAGTAAGAGGGAGAGAGAGGACTAGCTATTTGGACCAAGAGGAGAAGATTTCGTGCCAACGTGCTTTGCCAAACATAGAGAAGATGAAACCACTGGTGATGTGGACGACGAGGAAGAAAGGGGGAGGACGCCTCCACTTTGGTCAGTGAGAAGCAAATGAAGATGAGGAAGATGATGTTACACCCAACTTGGCCGTTGGGAGGCTAGAGAGAAGGGGTTGAGGGGGCTCACCAGAGTCGAAGTTGAAGGTAGCCAGAGAAGGAAGAGAAAACTTGAATTTGGCATGAACCTGACTAGCTTGGACCTAGGAACCTTCGGGAGCTTTTATAGAGTTCGATTAGACCCTCAAATGCTCAAATTCCTCAAGTTTGCTCACGGATTTAGAAGCTAGAAATCCTACAATTTCTTCAAGTTCACCGGCTCTTTGTACAACAAATTAGTGACCAAAACCTAGTTGATTTGATACTCCATAATGTGAATACCAATCCCACCAAATTTGTGAGGATTTGGTGTTGATTTGTTGTTTTGAGTTGGTCAAAGGCGGTGGTGTTGGGTTTGACCGTTGTGTAGGAGTTCGCAGGCAGAGGGGGAATATTTGCGGAGTAGATGAAGAAATTAGGGGCATATTTATAATAAACTTGAAACCTAGGGGTCTGAATGAGAGAAAGAGTTTCTAGGGGCTAAAATGCAAACTAGGTCTAGATGGACTCAGATTGGGCCTAAATTTTGATGTTAACATAATTGTAACCCAAGGAATCTAATGGTGAACATGGATTTGAGTTTCGACCATGTTTGACTGGGTAAATTACATGAAACCCAAATTAGGGTAAATTTCCGTTTGAATCTCTGTTTTAAGTCAAACTAGGTTCAGATGGTCAAAGTGAAGGTATCAAACCTCTTAGAATATTTTTCCATGAATTTTAGGAGGTTTAGATTGATTTTATCTCGACCAGAACCCTTTCAATTCAAGTGTGGCTGATAATTAGGGTTTTTAGTCCTATTTTAGTCCTCGAAATGGGTAAAACCCTGATTCTGTCAGTGTGAGCCCAGTTCTTGGTCTTTTAAGTTCATTTGACCTTTAATTAACCCCTGAGTAATCCCATGGTTAGTCTGCATTTGTGATGTGTTGTTAAAATAACAGAATTAACCCTATTTTCTTATCTTGTTGTCAGATCAGATCAGTGTGGAATTATGGCCCTCAGATGATCATTTAGAAGCATTTATCATTGGATTCGGACTAAATTAAGTTAGTTATGATGAATGATGGCGTTACCATCATACCCCCATGCCTAACTTTTGTTAGTCTTTAGAAAAATCCTATGGAAAGAACTAGATCTCTAGACCACATTTTTGATGTTCAGATGCCTATTTGTGCTTCTTCTCTAGAGATTAGAGTAGAATACCAACAATAGTCCTAGAGGTACTCAAGTACCAGCCACGATCTAGACCTGATCCGACTTAGCCTTGGGTTTGCCACGAAGGTTTTTAAGGCCCACAAAGACTACCTAGAGGTTCGTTGAACTCAATGGTTAAAGCACCCGTGCGTAAACGTAGCAAGTCCAGGTTCAGTTTGCCAGTGCATTTTTTGATAAGAGACATAGGGAGGAATATTTATTTTTAGAGTTTTCTCTCTTTTCTTTTTTTTTCCCCTAAATCCAACATTGTATTGCCTTAAACACGGTCTGTATCGGATCCCTTGTCCCCACCATCAGTCATTAAAGGGTCCCTGGCTTTCAATGATTCGTGATAGCACCACCTATGGCAACCCCCACAACCTTAGCTTTCAACACTTCGGGATAGTGCCGCCCAAGACATTCTGTAGCAAATTCAGGTCCTAGCAATTGACATTTCAGGATAATCCCTGCCACGACACCTAAACCAGCACAAGGTGCTTACACGCCCTCGGTTGGATATTTAGATATCCTATAAGGCAAGCACCGAGGAGATGATATGTTATTGCACATCTTCAAGGGGAGTATTTTTCATTCCACCTCTTTGCGCCAGGAACTCATTCAATCAACTTGCGTCTTCAAGCCGCTCCAAAGCTAGATCTTTGGGAAAACATTTTTCAAAGTAGAACACTTTTGTCATTTTATTTCATTAGGTGCTCTGAACATGATCGGTGTGTGATTTTTGGGTGCTTAGGTTACCAGGTCCCGCAAACTAGAGGGCAGGCAACAAGGCGGAATAATTCTTAAGCCTTAGACTTAATACATTAGCCTCGCACTTTCCTCAACCTCTTGAGGATTAATCCGAATCTTAACAAATATGTAAGTGTTTAAGCCTTAAAATAGGCCCAAGAGGCCTAAGGTTAGTACTCTTACTTATCTTCTTATCTCTAGCATTTCAGGACTTAATCCTTATTTTGATTTGGTCTAGAACTTAAGTAAGATCCATAGTCAATTGCTAGGACTATGAATTTTTTCTAATTTTTCTCCTTTGACATTTTTTTGTATTTCCTCCTCTTTTTTCTCCTCAAGAAAGATTTTTCATTCAGCTTTGTAAAATTTTCCTCCCCTTTCTCCATTTTTTTTATATATTTTTTCTGAGAACCCCTCAAAGAATTGAATTTCTCATTTGTTTTGCACTTTAATACCCCCATGCCTAGGTTTTGCAATGTCCTCATTGTAAACCAGGTGGGTTCGAATTCAACTTAGTTCAAAGGTTTAGAACAGGGTCAAAGGTGGGTGAATGGGTCGGGATGACTGTTGTGAATGATTTCAAGCTCTGATACAAGTATCAAAGGTGGGGTCGACTATTCTAAAGTTTGAACCCTAAAGTGAAATATCAATGTAGCTCCAAAAGAATCAGAATGGTCTTGAGTTTTTGAAATGATGGGTTGCCTCCCATTAAGCGCTAAATTTGATGCCTTCAACCGAGTAGAAGGTGGCTAAGGAGAAGGGGTGGTTAGATTGGAAGAATTTTGTAGAACAAGTACCTTGATGAGTAGTTTGGTTGGTCCAACCAGGAGCTTGTTCAAATCAATCGGCTGGTGATGCAGACCAAACTCAATCAATCTGGTGGGTTGAGGAATGTGAATCCATAGGTGTGGAGCCCACCATATGCCTGTGGCTCAAATAGATGTTGAAATGCAAAAAGAGGGTTTGGCTGTATCGGTTCATGTTAGTTGCTCTGAAACAAGTTTTAAAATCATCGCATTGTAGTACAATTCGAATCAATGCGAAAAATAAATAAAATTTATACTTGAATGAAAGTCCGAGGTCGTTCGCTGGGAGCAAATATGGAATTCGATCTCTAATCTCAACAAATAATGTAAATGAGCACAAGTAATTAAGCAAAGTATAGATTTTCAATGAATAATAACCTGTCACATTAAATATTCAGTGAAATCCAATGTATCTTGAAAATATGAGGATAAAAAGAGAAAAGAATAAAAGACAATGGTGATTTGAATCACCACTTATATCCTCTATCAATTCAAATTAACTAGCAGTAGGCAAGTAATCAGACGTCTTAAGCCTTCTCTTTTTTCTCTAGAACCTCTCCTCTTTTTCCTTGGTTTCTTCTATTCCCTTCAGCTCTTCTTCTTCTTTCTTTCTACTATCCAGGCCTTCTTCCTTCTTCTCTATGTGCCTCTTCTGCCTTGGCTTCTCTTTTTTTCTCTTCTTCCTCTATGGTTGCCTTGCCTTCCTTCTTCACACACATGGGATTTCTTCTTCAAACGGCTAAGTGTCAGCCGTTTCTCTTCAGAGCAAAAGCCCCCAACCCCCGCGCTCTCTCTCTCTTTGGGTTTTCCTTCTTTCTTGCCTTCCCAAGGCCCTTCACAATATCAGGTTATCGAGTTAACAGGCACATGCGCACCCGGGACCAGGGCTATGTGCGTGTGCAGTTGAGGTGTGCGCAGGCATAGGCGGGTCGGGTTGGACCAGGCCCGCGTGGTGGTGCCACAAGCAAGGCGTGCGTGGATAAGGAGGACCTCACCCTCGTGTTAGGAGGTGAAGAGGCATATGCAGGAAATCAATTTATTCTCTGGGGAGGCTTTATTCACCACCGATGTGGGACTAAAGTCCCTGGTCTTCCTCGCGAAGCAGTAGGGGTGTATCTCCTTCAATTGCGGATGCTACAGCTGCTAGGATGCCAATTGGGAATGCGGTTGGTGTCGTGGAATGGAACCACATCTCCTGAACATGAAGGCAAGGTTGAAGTAGGTTGAACAGAGGTGAATGGAGTCGGAGTTGATGGTGGCGAAGCGGAAGGTGATGAAGATCTAAAAACACACATACGGCCTCTCGGCCGAATTAAAATGGTTCAGGATCATTGCCTAGGTCTAAGGAAGATGGTGGTGGTGTTTTCATGGCTTGTGGAGGTGTGTGGTGGTTTGCGGAGGTCAGAGGAGGAATGTGATGCTGGGTGTGTTCGGTGGGTCACGGGAGTGAGTGGAGTAGGAAATAAAGGTGGGGCTTTGAATCGGGTGGATGTGGTGATGGTGTAGAGGGTTTCGGCGAGGCGGATGGAGGGGTGTAGCGGCGGGGATGCCTCACCGAAGGGATTGCCGGAGATGGAGAAGATGGTGGTGATCGCGGTGTGGAGGGTTTGAAACTGAGGTTTAAGGAGGGGAAACTAATCTATGATGCTAAAAAAACCTAACTAACTACTCTAATGACGAAAGTGGGGAGATCCGCATCGATTTCGGTTCACCGGCGACGGAGAAGATGAACTCTCCGGTAGGGGAGGAACGACGATGAAGATGTGGAAGGGAATGGCCTCTGGTATTGAGGCACATCGAAGAATCCGAGAATGAAGAATCCACTGTTGGTTTTGCAAGAATGGACGAGGAAGGAGGTCAAAGATGTCGCCGGAGCTCGCGGAGCTTTTCGGCTGGAGAGGAGGGAGGAACATGGGGTAATTCCGACTAAAAATGAGTCTCTGGAACTCAGTGAGGTCTGGGGGTCCTTTTATGCCAAAATAGGATACCCAATTCTTTCATGTGTTTGCATTGGGATTTGGGCGAGATCTAGAGCTTTAGATCTGGCTAAAAAGGAAGGCAATTACTTGACGAGTTTCCCTTTTAATTCTGAGAGGGATTCGTCAAGTAATCACAGAGATTTTGCCAAATTAGGGTTGCTGGAGCTTTAGGATTAGGAGTTGAGGGTGGATGGGACCTATCTGTGAAGAAGACGATAAAGTTGGGGGGCTATTTGTAAGAAATTCAGAAGTTAGGGGCATAAGTGTGAGATAAAAGAGTCAGACAAGACCAAATTGCAAACTAGGTCAAGATGATCTCAGATTGGGTAAAAATTTTGGTAAAAACCTAATTTGGACCCAAGAAATCCAATGGTGAAGTTAGATTTATGTTTTGACCAAGTTTGATTGGAGAAATTTCACAATTACCTAAATTAGGGCAAAAGTTTGTCTATGACTATTTTGGGTCAAACTGGGTTCCAATGGTCAAATCAAGCATACCAAATCCTAGAGAATATTTTTATATGAATTTTATAGGGTTTAGGTGAATTTTATCCTGACCAGAACCATATTTAATTAAGCGGGTCTATTTTTAGGGTTTCGGAAGTCATTTAATTCTCAAAACACGTGAAAACCCTTTTCTATCTGTACTAACCCACTTGTTAGATTCTAAAGATCATTTGACCCTCAATTAACCCCTAGAGAAACCCACGATTATTCTATATTCATGATATGTTGGTAAAATTACAGTTTTAATCCTAGTTTCTTGTATTTCTCTCAGAATGGATTTGTAATGAATTATGGCCTTATGATGGTTATGTAGGAGCATTTAATGATGGAAATTGACTAAATAAATTTAGATACGATTGATGATGATGTTATCATCAGTTCAACTAGATCAGAGTTGTGGTCCTCAAAAGATAATGGATCTGTGGAGAATGTAGAAACCCTACTGGTGGAATCAGAGGGGACAAAATGTGGTTGTCAATTTGATCAATGTTCGATTCCTTATTAAAACATGGTGGTGAATCATATGCAACCGGATCAGAAAGAGGTGAGTCAGAATATAAATTGATTTCGGTGGCGAGTCGGGGTTGGGATATATTTCTGAAAGTCTCTGGCTCGAGATTCGGAGGTAAGGCTACTTTGAGTTCTAAATCATTGGCCTCAGAATCAGAATCAAAGAATGGATCATGGACATTGAGGTTGTAAATTGGCTCATAATTATCTGGAAACAATGGTTCTCCAAAATTAGAGAATGATTCAAAATCATTAGAGAATTTGCAAAAATCAGCTTTTGAACCTGACTCAAGATCGGGATTTCCACCACAGACTAAATCAAGATGCATGGAGCTATCAACTTGACTTTGGTCTAACCTAGTCTAAAATTCCAAGCTCACTGGGATATTCTTATTAGGCATAGGCTTGGGTTTAGGACATTTAGGGTAGATCCAATCAAATCCCAACTCTTCCAACTCCTATGATTTTGTATTGTAAATCGGTTTGACTTCTGGAAAATTAATTTATTTCTCTATGGAGTCCAGAGAGGTATATGATGATAACGTCATCATCAGCCATATCTAGCTTTATTTAGTCATAATCAATTGATAAATGCTCCTACATAACTGCCAGAAGACCATAATTCACTGCTTATGCTTTTTGAGAGATTAACATAAAACCAAGGTTAAAACTACAATTTTACCATCATATCATAAATGCAGAATAACCATGGGTTTTCCTAAGGGTTTATTAAAGGTCAAATGTGCACTAAAGTCTAACAAGAGGGTCTATGAAGACAGAAATAGGTTTTCGCGTGTTTTAAGAATTAATGGACATCCGAAACCCTAATTTCAGACCTACTTAATTAATTGAGGTTATGGACAAGATAAAACTCATATAAATCTTCTAAAAATTATAGAATAATATTGTCTAAGGTTTGGTACCTTTGATTTGACCATCTAAATCCATTTTTGACCTAAAATAGAGTCTCAGACGAAAAGTTGCCCTAATTTTGGTTTCTATGTAAATTACCCAAACAAACTTGGTCAAAACCAAAATCTGACTTCACCATCAGATTTCTTGAGTCCAAATTAGGTTTGTAGCAAAGTTTGGGTCCAATCATAGATCACGTTGACCTAGTTTGCATTTTAGTCCAATCTGACTCTTTTCTCTCACACATATGCCCCTAACTTTTGAAATTTTTGCAAATTTCCCCCTAAGTTTGTCATCTTCTTTGCAATCAGGCCCCTCTTCCATTATCGCAGATGAATCTTCTTCACCGACAAACTTCAATTAGGGTTTTCTCCTTGATTTCACAACGATACCCTTCCAAAATTAGAAGGGGAATTCCTAAAGTAGTCCTCTTCAATCTGAGCCACGCATTGGGCTTTGATTTGCGCCCAAATCTTAATGCAAACCAATTTAAACCTAGGATTTCCTTATGTGTGAAGCTTCCGAGCTTCCAAGCTTGGTTTCCAAGCTTTGAATGCTCTCCAAAGCCCTACAAAAGAACCCAGGACTAAATCTGCCTTACCTCCTTAGCTAGGAATAGGGTCAAAAATCTTCCTCTTTCTTCAACTCCGGCCACCTTTGACCTAAGATCCGACGATCCCCTTCTCCGTCTTCCTATAAACGGCTAACGATCAAATTGGCCTGTCCTTACTCGTCTTCCTCCGCCTCTTGCCGACCAAAGCGAAGGTCCTTAGACCATTTCCTCGTCGCCGTCACCTTCATAGAGGGTTCGTCTTCCCCACATCCAGAAATCACACCGACATGGGAATCTCCCTCATTTCATCCATAATTTTAGGTCCCCTAGATCCCTCTTCCTCTGTACTTCCTCCTCCTCTCTTTAAACTCCAATTTCAAATGCCATTCACATGTTGGAACCTTGTTCCACATCTTGTTTTGGTGTTAACAAAATTATTATGGATTAATGTTTGCAATTGAGTTCTTTTCAGATTTAGGTGAAGATCAAGGCAAACAGGCATGATGACAAAGAGGAGGCAAGATGACAAGGAGTCGAAGAGGGGAAGATCATCTTCAACGTTTAGATTTTCTAGATTAGGTTTTTTATTTTATAGATTGTATGCCTCTTAAAAAAGAATCAACTTAGATCGTAAAATTAATTAGAGATAAACTAGGATTTATACTACGATCATTTTCAAAGAATGTAATTGATTAATTTCTTAAAAAGGTACTTGTTAACCCACAAGTACCGATACTAAAGTTTAGTACCGGTATATGTGAGTTACAGGTTTGGGTTTTTTCAAAGAAACAAACCTGTACCCCGTGAGTAGAAATACTCATGATCAGTAGCAGTACTGGAGGTAACGAGTACCGGTACTCATGATCAGTACCAGAACAAGTGGGTTACAGATTTGTGTTAAATGTTTAAAACCCAAATCTAGAAGCAACGAGTACCAGTACTCATGATTAGTACCGGTACCCAATAGGTACTGTCTATGACAAGTTAATTTAAAACATAAATAGTAAATCACTAGTACTGGTACCCATACTTTAGTACCGGTACTAGTTAACCATTGGCTCAAAGCTGAACGGCAATAAAATTAATTTAGGCAATATGAACATTGGGATTTAAACCCCAACATCTAGTAGACGTCCCAACTAGGTTCTAACTCTATAAATAAACCTTTGGACCCTCAGTTTGCACATAAGAAAAGAGAAGAAAAATTCCTAGAGCTATATTTCAAATTTCCACCATATTCTCAAGAGAGAAAGAAGGAGCTTGCTATTCACTCTCTCTACATTCTTGTAAGCTCAACGTCGTGTTTTTGTCACGCATCTACGAAGTGATTCACATCCATCCTAGGCTCTCAATTGATATTCTATTTTAATTATTGTTGGGAGGCAGAGGAACTTTGTTGTAAGATTTTATTTTTCTTAAACGTGTGCTTTATTTATTTTTGAGCTCGTTACTCATTGGGTTGTAACAAATCCGTTAATTACCTCGTTTAGTAAATTGATTCCCTTGGAGTTTAGGGAATCAGGTTAAAAACCCTAAGCTGGGAGGCTTAGGTAGTGGAGTACCCAAGTGAGGGGAACCACTATACATCTTGTGCCAGTTTTTGTGTTTGTAATTTGTACAAATCATTCTTGTTATTACTAATTCTTTGTTTGAGTGTTTGTGCGCATAGCCATATATCTTTAGATCCTATCATCACGCTCTCCCCCTCCGTCTTCTCCAAGTCTGGCAAGAGCTTCGGTGAGCTCGCGTCGACACCCTATGCCACCAAACACCTCCGTTCTACCTTCAAAACCTCTGATGTGCACCCATGACCAAAAGCACTAACCTTTCCAGCCCTATTGGCCACCCAAACTCTCCACTGAACAAACCCATCTTCATACGCACTTCCTGACTTCGCTACTCTGCCACACACCTCCACTGACCACGAGACAGCCTCACCACCTTTGCCAAGTACAAGTGAAGCTCCTGAGCTTTCTAATTGGGGCTTAGCACCTGTATTCTTGGATTTTAGGTTCATGACTGGAGCACCGCTGCCACCACCATCGTCTCCAACGCTGTTCTTCACAATGTGGTTGTGTTCTTCGCCGATGCGACTCCTAGGTGCTGTGGTTTGATCCTAAGTCCATGCCCAAGTCGTTAATTGAACGAAACACCCCCTCCTTCAGCTTCAATCAGGACGATGACCACGCCTGTGCCTTAAGCGAAGAATAGGGACAAAATTAGTCCCACATCGTGAATCACCAAAGCAACATTGGCAGATAAATTGAAAGGCTTACATAGCCCCCTTGACTGAGACATCGAGGGGTCGGGTTCCCCACATGCACAAGCCTCTACACTCCTCGGTCACCTCCACACCCGGTGACCTTGGACCCAATATTGCTTTGACCCAATACCCAGTTACGACCTGAATATTTGAGAGGAGAAAAGGAAGGAGAGAGAGAGGGGGTTTTGCTCTGAGTTGGTTTCCCCTGCTCCACACCAAGCCGTGAAAAGAGAAAAAGAAAAGGGCTTGTGTAAAGGAAAGGCTGAAGAAAAGAAACTTAAGGAAGAAGAAGAGAAGCTAAAAAGGAAAAGAAGAAAATGACTCTCTATAGAGCACTGTAGCAACGATGTTTAAGTCATCTGCCTTGAGCTCCCGACGTCTGATAGGCTATAGCATGGTTCTGACACTGTGGAAATATTGAAGTTTAAGTGGTTCAGGCCAATATGCATTTATTTGATTCATTGAGTAATTAGTATATATGTATCTAAACTAATAATTGGTGATTCAGATCACCATTATTTTGTCTTAGATATCTTTTTGCCTTTGTCGAACTCTTGAAATACTCATGTTTTATATTGAAGATCAATTTTGAGTAATTATTATTCATTGAATATCTTTATTGGCTTAACTTTTTGTGCTCATTCACTTATTCATCTTGATTAGCACATGAATTGCAATTCTCGCTCCCTGTGTTCGACCTCGAACTTCATTTTAGATTTTGAGTTATAAATTTTATTTGTTGATTGAGCTATTTAGGAGACTTTGCTATAATGAATACATATTTAACACCCCTCAGTAGCCCCGTTCAACATTTTGGTGCTGTTGCCAAGGAGAAATGCGTAATTCACCTCTATTCTTTATTTTATTTGAATATATTTGAGCACTAACTTGTCCTGTTTGATTTCTTGTGATTTTGGGAGGTACATCATGCAAATATCTTCCTTGCAAAACAACTGCTCCTAGGGCAAGTAATTTCTGTTCTTCCCTAATAAAACTTCTAATTTTGGGAAGATAAAAAAAGGAAACAAATCAATTAGGAATTACCTGCCTTATTTTCATAGTAATTATCACTAAATAGGCAAGTTTCCTGATTTATGAAAAATTTTTTCATATCTGATTGAAGCTTGAGACGATTCTATTTAGAGATTCCCTACCTAACTTGCCTGTACCTATTAGGGACTAAGCTTAATTTCTAAATCACTTTGGGCTAACACACTTCTTACTTGAATCCCAAGGTGAACATTTTAAGATTGAATTGAACTTGGATTAAAGCGACTTAGGGTTTTAGCATTTAGGGTTTGAAGTGTCAGTACACATTTGTCTGCATTAAAGAGAATTAACCCACCCGCATTTTTGTGGTACCGAAGCCCTCGATTGAAATGATATAATCAAGAAGAACCCTAAAATCAGGCTCTAAGATTCACTTAAACCTTAAAAATCTTGGACCTAACAACCTGAGAGTTAAATCAGGGTGGTCTTTGGGTCTTGACCCAAGTTCATTCTCCATCTTTTAGGGGCAGGTCAGGTGAAGTTGGTCTACTTTGTGGGCCAAACAACCTCCAAATTAGGTCATAAGTCAAATCAACTTCTAATCAAGTGAAATTCAAGGCACTTACTAGATTAAAATTGGTAGACTGAAGGTCTTAAGTTCGTAAATTCCGGTCTATGTGGAACTGCAGTGACAAGGAAGGTCGGGTGGGGGAAACCCTATAACCTGTGGGGATGCTCTACCATGTAGGGGTCTTTGTAGGGCTCTCCCTTCCTGGTTGCCCAGGTAATTCTTGGGTGTGAAGATTTTTGATTCAGAGGTATCATTCGCCTCGAAACAACCTTAGTCATCTAAAAATCTTTGGGTGCCTTGATTGGGTCCAAATAATATCTAACCCCTCATCCTTTCTCTAGAACACATACACAGGAAGGTCATTAGTTTTTTAACCTAAGTTACCTCATTAGATCTCCTACAAGGATTTCTAATCTGATCTGATCAACTCCAATCTGAACTTGAGTTTGATTCTATATCTTGATTCCACCACCTGATTTGAAAATGCAACCTAGCAATTTAGGAAGACCAATTGGGAAACCTGAACCCTGAATAAAAGATAAAGTGATTGAGGCTGCCCTTAGATATTTTGAAGGTTATCCAGCCAGCAAGATTCAGGTTAATGTCCCAGAAATACCAAAATTCATTATGAACCATGTTAGTCTACTGCTTACTGAAATCGTCGGTTTGGATTTGACCGGGTTTTGGTTTTGTTATAACGTTGTAGTAAAGCCGGTTATCACCAACATTTCAAATATAAATTTTTTTACTCGGAAAATAAAAGAGTTCCCGAGGTCGAACTCAGGGAGCAAGTCGTATTCTAGAGATATACATGTTTCTTTTACAAAATAAAGAAAGAGAGAGGGAAAGAATTTTGTTGTTCTCTTTGTTTTCTCCTCGTGATGTTCTTCTTTCTTTCTTTCTTCAGATCTCCTTCTTCTTCTTCTTCGTTCTGCAGAGGTGATGCTCCTCTTCAGATCTCCTTCTTTTTCTTCATTATGGCTGCAGAGCTTCTACCTTCAGCTACTAAGTCTTCCTTTCTTCTTCTTCTGCTTTGGCCGTTGCTCTTCTTTTCTTTCTTTCTTCAGCCTGCCTTCTTTCATGCTCTGGCTGCTGACCTTCCGTCGTCTGACCCGGTGCTTCGACGACTTAACTATGCATTTGCTACAGTGCAGCTCCTTCTTCTTCCGCGGGTCTTCTTCTTCGCCTGCGCCTGCACACTTCAGAGTTTCTCGTCAGAAGCAAAACCTACTCTACCCTCCCCCCCGCGTCTCTCTTTCTCTCTGAAACCACTCTTGGGAAAGCTCTCCCAGAGCTACCGGGTAACCGGGTTCGGATCAGGCCCGGGTCCAGGCCCACCGGCGTGCGTGGTGGGCGAGGAGTGCAGGTCAGTCGAGTCGGGTCGGGTCGGTTCGGGTCAGGTCCGCGGGGCGTGAGCGCGGACGAGACCGGGTAAACGGGTGGGTGAAGGGGACCTCACCCCGTGTACTGAGGCAGTAAGGCTACTGCACTTTTGCATCTTATGTCGCTGCGGCTCTACAGGCGTTTCCGAGGTGGGACTAAGCGGCCCACCTCAATTGCGCGCCCGCAGCGGGGAATTCAGCAGGAGATGGCGGCGTCACGCGGAGCTTTCTTCCTCAGCTGCGAACCTGGTGATTTGCCAAAACTCCTCGCAAGGCCTGGGAGTGAATCTGGGCTTGGCGCTGAGCGTGGCGCGCCTGTAGCTGCAGGCGGAAGCAGTTCCTCCTGCGCGTCAATGGCGGCGGAGGTCGGGTGGCCTGTCCACAAGAAAACGGCCTCTCGGCCTAATCAGAGAGTTCCAGGAGCTTCGCCAGGGTGCGGCGAAGCTCGTGTGGGTGGTGGCGAGGCGCGGGGCGGCGTGCGAGGGCTGCCCTAGGTCGGACTGTGGGTCGGAGGATGGGTCTGTTCGGTGGGGTTGCAGAGGGTGATGTGGGGGAAGTGGCAGGGCGGAGGTTGATCAGGGTGAGGAGGCGGAGGTCCTGCGGTGGTCGGCGAGCCGTGTGGGTTGCTGAGGTGATGGGAGCGGCTCGCCGGAGGATGGCCGGAGGCGGAGAAGGTGAGGGTGAGCAGGAGCGGTCGAGGGTTTAATCAAATAAAAGACAGTGAGGAAAAGAAAGAGGGGGAGATGGGGAGGAGTTCTGACCTAGCTACGGAGACGAAAGGGGCCGGGGCAGGGCGACAGTCGTATCGACTGTCGCCGGAGAAGAAGATGCCCAGGGGAAGGGGCGGCGGCGAGCAGAGGGCTGGAGAGGCGCCAGCTGGGTACGGCGTGGCGCAGAAAGAACAAGGGAGGAGGTCTCTGCTGCTGGTATTGCGGCAGAGCGAAGAGGAGGAGGAGGAAGAACCGCCGGAGCTGGTGGGCGTCTGCCGGAGGGAGAGGAGAAGAAAGTTGGGGATTTTCTCCGTCAGATCCAAGCTGGGAAGAACGGTGGAGCGACGGGGGGTATTTATAGGGATCAAACAGGGAGGAAGGCGGAGGGAGACGACGTGTCTCCCTCGCCGGAGGATGGCCGGAAGCAAGAACCCATACCGTCCGTGCGTTCGCACGGCCGGTATGGTGGGTTATAACGACCAGGGGGGTGTCCCTGCGACGGCTGACGACGCAGGGCACCCCCGGTTCACTTGCCAGGTCCCCCACCTCACCCTGCGCGGCGCCATGCTCCGCGCAAGGTCGCCGGAGCATGGTGCTGGCAGGTTTTGCAGGAGGGACCTGATTGCAAAGAACGAAGGAGAGTTAGGGGCCAAAATGCGAGGGTTCAAAAGTTGAGGGCCAAAGAGTAAATATATGAGGACCAAAGTGTAAAGTCGGTCAAGGAGGTTTCTTCTTAGGCTCAAGTTTTTATACATGACTAATTAGGACCTAAGGAATCTGATGGTGAATTTCATTTTCATATTAAACCTTGTTTGACCGGTCAATTTGCGCAAAAACCCAAATCAAGTTATTAATTGGGCATGGTTCTCAATGTAGGTCAAAATGGGTTCTAAAGGCCAAATTGAAGGTTCTAAACCCTAGAGATTATTTTTCTATGAATTTTAGAGGGTTTATTCTATTTTTACTTTACCTCGAACCTCGTGAATTGAAGTGGGTTGTTTTAGGGTTACAGATTATCATTTAGTTTCTTGGAAGTGCTGTAGCCCTTGCTAGATCATTTCATCCCACTTTTATTCTTATTAAGCTGCTTTGACCTATGTTTGGGCCCTGAATTGCCCTGTATGCAGATTATACTGGTAAAATTGTATTTTTACCCCTTATGACTTGTTTTCTTCTCAAACTCAGAATTCTCTGAGTTAAGCCTTTCCTTGAGATATGTAGGAGCTTTTATCCTTTGTATTAGGTCAAAATGAGCTAGTTATGGCTCATGATGAGGTTCTCATCACTTACTCAACTAAGAAATGGTTCAACCCAGGAGACCCTCATACCAGAATTCAATGAGGTTTGCGAATTGCATAGAATAGAGGGTTTACATTACTTTGCAAATCCATCACTTTGGGTGATACACCAAGATACCATTAAGCTACGTGTAGATATTCTAAATCTTTTACGAGAAGGCATTTATGAGACATCTTGGAGTGATTCTAAAGCCTCCCCAGAGCTTGGGTTAGACACTCAGAATTGTTGTGGACCCCTAACCCAAATGAATTTAGATTCAAATTTCATAACAATTGACATACCTGATCTTGATGAGGGTTGGGAGGATCCAGTTGTGGGTGTTCCCAATTCTGAATTGGCCTTAGAAAATCTTGAAGCTGGTCCATCAAGCGTAAAGTTCCTCGACACCTGTGATGATGAGCTTAAAACAGAATCTCTCGAGAGTATAAATCCCAAGCCTTATCTTGTTAAGGTAACTCTCAAGAGTGACTCTGACATCCCAATAGAGCCCAACCTAGATTCTAGTGATCCAACCCTTACCATTAACCTAGAATATGGATTCGACCCTATTTGGGATAATTATGAGGCTCAATGTGATGAGAATCAGATTTTAATCTAGACTATGATTCTGGGCCTGTATTTGATGAATACACCTCTCCAGCCTCCTCACAGACACAAATTGATTTTCAAAAGTCATGTTGATCTATGATACAGAAATCGAGGAGTTGGAAGAGGTGGGACTCGATTGGATCTACACTAGGAGCCAAGAACTTGAGCCTATGCCTAATAAGGACACCTTTTTAAGCTCGAAATATGAAATTAGGTTAGATCCAAGTCAGGTTACTAATTCTACACATCTTGATTCTCCCTATGGTGGAACTTCCGATCTAGAATCAGATTCAGAAACTTATTCTCGCAAATTCTCCGATGATTTTGAATCTTACTCTGATTTCGGAGAACCTTTGTTTCCTGACATCTATGAACCAAATTACGACCTTAGCATCTATAACTCATTTTTTGACTTTGACTCTGAGGTCCTTGATCCCGAGATCATTGATTCAAAATCAGGTTCCATTGAAATGGAATTTTTCCTTTTTGATCTGCAGGTTCAGAAGTAGTAAGTGCTGAGAGTGTTTGCAAGCCATAATTCAAATATTTTATTGACTTAGATTTCCATGATCCTATAAGCACTCTCTAGGCATTTACATTTGATTTTGGTGAGCATTATGGGGACTCTCTTGACAAACCCATCTTTGAATCCTTTCTAGAGGAGCCCTTAACATACACAATTCTTATAGAAGCCTTATCTTCTACACCGCATACAGAGCCTTCCAAAACCCGATCCCAAGCCCAACCCGCCATCGGAATCAACTTCTACTCTAATTCACCTCTCTATGATATGGTTGCATATGATTCCTCTCCATCTTTTAATCGGGTTTCGAACATTAATCAGACCAATAATCACATCCTACCCTTTTTTTATCACTTTTGTAGGGTTCCTACATCCTCTACAGATCCATTTGCATTTGCATTTGAGGATCCCTACTCTGACCATGCTGATTAGAATCAGCTAAACCCGCAATTCGCACTGCCACATCTTTTTGAGTCACAGAATATCCAGTGGGCTCCACATCTACTAATTTACATCCATCAACCCATCAGACTGATTTGGTTTAGGCTGCATCATCAGCCTGTTGATCTAAACAAGCACCTGGTTGGACCAACCAGGCTATTGATCAAGGTGCTTGTTCTACAAATTCCACTGATTTGACCACTCCTCCATGATCACCTTTTGCTCAGCTGAAGGTATTGAATTTAGCACTTAACGGAAGGAAACCCGTCATTCCAAAAACCCGAGACCCTTCTGATCATCTTTTGAGCTACACTCCTATTGCACTTCTGAGTTCAATTTTAGAATAGCCGACTCCATTTTTTGTACACATACCAGAGCTTGAAATTGTTTGCAACAGTCATCCTGACTCGTTCACTCACCCTTTGAACCTATTCTAACTTGTGAACCAAGCTGATTTCATACTCTCCAGTTTATAATGAGGACATTGCAAAACTTAGGCATGGGGGGTGTTAAAGTGCAAACACATAAAAATTAAAGTTTCTGGGGGGTTCTCAGAAAAAATACATATTCAAAAAACCAAAAAATTGAAAAAAATAAAAAAAAATTAGAGAAAGGGGAGTAAATTTTGAGAGATTAATTGCATATCATTTTGAAGAGGAAAGAGGAGGTGATTTAAATATCAAAAAGGAGCAACATTCAAGAACAAAAATGAAAGTCATTAACACCTGATCATGGAAATTACTTAAGTTCTAGACTAAATCAAAAGAAAAAATAAAGCCAAAAAGTGCTAAAGAGACTTGAGAGATTACTTGTTGATCTTAGGCCTCTTGGGCTTGTTCTTAGGCTTAAAAATTCATGTATCTATTAAGATCCGGATAGTCCTCAAGAGGTTGAGGAAAATGCGAAGCTTATGTATTAGGTCTAAGGTTTAGAGATTATTCAACCTCATTACCTAACCTTTGGTTTGCGAGACTCGGTAACCTAAGCACCCTAATCCACACACAAGTCTAGTTCAGTGCGCTTAATCAATCAAAATCACGCAAAAGCATTTATTCTATTTTGAAAAAGCTACCTAGATTAGGAGCAGTTTATAAACACAAGTTGATTTGGACGAGTTCTCAACGTAGAGAGGCAGGAAATTCCCCTCGAACATGCACAATAACATATTGTCTCCTCGGTGCTTGTCTCCTAGGATATCTAAATATCCTACCAGGTGCATGTAAGCACCTTATGTTGATTCAGGTGCCATGGGTGGGATTATCTTGAAATGTCGATCGCCAGGGCCTAACTTTAGCTACAGAACGCCATGGGCAGCACTATCTCGAAGTATCGAAAGCCAGGGTTCTGGCAGTTGCTATGGGTGGTGCTATTTCGAAGCATTGATTTCCAGGGACCCTATGAGGATTGATGGTGGGAACAAGAAATCTGATATAGATCGTGTTTAGGGCCAATCCGAGGCTAGAAAAATAATCAATAAAAAGAGAGAGAAAGCTCTCCAAAAATGTAAAGAAATTCCTCTATCCCTCTCTCTTAGAAAACTGCACTGCAAACTGAACTTGGACTAACCATGTTAAAAGCATGGGTGCCTTAACCACTGGGTCCAACGAACCTTTGGATAGTTTTTGCGAGCCTTAGAAACCTTCGCAGCAGACTGAGGCTAAAGCTTGTCAGTTTTGGATCTTGTTTGATACTTGAGTACCTCTAAGCCTATTGTAAGCATTCTGACATGGTCTCTAGAAGGAAAAGAACACAATAAAAAATCTGAGAAAAAAAGGCATGGTCTAGAATTCGAGTTAATTCCATAAGATTTTGCTAAGGGACTAGCAAAAGTTAGGCATGGGGGTATGATGATAATGACATCATCAACTATATCTAGCTTTGTTTAATAATAATCAATTGATAAATGCTCCTACATAACTACCAAAAGATCGTAATTCACTACTTATCCTTTTTGAGAGATTAACATAAAACCAGGGTTAAAACTATAATTTTACCATCATATCATAAATGCAGAATAATCACTGGTTTTTCCAGGGGTTTATTAAAGGTAAAATGTGCACTAAAGTCTAGCAAGAGGGTCCGTGCAGACAAATGGGTTTTCTCACGTTTCAAGAATTAATGGACATCAAAAATCCTAATTTCAGACCTACTTAATTAACTAAGATTCTGGTTAGGATAAAATTTATCTAAACCTTCTAAAAATCATATAAAAATATTCTCTAAGGTTTGGTGCCGTTGATTTGACCATCTGAACTCATTTTGACCTAAAATAGAGTCTCAGACGGAAAGTTACCCTAATTTGGGTTTTTGGGTAAATTATCTAGTCAAACTTAGTCAAAACCAAAATACGACTTCACCATCAAATTTCTTAGGTCCAAATTAGGTTTATACCAAAATTTGGGTCCAATCAAAGATCACCTTGACTTAGTTTGCATTTCAGTTCAATCTGACTCTTTTCTTTCACACATATGCCCCTAACTTTTGAAATCTTTGCAAATTGCCCCCTAAGTTTGTCACCTTCTTTGCAATCAAGTCCATCTTCCATTATCGTGGAGGAACCTTCTTCACCAACAAACTTCATTAGGGTTTTCTCCATGATTTCACGATGATACCCTTCCAAAATTGGAAGGGGAATTCCTGAAGTAGTCCTCTTCAATCTGGGCCATGCATTGGGCTTTGATTTGCACCCAAATCCTAATGCAAATCAATTTAAACCTAGGGTTTCCTTATGCGTGAAGCTTTAAAGCTTCCAAGCTTGGTTTCCAAGCTTTGAATGCTCTCCAAAGCCCTATAAAAGAACCCAGGACGCCTGCCTTACCTCCTTAGTTAGGTTTAGGGCCAAAAATCTTCCCCTTTCTCCAACTCTAGCCTCCTCCGACCTAAGCTCCAGTGGTCCCCTTCTCCGTCTTCCTAAAGACAACCAACAATCAAATTGGCATGTCCTTCTTACTCCTCGTCTTCCTCCACCTCTCGTCGACCAAAGCGAAGGTCCTCAAACCCTTTCCTCACTGCTGTCTCCCTCATGGAGGGTTCGTCTTCCCCACATATGGCAATCACACCGGCGTGGGAATCTCCCTCATTTCATCCATAATTTTAGGCCCCCTAGATCCCTCTTCCCCTCTACTTCCTCCTCCTCTCTTTAAACTCCAATTTCGACCGCCATTCACGCTCTCCCCCTCCGTCTTCTCCAAGTCCGGCAAGAGCTCCGACAAGCTTGCACCGGCACCCTACGCCACTAAACACCTCCGCTACACCTTCAAAACCTCTATCGTGCACCCATGACCAAAAGCCCTATCCTTTCTAGCCCCATTGGCCACCCAAACTCTCCATCGAACAAACCCATCTTCATATGCACTCCCCGACTTTGCTACTCTGCCACACACCTCCACTGACCACGAGACCACCTCCACCACCTTCGCCAAGTACAAGAGAAGCTCCTGAGCTTTCTAATTGGGACTTAGCACCCGTATTCTTGGATTTCAGGTTCGTGACTGGAGCACTGCCACCACCACCATCGTCTCCCATGCTATTCTTCACAACGTAGCCATGTTCTTCATCGAAGTGACTCCCAGGTGCCACGGTTTGATCCCAGGTCCATGCCCAGGATGTTAATTGAAGGAAACACCCCCTCCTTTGACTTCAATCAGGACGATGACCATGTCTGTGCCTCAAGCGAAGAATAGGGACGAAATTAGTCCCACATCGTGAATCACCAAAGCAACAGCGGCGGATAAATTGAAAGGCTCACATAGCCCCTTTACCTAAGACACCGGGGGGTCAAGTCCCCTGCATTCATAAGCCTCTACACTCCTTGGTCACCTACACACTTGGTGACCCTGAACTCAATATTGCTCTGACCCGATTACCCGGTTACAACTTGAATATTTAAGAGGAGAAAAGGAAGGAGAGAGAGGGGGGGTTTTGCTTTGAGTTGGTTTCCCCTACTGCACACTTAGCTGTGAAAAGAGAAACGAAAAGGGCTCGTGCAAAGGAAAGGCTGAAGAAAAGAAGCTTAAGGAAGAAGAAGAGAAGCTGAAAAGGAGAAGAAAATGGCTCTCTATAGAGCATTGTTGCAATGACGTTTAAGTCATCTAGCTTGAGCTCCCGACGTTTGATGGGCTATAGCATGGTTCTAACACTATGGAAATATTGAAGTTTAAGTGGTTCAGGCCACTGTTCATTTATTTGATTCATTGAGTAATTGGTATATATGTATCTAAACTAATAATTGGTGATTCAAATCACCATTATTTTGTCTTAGATATCTTTTTGCCTTATCAAACTCTTGAAATACTCATGTTTTATTTTTGAAGATCAATTTTGGTAATTATTATTCATTGAATATCATTATTGGCTTAACTTCTTGTGCTCATTTACATATTCATCTTGATTAGCGCGTGAATTGCAATACTTGCTCCCTATCTTCGACCTCGGGCTTCATTTTAGATTTCTAGTTATAAATTTTATTTGTTGATTGAGCTATCTAGGAGACTTTGCTACAATGAATGCATATTTAACACCCCTCAATAGCCTCGTTCAATAGTATAATCATCAAATATAGGCCCAAGATCATAGTTCAAATCTAAAATTTGGTTCTCATCACATTGGACCTCATTATCATCCCAACTAGGCTCAAATCTAGATTCTAGGTTAGTTGTAGGAACTGGGTAACTAGAGTCTAGACATGGTTGATGAGAAGCTCATCATGGTCTCTAATTACCCCTAATTAACTAGTCTTCCTAGTTAATTAGCTAGGAATATGCAAATATATGGGTTAATTATTAAATAAGGAATAAAATAGTAAAGGACCTTAAAATAAGTTTAAAATGCTATATTATTATCCAATTAATATTATCAATAATTTAATTAATAAGTGGACTCGAAATATCATCAGTAATTTATCTAATTAATGTGTTAACTAAAGTATAATTTATACCTAAGTATGTAATAACTTAAATAACCTTACTTAATTAAATAAATTAAGTTAAAAAGGTCAAAAATGTAAATTCAAGGTCTAAATATGATAGTTGTCTTATTTATAATCATATATAAAAGTTGAAAAAGATTTAAATTAAAATAAACCTTGAAAACCTTGGTTTACATTTTAGTCCTTATGCTTTATTTCAATCGAGTCCTTATTCTTCACGAAGGTCCTCAATTTCCATTACAAACAAGTCCCTGAAAACCTCTTCTTCTTTCCTTCTTCAGCCTTCTCGACGGCTGACGATAGGAGGTGTATTCACCCACCATTCACTGCATATCCGACGTCATTCCTTCCTCTCTAAGCTCCTGGAGCTTGTGCTCACCATCTTCTTTTCATCCATCAATCTGGATGAAGCTGCAATCCCATTTTAGGGTTGAAGTTAACCTCATCGGCATCAGAGAAGACGCCAGTGGTTACTCCACTCCTAGACATTTCTCTGTCTAGATACACCCTCCTTCTCAGTCGCCGCAACCTATAAATACCCCTCCACACCCTCGATTTCAGCAAGTTACCTCCCTTCCCTCTTCTTCCACCGAGCTAACCGATAGGCTATTCCCTCCAAAATCTGATGACCTTCCTCTGCTTCCTCTGTCTTCCTCCATCCACCTTTGCTCACTCTGGATCTCCACTGACGTCAACCAAGTCTTCTGACGCAACGCTGACGCTGGAGTTCCTCTGCTTCACTCCGCTACACCCACTGGACTTCTTCCCTGTCCCTGTGATTTCCTCCTCCATTAAGGACCATTGACAGAGATCTTCTGCCCCCTTCATCCAGGTAACAGTAGGTTAGGTAAGTAGTTTAGGTAAATTAGATAGGCTTAATGTCAGATTTTCATTCATCTTCCTCAGCTTCGGCGAGCTCGTTGAGCTTGTCTGGAGAAATCTTTTGTCTTTTTAAAACATCGATCACCTTCCTTAATCTTTTATGAACATTTCCTACATCATAATTCCCTGATTGGATCACCTATTCGCCTAAACTACCTCTACCTTCACCAGTTGCTTCCGCTGTCCATGACGAAAGTAGCTGAGCCTAATCCACCTCCACTGGGGCCCTCCATCACTTAACCATCACTTAACGGCCCCTATCTTCACTTTAATTTAAATAATAGTCACTTATAACTAAATGCTTAATTTCATTTACTCTCCTGAGCTCGCTGTCAATGGCAGCTCAAGAGGAGTTCATATAGCTAATTAACCATTTGTAATTCATCGCCACTTCATTCTGACTTGTTTTCTCAACTCATTTGGGTGGGAAAATAGGTCCTAAGCTCAATCAAACTCAGAATCTGTTCACTGTAAATTCAAAGCATAACTTTCAGTTTAATTGATAATTGAAGAAATTAATGTGCTCCTGAGGTTCCTTGTGACCTCAGGAAGCTTTCCAAATCATCCATGGCATGATTTAATGTCGTTTCTACATTTTTAGCCTTTTTCTGAACTCACCGAAGCTCCGGCGAGCTCCGGCAAATCAAATGTACTCTTCAGTCCATAGAACTTCGCATGAAGCTCTAGATCATGTATTTGAGGTTCACTGATCATTCTGAAGCAATTTGTTTGATGTTTTAAGACCTGGAGCTCCTTCTAGACCTTTGTCTTCTCCAACTCTGGCAGAGTTGGAGATAACTGTTGGTTAGGGTTAAGCTTCATTTTAAAGGTCTAGAAGCATCAAAAGGATGCCCTGAGATCAATCCAATAGGTCAATCATTGAGGTAGACCTCAGTTTGTTCTGTCGAACAAACTCACTTAGGATCTTAGGTGACAAGCCCGAAACCCTAGAAATAGAAGTTGAAACTTCCTTCTGAGAGTCTGAATCTATTCCTAAGGTGAAAGAGAAGTTATTTAAGGCATTAATTTCATCTGAGATGGCCTAATTTAGAAAGTCAAATTTCAAGGTTTAATGGTCAACTTTAAATCTGGTATGTGGATTAGGATTCAATGAGAGAAATTGATGAGTCCAATTTGTTCCTGGATGATTTTAAATGATTCAAATTCAATTTGGTTAACTTTGATCGATTTTACAGAAGAAATTGATTGTTGCTCAGTTTGGGTTTTTTTAACCCAAACTGATGACAGAGAGATTTTAGTGAATTTCAATGGAAAAATCTACCTAGATAGATCCTTAACAACCTTTAGAGGTTGTTTGATTTGATGAAATAGATCTCTAGTTGTCTGTTGGACGAAACAGAACTTGAAATGGAGTTCTGAAGCTCCTTAGCAAAGTTTTTAGCTTCTTCACCTTCCTGAAGCTTCTCAGAGTTCCTTTCCTTCACCTATAGCTGCGAAAATACCTTCTGAACCTATTTAGCACCTCGTCTAGAGGTCAAAAGCCACTCTGCAGGTCTTTAGACCTGAAACACATTTCTGCAGGCCAGTATGGCTGTAGCGACCCAGACCTTTTTGCCCTTCAAATCAAAGAGCAAAACCTTCCCTGAGTATCAAATTGATACTATAATCGTGTAGAGCAACCTTAGAGCTTTCCAGCGAGCTTTTAGTTGCTCGAATTGGAGCTCTGTGCTAGCTGGAACCTTTGGTTGATTCTTGGTCTGGAAGGGGAATGGTTAGTCCCACATCGGCGAAACAAAAGCGACCGCCTATGAATAAAACTAAAAAGTGTATGGGGCTATTCAATCGTCAGTGCAGGGCACATAAATGATCATATGGGTGTGTGTGTGGGTGCGTGTGGTGCGCGTGCCCGGGTGTGTGTGCGCTTGTGGGTGTGCGAGTATGGGCTCGTGAGGGCGTGTGCATGTGGGCCTGGGAGGTTGTGGGCCAGAAAGCCTCGAGACTATGCTGAACCGGAAATAAACCAAATCGAATAAAAACCAAGCTTGGACCCAATAGGATCTGGTCTAACCCTGAGAGGGGTGCTGTGTATCCCTGATCGGTCCAAGCGCCAACCTTAAAACCTAATTTTTGGTTTAGACAATGGGTTCAAACCAGTTCGGTTCAGAAGAGCTGCATAGGAAGAGAAGGAGAAGAAGAGGAGAGCTCGTTAAGATTGAATAAGATAAGCAAGCAGAAGAGAAAAGGAAAGGTAAACAGAAGAAATGAAAGAAATAAGAAGAAAGAAAAGAAAGAGAATAAGAGATGTATAAGAAGAAGAGCTTGAGTAATGAAAAATATTAAGAGAAAAGTAAAAAGAGAAAAGAGAGAGAGAGAGAAAGGTAGAAGAAGAAGAGAAGAAAGATTGAGGCTGAAGATAGAGAAGAGTAAATAGTGGTCTAATTTCTTGTATTTTACTAATTTCTTTTTAAGGTTAATGTTATAATAAGGCATATATACATTGGAATTACTTTTTCTTGCCTTAATCTCTTGTAAATAAAAAGAAATTAAAAGAACTAAACATGTTTACTTGTTTGTAATAGTAAATCATATGTGTAAATGTGTTTTCCTTATGGATTTTTGCATGTTTTTCAATTAGAAATCCTTAAGCAAAATTCATATTCTTAAAGTAAATTTAATTATAATTCTCATAAGTAGCTTAGGATTTAGTGGTGAATTTAAATTAAGTAATGCCTCCCAGCAAACGACCTGGACTCAACCAATTAAAAAGAAATAAAATCTAAAATGTTAAGTTAGCTTGACCCTATACTACTCAATCGACATAAATTCAAGTTGACCTAAGTTACTTTCTTTTGCATATAATTAAGCATAATTAACTTAATTAACTGTGTTGAGAAAGTTAACCACCATTTTAATGGCGCCATTGCAGGGGAGGTAACTGTAAATTATATTCGCCGTTACTATTTTTAGTTGTTTTGTACTAATTTGTTTTGTTTTGTTTTGTTTTCTGTCTTCTTTTCAGGTTTACCTCTGTGGGTATTCTCAGGAAAGGAGGCGGGCTTTCTTTTCCTATTTTGTTTTTCACTATACATACCATTGTGAGTATTTCTTTCTTAGTCTCTAGTTTAGTTTGTATTGTTGCATTTAGTTAGTAAAAATTTAAAAACAAATACAAAAATACATACTTTCTGACTAGTAGTAGCATGTTATAGGCATACACTCTTAGGAGTGCATATATCTACTAGAAGTTTTGCGATTTGACTTGGGAAAAGTTTTCTTCTGTTTTTCTCGCATCAGCGGGAAAACACGTGAAAAACCACATAGATCCTTGCCTTGGAGTTAATAACAAGACCATATCTTTTTTGAAAATACCTAAAAAGCGGTCACTTTACTTCTTTCTATCATTTTTGTGAAAAAGATTAAGTGAAAAAGAGGATAATAAAATTTGTGACTTAAATTTGTTTGCAGAATGCATGTGGGTTTTATCGCTATCGTTTGTTGCATGCTATCACGCATAGCGCGATCACTAGAGTCACACGAGTTTAATTTTTCTATCTCTCCTCTTTGCACCTCTTAGGGCTTTAGTCAAAGATCAACAAGTCTGTCTTACTATTAGAGCCCTGGGGAGCCAATAGTGAGCGGTCTCAATCCTAGACCTTAGGCCTTTGAGCTTTAAGGATACACACTTACGTAGACACTGGTTTAGGATGCGTATTTTGATACTGATATTATACTTGTTTGCATCCAAAGTATTTTGCGTATTCTAGGACTCTCTTCTTTCCTTTGAAAGAAGAGAAAAGCCTACTTTTTCGCGTTGTTTTGCCGGTCTTGCTGCTGCTATTTTTTGGTGGTGTGAGTGTGCCTTTACACATTCTTTTTGTTTTATGCACGGGAGGCGATCCTTGAAACTGCCTCTTGTAACTCCGTTGACAGGTATTCCTAAGCTGGTTGCAGCTAAGCAACCAATAAATTTCCCATCTGATTCATCTATTTTTTCTGCATTTGATTCTATGGATCAATTGCAGAATCAAAATTCTGAGATCCCTTCTTCTTCTGGTCAAGGGGAGATGCCGCCTTTTGATATTCATGAGGCGCTCCTGAACCAGAATCTTAGAATGCTCAAGCAGAATCGCTAAATTAATCTGTTGACAACTACTCTAAATAACTTGCAGAATCTACAAGCCAGTCCTCCACCTCAACCTGAGGCGGCTTTTGATCTTCTTGATTTACCAATCCCCCATCCTAGGCCTCTACTCCGAGACTATTATAATCCATCTAATGCACAAGTAGAGCCTAATGTTAGGATTCCCATTGGGGAAAATGACCCAGAATTAAAGCCAAACATTATAGGTCTAATCCCACATTTTCATGGATTTGCATCCAAGGATCCATTTCAACATATCGAAGATCTTAAAAATCTATCTCAAACTCTTGGGCCTCAAAATCAAAATAGGGAAATCCTACTCATGAAAATGTTCTCTTTCAGCCTTAAAGATAAAGCTGCATATTAGTATAGAACTATTGCAAGACCAATCTCAACTTGGTTTGAACTTGAATCTACATTTTTGAAGAAATTCTTTCCTATTGGTCGTACCAATGCTTTAAGGCGAGCTATCATGACTTTTAATCAAAATCAAGGAGAACCAATCATGAAGAATGGGAACGCTTTCATGAATTACAAAGGAAATGCCCACATCATGACATCCCTCGTTGGCAACTAATGCACATCTTTTATTATGGATTGCAAGAAGGCATTCGCAATCTAGTCGATGCCTCTTGTGGAGGGAACTTTCTAAATCGCGACGCAGAATCCGCTTCAGTATTATTTGAAGGGATGGCGGAAAACTCGATCAACAATGCATCCATATTGCAATTTACGTGGGACACTAATACAGCACATCAAAATCCGCATAAGGGCATTATGAGATTGGTAATCCGTCCAGTTCAAAGGATTTAGAGATTATTGCAAAAAAACTAGACAAAGTTGACATCGTAGCAAAGAATCTTGATGAGGTCCGAAATACAATAAAAACTCTTACACCTCTACCTGCTACGCAAAATCTCGCGCATTCACCTGTTTCGCAAATTCCCACAGGGAGGGAATTTATGAATAATCTGGATTCTAGAGATCCATCTTCCTTGTGTTTTCTATCTACTCCTGCACCAACCCAAGGAGGGACCTTTGTCCCACGATCTTTCCCACCCTTTTCCCCACCCTTTCCTATTGCAGAAAACACGCCATATCTTTTTGGTTTACACGCCATCTAGGAAAACATTCCAAGATCAAATCCTTATTCTAATACTTATAATCCTGAATGGAGAAGCCACCCAAATTTCTCTTGCTCAGATCAAAAGCAAAGACCAATTTATCCAAATTAGACCCACCTAAACCCATCTTCATTGCCTTCTCAGCAACCAAATGCTAGGCCTAATTCCACGAGTATGTAGAATTACTCTAGATCGATTAGAGATTCACAGCTTGATCAAATTTTGCAAGCTGTTACAGAGAGCCAGCGACAAAATACTGAAGCTCTCGTTGAGATTCAAAGGTAATGTAAGGTAGAATTGGCTAATTTACAAAATTAGATCACACTTTTGGCTGAGTCTCGTCAGTTAGGTACTCTTCCATCTTAGCCAATTTTAAATCCTAGGAATCTGCAAAACCTTAGGCAACATCAGGGCCAAGTACATTTCATTAATTAGGCCTTTGATTCTAATCAAAACCCGTCTTGTGTACTCCCTGAAAATAATCCACCAAACCCGCATCAGTAGCCTTTATTGTATCAAAATGATCCACCTATTATTGAGAATCGGAATTAATTCTGCTGATCTTCTGAACTTGGTTGGTATCACTTCTTAGATTGCCTTAATCTTTAATATTTTACATCTCAACCTAAATCAGATTTGATCTTCACGAGATTCATTCTGATCTTTCTAAGAATTTTAGGAATCTGATTTTGGTTCTGCGAGATCTATTTTAGGAAATCTCAAGACGAGTTTTTTTACCAGGTGGTCTTATCTATTTTTCTATTTTTCTTGAACCAATTCTTCTATAACTCTTTGTTTTTACCATGCATATTTTTTTAGGAGTTCTTTACTAGGGTTTACACCTAGCTAAAGGCGTAAAACTTAGCATTTTGTACATAACTGTTTCCTATTTTCTACACTTTTCTCTTCCTATACACTTGAATCTGTATCTAATTTTTCACTTCATCTTACACTGATTACCTTCATTTAGTCCGACTGTCCACTCTGACCTTTGGTCAGAATTGAAATCGTCTGCACAAAGATCTTCGATCTCCTTTATCTGACTCCTTACGTCGCCCTACACTAAGTGAAGTGTAATATCTTTTCACTCTTCTTACAATGAGGACATTGTAAAATCTTAGCTTAGGGGGTGTGAAGTGAAAATTTCACTTCAAAGTGTATTTGTAAATAAAATATATAAAAAACACGTAAAAATTAAATACCCACGAAATTTAAAAAAATGGAAATACCAAAAAATTAAAAAATTTTAAAATAAAAATATCATAAAATTTTGAAAAATTTAAAAAAAAATTCATAAAAATTGGAACATTTTATAAAACATAAAAACAAAAATATATAAATATAAAAATTTGAAAATTGCAAAATTATAAAAATAATAAAATGGGTTTTACATCTAGAATAAAGGAAAGAAGAAGAAAGAACAAAATATATTTATATCAATAATTAAGAGCTTAATTTTTCTTTTAGGTCAAAAACCAAAATACAAAAAAATATATAATATATATAGTATAAGAGCATTAAATCCTTATTTAGATTTTTACTTATAACATTTTGTAAAAACACACTTTTGTTTGCGAAATCTTAAAATGATATTTTATTTAAATTAGAATCTTTAAACCTTAAGGCTTTGTTTTTCTATTCTTACCCTGAAATTAAGTAACTAAGGTGTATTAAGTTCAAAACTTAAGTTTTGGAATTAAATTGTAACTTTTTAATCAATTAGATTAAGTAATCTTTTTGCTTTTTGAATATTTGATTTTATCATCAAGTTAAGTAAGAAGGCCAGATACTCAGAGTTAATTAAGTAAAGAGTTAGTAGAATCCTCCTCTTCAAGTCTATCAGGCTATAGTTAGCTTAATCAACTAAAGGACATTTGACTAGACTTGGCGAGTTTTTGTCTTGATAGATCCTATAGGAGGAAACTAAAAGTTTAAAGAATCTGAGAGTGAATGGCTTTGTTGTCCAAGCTCTGGTTTAAGAGCTAAGTAACCTAAGCATCAAAAATCACACACATAGAATTGTCTTGATGGCATCTGAGACAATGAAAACATAGAGGTTAAGAGATCGATTCTGAATCCTCTTTAGTCCAAGGATTTCTGTGGGGCGGTTCTTGAAAGGGTGAAGGATGTGCCACTCACCTAGAAAAAGGATTTAGAGAATAAAGTTAGTAAGAAAAATGAGAAGGGGGAGAAAAAAAAATAAAATAAAACACCCTACAGTTAAGTACCTCGTTACAAATGGGTTCTTATGCAGTTTTTCCATAAAAATAAAGCATCTCGGTATAAATAGATGCTATCCTTCCTTCCATCAAATAAAAGAACACCTTACTACATATGGGTGTTCTAACCTATAGAAAAAGTTGAAAAAAATATGGAGATAAAAAAATTAGGAATAAGAGACCCAGTGGTCCACCGGGGAGATATACACAAAAAGTGTTGACCTCGAGATAGAAAATTGGTGAGGAGAAAGCAACCAAACCTAAGTAAGGCCAAGCCAAAGGCTTGAATTGGAATAATCTGGATTGGAAATTGTTGTCTTAAGATCTGGATTTTTGCAAATTTGGATGCCTTTAGGACAATTCTCTTCACAAGCACAGATGTTTTAAAATCATAGCTACTGAACCTTTGTATTGGGAAGTGAGGCCTAAGAAATTGGGTTTCGAGGATTTGTAGTTGAGACCTAAAGGAGAAGGATTGACAAAATCCTAGGTCTAGAAGTTTGTCTTTAGTGCTGTAGGCTGGCAAATTAAAGTTTTACTACTCTAAGTTTGGTTAATGATGAATATCTGGCTAATTTGCTAAAACTTAGATTGATAGAAATCAAATTTCATAAACAGAGGGTTAACATAAGTCTATTGAGTTTTTGAGTTAAAATTTAATTTCCAACTCTTAGGTTTTGTTTTCGTAAAATACTTTGAATTATAAGTTTTTAGGGTTAAGAATGATTACAAAGAATAAGTGATTTTTGAGCTTCTAATTTTTGATAAAATTCTTGTTAAAAGTCTATTTTTAATAAAGTGTGTTTTGAAGATGTCTGAGTTTAAGTCTAAGTAAGGAAATTTTCACAGAATGCTTTATATATTGGTTATTTATTTATATATATATATAATCTATAAAATTAATTCTGACCTAAGCATCCCTCTACTTGATTCTTATTTATATTAATTTAAACCCAAGTATTTTAAATCATCATATTTCTAGTTAATTTTGCTAGGGACTAGCAAAACTTTGGCTTGGGGGTATGATGAGAAGCTCATCATGGTCTCTAATTAACCCTAATTAACTAGTCCTCCTAGTTAATTAGCTAGGAATATGCAAATATATGGGTTAATTATTAAATAAGGGATAAAATAGTAAAGGACCTTAAAATTAGTTTAAAATGCTTTATTATTATCCAATTAATATTATCAATAATTTAATTAATAAGTGGACTCGAAATATCATTAGTAATTTACCTAATTAATGTGTCAACTAACTTAAGTATAATTTATACCTAAGTATGTAATAACTTAAGTAACCTTAATTAAATAAATTAAGCTAAAAAGGTCAAAAATGTAAATTCAAGGTCTAAATATGATAGTTGTTTTATTTATAATCATATATAAAAAGTTGAAAAAAATTTAAATTAAAATAAACCTTGAAAACCTTAGTTTACATTTTAGTTCTTACGTTTTATTTCAATCGAGTCCTTATTCTTCACCTAGGTCCTCAATTTTCATTACAAATAAGTCCCTAAAAACCTCTTCTTTCCTTCTTCACCCTCCTTGACCGCTGACGATAGGAGGTGCATTCACCACCGATCACCGTGTATCCGACGTCATTCATTCCTCTCCAAGCTCCTGGAGCTTGTGCTCACCATCTTCTTTTCATCCATCAGTCTGGATGAAGCTGCAATCCCATTTTAGGGTTGAAGTTAACCTCACCGGCATCGGAGAAGATGCCGATGGTTACTCCACTCCTAGACTTTTCTCTGTCCAGATACACCCTCCTTCTCAGTCACCGCAACCTATAAATACCCCTCCATAACCTCGATTTCAGCAAGTTAGCTCCCTTCCCTCTTCTTCCACTGAGCTAACCGATAGGCTATTCCCCCCAAAATCCAGCAACCTTCCTCCGCTTCCTCTGTCTTCCTCCGTCCACCTTTGCTCGCTCTGGATCTCCGCCAACGTCAGCCAAGTCTTCTGATGAAACACTGACGCTGGAGTTTTTCTGCTTCACTCCGCTACACTCGCCGGACTTCTTCCCTGTCCCTGTGATTTCCTCTTCCATTATGGACCATTGACGGAGATCTTCTACCCCTTCGTCTAGGTAACAGTAGGTTAGGTAAGTAGTTTAGTTAGAGTAGTTAGTTAGGTAGATTATATAGGCTTAATGTCAGATTTTCATTCATCTTCCTCAGTTCCGGCGAGCTCGTTGAGCTTGTCTGGAGCAATCTTTTGTCTTTTTAAAACATCGATCACCTTCCTTAATCTTTCATGAACATTTCTTACATCATAATTCCCTTATTGGATCACCTATTCGCCCAGACTAGCTCCACCTTCACCAGCTGCTTCCGCTGTCCATGGCGGAAGTAGCTGAGCCTAATCCACCTCCACTGGGGTCCTCCATCACTTAACCATCACTTAAGGGCCCCTATCTTCACTTTAATTTAAATAATAGTCACTTATAACTAAACACCTAATTTCATTTACTCTCCTGAGCTCGCTATCAATGGCGGCTCAGGAGGAGTTCATATAGCTAATTAACCTTATGTAATTCATTGCCACTTCATTCTGACTTGTTTTCTCCACTAAATTGAGTGGGAAAATAGGTCTTGTGCATAATCAAACTCAAAATCTATTCACTGTGAATTCAAAGCATAACTTTCAATTTAATTGATAATTGAAAAAATTAATGTATTCCTGAGGTTCCTTATGACCTCAAGAAGCTTTTTAGATCATCCATGGCAAGATTTAATGTCGTTTCTACATTTTTAGCCTTTTTCTGAACTCACCAGTGCTCTGGCGAGCTCCGGCAAATCAAATGTACTCTTCAGTCCATAGAACTTCGCGTGAAACTCCAGATCATGTATTTGAGGTTCACTGATCATTCTGAAGCAATTTGTTTGAGGTTTTAAGACCTGGAGCTCCTTCTAGACCTTTGTCCTCTCCAACTCCGGCAGAGTTGGAGATGATTGTTGGTTAGTGTCAAGCTTCATTTTAAAGGTCTAGAAGCATCAGAAGGATGCCCTGAGATCAATCCAATAGGTCAATCACTGAGATAGACCTTGGTTTGTTCTATTGAACAAACTCACTTAGGATCTTAAGCGACAAGCCTGGAACCCTAGAAATACAAGTTGAAACTTCCTTTTGAGAGTCTAAATCTATTTCTAAGGTGAAATAGAAGTTAATTAAGCCATTAATTTCATCTGAGATGACCTAATTTAGAAAGTCAAATTTCAAGGTTTAATGGTCAACTTTAAGTCTGGTATGTGGATTTAGGGTTCAATGAGAGAAATTGATGAGTCCAATTTGTTCCTGGGATGATTTTAAATGATTCAAATTCAATTTGGTTGAACTTTGATCGATTTTATAGAAGAAATTGATTGCTGCTCAGTTTGGGTTATTTTTGAACCTAAACTGATGACAGAGAGTTTTTGGTGAATTTCAATGAAAAAATCTACCCAGATAGATCTTTAACAACCTTTAGAGTTTGTTTGATTTGATGAAATAGATCTCTAGCTGTCTATTGGACCAAACAGAACTTGAAATGGAGTTCTGAAGCTCCTTAGCGAAGCCTTTTAGCTTCTTCACCTTCCTAAAACTTCTCAGAGTTCCTTTCCTTCACCTATGCTGCAAAAATACCTTCTGAATCTATTTAGCACCTCGTCTAGAGGTCAAAAGTCACTCTGCAGGTCTTTAGACCTGAAACAAATTTTTGCAGGCCAATATGGTTGTAGCAACCCATACCTTTTCACCCTTCAAATCGAAGAGCAAAACCTTCCCTGAGTATCAAATTGATACTATAATCATGTAGAGCGACCTTAGAGCTTTCCAGCGAGATTTTATTTGATCTAATTGGAGCTCTGTGCTGGCTGGAACCTTTGGTTGATTCTTGGTCTGGAAGTGGAATGGTTAGTCCCACACCGGCGAAATAGAAGCACCCGCCTGTGAATAAAACTAAACAGTGTACAGGGCTATTCGGTCGTCAGCGCAGGGCACATAAATGAGCATATGGGTGTGTGTGTGGGTGCGTACGGTGCGCATGCCTGAATGTGTGTGCGCCTGTGGGCGTGCGAGTGTGGGCCCGTGAGGGCATGTGCATGTGGGTGTTGATGAGGCGAAATCATGTTTTTAAAAGATGTTCGTTGTAGTATAAATGAAATCACCATGAAAACAAATAAGAATTTATAACTCGAAAAACCAAGGCATCCGAGGTCGAACACAGGGAGCAATTGGGTATTTAAAAACTTAAGAGCACAACTCTCAATTTAATAAAAAGCAATAACCAATCCAATCAAAATTGAGAAGCAATGTCAATGTAGAAATAATGCTAAAAAATTGGACGTCTGATGAAAAATCACGTCTTAAAAGCTCTTGCTATAGTGCTTGATTTGTCCTTTTTCTTTCTGATTTTTGCCTTCTCTTTCTCTCTTCTTTCTCTTTCTCTGCGGCTATGCCTCTTCTACCTTCTTTGGCTTCTTCTTCTTTTCTTCTTTGCCTTCTTCCTTCTTCTGTGGCTAAGTTCCTGCTTGGCTTTGGCTTCCTTTACCTTCAGCAGCTACCTTCTTCTTCTTCCTTCTTCTGCCGCTCCTCTGCTACAGTGCTTCTCTTTTCTTCTTCTTCTTTTTCCTTCCTTGCTGTGGCTAAGTCCTTCCTTCTTCAACCTTTGCCTTCAGCCACCCCATCTTCTTCTTCTTCTCTGCCTCTTCTACACTTGGTCTTCTTCTTCAGCCGCTCCTCTTCTTCCTTCTTAGCTTTCTCCTCTTCGGCACTTCAGATTCCTTCCTGCACAGCACAATGGAGAAAAATCTACCCCTACCCCTCCCTACGTCTCTCTCTCTCTTTCCTTCACTCTTAGGTACGCTCTCCCAGAGCCGGGTAATCGGGTCGGGTGTGCGCCTAGGTCTAGGCGCACCGGCGTGGTGTAGTGCGCGAAGAGTGCTAGGTCTAGGTAATCGAGCTGGGTGTCAGGTCCACAAGGGTGGGGGTCGCGAATGAGGCGTGAGCGAGGGAGAGGGACCTCACCCCTGTGTGACTTGAGGCAACCAACCGAAAGCACAAATTCAATATAAGTGTCACTGCCTACCCCTAAGTTTACAAGGTGGGACTAAATGTCCCACCCGCTTCTGCTGGTGTCCGCAGGAGGGAAATCCACTCAATTGGAGCAACTGAGGGTCTCATGAAGTCCTCTCTCAGGCTGGATACCTTCGCACGTTCAATGCGCGTAGCCTAGAGCCCTTATGCTTCAAGTGCACAGCCTGGAGCTCTGAAGCAAGCGGACTTGCTACTGTGATAATGGCGGGAGGATGCTCAGACCTGCACGACACGAAGACAGCCTTGCGGCCCTGTCAAACAATAGGGAAAGCTTCTCCATATCACGGTGAAGGTGAGGGAAGGGTCGGAGTGGCACAGAACGGCCTAAGCTTGCATGCCTAGGTTGGACTGTGACCGTGCGTGTGGGTTTGTTCGGTGGAAGTGTGGGGCATGTGTGGTAGTTAGTGGATGGTCGGAGAGTGATTAGTGGGTGATGGCGGAGGTGAAGAAGTTGGTGGTGAGGCGTGTGGAGGTGCGGAGTGGTGGATGCGTCTCGCCGGAGGTCAGCCGGAGATGAGGAAGATGGAGGTGGACAGTGGCAGTCGAGGGGTGGTTTATGAAATAAAATGAGGGAAAATGAAGAGTGGGAGGAGAGAAACTTATCTGTGGGTATTGGGACGAAGGGGAGGAAGAGGAGACGAGCGGCGCGTATGTGCCATCGTTGGGGAAGACAGCCCTAAGCTGGAGATGACGGCGACGAGGAGGAGGTCAGAGAGGCGTGCGCTGGTGCGACACAACGCGGAGGAACGAGACGAAGCTAACCCTACCATTGGTATGGTGGCAGAGCGACGAGAGGAGGGAGGGGAGATCGCCGAAGCTTGCAGGCGTTTGACCAGAGATGAGGAGGGAGGAAGTTGAGAGGGTATCTGCGACCAAATCAAGCTTGGAAGATGTGCAAAGGACCGAGGGTCCTTTTATAGCTGCTGGCCGAGCCTTTTGTGCTTGGAAGGCAAGCCTTCCAACGCAAATGCCTCGCTGGAGAAGGAAGGTGCGTAGGAGACCCAAATCTCTCGAGCGTTAGCACGAGAGATTGGGTGTAAATCTGATCCGGAGATCTCGTTCAGACGATGGAGAAATCCTTAGAGAATCTCCCTTCCAAATATGGGAGGAGATCTCTAAGGATTCGAGGAGATATCAGCCTCAAATCCTCGCCGGAGTGGAATTCCTCCGCTGTAATGGTAGAGGGACCTGAATGTAAGGGTGGCGAGGAAGTTAGGGGGCTCTACGTAAGGATTTTCAAAAGTTAGGGGCCAAAATGTAATTGGGTGGACCATTTTGCAAAGTAGGTCAAGATGACCTTCCCTTAGGCCCAAATTTTGGTACAAACCTAATTTGGACCTAAGGAATCCAATGGTAAAGTTAGATTTTAGGTTTGACCACGTTTGACTAGACATTTTGCATAAAAACTTAGATTAGGTTAAATACTGAGCTAGGACCCCAATCTAGGTCAAAATAGGTTCCAAAGGCCAACTTGAAGGTTCTAAGACCTAGGGGATATTTTTCCATGAATTATAGAGGGTTTAGTTGATTTTTATCTAGACTGGAACCTTATTGAATTAAGCAGGTTTGTTTTAGAGTTACAGAATGTCATTTAATTCTTAAATCTCACAATAACCCTTTTCTGACTGAACCATCCCACTTTTCCTCTTATTAAGTCCAATTGACCTATGTTTAACCCTTGAGAAATCCCATTGATGCATTGCAATGGTGAAATTGCAATTTTACCCTTCAGTTCATGTTTCCTTCCCAGAACAGTAAACCCTTGACTTAGGCCTTCCTTTAGGTTATGTAGGAGCTTTTGTTTACTTTCTCAGGTCAAAATGAGCTAATTAGAGCTCATGATGAGGCTCTCATCAGTGGGCCTGGGAGGTCGTGGGTCGGAAAAGCTCGAGACTATGCTGAATCGAAAATAAACCAAATCGAATAAAAACCAGGCTTGGACCCAGTAAGGTCTGGTCCCACCCTGATAGGGGTGTTGTGTATCCCGGACCGATCCAAGTAGCCAACCTTAAAAGCTAATTTTTGGTTCAAACAATGGGTTCAAACCGGTTCGGCTCAAAAGAGCTAAAAAGGAAGAGGAGAAGAAGAGGAGAGCTCGTTAAGGTTGAATAAGATAAATAGGCCGAAGAGCAAAGGAAAGGTAAACAGAAAAAATGAAAGAAATAAGAAGAAAGAAAAGAAAGAGAATAAGAGATGTATAAGAAGACGAGCTCGAGAAATGTAAAGGATTAAGAGAAAAGTAAAAAGAAAAGAGAGAGAGAGAGAGAGAGAGAGAGAAAGGTAGAAGAAGAAGAGAAGAAAGATTGAGGCTGAAGATAGAGAAGAGTAAATAGTGGTCTAATTTCTTGTATTTTACTAATTTCTTTTTGAGGTTAATGTTGTAATAAGGCATATATACATTGGAATTACTTTTTCTTGCCTTAATCTTTTGTAAATAAAAAGAAATTAAAAGAAATAAACATGTTTACTTGTTTGTAATAGTAAATCATATGTGTAAATGTGTTTTCCTTATGGAATTTTGCATGTTTTTCAATTAGAAATCCTTAAGCAAAATTCATATTCTTAAAGTAAATTTAATTATAATTCCCATAAGTAACTTAGGATTTAGTGGTGAATTTAAATTAAGTAATGACTCCCAGCGAACGACCTGGACTCAACCAGTTAAAAAGAAATAAAATCTAAAATGTTAGGTTAACTTGACCCTATACTACTCAATCGACATAAATTCAAGTTGACCTAAGTTACTTTCTTTTGCACATAATTGAGCATAATTAACTTAATTAACTGTGTTAAGAAAGTTAACCACCAATGGTCCTATTGGGATGTCAGAATTATTTTTGAGGAATACCTTAATAGGATAAGGTGAGGGGGTTACATCCTCAAGAAATTTTGAGTCTAGTTTGTTACAGGTGTTTGGAAAATCTAGGTATGATGGACCAGCTTCACAGCTTCCTATGGCTGGCTCGTTATCGGGAACACTTGTAACTGGATCTGCCCAACCCACATCATGATGAGGTTTTTCATTCTGCGTAAAAGCAACCTTTGGTTCCATTTAGGTTGGGGGTCCATACCAATAATCTCCATTTTCGTACATGGGCTCTAGGAAATTATATTGATCCTCAAAATTGTCCCAAGATATCCCATTGGTTTCTGAGTGGTGGTATGGGTATTTCTGATCAATGGCTTGTTGCAACATATTTAGCATATTCCTACATTTCTCAATGAGATCCTGGTGTATTTCCCAAAGTGGTGGATTAGTCAAACATTGTAGATACTTAATGTTACGTAATCTCCACAATTCACTATATTTTGATAAAAGAGCATCTCGGGTTGAACCACATATCATTTGTGTTAACATCATCTCGACGCGGTTTATAAGAAGGGTTGTTGTTTCTGGTACATTAACATGAATGCCACTAAAGGGATCTGAGGTCCTGTCAAATTCTTCTCTATGTCTAAGGGAAACCTCGATCATTTTCTTTTATGCTCATACAGGGTTTAGGTTTATTGAGTATCTTTCCTATGTTGTTAGGTTGCATCTCCAAGTCAGGTGGTGGATCAGGATGAAGAATCAAATGCAGATCCAGATTGATTTGATCAGATCAGATCAGATTTTACCCATAAGATCAACTCTAATGGAGGCCTCTAAGTCAAACCTAGGGTCCTCTCCTATGTGTGTGCACTAAAGAATAGATGAAGGATTCGATGTGTATTGGACCCAATCAAGGCACCCAAAAATTTTGGATGACTAAGGCTATTTGAGGCAAATGGGCCTCTTGATCAAAGATCCATACACCCTAGAATTACTTTGGCAGCCAGGAAGGGAGAGTCCTGCAAAGGCCCCTACACGGTAGAGTGTCCCCACGGATTATAGGGTTTCCCCCACCTAACATTTCTTGTCATTGAGGTTCCAAGTAGATCGAAATGTGCGAATTGAGACCTAAGTCTACCAATTTTAGCCCTAATCGTGCCTTGAATTTCACTTAATTTAGAAGTTATTTCAATTTGTGACCTAATTTGTAGGTTGATTGATTCACAAAGTGAACCAACTTCACCTGACTTGTTCTAAGGTTGAGGATAAAATTTTGGTCAGAGCACCCAAATCACCCTGAATTGGTTCTCAACAGGTTATTATATCCCAAATTTTAAGATTCAAGTGAATTTAGAGCCTTGGTTTTAGGGTTCACTTGATTAGATCGATTCAAACAAGGGCTTGGGTAGCACACAAATGCAGGAAGATCAATTTCCTTAGTTGTAGGCAAGTGTGTACTAACACTTTAAAACCCTAATGTGAAAACCCTAACTGGTTCTATTTCAACTCCAATTTGATTCTAAATATGACACCTTGGACTCAAACAAGAAAGTGAGTAGTCCAAGATATTGAGAAATTTTAGTGCAAATCCCTAATAGGTATAAGAAATGTGGATGGGGAATCTCTAATCAAATCATACCAACTTAAATCTGATTTCAATTAATCTCGCAAATTAGGAAACTCTTTGCCTTTAAATGATATTACAAGGAAAGTAAGGCAAGTGGATCCTAATTGATTTGTTTTCTTTTTTCTTCTTCCCAAGATTAAGAGGTGATTAGGGAAGAAGAGAAATTTTACCTACCCTTGGTGTAGCTGATTGCACGAAAGATCTCCTCGTGATGTACCTCGCAACAATGAAACAAAAAAAATAGGGCAAGTCAGAAATCAACTCAAGAATAATAGGACTAGTGGTGAATTACACGTTGCTCCCCGACAACGGTGCCAAAATTTTTCGATCGAAATTCATTGTATTTTAGGAAAATAGTGCATCATAGTATAGTAACGGAAATCAATATGACATTTAAATTTATAAAGCTCAAATAACTGTGAGTTCTGACGTCGTTCGCAGGGAACAAATATGGAATTCAATCACAAGTCAAATAGGAGAAATAATGAACACAATAATGAATCCATAATAAAGATATGAAATGAATAAATAATCTACTAAAAATGTATTCAATATGAATCAAAATGTATTTCATAATTAATGGGACAAAAACATAAGAGTCTAAAAGGTAGTGGTTGAGACCACCAATTAAACTTCTCAATTAGGCACAAATCCTAAGGTTAATGTCTCAAATACTTAGCCACGTCAGATCAGAGTACTCGGCCAAATTAGATCTCAATATCTCCATAATAGCCAAGATCAGTTGTCTCTAAGGCACATCAAATGCCTTAAGTTCATTTATCATAAACCCCAGATCCTCATAATTTTGCCTAAGTGTAGGCACATTTCCTGAGGTATACAGTGCAAAGCATGCCCCTTCCTTCCTTAGAAAATTCCCTTCTCTGTTTCTTTCCTAATCGGGTTGGTATATAGGTAATCAGATTAGAGGCCCAGACCTGCGAGGCGTAAGTGCGGGCGAGGGCATGCGTGGGCATGTGCAAGGGGACCTCACCCCGTGCTTACTGATGCGATAAGGCATAACACATAAAATGTTATAAATCGAATTCCAATTTAAATTCCCACGATGTGGGACTAAACATCCAAGCCATCTTCCCACATGTTGCAACAGGAGTTTCTCGTCCAATTAAAGCTGCTGTTGGAGTTCCTTCTTTAATCCAAGGCTTAGGTGGTCTTCTGGAGTTGGTTCACACTGACTGGAGGTGGAGCCGAGGTTGGAGGTTTGCAAAGTATGGCCATCGGTGACGGAGTTGATGCTCGCGACGATGATGACCTGAAAGCACTAACACAGGCCTTGTGTCATGCCTGGAATTTGTAATACCCTTAATAGGCTAATTAAAAACATTAATTGGTTGCTTAAGGAAAAATTAAGGATTTTGGGAACCTAAATTTAGTGATTTTATCCTTGGAAGTAGAGAAATACCCTAAGTCATTAACAAATGTTAAATAAGTAAAATTATGAGGGGACATTTGTGAGAAAAAACATGTTCGGAGGCCTTTCTTAAGGCTTATGAAAGAAGTGGAAGGTTTGTATGCAAATTTCACAACCCTTACATGAGAGAGAGATGTTTAAAAATTTAAAAGAAAATATCATTTTCTTCTCCCCCCTCAGCCAGTTCATTCTCCTCCAACTGATGCACCCTCATCCCCCTCCTCCCTGTCGGTTGCCGCTGCTACTACGAGGAGGAGAAGTGAAGGACAAGGAGGAGAGCTGTTGCTGCAGCTGTTGTTGAAGTTGCTACTGTTGCTGTTGTGGTTGCTGCTGGTATTGTGTGAAATAAAAAAAAAGGAGAAGGGAGGAAAGGAGGTGGTGTTGCTGTTGTAGTTGCTACCATTATCGTTGTTGATGTTGTTACTGCGATTAGGAGAAGAGAAAGGAGCTCCAATTGAAGTAGGATTTCTCTCTATGAATCCTTCTTTTATTCCTATGCCGAGGAATATTAGAAAAAGGTGGTTTGTGTATAAAAATACCATGTTGCATGTGAGATGGTAGAGAACTTTTCGATTTTTGGTTTCCACGCTTATGGATGATAAAGGGGAGGGTTTCCATCTAAATTGACAGATAGGCTTATAGATAAAATGATAGGTGTTTGGCAATGTGAACTAGGTGTTGAGAGCACCTAGTCCCAATATTGATGATCAGTACCGGTACTAGTTGACCTAGTACCACAATGTAATGCACTAAACATGGACTGAGAGCACCCAATACCAGTACTTGTGATCAGGATCGGTACTGGATGACTTCAGTCGATGAATTGGGGCTGCCCAGTACTGGTTCTAGTGTTCAGTACCGGTACTGGCTGGGTTATTTTGGTACTAGGCTAGTGGTGCCTAGTACCGATACTTGTGTTTAGTATCGGTACTGGTTGGGCTAAGAGATAAACGACTGATGGTGCCTAGTATCGGTACTGGTGCCCAGTACTGGTACTGGCTAGAACCTGTGATTTAGTTTTGGTGGTTATCAGACATCTGATAAATTCATTAGACATCTGATAGCCTTAATCTTGATGTTTGATCTCTTGGTTAGATGTCCCTGCAACTCGTTTGCAGTTCTAAGGACTAAGCCCCTAGTGATTGGACGTTTAACAATGCATCAAGATGTCCAATGTGCTCATTTGGGACCTTTAACCAAGGAATCAGCTGGTCGCCTGTAACTGTTTGTAGTTTTTGGTATGGGAAGCCATTTTTGGGTGTCTGGTCTTATAGTTAGACATCCAAACTAGTCTCTAGACTTCCAAGGAATAGTTTGGACATCCAATGTTGTTGTCTTGGGACAAGTCTCCCTGGTATTTTATCTCAGGATGTTCGGGATGTGTGGCAGAAGACCTATGATGCATCTTTGGACGTCTAACACTTATGCGGGATCTCCAATAAGATACATGTGGTCTTGTTTTGTGTTGAATTTCCCATATGAACTAGGAACTTAACATAATTAGTTAAATCCCTGTCTGATGTCCAGAAATGGAAGATATTAATCCCTGTCAGCATCTAAGGTTAGAAACTTGGAGTTTTGTGCATAATTAGAACTTATGATGGTTAGTCATAATGAGAAATGGAGCGAAACTAAATGTGATGCATGAGGCCATGTCGTCGGGATACCTGTGAGGCCAAAATGCATGGTATAAACTAAACCTATGGGTCCTAGTATGGGTATAGAAACCCTGATTGGAGAAATAAGCACAACTTTGGGATGATAGAGTGTGGGTTCTAGTAGGAACCCTGCAAATGATAAAATATGAGAAATGGAATATGGGATTTAAAGTTCGATACTTGATGCTTGAGGCATCTAGTACCGATACTGGTAATTAGTGTTTGTACTAGCTAGCTTAGCATGAGCTAGAGGTGGAGCTTAAGTCAAGTACCGAAGGCACCTAGTATCAGTATCAATGACCCATACCAGTACTGGATGGGTTCGGTAGCCATGACAGTGGGTGCCCGACACCAGTACTGGTGTCGGCTAGATCATTTGGAAGGTGTGGTTGGTGCCTGGCACTGACATCGGCATTTGGTACCGATACTAGTTGTGTTGGAAATTATACCAGGATTGACTAATGCTAGTACTAAGGTCTAGTACCAATACTGGTCAGCCTGTTGGAGGCTATGCTATGGGTGCACAGTATCGGTACTAAAGCTTAGTATCATACTGGTACTCCACAACCTGGTGAGTGAAGAGGGTGCCCAGCACCGGCACCTAAGACTACAACTGGCACTGCTGTACTTTATCTTCGGTGTTCGAGCTTTAAATAAAGATAGAATTGGCTTAATCTAGCTAAGGTTGGGATTAGAACTTTTGAGATCAATGATCTCTTGGGTTCGAGATTCAGACACGTGTGTATTGGTGGTCTTGATTACAGAGGGTCTTAGTGGTGCAAAACTCAAGTTTCAGGCACGAAAGGTAGGTTTTGCAGTCTTGGTTTGGACAAGCATCTTGACCTAGCAATAGATCTTGATTACCTGATAACAAATGTATTCTATTTGAGTGTGCTAATGATAGGGAGCAGGTCCCTGATGTTTGATGGTTTGTTGAACATAATAATTGTATTGAACTGTGTGATTCTAATAATTAGAAACCCCGTGTAATGTTAGAACCTAATTAGGAGTCCAATAGGTGCCACAATGGACAGGGATGAATGGAAAAAAAAAAAATTTGCAATGAGACCCTAGATGGGTGAAGCTTGTGTGTGTGTGTAGGTGTGTGCGTGCACCTATAATTTGAGCAGGAAGCTCCCTAAACACATTAAAAGCAAAATTTGAATCGATTAAGTAATGGCTTGAATATCATAAGATGACATCTGTGACTTGACCCGAGTCTAATAAAAATGATATGCTTGGATCTAAGGTCTTGAGTAAGGCCCCAGGAGATCCACTCGGTCCTTAGGACTTCGTTTCGGGCATGCAACCCAAATGAAATTAAAGGGATGGTAAGTCAACTAGGTGAGCTCGTAAAGCTGCACCCTTGGACTTGGTGAACCACAGGTTCACTGTTCAGGTAGAAGATTCGAGCCGTTGGGATAGCAAGAGGCTACCAAGAAGATTTGCCTCGAAACAGGAAAGGTTCCTAGGTTTGATGACAAGCCTTGGGCTATCACTGGTGTTTGGTACTTGAACGTACTCGAATCTGACTCGATGCAAAGGTACTCAAGCAAGAGGCTCACTAGGCACCCGCATGTGTGGAGATGGTCGGGGTACTGAGATGGATTGGTTGAGATCACGTCCGATAGCGGATTGAGAGGGCACACTTGAGGATTTCTCTCCTACAGGGAGCTGCTCCTAGCGGGAGCATTGGTGTGGCTCAGCAATTCTAGCCAAATCCTGCAATGATGTTCTAGTTTGATCTGTGACTAGTCCTTGTTGGACATTGATTGGGCTCGTGTTTCGTGATCACAAGCCATAGGCTTGGGTAGCTCCCAAGAGGCCCGACTCTTCTGACTGAAGTTAGCAAAGTACTCACTCAATACATCAAGAATGGGCATGCCTGATGAATAGACTACTAGCCTCTCCCTTGGCCAGGGTAAGACTATCAGGCTGGAATTCAAAGGAAAGGATGCGTCTCAATCTCCTCTAGTAGAGAGGTATGATTCCCAGAATCTGATCATTGGGACGAGTGAGGGAATAAATTATTCTACCAAATTATGGGAAGAACTTGGGTAATTTGTTAATGGGTTACTGGACCAAGGTGATTGGTCGTGCCGAGTAGGGTTCAAGTTTCTTGAACCTAGAGTGTGGGTTTGGGCTAGGAACTAGCTAGTAAATGAAGTTGCACACTATCCTGTTTGGTTGAGATACAATAGATGATTGTTCTCAGCTAAGCCGATTGGCTCATCCCTACTTTGTGACCTACTTTCAAGTTGTCATCATGGGTCATTGACGTATGAAATTTGTCGTTATGCAAGTTTGTGCAGGCTCTATTGATAGGTACATTTTATGCTTTGGTTTACTGCAAGTTTATGTTTTGTTACTATTTTCCTGTATCAATTATGTGCCATTCTTTTCGGATTTTCTTCCATTTTATGTTGTAAATGAAACTCCTTTATAGGTCAACTTAGTTAGGTACAACTCGAATTAAATAAACCAACACCTCTTTCTTTTCCGTCCCTAGGGACTCTAACCCTCATTTAGGGGTTTGGGTTTTTGAGGTGTGACACCTTGGGCCCCAATTAGATAGTCCATAAGCATCGCCAGAGCACGTGGAGTGTGGTGGTGGTGTTCGTTCGGTGATAGGTGGACGAGCATGGCTAGATGGTGTTAGGAACGATGGTGGTTTATGGGTTTGTTCGGTGCAATTGGGGAGTGGCCAAAATGAATAATTAGGTTAGGGCTTTTAGCCGTTGGATCGTAAGGAAGGTAATGGTGGTGGTAGCTAGTTGTTTGTGCAGTGTAGCAGCTATATGAAGCTCGCCGGAGCTTTGCTAGCCATGGAGAAGATGGAGAGGGAGAGAGTGAATCGTCAGTTGAATTGGGGTCCTAAGGGCCTAAACCTAAACTAGAGAGTAAGAGCAAGAGAGAGGACTAGCTATTTGGATGAAGAGAAGAATATTTCGTGCCGGCGTACTTTTTTGGACACGGAGAAGATGAAACCTTTGGTGACGTGGACAACAAGGAAGAAAGGGGGAGGATGCCTCCACTTTGGCCGATGAGAAGTGGATGACGAAGAGGAAGATGATGGCGCACCCAATTTGGTCGTTGGGAGGCTGGAGAGAAGGGGTTGAGGGGGCTTACAGGAGTCGAGGTCAGAGGCAGCTGGAGAAGGAAGAGAACACTTGAATTTAGCCTGAACCTAACTAGTTTGGACCTAGGAACTTCGGGGAGCTTTTATAGAGCTCGATTAGACCCTTAAATGCCCAAATTTCGTGAGTTTGCTCACGGATTTGGAAACAAAAATCCTACAATTTCTTCAAGTTCACTAGCGCTTTGTGCAGTAAATCAGGGGCCAAAACCTAATTGATTTGATTCTCCATAATGTGAACACCAATCCCACCAAATTTAGTGGGATTTGGTGTTGATTTATTGTTGTTTTGAGTTGGTCAAGGGTAGCGGTGTTGGGTTTGACCGCAGTGTTGGATTTCACAGATGGAGGGGGCATATCTGTGACAAAGATGAAGAAATTAGGGGCATATTTGTAATAAACTTGAAATCTAGGGGTCTGAATGCGAGAAATAGAGTTTCTAGAGGCTAAAATGCAAACTAGGTTAAGATGGACTCTGATTGGGCCTAAATTTTGCTGTTAAGCTAATTTCGATCCAAGGAATCTAATGGTAAACTTGGATTTAGTTTTGACCATGTTTGACTATGTAAATTACACAGAAACCCAAATTAAGGCAAATTCTCATCTGATTCTCTGTTCTAATTCAAAATAGGCTTAGATGGTCAATGTGAAGATACCAAACTTCTTAGAATATTTTTTCATGAACTTTAAGAGGTTTAGATTGATTTTTTTTTTACCATAACTCTTTCAATTCAAGTGTGGCTGATAATTAGGGTTTTTAGTCTTGTTTTAGTCCTCGAAATGCGTGAAACCCTGATTCTGTCAGTGTGAGCCCACTTCTTGGTCTTTTAAGTCCATTTGACCTTTAATTAACCCCTGAGTAAACCCATGGTTAATCTACATTTGTGATGTGCTGTTAAAATAGTAGAATTAAACCTATTTTCTTGTCTTCTTCTCAGATCGGATCAGTGTAAAATTATGGTCCTCAGATGATCATTTAGGACCATTTATCACTGGATTCTAACTAAATTAAGTTAGTTATGATGAATGATGGCATTACCATCAATGGGTCACAGATTGAGCCAGGTTCACACTATTCGTAGATTCCCTCCCTGAGGAAGCCTAGATAGCAGTGGTTGGGCGATTTGCTCCTTGCTAGTTCACTAATTCTGCCAATTTTCTGTACACCAAATCAATTTTGGCCTTTTTTTGGCAAATCAGCTCCCTATCAACCTGACTTGAATTATCTTAAATTTCATTAATCAATTCTCTAGGTTGATCAGACCTACCATAAGTATCCAGGGAAGCGATATTTAGGGAATTCTTGCTTATATTTGATAGCGGATTACGCATGATTTGTAAAAGCGGGTTTTCAATGTCGTTGTAACACGCAAATTTGCATACGCTTTTAAATTTATAAACCTAGATAGGGGAGTATCTAGGGTCGTCTAAGGAGGCCAAATGTTTGCAATAGTGATTCTCTTGCTTGGAATAAATCTCAACTTTCTTTTTGGTATTTTTCAATATATCATTTTTTTCGTTTTTCAATTAAGACAACATGTGAAATGGTGGCAGGAAGGTAATTTACACTTCAATTTAACTACTACTTCTAAGTGGAAAGTAAATCCTCTCCCTAAGCTCACTCTAGGTAAGTGGAGGCCTAGAATAATTAGGGAGAGGGAGTGGAAAATGCTAAACAAAGTAAGTAGAAATGCAAAATAGAAAATTGCAAAGAAGGCAACTTAGATTGATGAAAAGTGTTTTACAAAAAAAAACCTAGTAGAGGAATGCTTCTACTACCAGAAAAATTAAAATAAAGAAAAGCAAACACAAATCCTCTAGATAGATGGTGAAGAAGAGGGCTTCTTGCTCCAAGGTTGGTGGCTCCCAAGCTTGAAAAGAATCCTTCAACTCCTTCCTTGCTGTACTCCGCCAAGGTAATGTCCTCCAAGGCAAGCCCTAGGGGGCGTGCCCTAAGCTTCTCTCCAAGGGTGGACGTCCACCCTAGGTCCTTCTCCCTTGCCTGGCCGTCCTCCTTGAAGTGGAAGAGTCCTCCTCCTTGGCGTGGCCCAAGTTGAAGAGAGTGGGGAGAAGAAGGCACCAAAAGGGCTGGTGATGTGCCCCTTTAATCTCCTTCTCTACTCCTTCTTCTTGGCCGTAGGTATAGGTGGTTTGGGTAGTAAAATACACTAATGGAGGATGCCCCAAAATGGTGGTAGGTGGTGGGTTTTTATAGAATAGGAAGGGGGCTAAGGTGACCCTTGAAATGGAGGGCTAGGATGGAAGGATGGAGGTGGTTAAGGATCCAATGGCCAAGGGTGTTTGGCGCCACCTTAGGGGACACCTAAGGGGTGGTTATGTGTGCTGGCACCCCTTGATATTGGTGCCAAAATGGCTTCTAGAAGAGGGTCTAAGTGTTGGTGCTAGAGCACCACGATCATTTGTTTTGATGATAACAAAACACGTGTTATTTAACATTTGCAATTTGAGTCCTAGATTTCAGGTCAATTGCAAATGTGGACGTGTTTAGACGGAGTTCAAGCTCGCATCCAGGACGGATTGGAGGAGCTTAACGGAAAACAGAGGAGGTTCGCGTGGAGCGAAAGATTGGAGATGGAAGACAAGAAGAATAGGATAGATTCTTTTTTATCCTTTCATGTATCTCTTGTATTTATTTTCTTGCTCTTTATTTTCCTTAGACATTATGTTAAAGAGCCTCAAAGAACCCTAACAGTAGTCCTAGGAACACCTGCACAACCCTAGGATACTTAGGTTTTCTGTAGAACACTTAGAAAACCAATATAGGGTTAAAACAGACTTTCCAGACGTCTAATTCATGAATCAGACGTCTGATTTTAAGACGTCTGACTGTTGTTTCAGACGTCTGATAACTGTTAGGCTGGACATAGTTAGTTCTGTCTGATGAAATCAGACGTCCAGACCTTAGACCAGACGTCTTAGGAGACGTCTGATGACTTTGCCAGACGTCCAGTTAGTGGACCGTTGGCTGGCTTAGAAAACACTCAAGATTATGACCGTTAGAGCCTTATCAGACGTCCATAGGACTTTACAGACGTCTGATAAATGACCGTTTTGCCTCGGCTGACCCAAAATCTCTTCTCAGAGATTTTCTAGCCGTTGCAACGTTTGGAAATCAATTCCCACAGTAAAAGTAGGTTTCCAGACGTCCAGACATAGTGCCAGACGTCCTGTATGCCGTCTGATGGACTTGCACAAAAACCCTGTTTAGATCTGATTCAAGTCAGGGAGAAACCCGCACAGAATCAGACGTCTGACCTTGAAATCAGACGTCTTAAAGTGGCCTTCCAGACGTCTGATGCCAGAATTAGACGTCTGATAACCCTGTCAAATGCAATCATTGTCCTGATTTCGGCCTGATTCTCTTGGGCTTTGCACCCAACGGCTATAGAACATTTCCTAATCCTTCTAAAGCCTTCCTAAGGCCTCTATAAATAGAGGGGAACCTTTGTAACACTTGGAGACATAAGAGACACACTTAGAAAAACAAGAGACATAAGATATACACCTAGAGAGACCAAGATACACAAGAAACAATTTGTATTACACTTTCCACTCTCTTGTGTCCTAGCTAGCTCTTGCTCTCCAAGCTCAAGCACCATTCTCTTGAGAGCATCAAGCTGTTGCGCACCCGCTCTCCCACCGTAGTTCACGAGAGCGAAGTTGCGCCGTCGCATGGCTCACGCACCGCGTCATCGTCGACGCACTCCTTGCAAAGGGGAGTTTCCTAAATCCTATAGAAGCTTAGGTTTATTACTTTGTTGGATCTATAGGTTTGTTGTTTATTTTACCTTTGTCTTTTGGTTGGGTATTCGCTTTGCGAATTCCCGTCTCCTTCGTGGGACAAAATCCTTCTCGTGGAGAGAAGGGGTTGAGGAACGCTACCCTCGTACTTGTAGCGTGGTTGTACTGAGGTTGAATCACCCTCGTTTTAAAGTGATTCATTTAGTGGAATTGATCAACTAGGTTGATCGGAAAATCCTAACTCGAGAGGGTTAGGTGGTGGTTTTCACCCGGTTTGGGTTTCCACCTAAAAACTTTTTGTGTACATTGTGTGATTGTCTTTTTGAGATTGCTTTATATTTCATTTACGCATTTTTTACGTCACACTGATCTCACCCCTCCAAGTAGGGAAACTACATTTGGTATCAGAGCAGGTTTTCCGCCGACAGGAGTAACATCCGTGGAAAGATCACATGGAGGGAAGCTGTTCCACAAGCAGGATTTCCGAGGGGCAGTCCACAACCCGTCCGCCGTTCTTCGACGGGAGCAACTACCCCTACTGGAAGTTGCGGATGAAGACGTGGCTTCAAGCCACCGACTTCACAGTCTGGGCCAGGTGCGAGACCCCCTTCGACATCCCAGAGAAACCCGCCAGAGGATACTCGCAGCAGCAGATCCGGGAGCTCTCTCTCAACGCGAAAATAATGAACGCGTTGTATTGCGCGCTCAGCTCGGAAGAATTCAACAGAATCTCGCAGTGCGCCACCGCATACGAGATTTGGCACACACTCGAGGTAACTCATGAAGGTACCTCTAAGGTAAAAACCTCAAAAATTAATTTACTTTCTCAAGAATTTGAATCTTTTTCAATGAAATCTAACGAGTCTTTAAGTGAGATGAACACTAGGTTCACTCTCATTGTAAATAACTTGAAAGCTTTAGGAAAGACTTTCATAAAGGGGGAGCTTCAAGGGAAGCTTCTTCGTTCCCTTGGACCGGAGTGGGAACAGAAAGTCACCGCCATCGAGGAGGTGAACGAAATGGAGGAGCTCAACATGGAAGATCTCCTAGGCAATCTGATGGCCTACGAGACTAAGTTGAAGCAGAAGAAGAAGGATACACCGGAGCCTAAACCAAAGAAGACTCTCGCCTTCAGAGCCGCGTCGGATAGCGAGGTAAGTTCCGACGACGAAGACTTTAGAATTTTACTTAAAAATTTTTCCAAGTTTTGTAGGGAATTAAAGAAAAAGAAAAAGGAGAAGAAGGAAAGCCCGAGACGTTGCTACCACTGCAACGAGAAAGGGCATCTGCGACCAGAATGCCCTCTTCTCAAAAAGGAGAAAAAGAAGGCGTTCCAAGCCACTTGGGACGATTCTAGCTCGGAGGAAGAAGAAGAAAAGACCATAGAAGAAGAAACCGCTTGCTTCGGCTTCATGGCCAGAGGAAGCGACAGCGAAAGCGAAAGCGACTCAGACAACGAGGTAAATCTCGATCTTCAAGAAGCTTTTAATGAACTTTTTGAGATTAGTAAATCACTTAGGATAGAAAATAAAAGTATTAAGAAGAACCTTAGTTTTCTTAAAAATGAAAATGATAGGTTAGAAAAACAACTTAAGGACATAGAAGCTAGTCCTAAGGATGATAACCTATTATTAGATAATCATAACCTCATCAATGAAAATAATAAATTGATTGAGGAAAATGTTAGTCTAAAATTAGAAATTTCATATTTAAAGACTAAAATGAACATTATAGAAAAAGAAATTGCATGTCTTAGGGAAAATTCTAACAAATTAATCAACAAAGTAGACAAGTTTTATAGCCCTAAGGTTGAGAAAGGATCTCCATCAAGGAGACCCTCTAACAAATCCGGATCCAAGCCCACTTGGATACCGAAAAAAGAATTAGAATCTTGTTTTGTAGGATTCAGGGATAACTACAATACACAGGACTGGACCTACAAGCTCAAGGCTGGTCAACTCGAGTTAGGAGAACTAAGGAGTAGACCAAGGAGGAGAACAAGACGACCGACAAGACGGCGAACAAACGACGGACCCGCCGCACGTCGACCACCAGATTGGAGACCGGCGCCAATGCCCGGGCCTCCAAGCTACGGATGGGAGCCCCATCCGATGTGGCATCCACCACCACCATTCGGGCCATTTTATTGGCCATGGTAGGTGAGGTAAAAATTCTTAACCCTATCTTATTATCGTAAGCATTTAGATAGGGGGAGTTAAAAAATGATGAGCTAATTGTCAATTTTTAAGGGGGAGAAATAAGGTAGCTAAATTTCCTTTAGTAAGGGGGAGAAAAATAATAGCTATCTTGTTGTTACAAAAAGGGGAGAATATTACCTTTGTTAAAATAAACTCATAGAAGAGCATGTTTTAAGGGGGAGTTATAGGAAATGTAAAATCAATTAAACCTTTTTGATAATGTCAAAAAGGGGGAGGATTTTTTTATGCATTATTATTTACGGTTTTGTCATCATCAAAAAGGGGGAGATTGTTGGTGCTAGAGCACCACGATCATTTGTTTTGATGATAACAAAACACGTGTTATTTAACATTTGCAATTTGAGTCCTAGATTTCAGGTCAATTGCAAATGTGGACGTGTTTAGACGGAGTTCAAGCTCGCATCCAGGACGGATTGGAGGAGCTTAACGGAAAACAGAGGAGGTTCGCGTGGAGCGAAAGATTGGAGATGGAAGACAAGAAGAATAGGATAGATTCTTTTTTATCCTTTCATGTATCTCTTGTATTTATTTTCTTGCTCTTTATTTTCCTTAGACATTATGTTAAAGAGCCTCAAAGAACCCTAACAGTAGTCCTAGGAACACCTGCACAACCCTAGGATACTTAGGTTTTCTGTAGAACACTTAGAAAACCAATATAGGGTTAAAACAGACTTTCCAGACGTCTAATTCATGAATCAGACGTCTGATTTTAAGACGTCTGGCTGTTGTTTCAGACGTCTGATAACTGTTAGGCTGGACATAGTTAGTTCTGTCTGATGAAATCAGACGTCCAGACCTTAGACCAGACGTCTTAGGAGACGTCTGATGACTTTGCCAGACGTCCAGTTAGTGGACCGTTGGCTGGCTTAGAAAACACTCAAGATTATGACCGTTAGAGCCTTATCAGACGTCCATAGGACTTTACAGACGTCTGATAAATGACCGTTTTGCCTCGGCTGACCCAAAATCTCTTCTCAGAGATTTTCTAGCCGTTGCAACGTTTGGAAATCAATTCCCACAGTAAAAGTAGGTTTCCAGACGTCCAGACATAGTGCCAGACGTCCTGTATGCCGTCTGATGGACTTGCACAAAAACCCTGTTTAGATCTGATTCAAGTCAGGGAGAAACCCGCACAGAATCAGACGTCTGACCTTGAAATCAGACATCTTAAAGTGGCCTTCCAGACGTCTGATGCCAGAATTAGACGTCTGATAACCCTGTCAAATGCAATCATTGTCCTGATTTCGGCCTGATTCTCTTGGGCTTTGCACCCAACGGCTATAGAACCTTTCCTAAGCCTTCTAAAGCCTTCCTAAGGCCGCTATAAATAGAGGGGAACCTTTGTAACACTTGGAGACATAAGAGACACACTTAGAAAAACAAGAGACACAAGATATACACCTAGAGAGACCAAGATACACAAGAAACAATTTGTATTACACTTTCCACTCTCTTGTGTCCTAGCTAGCTCTTGCTCTCCAAGCTCAAGCACCATTCTCTTGAGAGCATCAAGCTGTTGCGCACCCGCTCTCCCACCGTAGTTCACGAGAGCGAAGTTGCGCCGTCGCGTGGCTCACGCACCGCGTCATCGTCGACGCACTCCTTGCAAAGGGGAGTTTCCTAAATCCTATAGAAGCTTAGGTTTATTACTTTGTTGGCTCTATAGGTTTGTTGTTTATTTTACCTTTGTCTTTTGGTTGGGTATTCGCTTTGCGAATTCCCGTCTCCTTCGTGGGATAAAATCCTTCTCGTGGAGAGAAGGGGTTGAGGAACGCTACCCTCGTACTTGTAGCGTGGTTGTACTGAGGTTGAATCACCCTCGTTTTAAAGTGATTCGTTTAGTGGAATTGATCAACTAGGTTGATCGGAAAATCCTAACTCGAGAGGGTTAGGTGGTGGTTTTCACCCGGTTTGGGTTTCCACCTAAAAACTTTTTGTGTACATTGTGTGATTGTCTTTTTGAGATTGCTTTATATTTCATTTACGCATTTTTTACGTCACACTGATCTCACCCCTCCAAGTAGGGAAACTACACTAAGTTGGCGCCAAGAAGGATTCTAGAAGGGGTGGTTAGGTGGATGGCTAGGATGGCTTATGTGGGTAGGTGTAGGGTGGATTAAGGGCTGAAAGTTGGCACCAATATAGAGGTGGTTAGGGGTAGTTTTTGGCGTCAACTTTAGGTGTATTTTGGTGGTGATAATGGGGTGAAGGGATGGCTAGGAGGTGGCGCCAACTTGAGTAGGGTAGCTAGCTTAGGTAGGCTTAAGTTGGTGGAGCTAGCTAGGGTTGACTTTGAAGATGGTGGATGGCCAAGGAGCTGGTTGTTAGCTAAGCTAAGCTAAGCTAAGCTAGCTTAGATAATGGAGGAGTAGAGGAGAAGGTGTTGGAGCTAGGGTTTGGAGGGAGGAGATGAGGAGGAGAAGTCAGGAGCTGAAACTGGAGCTGGCTACTGCTGAAGAGGCTGGCATGGAGCTACTCTAGCTGGCTTAGCTTGCTAGTTCTTTGCTAGCTGCTAAGGCAAGCTAAAGTGAGATGGCTTGTACCACAATGAGCTAAGGTGAGCTGGGTCTGGTGCTCCCGGGGAGGGTCAAGCTGGTTGAGGCAGCTAAGGTAGCTTAACTCAACTGAGTTGAGCTAAGCTGAGTCCCCGGGAGCTGGACTTGAGCTTCCTGAGCTGGGATGAGTTCTTCTTCAGCTGGCTGGAGTTGAGTGGAGCTGGATGTAGCTGGATCTGAGCTGGGGTGAACTCCTGTCAACTCAGCTGAGCTAGCTAGAGCTCCCTGTGGACTAGTGGGAGCTGAGATGAGCTAGACTCAGCTAAGTTGAGCTGGATCTGAGCTGACTTGAGCTAGGGTGAGCTAAGATGAACTCTCTTGAGCTGCCATTCAGCTGAGATTAACTGAATGGAGCTGGGATGAGCTAACCCTAGTTCAAATGAGCTAGGTTCCAGCTGCGGTGAGCTGGATCAGGCTGAGTTCCATCTAGTCTGGGCTTCTCCTTCACCATTTGCCTTCTTGAGTGCTAGGGTTTTAGGGATCTATATATCTGTACATCCCTAACACTCACAAAAACATATTAAAAAGACAACAAAAAATGCAATGCATACCTAACCTATTTTATGCCTAAATGCAACCTAAAAACCCGTTTGCGGAGTAAAATCCTAAGAGCTAGGTTTGTTTTAATACATAAGAATGATGATAAACTGGCGTTTATCACACCCCCATGCTTATCTTTTGCTAGTCTCTTAGCAAAACTTAAAACGGAATTTTTGGAAAATCTAATTTTTTCGACTTTTGAGGAGAAAAAGAGATTAAGGGACCTTGGTAGATTAAAACACTGGAGGTACGGGATTTGTTAAAGATAAACATCGGGATTTATTTTTGGATTCAACCATTAGACAGAACAGGATCAATATATCCTCCAGAAAATTCTCAAATTAACCCCTTGTTATTTCAGATGACTTGAAATGTTTGTTTTTAGGATTTTTTTGGCTCATGAATCTGATTCTCAACTTGCAAAATCCTTTAAAACCTTGTGTCTGTGCTTATGAAAAGCCAACATTTATAAGGGCGTGTTACTTTATTTATTATTACTTTTTTTTTTTAGCTTAGTCTTACAACAGATGTGTCGGGATCATCATTCCCATTACCATTCCTCGAGGGAGCTCTGGCACCAGTACTTCGGGATAGCACTATCCATGACACCACCCAAGAGCTCACAACCCCAAAACATGATGTGGTGAAAAGGGGCACTCCAAGCAAACTCAAGCTCTTGCTCCAACACTATAGGTAGAGCACCGTCCAAGACACTTGAGCTGCTAAAATGCGCTTTAATGCTCCGTCTAAAGATATGAAATATAGATATGGAGCAACGCCAAGGTGGTAACATGTTGACATCGCGTCCTCAAAGGAGGCATTTTCCTCCTTCTCGACGGTGGGAACTCAAACCAATGATCTGTTTCAGACTTTTACTAAGTCCAAACAAGGGAGTTTTTCAAATTTTTAGTTATTTTTAAGTGTTGGCTTGTGTGTGAAGAGTGACACAAGAAGTTTCTCAAAACATGCAAGTTTTTGAATCAGAAGCTAAGTCAAATAATTTCCATATTACAAAATAGGATCAAGTCACCTGAACTATCATGAGTTCAAGTGGAATTTTATAGAAGGATATTTGATCTAGTCTAAAATAGACCCTGGAATTCTAATGATCAGATCCATATCCTCATCCTTAGTTTGTTAAAGATTAAATCCCATTGTACCAAAAGTGAACTTTTCGACCTTAGTCCCGATTTCAAAATTTTTCCTCAAAAAGTTTTGAACATTTTTATTTTTTTGGGTATGCAAGCAGGAAATAAATTAAACAAAAATGCATGTTTTTAGGTTTTGAAAATCCTAAATCGATCATAAAATTTAAAAACACCCCCCCCATGCTTAAGATATGCCATGTCCTCATGTATTAGGAGGGAAAAGGGATCACCTTAGTGAAGAACGGTCGGGTTTAGGAGGAACAAAACCTGGAAAAAGAAGAAAAAAGGGAAAGCAAGAAAAAATGAGGGGTTACCTCCCATCCAGTGCTATCTTTTACGCCATTCAGCCGAGTGTGAAGGTATGCACGGAAGACGTAAAATCATGTAGATAATTGGACACTTGGATGCCCGCAAAAAAGGTGTCTTCTTCTAGATCCCTAGAAAATTGATTAGAAATAATATTGGGATCAAAGTTGGATGGAAAATGATAAGTGTAGCTCGAGTCTGGCCATGTTTTTAAATCAGGTTGGATGCCAAACTCACGCGGGGTTGGTGGTAGGTCCGTAAGAAAGGAGTCGGGGAAGGAATGGTGGGGATTGGGGGAAGTAAGTGTGGAAGAATTAGGTGCGTGAATAGTGGGTGGGGTAGGGGGTATCAGGAATAAATTTGGGGTCAAGACAAGTTTCCAGATCACAGATTTCGCCGACCACTGATTCTGAATCAGAGTCCTCAAAAAAATTGTGGTCGGTAAGGGTATCTATTAACATTGTCTCCTCCACCATATTAGAAATTTCAGTATCTGAGTCCTCAAAGAAGTTATCATCATGGAATCTCCTGGAGGATTTAAAAATATCTAAAGTGATAGTTTGTCCTGCACAGTTAATATCCATTTTGCCCGTGTGACAATTGATATTTGCCTTTACAGTGGCCAAAAAAGGGCGTCCAAGGATTATTGGGGAGTCCAGTAATGATTCAGGTGCCTCAATGTCAAGAACCAGAAAGTCTGCAGGGAAGACACAATTCTGGACCTTGACTAAAACATCCTCGATAATCCCACGAGGTTTGATTGTAGATCGGTCGGCTAATTGCAAGGTAACCTCGATGGGTTTTAATTCACCGATCTGAAATTCTTCGAATAAACTTGTGGGAATAATATTAACTGAGGCACCAAGATCAAGGAGGGCGCGATTAAATGTAGTGTCATCAATAATTACAGAAATTAAAGGCACCCCCGGATCTTTCATCCTAGGAGGCAGCTTACTCTGTATGACAGAGCTTACTGTCTCCGAAAGATGTACCTGTCCTAGATTTTTGGCCTGCCTTTTAGGAGTACAAATCTCCTTCAAAAATTTAGCATAGGCAGGTATATATTTAATGGCATCTAGGAGAGGAATATTGATATGAACTTGCCCAAATAGCTCCATGAGTTCTTCTGTAGTGGGCTCAGATTTCTTTTTTTTGTTGGTGGTGGGGTAGAGAGCTTGTGGGAAAGGGACAGGAATCTTGTCTTGAGATTTTTGTTTTTCTTTTTCTTCCTGATGGGGAGGTGGGGAGTCAATTTGCACAGGTATTTCACCAGGTTTGTGTGAAGGCCCGGGGTCAGTGGTGGTTTTCCCACTCCTCAAAGTAACTGCATGCACAGTCGGATTATTAATTGGAGGAGGTGGGGCGCCTGTGATTGTTGAAACCTGGGAGGCTGCTGAGGTGGTGGATTAGGAGGAGGATGATTCGAATAGTGTGGAGTTCTGCCTGTATAATGGTTTCCTTGGTGATTAGGGTTGGGCATGAGTTGGGACGGAAGATGTCTTGCAGGTCTTTGCGTGGGAGTAACCCCAATCTGATTGTTCAGATTTGTGATGGTGCGGGTTACTTCCGTCATTTTTGTTTGCATATCCTGCAGGGTTCGCATCATCTAGACATTGATGTCTTGTTGGGATGGCCCAGGATGGAAGTTTGGATTCGACCCATACCCATTAAAATGATATGGTTGGGAGGAAACTTGATTATTCCAGGAGTAGTTCGGGTAATTTTTCCAATTGGAAGAATTTTTAAAGGGCTCCTGGATGGCAGAAATATTTTGAGTGGGGTTAAGATCTGGATAGTTGTAATTCCCCAGTGAATCATGGGCAACCTCAGAATAATCAGCAGGGGTAGTGTTGAGATTGTGCAAATTTTCTCTTTGTGGAAAGTTAGGTTGGGTTAGATGTGGGTGTGGAGCTTGAGTTGATGTGGCCAGTCTTTCCTCAATTTTCTTTTGATTAATATGCATCTGGTCGAGTTTTTGAGCAATCAATTGAAGATCGTCTTGGGTGACAGGGATAGATTGAGTGCCTATTTCATGAACACCGAACTGCGGGTTTTGAGTTCTGCAAAATGTGTTCATGGAAGCTTGATTAAATGAGTTTTCACTCATTTCTTCAAACAGGTCATAGGCACTTTCTGCATCTTTATTTAAGAAGTTGCCGCCACACGAGGCGTCGACAAAATGTCGGATTTGATCTTCTAATCCATGATAGAATATTTGCACGAGCTGCCATAAAGGAATCTCGTGGTGCGGACAACTTCTTAAAAGATCTTGAAATCTTTCCCAAGAATCATGGAAAGTCTCACCAGATTTTTGGTGAAAGGTCGTAATAGATCTTCGCAAGGAATTGGTACGACCTATGGGAAAGAATTTCTTGAGGAAGGCGCTTTTGAGCTGCGGCCAAGTTGTGATGGGTCGACCAATGGTCCTGAACCAATAAGCGGCCTTATCTTTAAGATATAACGGAAAAAGCCGCATCAGCCATATGTCTTCTTGCACATTTCGGGAATGGGTTGTTTGTGCAAGAAGAGTTAGCTCTTCAAGGTGGCTAAAAGGGTCTTCCCTAGGAAGGCCATGAAAGTGTTTAATTAGGTTCAGGACCGCAGGCTTGATCTCAAAGTCCCCCTCCGGTATGACCACCCCTGGTCGTTCCTCATAATAAGACGGATCATAGAAATCTTTTAGAGGAACAACAGGATGCTGACGAGGTGGTGGGTTTGGCCTTGGATTGGCTAGGTTTTGGATGTTCGTAGTCAATGTTTGTTGATTGGAATTTAATTTATTAATTTGATCGGCCATCAATTTTAAAAGATCAGGTAGGGGGTCTTGATGTTGTGTGTGGGGCAACTCAAGATTAGGGAGCTCCAAGTGTGGGAAGTTAATGGTGGATGGGTTTTAGGTGGAAGGGTTAGAATTAGGGTTAGTGGTGGGGTTAGAGGTGGAAGTGGAAGGGTCAGTGGACCTATTTTGTTGTGTTTCCATTTTTTCAGGAGAAGAAGACAGAAAAAGTGGTCTTTTTGCGTGGGGGACGAAATCAAATGGTCCTTCCAAGTGCGGATTTTGAGACCGTCGCCAGTGCATAAAATGGAAGAACGGGAGGGGAGAAGAGAAAGAGATGAGAGAAAGTCTGCAATTCAAACAAACAAAACTAGACCTAACTTAAATGTGACTCCCTAATAATAACCTAAGACTTGGTCTATATAGGAAATAAGTAGTCAGTAGTGAATACCCGTTCTATCAACAAATCTGGCCAAGTTGCTTAAGGGGAGGTTTGGGCCCAAACGTTTCCCAGGGAAAACCCCAAGTGCTTGTACAAACCCGCGCTTGGTCGTTTGACACGGCCCCTCAGCCTGAACACCAGATATAAATGACAGAATTGGTACTAACTAAAGAAAACTTAAGACCTAAATAGCAAGCCTAAGTTGATAAAGCCTTAGGGGTCAAGTTGCTATAAATTTTAATTAAGTCTAGGATGCTATAGTGCACACGGAATGTGGAGGGTGTTTATTGGGATGTTGCCCTGTTATTTTTATTTTTTGTGTGTGTGCAGGAATTGGAGAGTGGCTCCAATGAAAATCAAGTTGTCACAAAATTTTTTTTTTGTATTTTTGTCTTTTAGGATTTGATTTAATTAAATGTATTTTAGGGTTTCTCTAGTTAAATTTTCAAACAAGTTCGAAAATCCACAATCAAAGGAAAACAAGTTGTATGGGTGATTGTATATTTCCTTTAAATTGAGTCTCTAGAGAGAAAGAGGAAACCCTAAGCCAATTGTCCCTAAGACAAAAATTTAACTACCAATGTGTTATTTTTAAGCTTTCTGAATAGATAGTGGTCCAATCAATGCAACCAACACAACTACCTTGAGTGAAATCAAACAAGGATTCCAGAAAAGATTTTTATAAGATTTTAGGAATTTGTTTGATAATTGTTTTGAATTTTTAATTATACTAGTGTCAAAGTCCATAAATGATACCCGTGGATATTATGGACTTTTCAGTATTACCACTGACCTTAGAAAATTCTTGTGATTTTATGTGATGTGTAAAATTTTGCAAGGATTCCAAAAAGCTAAATTTCACAAAAATTGGATGAGTATAAAAATTTTAAAAATTCACGGACAGCAGCAAATCAGGAAGATTAGAGGGTGTGACCCCTCTACAATCCACGAATTTTTAAAAATAAAATACAAATCCAATTGATCTGAAATTTGGAATAGATGTTCCAAGCTTAATTGGAAATCACTGTATGAAATTTTATGATTTTTGGAGGCCTATGGTGTTAGGAATAAATTTTTCAAGTTCGGACAGAAATCTGGACCCGAAAAATAGAACACCAATACTTGCAATGGAGTGGTGCTAAAGAAGCATTCAAGCAAACAATGGATTTTATATGGGCACCACTCCACTTAATTAAATTGTTTGGGATCCTGAAAGCCAAGTTTAATCTGTTTTTGGTAGTTTTAATTAATTATGTGACTAGAAAGAGGAACCAACCTGAATTTCGCGGGAAGAAAAGGAACTTTGAGCTCTCGCTTCCAGATTCCCGCCTTCCCGCTGTAATTCCTGCACACACAAAAGAAAGAAAGAGAAGGGGATGGGATCCACTTCAAGCAAGAGAAAATTAATTAATGCAAATCCGTGCCTCCCCAGCAACGGCGCCAAAAAGTGATAGCGGATTACGCGTGATTTGTAAAAGCGGGTTTTCAATGTCGTTGTAACACGCAAATTTGCATACGCTTTTAAATTTATAAACCTAGATAGGGGAGTATCTAGGGTCGTCTAAGGAGGCCAAATGTTTGCAATAGTGATTCTCTTGCTTGGAATAAATCTCAACTTTCTTTTTGGTATTTTTCAATATATCATTTTTTTCGTTTTTCAATTAAGACAACATGTGAAATGGTGGCAGGAAGGTAATTTACACTTCAATTTAACTACTACTTCTAAGTGGAAAGTAAATCCTCTCCCTAAGCTCACTCTAGGTAAGTGGAGGCCTAGAATAATTAGGGAGAGGGAGTGGAAAATGCTAAACAAAGCAAGTAGAAATGCAAAATAGAAAATTGCAAAGAAGGCAACTTAGATTGATGAAAAGTGTTTTACAAAAAAAAACCTAGTAGAGGAATGCTTCTACTACCAGAAAAATTAAAATAAAGAAAAGCAAACACAAATCCTCTAGATAGATGGTGAAGAAGAGGGCTTCTTGCTCCAAGGTTGGTGGCTCCCAAGCTTGAAAAGAATCCTTCAACTCCTTCCTTGCTGTACTCCGCCAAGGTAATGTCCTCCAAGGCAAGCCCTAGGGGGCGTGCCCTAAGCTTCTCTCCAAGGGTGGACGTCCACCCTAGGTCCTTCTCCCTTGCCTGGCCATCCTCCTTGAAGTGGAAGAGTCCTCCTCCTTGGCGTGGCCCAAGTTGAAGAGAGTGGGGAGAAGAAGGCATCAAAAGGGCTGGTGATGTGCCCCTTTAATCTCCTTCTCTACTCCTTCTTCTTGGCCGTAGGTATAGGTGGTTTGGGTAGTAAAATACACTAATGGAGGATGCCCCAAAATGGTGGTAGGTGGTGGGTTTTTATAGAATAGGAAGGGGGCTAAGGTGACCCTTGAAATGGAGGGCTAGGATGGAAGGATGGAGGTGGTTAAGGATCCAATGGCCAAGGGTGTTTGGCGCCACCTTAGGGGACACCTAAGGGGTGGTTATGTGTGCTGGCACCCCTTGATATTGGTGCCAAAATGGCTTCTAGAAGAGGGTCTAAGTTGGCGCCAAGAAGGATTCTAGAAGGGGTGGTTAGGTGGATGGCTAGGATGGCTTATGTGGGTAGGTGTAGGGTGGATTAAGGGCTGAAAGTTGGCACCAATATAGAGGTGGTTAGGGGTAGTTTTTGGCGCCAACTTTAGGTGTATTTTGGTGGTGATAATGGGGTGAAGGGATGGCTAGGAGGTGGCGCCAACTTGAGTAGGGTAGCTAGCTTAGGTAGGCTTAAGTTGGTGGAGCTAGCTAGGGTTGACTTTGAAGATGGTGGATGGCCAAGGAGCTGGTTGTTAGCTAAGCTAAGCTAAGCTAAGCTAGCTTAGCTAATGGAGGAGTAGAGGAGAAGGTGTTGGAGCTAGGGTTTGGAGGGAGGAGATGAGGAGGAGAAGTCAGGAGCTGAAACTGGAGCTGGCTACTGCTGAAGAGGCTGGCATGGAGCTACTCTAGCTGGCTTAGCTTGCTAGTTCTTTGCTAGCTGCTAAGGCAAGCTAAAGTGAGATGGCTTGTACCACAATGAGCTAAGGTGAGCTGGGTCTGGTGCTCCCGGGGAGGGTCAAGCTGGTTGAGGCAGCTAAGGTAGCTTAACTCAACTGAGTTGAGCTAAGCTGAGTCCCCGGGAGCTGGACTTGAGCTTCCTGAGCTGGGATGAGTTCTTCTTCAGCTGGCTGGAGTTGAGTGGAGCTGGATGTAGCTGGATCTGAGCTGGGGTGAACTCCTGTCAACTCAGCTGAGCTAGCTAGAGCTCCCTGTGGACTAGTGGGAGCTGAGATGAGCTAGACTCAGCTAAGTTGAGCTGGATCTGAGCTGACTTGAGCTAGGGTGAGCTAAGATGAACTCTCTTGAGCTGCCATTCAGCTGAGATTAGCTGAATGGAGCTGGGATGAGCTAACCCTAGTTCAAATGAGCTAGGTTCCAGCTGCGGTGAGCTGGATCAAGCTGAGGTGAGCTGGATCAGGCTGAGTTCCAGCTAGTCTGGGCTTCGCCTTCACCATTTGCCTTCTTGAGTGCTAGGGTTTTAGGGATCTATATATCTGTACATCCCTAACACTCACAAAAATATATTAAAAGGACAATAAAAAATGCAATGCATGCCTAACCTATTTTATGCCTAAATGCAGCCCAAAAACCCGTTTGCGGAGTAAGATCCTAAGAGCTAGGTTTGTTTTAATGCATAAGAATGATGATAAACTGGCGTTTATCAATATTTTAAGATAGCACAAATGCGTTATTCTCATCCTTACTCAAGAAATTACCTCCACAAAAGGCATCTACCAAATTCCTTAATGGTTCATTCAGTACTTGATAGAAAATCTGGACTAGCTACCATTTTGGCACTTCATGGTATGGGCAATTTCTCAATAGGTCTATGAACTTCTCCCAAGTTTTTCATGTAATTATTCTTGGGGTTGCTGAGAAAAGGTAGTAATGGCCTTCATAAGTGCATTGGTTTTACTAATAGGGAAAAATTTTCTAAGGAAGGGCCTTCCAAAAATCTATAAGTTGCCCTATGGTTCGATACCAATGATTGGCTTTATCCTTTAGTGAGAAAGGAAAAAGATTTATCTTTATGAACTCCTCACTCATATTCTAGATTTGGATTGTCTGACTAATGGTAGTCAGCTTCTCAAGATGCTGAAATCGATCATCCTCTAAGATATTGCCATAAAGTGTGGTAGTAGGGTTATAGTAGTAGGTTTAATCTCAAATTGAGCATCAACCTGCGAAACTCGTACATAGGGTTTAGGAGCTAGATAGGAGGGATTATAGAAATCCCTCAAAGGTCTAGGCTTTTCTCTCTGAGGTGGATTTGAATTAATTGGATTGGTTCCCTCATTTGGTTCCTATTGTTTGAGTTAATTGTTCCTATAAGAAAGCAATTTGGGTGGCTAGGTCTATAGGTTGATCTGGATTCTATTCCCTAAAGGAACCTAGTTGTTTGGAGTCCCATTTGATATGAGTTGATTTGGAGATCAAGTTCAGATTTAGTAAAATCAGATTCTGGATTTTGAAAATCAACTTTTCTCCTCCTTGATTTCATTGGATATGATCCAAGGGTCCTTCAAGTATAGGATTTTGAGATCTTATAGCTCATATACAATTGTAGGAAGGTCTTGGAGATGAGAGGAGAACATATGAGAGAAGTGTGTGTGCACAATTCAATCAAACCATTCTAGCCCTGATGTATGCATCAAGGCTTGAATCATCCTTGATGTCCCTTGAATTAGTTGGCTCACCAGAGAATAGGGACCCATTAGGAATACCTGCATAGTGGACCCCCACTAGTGATTAATGCAATTACTACACTGTAGTCTCTTGTCATGAGTTGCTCCACTTAGAGAAGGTCACACCAAGAATGATCTTACTCTAATTAATTGGAATAGACTCTTCCTTCCTATGGTATGTCTATCAAATTAATTAAGGCTTTGGCTTTATTGTGCATAGGATTTAGATGATGGGCATGAGAGGGGTGGTTTCCCAATTTAATTAGTTTCGATTGTGTGGGCGTACCAAAACAAGGGTTCACAATCAACTTTTATTTGATGATGTGACTTTTAAGGTTCAAATAATTAGAGATAGATTTTAGGGTTGCACTTGCAAGGTCTTTCTAATCAAGTTTTGTGGATAGATAATCATTTTGCAAACAAGTGAGATCCTTGCTTTTTCCTTTTACTTTTTTAAGTGGATCTAGTGCACCCTAAAGTGGAACCCTCATCAGGTAGCTTTTAGATGAATTCAGTTGCAATCTTGACATAATGGTGCGGCCTAGACAAGGAAACTATGGCTTCTCAAACACCACTAAATCAAGCACACATCAAATATTGTTCTTAGATTTTTAAAGTTCTTTTAATATTTTTCCCACAATTTTTAGTGTACCAAGGTCCCAAGATTAGAAAAGACCCTTAGTTTGTATTTTCCATTAATTAGTGGGTGCAGAGTGCCCAAAAAATGCCAAAAAATGTTTCAAAGCATGATAACTTGAACGATAATCAAGTGCAAGTTATTGTAGTCAATTTGGATAAGTACAAAATTATTAAAATTCAAAGAGTTTGCAAAAACAATAACAGATCATATTTTTTATAGGGGTCTGTTATGTGAATTTGTTAATCTTTTATACAAAGAATGAGGTTGCGAAATTTTTAGAGATGATTCCCCACTTAAAAATTCACATCCAAAATAAATTTGATTTTTCAAGTTATGTATTTTTTGGAATAAATTTTTGAAAATTGAATTTTCTGTCTACCCGATTTCAAGAAAGTGGTTTTTAAAATATGACTTGAGAGCTTATCCACAAGAGATAGAACTTTTCTCCAAAATAGTTTTTTCAATTTTTTTATAGCTAAATAAATAAATAATTCTAATCTAAAGGTTCAAATAACACCTAAGGGGACAAAAACTTTTTTTTTCTTTTTTTTGTTCACTACTATGCAAACAAACATGCACACAAGTAAACTAATCTAGAAAGCAAGGAAAATTATTTTACGGTTTATATATATTATTTTTCCTTGATAGAGGGTGTGTGATCAAAGGTTACCCAGTGACCTTGACTAGTCTAGAGTTGTAATCAACCGCTCTATCTTCCTTTCAATTTCCTTCACACAATAGATCAACCAAGGCAAATGAGATTAGTAATGAGGTTACATGCATCAAGAGAGGAAAAGTAAGAAAAATGCATCGTTCCTCCCTGGCAATGGTGCCAAAAAGTGTTGCGTACTAAATTGTTTATGAAAATACATGTTGTAGTACTTGAAAATGAGTTCCACTTTAAAATATTTTTAAATCGAACTGGGGAAGCCAAGTTATCCTAGGGGGAACTTGAATTCTTCTGACTTTCCTAAGTCTATATATTTTTTTGTTTTAGCTTTTATGATTTTTTTGGTCTTTTTAAATAAGCACGTATACGAGGAATTAATCTAAACTATAAGCTAGAAAATGTAGAGGAAAGTTTTTTTATTAAAATCAAATATTTTTAGAACATAGATAAAATTCTGAACTTACATAAAAGAGTTTTAGAACTTAGATAAAAGAGAGCATAAAATAGATGAAGCTAATAAAGGAATGAAGCCCTGAGACGAAGCCCTATTGGAGAAGTGGAAGTTCGAAAGCGAGAGCAGATTTAGTGCACCACCAGAGACTGACAATTGTGACTTTAGGCAAGGGAAATCCATGCCTAAGGTCTTGAGGAAGAGGAGGGTGGGTGACTAGAATGGACCTAGGTTTTACTCTATTTAGGAAGGTAAAGAGAAATGTTGGAAGCTAAGATGTTGGAAATGGTGAGGGATAGGTCATTTTATAGTTTGTAGAGTTTATTTTAGGCCATAGGATTGGGGATAGAGGGTTAAGATGTGTGTAGCTATATAGATTTGATCTAAGGGTTTTGGTTTTGTGATTGCCTGCATATCTTAATGGATGCTAGAGGGGAGGGGTGAGTAGTATCGCTTTTAAAAAATTAAATATAATAGTAGTGAAGATAATTCAAACCACAGAAGACACTTGGATTTATACTGGAAATCCTTCCTGGGTGAGAACCACTAACTTAGCCTCTCAGCTTAGGATTTTTCCAACTAGTCAAGACTAGTCAATCCACTAATGCATCACTTGAAATGAGGGTGGCACAACCTCTTACAAGAGCTCCTTCTTTTTACAACCTGAAGAGAAGCACAACAACAACAACAATGGATCTTTCCCAACAACTCGGGATCTATAATCAAAGCAAATAAAGGTAATAACAATATAATCCTAGGGAACCTAAAGGAAAGATCAAATTGAATTTTTTTCGCAGAGGTTTGGATCAACATGCTTTGAAAAGCATTGAAGTAGAAGCGCAGAAGCACTAGAAAGAAAGCACAAGAGCTCTTTTTCTAAGAGGATTTCTTCTTAGAATGTGTGTTGAAAAAGGGCTACCTTGGACCTCTATTTATACTAGAGAATTCGACTTGAAAAGGAATTTATTTGAATTCAATCGGTCGATCAATTAAGGTACTTTGGTCGATCAAACTAGTTACTTGATCGATCAATATTTGGTCAATTAATTAAGCTAAATGGTCGATCAAAGGTGTATTAATCAACTTCCTAGAATTTAAAAGATGTGGAAGGCCTAAAGTTCAGTACTGGACTAGCTACCAAGGTTGATGTGGGCAGATCGCCCTACAAGCTCAGACAAAGGAGGCTGAAATCAAACCTGAACTTGGATGAAAATTCAGTAGCTGTGATTATGCAGGTTAGTAAGAGTCAAAACCAAAAGAGGGAGGGGTCTCAAAAAGGAAGATGAGAGTCCTTACATGGAATGTGCGTGGGTTACACGACAAGAGCCGGAGGGCTTCTCTGATGAGATATTTGAGAGAGTGGGAGATCGATTGTGCAATAATACAAGAGACTCACATTGAGAATGACTCTGATAGGGTTTGGAATGATATGCAGGCTGTAGGGGCGATTGAGTGTGTGTTGCTCAACACGCATGGCAGGTCTGGTGGCATTATTATATGGTGGAGAAGGACTTGGTTACATCTGTTGGAAGTACACAAAGCTTGTCATCTGGTGACTTGTAAGTTCCAAAGAAATCAGGGGCAAGATGGCATTTATATTACCGGCATTTATTGTCCATGTGTTACCTCGATGAGATAGGTACTTTAGGATGATTGGGTAGCAGCTGCAGAGCTTGTGCAAGGGGATGCTTGGCTAGTAGGTGGGAACTTCAACTGTGTACTGACAGGGATGACAGGTCTAATGGGGTCATGGATAGTACTTTTATTGGATTTCAGCTGGTGATCCAATCTCTTGGTTTGAACGAGTACCCATCCTCAGGAGCTGAATTCACTTGGCAAAATGGCAATGGCCTTATGTCAAAGATTGACAGATTCTTTGGGAATGCTACTCTCCTCGATAGGTTCTAGCTCTCTATCATTGCTGGATTGGAATGCCCCTTCTTAGACCACACTCCTTTGGTCTGGGACAGTGGGGAAGAGGTTCAAATAGGCTCCTACTTCAAGCTTAGAAGATCATGGCTGAGAGAGCCTGGTTTTCGCGAGATGATTGGTTCGTGGTGGAGGACCAAACAGATGGAGGGCTCAGCTACTATCAGACTTGCTTCCAAGCTGTCTACTCTACGCACAGTTTTGAAAGAGTATGGAGCTACGGTGTCTGCTCTAAGGCAGTAGAGGCATTTGGAGGCTCTAAATAAAATCCAGATCTTGGATTCTAAGGAGGTAGTAGGTCCACTATCTAATGATGATCTTGAAGCTAGAAGAATGTGGCAAGGTGTGGTAGCAGAGGAGGACCTCAAACAGGAGATGGACTGGAGGGAGAGGTCTAGACAACTCTGGCTCAAGGAGGGGGATGCCAACAAAAAAATTTTTCACCTAGCAGCCAGCTCTCATAGATGGGTTAACTTTATTTCATCCATCCTCAAAGATGGGAAAAGACTATCATCTATGCAAGAAATTAGAGCGGAGGCTGTCAACACGGGCATTAGAGAGAGGTTGCTGGAGGATGGTTGCAAGTGATGCTCCTAGAGTCTTAGATGATCAGGCTTCCAAGCTGACGACTACTATCACTGAAAAAGAAACTATAGATGCCATAAAAGAATTAAACATTGAGGGCTCCCCCGGTCTGGATGGTATTCAAGTTTGCTTCTATAAGAAAATGTGGAGTGTGATTGGCAATGAGGTGATGGATGTTATTAGAGAGTTTAAGAGGGGCAATGCAAGCTTTGACAAGATCAATAAATCCTTTCTTTTTCTATTGCCAAAGATACAGGGGGCTGAGAAATTTTCTGATTTTAGACTGATTACTCTATCGAACTCCATTTACTTAGTGGTGAGCAAGATATTGGCTAATAAACTGAGGACTGGTTTGTAGCACTTGATCTACCCTATCCAATCAGCCTTTCTGCCTAACAAATCTCTTCAGGAATCGTTCATTATGGCCCAGGAAATGGTGGGTGGGTGACATAGAAGGAAGTGCAAAGCATTTATGTGGAAAGTGGATTTCCAAAAGGCATATGACTCTATCTCATGGCCTTACATCTGGGAAGTATTCAAAAGAAGAGGTTTCCCTCCCATTTGGATCCAGTGCATGAAGCGGTGTATTACAACCACTTCCTTCTCTCCACTAATCAATGGGAAACCTTGTGGAGCTTGGATTCAACCTCAGTGTGGGGTTAGACAAGGGTGTCCATTAGCCCCTTTGATATTTAATTTTGCAGTTGATGGACTCGCTAGATATGCATGTAAACTAATATAGGCTGGTGTTATAAGAGGTTATTCTCTATCCAATAGGAGGGCTATGGCCCCTATTTTACAATATGCAGACGACACGGTCTTCTTTGTGGAGGGGACAACTGCTGCAGCTCATGCTCTAGGACACATGGTGAAGATTTTCAAAGAAATATCTGGTCTAAAATGAAATAGGGAGAAATCTACCTTGATCTGCTTTGGCCTAAATGAACAGGTGCAAGAAACACTATCAGCTACATTGGGAATGCCTTGCTCAAAACTGCCAATTAAATACCTAGGACTGCCACTACGGTGCTTGAAACTGAGGAAGAGTGACTGGAATATTCTTTTTGACAAGATTTCTGTTAAGTTGGAAGGATGGAGCAACAAATTTCTATCAAAAGGGGGAAGACTGATCCTATTAAATTCAGTTATTACTTCTATCCCGGTGTTCTATTTCTCCCTCTTCAAAGCCCCGAAGTCTATTTGGAAACGTGTAGATGAAATGTGAAAGAAATTCTTTTGGAAAGGGGCTCGACATGAGGGGAGATTCATGTAGCCTATGAAGTGGGAACACATATGCCGGCCAAAGGAAGAGGGTGGATTAGGGATGAAGGCTCTTAAAGAATTCAATGAGGCCCTTTTGATCAAATGGGCGATCAAGATTTTTGATGGCAAGGAAAAGCTATGGACCGAACTTGTTAAGGACTATTATGGCTGCTCTAACAGAATGTTGAAGAGACTATTCCCAGTCAGACCATCCCCTTTTTGGAGATCGGTTATTCAAGCTGTCAAAAGCAATTGGCATTTGGTGTAGCCGAAGCTTGGAGATGGACATGAGTTTAGCTTCTGGAATGAATAATGGTCACCGTTGGGCATTTTGAAAGACTCCTATCCAAGAGGATACTCGGCTACAGTAAACAAAGATGCTTCAGTCAACAGCTTCTGGTCTGAAACTAGCGATTGCTGGACTCCGGATGAAACTGAAACCAGCAGAGAGGGTACTCGTCTATGGGAGAAAAGGCAGAACTTGATTTTAGTTCTGCAGAACTTTACTCTAAGGCCTGGCGTGGACACATATGTTTGGAATGGCATTTACACTGCCCAGCTAGCATATGGAGAAATAATCTGATCCAGCAGGAGTATGGAAAGTGACCTTATCGACAGGAAGCTATCGCTATTGAAGATCCCATTCAAAGTACACATTTTTTTATGGTTGTGTAGGAGGGAAGGTTTGATCACGGGAGATCTTAGACACAAAAGAATGGGGCAACATTAAATGAATGCTATCAATGCTGGTTGCACACTAATAGCTTATCTCACATATTCTCTTCATGCCTGGTCATGGATATGATATGGAGAAAAATGTGTCAAGAACCTTTACCCTCATGGGACTCCCTATGGCAAAGGTTTGCAACACCTGGAAGACCACATATGCACATGGCTGTGACGTTGTGGTGTGTATGGAGGGCAAGAAATGAGAAGTTATTTCAGGAGAGACCAGTATGCTGTGTGCAAATTGTAAATGAGTGCTAGTCCCTTGATGAGAGACTCATCATGAGCCCTAACTAGCTCATTTTGACCTAAGAAAGAGAATAAAAGCTCCTACATAACCTAAAGAAGGGCTTAATTGAAGGAATAAGTGTTCTGAGGAGAAAACATGAAATAAAGGTTAAAACTGCAATTTTACCATTGCAGTACGTAAACGGAATTTCTCAGAGGCAAAACATAGGTCAAATGATCTGAATAAGATAAAAAGTGGGTTGGTTCAATCAGAAATGGGTTAATGTGCAGTCTAGGAATTAAATGACATTCTGTAACCCTAAAATAGACCCGTTTAATTCAAAAAGGTTCTGGTGAGGTTAAAAATCAAATAAACCCTCTAAAATTCATGTAAAAATATCCCCTAGGGTTTATAACCTTCAAATTGGCCTTTGGAACCTATTTTGACCTAAATTAGGGTCCTAGCTAATAAATTGACCTAATTTGGGTTTGTGTGCAAAATGTCCAGTCAAACGTGGTCAAAATTAAAATCCAACTTCACTATTGGAATCCTTAGGTCCAAATTAGGTTTTTACCAAAATTTGGACCTAAGGGGAGGTCATCTTAACCTACTTTGCAAAACAGTACACCCAATTACATTTTGACCCCTACCTTTTGAAAATCATTACACAAACCCCCTAACTTCCTCACCACTCTTACAAACAGGTCCCTCCACCATTAATGGGAAGAAATCCTTCTCCGGCGAGGAATGGAGGGGGAATACTCCCTGATTCCTCAGAGATCTCCTCCCAGATTTGGAAGGGAGATTCTCTGAGGAATTCCCTTCCATCTGAGCTCAATTGTAATCTTTGATTTGCATACAATCTCTCGTGTGAACGCACGAGAGATTTGGATCTCCAACTACCTTCCTTCTTCGAAGAGAAGTCGATGGTAGAAGGCTTGCCCTCCACGCACCAGAAGCTCGGCCAGCAACTATAAAAGGATCCCCAATCCTCTGCAAATCTCTCAAGCTTGATTTGGCCGCAGACTCCCTCAGAATTCATCTCCCCTCTCTCCGGCCAAGTAGCCCGCAAGCTCCGATGACTTTTCCTCCTCCCTCTCGTCGCTCTGCTGCCATACCAGCGTCATGGTTCACTTCACCTCGTTCTTCCACATTGCGCCGCATCAGCGCATGCCTTTCTGTCCTCCTCGTTGCCGTTATCTCCCCCTCGGGGTCATCTTCTCCGACGATGGCACAAATGCGCCGTCCATCTCCTCTGCCTCCCCTTTGCTCCAAGTATGCTAGATAAGTTCCTCATCCTCTACTCTTTCTTTTCCCTCAATCTATTTCACAAAACACCCCTCGACAGCCACTGCCCTTCCTCATCTTCCTCATCTCCAGCCAACCTCCGGCGAGACGCACCCATCACTCCACACCTCCACATGTCTCGCCACCAACCTCAACACCTCCGCCATCGACCGCTGAACATTTTCCACCCATTAACAGACCGCCACACGCACTCCACGCTTCCACCGAACACACCCACTCACACGGTCACAGTCCGACCTAGGCACGCATGCCTAGGCCGGTCTGAGCCACGCTGACCCCTGCCTCACCTTCGCCGTGACATGACGAAGGTTCTCCTATGGTCTGATAGAGCCGCAAGGTTCCTTTTGTGTTGTGCAGGGTCAAGCTCCCGTCTGCCATTAACAAGCACACGATCTCGCTTGTTATCCAGCTCCAGGCCACAAGCATCTGGTTTTAGGCTTCAAGACTGTGTGGGCTGAGTGTGAGAGTGAGTCCAGCCTCATAATGGGTGCAGCGAGACCTGCAGCTGTGTCGATTGTGCAAAGACACTCTCCTGCTGGCCAGCAGAAATGGGTGGGACTTTTAGTCCCACCTCAGTAAGTCATGACTTCTTTGAGAGGTTTAAATTAATTTTGTGTTCTTCCCTGTTTACCTCAAAATCACTGGGGTGAGGTCCCTCGCCTCACCTATCATGCCTTGTCCGTGACATTTAACCCGCGGACCTAGCACTCGGATCTGGTAAACCCCTCCGTGCACCCCTCACGCACCACACCCACGCCGGTGCGCTTGGACCCGGGCGCGCGACCGACCCGATAACCCAACTCTGGGAGAGCGTACCGAAGAGAGATACACAGAGAGAGAGACACGCGGGGAGGGTAGGTTTTGCTGTGTGGTGATTGTGCAGGAAGAGGAAGCTAAGGGAGGAAGAAGCACAGCAAGAGAAGGAAGCAGGACTTAGCCGCCACAAGAGAAGGAGAAGAAGAAGAGAGACACATTGTAGTAGAGGAGCGGCTGACCAAGAGAAAGAAGAAGAGAGAGATCAAGGGGCAGACGAAGAGGAGAAGCAAGAAAGAGCGACCAAGCAAAGGAAAAAGAGGAAGAAAAAGAAGAAAACTAAAGAAGAGACAAGGCCAGGACTTAGCTGCAGGAAAAGAATCGAGAAAAGAGAAAGCAAACAGAAGAGAAGATACTGAAGGCCAATTATAGTCTGAATTCTAAGACGTCTAATACAATATCAGACATCCAACTCTTTTTTAGCATTTTCTCCATAACATTATTCTGCTATTTTTGTTGAACTAGCTATTGCTTCTTATTAAAAGTTGTGTTCTCAAGTTTTGGAATACCTAAATTGCTCCCTGTGTTCGACCTCGGATACTTTGATTTTCGAGTTATAAATTTTTATTTGTTTTCGCGGAGAGTTCATCTATATTATAATGAGATATCTGTTAAAACACGATCTAGCCGCGTAAATATTTTGGCGCCGTTGCCGGGGAGCAACGGGCACTTCTGAAGCTTTTGATCACAACTTTTGATCCAATACTGACTTAATTCCTCTCCTTTGTTGTGCTTGTCTCAGGGAAAGCAGAGAAAAGAAGAGCAGCCGCACAACAACCACACCAAGGAACAGGTAACTTTCATTAGCCCTCTCTCTTAATCCTTTCAAAGTCTGAAAAGGAAAAAAAATAAAGAAAAATCAACTTAGGGCTACCTGTTTCATACTTAGTAATTCATCAAAGTTGCCTGATTTTCATTTCAACGCATCTTCAACTGCACATCCAACTAAGGTAACTAGGGCTAAAACTTTCTTGATTGAGCCCTAGATACCAATTTTTGAGTCAACTATATTGGACCAGCTAGAGCCAACCTAAGGATTGCAAAGCTAAGGTTTGTAGAGAGACATCTTCTCTTAAACAAAGAAGCAAAAAATTTCAAAAAGAGGTGTGCCTAAGCCTTGTTTGAAAAGATCTATACAAGAGAAACCCTAAGAAAATCAGGCTCTTAATCCATTTGAACCCTAAAAGAAAGGACCTAAAAGCTCTCAAAGGAACAAGAGGTGAAGTTGATCCTTTGGGTCAACCAACCTTAAAATTAGGTCACTTTTTTTACTCAAAAGACCTAAAAGTTCAAGTGGAACCCTAAGCACCTTGATCTTAAGTAAAAAAGGTAGACTTAAGAGGTTAAGGTCCCCATTCTAGTCTACCTGGAATCTCAGTGACAAGAGAGGTCGGGTGGGGGAAACCCTGTAACCCGTGGGGACGCTCTATTGTGTAGGGGTCTTTACGGGACTCTCCCTCTCTGGCTGCCCAGGTACTTCTCAAGTGGACGACCTTTCTGACTAAGGGGTATCATCCGCCCTGAACCTCTATAGTCACCCAATAATTTTTGGGTGTCTCAATTGGGTCCAGCACCTCCTAATCTCATCACATCCTTCGGTGCATGTTCGGTAGGAGGTCCTTAAGACCATCCTTAAGGCCTCCTTTAGAAATTCACTCTCGCTGAAGCCAAGCCTCGACGCCCTTGTTTGTGCAGCAACCTCACCACATAAACCTTTCATCTAATTTAGAACCAAGTTCTCCTTCTTCCATCGTGGCACAACCCATTGAAGAAGAGAACAACCTTGAGCACCAGCTTCAGCACCTGACTGATCTCTTCCAAAACTTTGTAAACCCACCGCAGCGACCAATGATGCGAGATCACCATAATCCCACTGCGGTGGCGATTGAGCCTCGAGTTCGAATCCTGGTTGGAAGTCTTGACTCTGAACTCAAGCCCAATATGATTCATGCCATACTAAAGTTTCATGGGCTTAACTCCGAGGATCCATTTTAGCACATTAAACAACTCAAGCATCTGGCCCAGACCTTCGGGTCAGATCCACAAAATTGGGATATTCTGCTGATGAAAATGTTTTCTTTCTCCCTCCTGGACAAGGCTGCCCATTGGTATCAAACTCAGACTCATCCGATCAACACATGGGATGAACTTCAGTCCGAATTTTTGAAAATGTTCTTTCCCGTTGGCCGGACGAATGCCTTGAGCCACCAGATCACCCATTTCACTCAACAAATGGGAGAACCTCTTCACAAAGCATGGGACCGATTCTTAGATCTCATGCGAAAGTGCCCCCATCATGGAGTTCCTAAATGGGTACAAGTCCAGTCTTTTTACCAGGGACTCTGTGAAATCATTCGATTATTCGTCAATGCAACATGCGGAGGAAACATCATGGGTCAACATGAGGACACGGTGTGGGAGATTCTCGAAAACAAGTGTGAGAACTCCATCAATAATGACTCCATGGGCTTATTCAACAGGACAAATGCCCGCGCATCGATGAATCTGAGGGGGGCACATGAGACGCAGGACCTGTCCACATCTGTCGACTTGGAAATGATGGCCAGTCGGTTGGACAAGGTTTCTATCATAGAGAAGAAGGTGGACGAGCTAACTCGACATCTACAGTGAGCCACGTCTACGCAGAACTCTTTTGCACAGCCACCTCTGGCAAGGGAAACTGTGCAAAACATCTATCGCCAGTCTTCTCAGGGGATGGACTCGTATCCACCCCCGTCTGACTCTTGGACCGAAGTGACCTACGATCCATTCTATTCGAGTTGGGAGAACTCTAAACCCTCGTATTCTGACTTTCCTGAGGTTCCTCAGACCTGCGAGGACCTCAATGCCATCTAGAATGACCCATTCTCCAATACCTACAACCCTGGATGGCGAAATCATCCCAACTTTCAGTGGATGGGAAATTCTCAGACTCAAAGACCACCTTATCAGCCCCGTCCATAAGCTCCTTGTCCATATCAACTGCCTCAGCCTCGGCCCAATCCCACCTATCAATCCATGCCAAACCAGGATCAAATGACTCTTATCCTTCAAGCACTGGTTGACATTCAAAAGACGAATGATGCAATGCAAAAATAGCACAAGGACGAGATCACAGAGGTTCGCAATCAACTAGTCCAGATGGCAAATTCCTACCAACCGGGCACCCTTCCTTCGCAACCTCTGCCAAACCCAAATAACGTGTCGACCCAGAGGCACATTATGAATCCAAATTCAGGCCACGCACATTTGATTTATCAGGCCCCTACTACTCCATCACCAGACGGGATGGAAGCTTCGACATCTTATGTGGGATTTCAGCAGTAGCCACCCCTCTTACCAAACCCAAACCAAAACTAGATAGGATTAAACTCTGTAACAACTCATAGTGGTAAAGCAACCCAAGACCCACATTATCCGAACCACTCCAAGCCTGGTAGTAGCCAAAACCCTAAGATATTTATCCAGGATACCCCTGTCCCAGATCAAGAGCCTGGATCTATTCTAGAGGAACCAACTAGGATTCCATTTCCTAAGGCCTTGACCAAAGGAAAAAGGATAACCAAACCCGTGGCTCTCGAGGAGGATATGGTCAAGCTCTTTGAACAGGTCCAGATAAACATCCCCTTGATGGATGCAATTCGCCACGTACCGACTTACACAAGATTCCTGAAAGACGTATGTACACCTAAACGTAAGCCGTGAACTAAGAGTGGGAATCCGATCATACTGTCAGAGCAAGCCAGCTCTGTAATCTTGAGTAAACTCCCACCCAAGGCTAAAGACCCAGGAACTCCCCTGATCTCTTGTAAAATTGGTGAAACCCAATTTGATAGAGCCTTACTAGATCTAGGTGCCTCCATAAATCTAATACCTACATCCCTCCTTGACCACCTTGAAGAGTCCGACCTTAAACCAACTGAGGTGACATCGCAGTTAGCCGATCGATCCATCAAGTCACCTAAAGGAATACTCGAGGATGTCATTGTTAGGGTACGAGATTTCTACTTCCCAGTGGATTTCATAGTTCTGGATATGGACGCACCTGAGAACCCAAGGGACACACCAATCATATTAGGGAGACCTTTTTTGGCCACTACTAGGGCCATCAGAAATTGTGAAGAGGGCCAAATAGAATTAAAATTTAGGAATCAAACTCTGAAGATTGACATCTTTAAGGCCCAACAAGGGATTAATTGCGAGGTTATAGAGCAAATATGTGATATTAGAGCCGTGGTTGATGAATCGCATATAGAGGACAACCTGGTTATCCCTGATCAACCATTAGAAGATCAAAACCCGCAAATAGAGGAGTGCAAACCTGATCTAAACACACCCATGACTCCGACCCTTATTCCTGATACAAACCCTGAACCACCCACTGCTGCTGATAATCCTGTCATGGGACTCAAGCCCCTTCTTGAGCATCCGAAGTACGTCTTTTTGGGTTCTAATCAGACATTTCCTATGATTATCAACTCCCGACTCACACCTGACCAGGAATCCCGTCTGATTACTATTCTCCAGCAACATCGTAGAGCCATTGGATGGACTCTCGATGACTTGATTGGCATAAGCCCCTCGTATCGCACACATCGAATCTACACAGAAGAGGGCGCACGACCTTCACGAGAGATCCAGAGGCATTTAAACCTTAACCTGCAAGAGGTCATGAAAAGGAGATCATCAAGTGGTTAGATGCATGGATCATCTACCCGATCTCCGACAGTCATTGGGTGAGTCCAATATAGGTTGTGCCTAAGAAGGCCAGACTCACCATCATCACGACTGAAACTGGAGAGGTCATTCCTACCCGAATAGCTAACTCATGGAGAGTCTACATTGACTACAGAGGACTCAATTCCTCCATGAAGAAGGACCATTTCCCACTACTGTTTATTGATCAGATCCTTGAGAAACTAGCAGGAAATAGGTTCTTTTGCTTTCTTGATGGGTACTCCGGTTACAACTAGGTGGCAATCCATCCAGAAGACCAAGAAAAGACCACGTTCACCTGCCCCTTCGGGACGTACGCGTTTCAAAGGATGCCTTTCGGTCTCTGCAATGCACCCGCGACCTTTCAGCAGTGCATGCATGCCATATTCTCAGATATGGTAGGCGATTATGTGGAAGTCTTCATGGATGACTTTTCAATTTTCAGAGCATCATTTGACGATTGCCTCCAACACTTGATCCAAATACTCAGGCAATGCATCGATGTGAATTTGGTTCTTTCCTGGGAAAAGAGCCATTTCATGGTGCCTGAGGGAATTGTCCTGGGACATCTAATCTCGGAGAAGGCATCCAAGTCGATCGAGCTAAGGTTAACCTGATTTCCAAGCTCCCTATGCCTAGCTCGATTAAGGACATCCGATCTTTTTTGGGGCACGTCGATTTTTACCATCGATTTATCCCTGATTTTCAAAAATTGCACGCCCCCTAACTACTCTTCTCTCCAAGGATGTGCCTTTCAAAATTTCCAAGGAATACACTCAAGCATTTGAGGTCCTTCGTGACCAAGTCACCCAAGCCCCGATCCTACAGTCCCCTGATTGGTCTCAACCCTTTGAGATCATGTGCGATGCATCTAACTTCGCTGTAGGTGCAGTTTTGGGGCAAAAAATTGACGGGAAACCCATGGTCATTTACTACACTAGAAAAACACTAGACGAGTCTCAGCGTAACTACACGATTACTGAGAAAGAGCTGCTAGCTGTAGTATTTGCCCTAGAAAAATTCAGATCATACCTTCTGGGTTCCTGTGTTATCATATACTCGGATCACATAGCTGTGAGGCATCTCCTTGCAAAGAAGGACGTGAAACCTCGATTAATCTGATGGATCTTGCTGTTGCAAGAATTTGACCTCAAGATTCGCAACAAAGCGGGAAAGCAAAATGTGGTAGTTGATCACTTGTCCCGCCTTCCTTCTGAAATAATTGATCCTTCCGAGACCCATCACAGAACACTTTCCTGATGAGCACCTCCTGACTATCAATACAGGGCTTCCATGGTTCGCAGATATAGTGAACTACCTGGCATCACATCAGATCCCGTCAGATTGGTCGAAGGCCAAGAAGGAAAAATTGCGTTCCGATGCCAAGTATTGCCTGTGGGAAGACCCATATCTATTCCGCATTGGTGCTGATCAAATAATTCGACGGTGTGTCGTGGAAGTAGAAATCAAAGACATGCTCTCCTTTTGCCATGACCAGGCATGCGGTGGACATTTCTCAGGACACAAAATCGCATCAAAAGTCCTCCAGTGTGGCTTTCACTGGCCCACAATTTTCAAGGACGCATACGATCACTGTAAGGCATGTACCCGTTGCCAGACCTTGGGCAACATGAGCCATCGAGACATGATGCCTCTACAGCCGATCTTGGTATGCAAAATTTTTGACATTTGGGGGATCGATTTTATGGGACCCTTCCCTACCTCGGAAGGCTTCGAATACATCTTACTCACCGTTGACTACATGTCCAAGTGGATAGAAGCCATTCCGACCCGAACCAATAATCATAAGGTTGTTATTAGATTCATTCATCAAAACATCTTCTCAAGGTTCGGGATCCCACGAGCAATAATTTCCGATGGAGGGACCCATTTTATAAACGCTCAGTTCAGGTCACTGATAACCAAATACAGGGTGTCACATCAAATCTGTACTCCTTACCACCCCCAAACCAATGGTCTAGCTGAGCTATCAAACTGAGATATCAAGAAAATCTTCTAGGTTACTGTTCGACCTGACAGGAAGGATTGGTCTTCTCAGCTTCCGGAAGCATTGTGGGCCTATAGGACCACCCACAAGACCCAATTAGGAATGTCTCCCTTCAGACTGGTGTATGGGAAGGCATGTCACCTCCCCGTCGAATTGGAGCAAAAAGCCTATTGGGCAGTACGGAATTGCAACTTAGATCTTTCTAAGGCTGGAACCCATAGAAGGCTTCAAATAAGCGAGATCGATGAATTACGCTATGATGCATATGAGAACTCACGAATTTACAAAGAATGGGTTAAAGCTTTTCATGACAAACACATTTCTAGTAAGATCTTTCATCCTGGTCAAAAGGTTTTACTCTTTAATGCCCAACTCAAATTATTCCCAGGAAAGCTACGATCTAAGTGGGTCGGACCCTACCTAGTCCGGCAAATCTTTGGAAATGGAGCCATTGAAATCAGCCCACTCAGCCATGATTCTGAACCCTTTATTGTGAATGGTCAGAGACTCAAACCGTTCATTGACATGACCAATACAAATTTGGCTGAGTCATACTTTACCCTCTATTCTCCTTGAGCTCATTGCGCCCAACCGATGGCGTAAAACTCAGCACTTAACGGGAGGCAACCCATCATTCTTTGAAAAACCCGAAACCTTTTCTGACATTTCTACGCAGAATTCATATTGCACTTTAGGGTTCATCCATTAGAACAACCGACTCCACCTCAGGTACCCCTACCCGAGATTAGAAATCGTTCGCAACAGTCACTTCGACCCGTTTGCCCACCCAACACCTGTCCTAATGCATGAACTAAGCTAAAATCGAACCCACCTAATTTACAATGGGGACATTGCAAATCGTAGGCATGGGGGGGTATGAAAGTGCAAAATGTCAGGAAAACTCATATCAAGAAAAGGTTTCAACCCAAAAAAAAAAATCATGAAAAAGAAAAAAAAACTGAGGGGGGAGAGACAATTTTTGGGCTATACAAAATGAGAGGAGGAAAAGAGAAAAATGCCAAAAGAGGAGCATAAAATGAAAAAAAAAAAGAGTGGTCATTAGTAAAAGATTAAGGGATTAACTGACGTTCTAGACCAGATCAAGAAAAGAGAAAAATAAAAGAAAAGTGCTAAGGAGACATAAAAAGAGATTAGAAGGAACGCTGATCTTAGGCTTAAAAATTCACGTATCCGCTAAGATCTGGATAATCCTCAAGAGGTTGGGGAAAATGCGAAGCTTAAGTATTAGGTCTAAGGCTTAGAAAGTATTCGGCCTCGTTAACTAACCTTCGATTTGCGGGATTCGGTAACCTAAGCACCCCAATCCACACATAGTCTGGTTTAGTGCGCATAACTATCAAAGTCACGCAAAAAAGCATTTTAATGTTCTGAAAAAGTCACCTAGATTAGGAGTGGCCGATCAACACAAGTTGATTTAGACGAGTTCCTGGAGCGGAGAGGCAGGAAATTCCCCTCGAAGATGCGTAACAACATATCATCTCCTCGGTGCTTGTCTCTTAGGATATTTAAATATCCTACCAGGGGCATGTAAGCACTCTGCTGGTTCAGATACCATGGGCGACATTATCACAAAATGTCGATTGCCACGGTCTGAATTCGGCCACGAAACACTATGGGTGGGATTATCTCTAAATCTCAAAAGCCAGGGTTCTGGGGGTTGCCATGGGCGATGCTATCTCGAAGCATCGATTGTAGGGACCCTTGAGGATTGATGATGGGGATGAGGAATCCGATACAGATCGTGTTGAGAAGCCAATTCGAAGATAGAAATAAAAAGAAAAGAGAGAGAAAGCTCTCCAAACAAATAAATCCTCTGTCTCTCTCTTACAAAAACACACTGCAAACTGAACGTAGGCTAAAAATGTCTCAAGCACGGATGCTTTAACCACGAAATTCAACAAACCCTAGGATAGTTTCTGCGGGCCTTAAAAACCTTTGTGGAGGACTGAGGCTAAAGCGGGTCAGGTCTGGATTTTGGTTGATACTTGAGTACCTCTAGGCCTACTATCGGCATTCTGACCTAATCACAGAAGAAAAAGAAAAGCACTTATCACAATTGATGACAGACACTAAGGGTCTAGAACAGAAGTTAAAACCATGAAATTTTGCTAAGGGACTAGCAAAAGCTAGGCATGGGGGTATGATGAGAGCCTCATCATGAGCCCTAACTAGCTCATTTTGACCTAAGAAAGAGAATAAAAGCTCCTACATAACCTAGAGAAGGGCTTAATTGAAGGAATAAGTGTTCTGAGGAGAAAACATGAAATAAAGGTTAAAACTGCAATTTTACCATTGTAGTACGTAAACGGGATTTCTCAGAGGCAAAACATAGGTCAAATGATCTGAATAAGATAAAAAGTGGGTTGGTTCAATCAGAAATGGGTTAATGTGCAGTCTAGGAATTAAATGACATTCTGTAACCCTAAAACAGACCTGCTTAATTCAACAAGGTTCTGGTCAGGTTGAAAATCAACTAAACCCTCTAAAATTCATGGAAAAATATCCTCTAGGGTTTAGAACCTTCAAATTGGCCTTTGGAACCTATTTTGACCTAGATTAGGGTCTTAGATCATAAATTGACCTAATTTGGGTTTGTGTGCAAAATGTCCAGTCAAACGTGGTAAAAATTAAAATCCAACTTCACTATTGGATTCCTTAGGTCAAAATTAAGTTTGTACCAAAATTTGGACCTAAGAGGAGGTCATCTTGACCTACTTTGCAAAACAGTACACCCAATTACATTTTGGCCCCTATCTTTTGAAAACCATTACACAAACCCCCTAACTTCCTCACCACTCTTACAAACAGGTCCCTCCACCATTAATGGGTAGAAATCCTTCTCTGGCGAGGAATGGAGGGGGAATACTCCCTGATTCCTTAGAGATCTCCTCCCAGATTTGGAAGGGAGATTCTCTGAGGAATTCCCTTCCATCTGAGCTTAATTGCAATATTTGATTTGCATCCAATCTCTCGTGCGAACGCACGAGAGATTTGGATCTCCAACTACCTTCCTTCTTCGGTGAGAAGTCGGTGGTAGAAGGTTTTCCCTCCACGCACCAAAAGCTCGGCTAGCAACTATAAAAGGATCCCCGGTCCTCTGCGAATCTCTCAAGCTTGATTTGGCTGCAGACTCCCTCAGAATTCATCTCCCCTCTCTCCGGCCAAGTAGCCCGCAAGCTCTAGCGACTCTTCCTCCTACCTCTTGTCGCTTTGCTTCCATACCAGCGGCAGGGTTCACTTTGGCTCATTCTTCCACGTTGCACCACACCAGTGCACGCCTTCCTACCCTCCTCGTCGTTATCTCCCCCTCAGCGTCATCTTCTTTGACGATGGCACAAATGCGCCGTCCGTCTCCTCTGCCTCCCCTTCGCTCCAAGTACCCCAGATAAGCTCCCCGTCTTCTACTCTTTCTTTTCCCTCAATCTATTTCACAAAACACCCCTCGACAACCACTGCCCATCCTCATCTTCCCCATTTTCGGCCAACCTCCGGCGAGATGCACCCATCACTCCACACCTCAACACGTCTCGCCACCAACCTCAACACCTCCGCCACCGACTGCTGAACATTTTCCACCCATTCACAGACTGCCACATGCACTCCACGCTTCCACTGAACACACCCACTCACATGGTCACAGTCCAACCCAGGCATGCATGCCTAGGCCGATCTAAGCCACGCCGACCCCTGCCTCACCTTCGTCGTGATGCGACAAAGGTTCTCCTGTGGTCTGATAGAGCCGCAAGGCTCCTTTTGTGTTGTGCAGGGTCAAGCTCCCGTCTTCCATTAACAAGCACACGAGCTCGCTTGTTCTCCAGCTCCAGGCCACAAGCGTCAGGTTCCAGGCTTCCAGACTGCGCGGGCTAAGTGCGAGAGTGAGTCCAGCCTGATAGTGGGTGTTGCGAGACCTGCAGCTACGTCGATTGTGCAAAGACACTCTCCTGCAGGCCAGCAAAAACGGGTGGGACTTTTAGTCCCACCTCGGTAAGTCTTGACTTCTCTGAGAGGTTTAAATTAATTTTTTGTTCTTCCCTGTTTGCCTCGAAATCACTGGGGTGAGGTCCCTCGCCTCACCTATCATGCCTCATCCATGACATTTAACCCACGGACCTGGCACTCGAATCTAATTAACCCCTTCATGCACTCCTCGTGCACCACACCAACGTCGGTGCGCCTGGACCTGGGCACGCGACCGACCTGATAACCCAGCTCTAGGAGAGTATACCGGAGAGAGATACACAGAGAGAGAGATGCACGGGGAGGGTAGGTTTTTCTGTGTGGTGATTGTGCAGGAAGAGGAAGCTAAGGGAGGAAGAAGCGCAGCAAGAGAAGGAAGCAGGACTTAGCCGCCACAAGAGAAGGAGAAGAAGAGAGACACACTGTAGCAGAGGAGCGACAGACCAAGGGAAAGAAGAAGAAGAGAGAGATCAAGGGGCAGACGAAGAGGAGAAGCAAGAAAGAGCGGCCAAGCAAAGGAAAAAGAGGAAGAAAAAGAAGAAGAAAACTAAAGAAGAGACAAGGCAAGGACTTAGCTGCAGGAAGAGAATCGAGAAAACAGAAAGCAGACAGAAGAGAAGATACTGAAGGCCAATTATAGTCTAAATTTTAAGACATCTGATACAATATCAGACGTCCAATTCTTTTTGAGCATTTTCTCTGTAACATTATTCTACTATTTTTGTTGAACTAGCTATTGCTTCTTATTAAAAGTTATGTTCTCAAGTTTTGGAATACCCAAATTGCTTCCTGTGTTTAACCTCAGATACTTTGATTTTCGAGTTATAAATTTTTATTTGTTTTTGCGGAGAGTTCATCTATATTACAATGAGATATCTGTTAAAACACGATCTAGCCGCGTAAACATCCCTCATATATAGATGGGGATCCAATGTGTAGTTCTCCATATTTCTTTTTAAATAGTATGAAATAAAATGCCCTCCAAATTGCTATTGTAGCATGATAGCTTTCCTCTCAGTTTCAAAAAAAAAAAAAAATCAACTTCCTAAAATAGGATGATTTGATCGATTAATTAAGCTGGTTGGTCGATCAATTAACCTAAAAACTTGATTTTTAAGTTTAAGTGCAAAAATTCATTTGAAGTTAATTTGAGGTTCCTTACAAAATATTCTAGACTTAAAAATAAAATGACTCAGAAAGAAAAACATCAATCTTCTTTCTTTAGTGCATGAATCTAGAGAGAGAGTCCTAAAAGATTAGTTTAGCAGATAGCATAATTTTTGTGCATCAAAACAGAGGTACTTACATTCTCTCCCTTTTTGATGACAACAAAATTATAATTATGTAGAGAGATAAGAAAATTAAAGATTTATGCATAATATCTCCCCCTTTTTGTTTTAGCAAAAAATAAACATATAACTATGAATTTTTATCCATCTCCCCCTTAAATAAGTAATTGAAGTAGATAATCTTTAACATGTAGCTCAAAATTTTCAACTAAAGGAAACATGTAGCTGACATATAATAAAAGATATCCATGCATCGAATATACATATATAGAAAGCAAGATAAACGAGTCCACATAATAAAAAAGTACTACAGACCAAAAAGCTATAAAATACTATCCATGCAGAAAGAAATTAATATTAGACTACTCTAATGACGCCATGAAGGCATCCATGGTGCTCTGGAGGTCTGTATCTAACTCGAGGTCCATCGAGTCAGATGTGCTTGAGGAGGTCGGGTGACTGTTCATTGCGAAATTCGTAAAAAGATTTTTATATCATTGTAGTTGCAAATCACGCTGAAACAAATAAATTTATAAATCAGAAATAATGAGTCTTGAGTCATTCGCAGAGAGGCAAAATGAGATTCTCAGAGCTTTTCATACTAACTAATCTAACCTAATGAAAGCATAAAAAGAGAGACAAGATATTCATAGAATCAAATTTTTATTGCTACTTGTAAAGAGTTCTAAACTAGAAATCAAAACAAATAAACTAAAGAGTAGAGAGAGGGAAACATAGATGAAGAACGGAGATGCTTGAGGGATGCTTGTGTAAAGTGCAGTAGCATTTCAGATTCAGAACACCGGGAAAAGACCAGAGAGAGATGCTGCAGGGAGAGAGAAGCCAGAGATGTGTCTAGTTGAAGTTGCCTCTCAGATGGGGGATTTGGGGCTCTTTTATAGCTAAAATGAGGGGAAAAGTAGGTATTTTGGCCCCCAAAATCGTGCAACACCTTTGGATTGATTAGATCCATCGATCGAGAAATCAATGGATTAGACGGATCAAATTTCACCTCAAAATAGCCTCCAACGTGCCTTTAACGTGCGTGTTGCATGAGATCACGCCACGTGGCAGCCGCTGAGCCACCCAATCCACCGCCACCACTTCCTTTGCGTGCGTGCGTGCACGTTTAACCTTAGTCATTCGATCATGGAGATCAACGCCTGAGAACGTGCGCGCTACCGCAGTTGAAATGTGCGTACAACGGTGTGTCCACATGAGTGTTCATTTGCTCGTTTACTGCACCACCTCATCCAATGCCCCACCATACACCACGCGACCGCCTCCATGCCGCTCGACCGCTAATTTCTCCTTCGCACACCGCCTCTTTGATTTCCCACTCTGTGCGATTCAAATGTGAGCTAGTTGCTTTCGTGTGAGGGTGATGACCAATGCACTACAGGAGCATTTGTGTCACCATCTTATTTTCTCGTGCAGCTTCTCTTAGCTGTTGGATGACGATCCAACGACTGAGATGGATTCCTCTAATAAAGGGTGTGGGGAGAGGTGACGTGGCGCAACGTTGGCCATTGGATGACAATCCAGTGACCTTGCTTCATTCTTCAATAGTTAGGGTGCAGAGGTGGGCCATTGGGATGGCACCACGTAGCACCATCCTAATCGTCCATCTTCCCACCTTTGTTGTTGGTGCTACAGGGCTTCGATTGAGTTGATTTTTGCATCGTTGGACTGCGAGTGTTGATCTGAATCCATCCGTGTGGTCGGATTTGGCATTTGAGGTTTGGATTTGCACTATATTGCCCCTTGGCCTTTGATCTTTGACGGACTGAATGTGATGCTACGGAAGTCTGATTAAGAGGATTCCAGAAGCGTCAGACTCCAATCGTCATCCTGATCAAATCTGTATGGTTTGATTTATCATCCATGACCCTGAATCATCTGCAATTAATATCACCTCTCACTTAGAGCATAAAATAACATTATTATTTATAAAGCCAACAAATCAACTATGATGCAAATTATGGTACTCATGCATTTATTATTCCTAAGTTAAGCTAAAATCTAACTAAATTCAGGCAGATTAGGTCTTATGATTGCTGCGCAGTCAGCGACTAAGAATGAGATGTCATTGAGCCGATGAGGATGGTGTCTATTGCCTTACTGTCTGATGTGGAGGAGTAATCTGCTAGTCTGGTGCTACTGAAGGAGGTGGAGGTACTGCTAATGATGATGGAGGAACTATAGTAGATTGGAAAGAATAAGGAGGCTTGTGAAGCTGCTGCTGAATCCCATGAATAGACTCTCCAAGTTTATCTAGAAATTGACCTTGAGCATTTCAGTAGTCAGATACCTGATGCCCATATCTCATCATCACAAGATCTCTCTCATGCTGTTGGTGCATCATCAAAGAAATCCCATTAGTGACGTCCTAAATACTGACGTAGTCCCTGCCTGAAAGTGGTCTGTCAAGAAGGCCCCACTCCTGGTTGTAGAAGGATAGAGCAGATCACACTGGAGGAGGACAGGTCGCTGTGAATTGGTCATACAGCGGGATAGCTGGAGGTATTGCAAAAGAGGGTCCCTAAAAGAGGGGTTTGTTTGGCTCCTGAGGTTACTGTTGTCTGTCTAGCTCCTGAGGTCAAAATGGGTTCAAATGGTCAAACTAAAGGTACCAAACCTCTTATAATATGTTTCTATGAATTTTAGAAGGTTTAGATGAATTTTATCCTAACCAAAACCTCTTCAATTTAAGTAGGGTTGAGAATTAGTGTTTTGTGTATTATTTTGATTCTTGAAATGTGCGAAACCTTGTTTTGTCAGTGTGGACACACTTTTTAGTCTTTAATGCCCAATTAACCTCTAATTAACCCCTAGGTAACCTTGTGGTTACTCTACATTCATTATGTGATGTTTAATAGCAGAATTAACTCTATTTTATTGTTCTTTCCTTAAAACAGATTTGAGTGGAATTACGTTCCTCAGGCGATCATTCTGGAGTATTTATCTCTCGATTCCAACTAATTCAAGCTAGTTATGGTGAATGATGGTGTTACCATCATATGCCCATGCCTAACTTTTGCTAGTCTCTAGCAAAATCCTGTGGAAAGAACTAGATCTCTAGACCATGCTTTGATATTCAAATGCCGATTGTGCCACTTCTCTAGAAATTAGATCAGAATACCAATAGTTGACCTGGAGGTTCTTTGATTTAGACACATCTATGTCATATAAACTATCTATTTATGAGTGTTCTTAGGCGTATAATTGCATTCAACATTATAAATATTGCATAGCATACATCATTATGCATTTAAGTTAGATTGTAAAAATTATAGGTTAATTTTTCCTTTTTGTAATTAAGGGACAAGGAAATATCATTTTTGGGTCATACATTGAAGATCCAACCATATGGATTTGATCAGGGCGACGATCAGAGTTTAACGACTTTGAGATTGCCTCGATCGGACATCCGTAGCATCAGATGCAGTCTAAGGAAGATCAAAGATCAAGGGCAAGGTGGTAAAATCCAAACTTCAGATGACAAATCCAACTGCACAGATGGATTTAGATCGACGATTGCATCCCAACAACATGAAAATCGATCCAATCCGATGTCTGTGGCACTATCTACGAGTATTTAAATATGGACAACCCAAATGGCGCCACATGGCGCCATCCAGATCGTCAGCTATACCCCACCCAACTTCTTAAAGCACCGCAACCACTGATCTGAGCCATTGGATCCCTATTCAATGGACCAGATTTCACCATGTCTCTCCCTCCTGCCACTAATCAGCCTCTGAAGACTAAAGCTCGTGCATCCTCGGCCGTTGGATCCTCATCCAACGGTTGAGGGCATGCGAGCATTAAATCATAAATGTGACAAAGATTAGAGCGCAGTGAAGCAGTCGTCCACCTTATGCACGATGTGTGACAAGCACTCGAATCATAGCGAGGGTGGAATTTGTGAAGAAGCAGCGTGTAAGGAAATTTGGTCGTTGAATGCAGCACGAACGGTAGATACAATGACGACGTGGTACATCGGATGGCATGCGATCCTTACGTGCATGATAACACACAAGATGATGTGTCTTGTGTGCATTGTGAAGAGCAGCTACAAGTGATTCTCAGTCGTGGATGCGTGATCTGAGCACTCTCGCGGTGCCACTTGTCGCGACTCTTGGTCGCGCGCCTCAGTGGCTAAAGGAGAAGAGGCGCCTGACGTGGCCTCTTGTGGGCGCTCGGATTAGAGATGAAGGGCCATCCTTGCACACATGCTTCAGCAACGTGGGCCTTTAGCGATGTGCACAAACATCACTAAAGGCCCTACATTTATGTTTAAGGCCTTAAAAGAGCCTTTTTCCCTTAATTTTTATACATATCAAAAGGGCACCCCTACCACTCATTTCATCATCCCATCTCTTCTTCTCTCACCCCCTCCAAAGCTCTACGATCTGGTCCCACACCCAGGATGCTCCATTAGAGCTAGAGTAAAATAATTTTCCATCTTCTCACCCCCTTCGTGGAGCATCCTGTGGTTGTTTTCTCGCCACCATTCGGGAAGCAGATCCTGCTACGGTGCCGCCCTACTTCGTTCTCCATCCTCTAGCTTTATCCTCCCTCGTCCAGTATCTCACCACCCTCTTCCAGGTGTTCTGTCAACGCGGCTAGTCCTCCAAGTAGCCATCAAGGATTTCTCTCATCCCTCTCCTTTTACTGCTTTCTAGTGTAGATTTCCAGCTTTCTAGTTGTAGCAAGTAGATGTAACAAACATGATTCTATAGTTATAAAATATTTTTTCATTCTCTCCCTATTTTCTCTTTCTTTGTATTATTCTCTCTCTCTCTTCTATTATTTATTATTTAAGTAGAATAGCTAGTAGATTAATTTCGACCAGGTAATCTACTTTGTGATAATAATTCTAAATGCTATTTTTAATCAAATGTTTGCCTCCCCGTGTTAGACCCGGGACTCGCCAAAGTTTCGGTAATAAATTTTATTTGATAGCGGATTTTTATGCAACTACAACGACGGGTCTTCAAACTCAACCTTTTAGTGTACAAAAATCTTGCTAATCATACTCATCATAAAAGTGGGCACACCCTACATTAAATTTTAATTTCTATCAAACAAGTGGGCACACTCCACATTCACAATAAATCATACATCCATTCAATGAAATTAACAATATGTGGGCACACCCCACATCTAACAAAAGCCTAAAATATCATTACAATAAATTAAAAAATTAAAATTATACCTCGAACGACTATAGCTTCCAAGAATGGTTGTCATCGATAACCTATAATTTCATAAACACAATTAATTAGATAACATATTATCATGTTATTCAAAAAATTAGAACTTATAGAATAGAGGCAACAGTGGTAGTAAGAAGAGGAGGAGGAATGCAATAGGAGGAGGATGAGGAGGGGGCAGTAGGACGAGGAGGAAGAGGAGGAGGTTGGCAGTAGGAGAAGGAGGAGGAGCAGGGTAATAGGATGGAGAGGGGGAGGAGGAGGGGGTAGGCAGGATGGGGAGGAGGAGGAGAGGGGTGGTTAGGAGGAGGAGGAGGAGGAGGGGGTGTGGTTAGGAAGTGGAGGAGGATGGGGGGAGCTAAGGAGGAGTGGATGGTTAGGAGGAGGATGGGGAGGAGCCGAGGAGGAGGAGGAGGAGGGAGTTGGCGGAGGTGGAGGGGATGATCAGGAGGAGGAGGATGGGGAGGAGCCAGGGAGGAGGAGGAAGAGTGCGCCGACAAGGCAGGGAAGAGGAGGAGGAGGAGGAGGAGGAGGAGGAGGAAGAGGAGGTCAGTAGCTGCCAAGGAAGAGGAGGGGGAGGAGGAGGGGTGGATCGTAGGAGGATCGAGGAGAGGCAGCGATGGCTACAGGAGGAGGACAGGGAATAGGAGAGGTAGAGGGGGTAGGGAGGAGTAGGGCGGTGCTAGAAGAAGAGGAGGGGGAGGGGCCCAATCATAGGAGGAGGAGGAGATGCGGTGGCCGGAGGGGGAGGATGAGGTGGAGGAGAGCCGGAGGGGGCCAGGAGGACGATAGCTGAGGAAGAGAGGCGTAGGGGGCAGGGTGGAGGAACGGAGGCGGAGGGTCTCACTTGAGATGGCAAGGAGAGGAGGCGGGGGGGTTTTGTGTTCGCGCTAGGGAGAAGATGAATAGTGATAGGAGGTCAGTGCAACACGTGATAGATGAAGTAAGATATGCCACTGGTTTAATCACCAATTGACGGCGAAAGAGGAATTAAATCCCCTCTCGATCGTAGCCAAATTTTGGGTGCTAAATTTAACCTACTTTTTTCTGTCACTTATTTCACTAACCGATGGCAAAAGTCACTAATCCCACCCAAATTTTAGGTGCAAATTTTAACCATCTTTTCCTCGTCGCTTATTAAACTAACCGACAGTAAAAATATATTTGCCATCGCTTCATGAATCGACGGAAAATATTAATGGCAACCGCACACCCAATCGCTTTTCTACAAGTGATGGTAGGTTGAGCACAGGCCTTCACCGTCGCTTATTTTAATAAGCAATGGTAAAAATAATTTGTTGTTGATTTTACAAACCGACGACATATCCCATTCTTCTACTAGTGTCATCTTGGGTCTATCGTGAAGGTTTCTAAGGCCCGCAAAAACTGCCCAGAGGTTAATTGACCCCAGCGGTTAAAGCACCTACACGTAGAACATATTAAGCCAAGGTTCAATTTTCCAGTGCATTTTGGTAAGAGAGAGATAGAGAGGGATTTTTCATTCTAAGAGTTTTCTCTTTTTTCTTTTTATATTTCCCAAAATCTAGCCTCAAATTGGCCCTAAACATGATCTGTATCGGATTCCTTGTCCCCATCATCAATCCTCGAAGGGTCCCTAACTTTCAATGCTTTGGAATAGTACCACCCATGGCAACCCTCAGAACCCTGGCTTTCAACACTTCGGGATAGTGCCACCCATGGCATTCTGTAGCTAAATTCAGGCCATGGCAATCGACATTTTGGGATAATCCTACCCATGGCACCTAAACCAGCACAAGGTGCTTACATGCCCCTGGTAAGATATTTAGATATCCTAGGAGATAAGCACCGAGGAGACAATATGTTATTACGGATCATGAACTCATCTAATCAACTTGTGTCTTCAAGCTATTCTTAATCTAGATCTTCAAGATGACTTTTTCATAACAGAACACTTTTGGCATTATTTCTTCATTAGGCACACTGAACCAGACTAGTGTGTGAATACAAGCAACAGGGCCAAATAATCCCTAAGCCTTAGACTTAATACATCAACTTTGCACTTTCCTCAACCTCTTGAGGACTAATCTAGGTCTTAAAAAATACGTCAGTGTTTAAGCCCTAAAACAGGCCCAAGAAGCCTAAGATCAGCACTCTTACTAACCTCCTTGTCTCTAGCAGATCAGGACATAATCCTTATTTTGGTTTGGTCTAGAACTTAAGTAGATCCCATAATCATTTGCTAGGAGTATCGATTTTTCCTTAATTTTTCTCCTTTTGACATTCTTTATATTTTCTTCTCTTTCCTCCTCAAGAAAGATTTTTTATTTAATTCTAAAAATTCTCCCCCCTTTCTCCATTTTCTTTATTTTTTTAATATGTATTTTTTTGTGAGAACCCTTTAGAGACTTGAATTTCCATTTGTTTTGCACTTTAACACCCCCCCATGACTAAGTTTTACAATGTCCTCATTGTAAACTAGGTGGGTACGAATTCAGCTTGGTTCAAGGTTTAGAATAGGGTCGAAAAGTGGGTGAACGGGTCGGGATGACTGTTGCAGACAATTTCGAGCTTTGATATAAGTATCAAAGGTGGAGTCAGCTATTCTAAAGTTGAACCCTAAGGTGCATTAGGAGTGTAGCTCAAAAGGATAATCAGGAGGGTCTCAGGTTTTTTTGGAATGATGGGTTGCCTCCCTTTAAGTACTAAATTCAATTCCTTCAACCGAGCAGAAGATGGTCAAGGAGAAGGGGTGGTTAGATTGGAGCAATTTTATGGAACAAGCACCTTGATGAGTAGCCTAGTTGGTCCAACCAAGTGCCTATTCAAATCAACAGGTTGATGATGGAAACCAAACCCAATCAGTCTGGTGGATTGATGGATGTGAATCAATAGGTGTGGAGCCCACCAGATACTTTGTGGCTCGAAAAGATGTGAAAATACAAATCTAGGGTTTGGCTAAATTGGCTTAGCCTAGTCGGAGTAGGGGTCCTTAGATGATAATGGATGTGTGGAAAATGTAGGAACCCTACTGAAGGAATCAGAGAAGGATAAGATGTGGTTCTTAGTCTAATCAGTGTCCGATTCTTGGTCAAAAGATGGAAGTGAATCATATGCGATTGGATCAGAAAGAGGTGAATCAGAGTAGAAATTAATTCTGGTGGCAGGTCGGGGTTGGGATTAGATTTTGAAGGGCTCTGAATGAGGTGTTTTTGCTTCGAAATCTAGGTACGGTATGGGCTCCTCTAGGAATGATTCGAAGATTGGTTCATCCATAGTCTTTTTCATGATGTTCATCAAAGTCAAATGTAAATGCCTGGAGAGTGCTTATAGGATCATGGAAAAATGAGTTAATAAAAGATTCGAACTCTGGATTGTGGACATTCTCAGCACTTGCTATTTCTAATTCCTGTAGATCATAACAGAATGATTCCAACTCAACGGAATATGATTTTGAATCCATGATCTCGGGATCAGGACCTCAAAGTCAGAATCAAAGAATGGGTCATGGATATTGAGGTCGTAAACTGGTTCATAATCATCTAGAAACAAAGGTTCTCCGAAATCAAAGTATGATTCAAAATCATTGAAGAATTTATGACAATTAGTTTCTGAACCTGATTTAGGATCGAGATTTCCACCATTGGAAAAATCATGATGCTTGGGGTCAACAACTTGACCTTGGTCTAACTTAGTCTCAAATTCCAAGCTCAATGAGGCATCTTTATTAGGCATAGGCTCGAGTTCCAAGCACCTAGAGTAGATCCATTCAAATCCTGACTTTTCCAACTCCTCTAATTCTGTATTGTAAATCGGTGCAACTTCTGAAAAATCAATTTGTTCCTTTGAGTCTGGAGAGGTATAATCATCAAATATGAGCCCAAAATCACAATTTAGATCTAAAAGCTGATTCTCATCATATTGGCCTCGTGATCATCCCAAATAGGCTTAGATCTAGAATCTAGGTCAGGGGTAGGAATTGGGTCACTGGAATCTGGACATGCTTCTTGATGAGACCACATTTGTGGGCTAATCATATGCATAAATACCTAGTTACTAGAATAATGTCTACATGTAAATAGCATACTTAAATTTATAAATGGATTAATTTATAAAAGTGATTGCATGCATATTTTATACATTGCATTCACAAGTATTGGAAGGTAATGTGCATTATGGTGACATGTATGTATTACATGAATTATTGTGGATTACCTTTGTAAATAACCCTTTTTTTTCTTCTTTTCCCATGCAGAAGCCACCGCTTCAACGAGCCGCATCCACCGCCGCCAGACTTCTCACAACAACCGCAACGCATCCCCAACAGTTTAGATTATCCATCAGGTTGCGGGTCGAGATCCAAGGCTGGGGGAGAAACAAACATGAGAGGCGAGGCATTTAAAAGAGGGCCAGGCTCTCCATCTTCTTCTCTCTCATGCTCCATCATAAAGAAACGTCTGCACCGTGCGTCTCCTGCTTGCACCGTGAGTTGGGCGTGCCCTGTTTCCTCCACCATCGATGAGCGCATGGTGACAGCATGCACTCATCAAGCACCATCAGCCACCTCGCTTCTCCCTCGTGGCCAGAAACCACATGCATCCTCACGCACCCACGGCCACGCAGCAGCAGCCACGTGCCCTTAGCGAGCCAACCAAAGCGCAGCCACACCCAACCTCTCCTATAGCCGCACACGTTCACAGCACCTTCCACGCCCTACCTGCGCTCATGTCCCCATCCGCACGTGTGGGCGCACCAGCAACAACCACGCGTCTGTGCTTTAGCCTACGTGCGCACACAGGCACCTACGCTCCAGCCCGCGTGCAACCCACTGGCTGCCTCTTCTTCCTCTTCTTCTCGTTCTCCACAGACACAAGAGAGGAAAAGAACCCAAACAAATTGCTCCTCCTCCACTCACAGCCACTTCCACGGACCGCCATTCTCCATGCCATCACTTTCGTTGAGCTTGCCATGCCCTCACGAGCTCTGCCACGCCCTCAGGCGCACCCATCGTGACCCTCGCACATGCGTGCAGTAACCCACCGCCGGCAAGCTCTTCCTCGCCGTCTGGCGACCTCCGACTGCCGCTGTCAACACCACCACCATCATCGGGATCCCCTCACCACCGTTGACCTCCTTCAAGCTCTGAGCCTCCAACCGCGCCTCCCTCTCTGCATGCGCACGAGGGGAACGAGTTCCCCTATTTCTCTACAGTAGAGAACCAATTAATAATTACATCTGAGTGCCATTGCCAAAATTTTATTTTGATTTTAATATTTGATATATTGAGTAAAATTGAAACTTCATGCTCATACTTTCTCATAATTGCTTGGCTCTTATTATGCACATCATTTGACATTGGAATTGGATTAAGATTTACACAATTTCTCTCTAGTTCATGTGCAATTGGAAATTACATAGATTAATCACATATTTATTGAATATTTTATTGACAAAAAAATTGCACATATAACCTTACATTCTTGAGTTATTGTGTCTTCTTCTTTTCGTCGAGTTTCATGTTAGATTTAACCATGGATTTTGCACTCAATTGAACAAATACAAGGGAAAAATATTTGTGAAGTTATTGATCTATTCCTCCCTGTGGATATGACATCCTAACTATTCGTGGTTAGTTTTCATTGATATATTTTTGTTTGGGATTTTTCCACCATGCGACTTCATTATGATGACACATTATTTCTACCAAGCGAAAAACTCTCGACCAAATGGCACCATTTCCTGGGAGGCAATCGTCGTAATAAATTCACCTGACTTTATTTCTGATTATTCTGAATAGCGCATTTATCTGATCATTCTTTATCTTTTCTGTGTGAGGAATCTGATGAGGAGACAGGCGTAGCTGAGAGACAACGCTGACCCAGAGTGACGTCCACACGCGGAGATAATCGCGGGAGCTTGTGGGCCTTGATCCCATGCACATGAAGGCGTACGGAGGAGCCTTTCTTGATTTAGTTATTAGATCTTGATTTAGATTTAGGCTGATAGGCTTAGTATTAATTATTTATTTTCTCACCCTTATACTCTGAGACCAGTTTTTGGAGGAGTGTCCCCGATTCTTTAGACTCTAGGTTTATTTTTAGTTAGTTCTTTTGATTGTGCATTTATTATTATTAAAAAAAGAAGAAAATAAATCTGAACTGCTTGCTAGAAGCTGCATATCTTTAGGATGACTATCTAGGATTGCTTGAGTAGCATCTAGATTTTCTTATTGCATTGCGTGGATTTTTGCATAGAAGAGTGCTGGAGCAAGGTATGAATTTCTTATCTTACTACATCAGTTATCTGCACAAGCATTACATCTGAACATAATTAAAGAAGACCACTTAAACTGATTTGAAAAGATTAATCAAGTGGTCATATTGCTTCTCGAAAATAAAATAAAATATACAGGAAGTGTTTGAATAACTTGATTGTGGTTTTCAAAAGAAAAATCACTTTTCATGGTGTGTTGCACACTTCCTGCACTAAGCACGCACTATAGGCACTACACTAGGACTTGGACCCTTAAGGCTATAGGTATCGATCTCTTTATCGGTGCAAACCCTCCTATCTCGCTTTGAAACGGTGGTATTAACTTTTACCCGAGTGACTTGATACTCTAAGGAGGGTTACACCCCTTAAAGGAATTCAAGGGTAGCTAAGAGGCACCGCTAACGCAACGCCTCAACGGAAGGGTTCGCCTTACTTGCATCCCTTGGTTCCATCCTTGGAGTACCTTTCTACTTGAGCATTAGAGAATATCATTGCAACAATGTGTATGTCTTTAAGGCACTCGAAGGTCAATTTAGGGTGCGTAATTGCTTAACAACTTGATTGATCACCCAAAAAGGACCAAAAGTAACCTCTACCTCCTTAATAACCTTTTCCCAGGAATCTCAAGTGCCCACTTCTCTTATACCACTTATGTGGGAATGGAGAAATGCTGCCTTGACTCCATTTGGACAAACTAGAAAGGTTGGAAGAGGGCTTAAAGTGCTTTAACTTAACAAAAGACCTCTTGCCTTGTGTTTGCTTGGTAGGTGCTCTCTTAGAAATAATCTTCTTTTCAACCTTGAGCCTAAGAGAATTATTAGGAAAGCCAACCAAGAAAGAAGAAAAATGCTGAAGAAAGACCTGAAGAACAGATTAGAGTTGGTGAAAATCAAAGAACCATGAGAGACTACTTCCTCCCTACAACCCACCAAGCTCTACCTATCCGAAGACCTAGAGTGGATAATCCATATGAAATCAAGAGTAGTACCATATCTTTGCTCCCCTCTTTTTATGGTACTGCTAGGGAGGATCCCTACAGGCATCTTGAGGAATTCACCGAGGTCTGTTCCACTATGAAGCTTGATAAGAGGCTCATCACAGCTTCTAATTACCCCTAATTAACTAGTTTCCCTAGTTAATTAGCAAGGAATATGTTTATAAAAGGGATAATTATAGAATAAGGGACAAATCAATAAAGGACCTAAAAATAAATTAAAAATGCTTAATTAAAAGTCAATTAACATTATTAATAATTTAATTAATAAATGGACTTGAAATATCATTAATTATAAATTATGCTTAAGTATGTAATAACTTCAGTAACGTAACTCAAGTAAATAAATTAAGCTAAAAAGATCAAAAACGTAAATTCAAGGTATATATATAATATTTATCTAATTTATAATCACATATAAAAAGTTTAAAAAGAATTGAATTAAAAGAAGCCTTGAAAACCTCTGTTTACGTTTTAGTCCTTAGGTTTCATTACTTTTGAATCCTTTTCATGCACATAGGTCCTTAACTTTTCTTACACCTAAGTCCTTGTGAACACCTTTCTTCTTCTTTGTTTCTTCTTCAGTCGCTTCAACGGCTGACCAACGACGGTGCATTTACCACCTGTTCACCTTCCATTTGATGCCATTCCACCCTCTCCAAGCTCCTGGAGCTTGCGCTCACCGTCATCTTTCCATCCCTCGGTCTGGATGCACCTAAAATCCTATTTAGGACTCAAGGTTAACTTCATCGGTATCGGAGAAGACGCTGGTGGTTACCTTGAACCTAGTCGCAGTTCCGTCCAGATTCGAGCTCCTTCACAACCGTCGAACCCTATAAATACCCCTTGAATCCTTTCATTTCGGTAGTCAGTCCCCTATCCTTCTTCCCCAACTACGGTCGACGATAGGCTCTCTTCTGTCTAACTCCGGCAACCTCTCATCCCCCTATTGGAGCTCCTCCGCATGAGGGACTCGCCTCTCTCACCTCCTCTTCCTCTCCGAACGGTTCTGACAGAACCTTGGAGCACCAATTCTTCTTCCTCGTCTCCTTCAACTTCTCGTCGGAGTTCTTCCTAACATCCTCTGATTTCGTCCTCCATAATAAGCCATCGACGGAGATTTCTTACCCCTATCATCCAAGTAAGTAGCTTTAACTTTTAGGAGTAGGATTAGTTTAATGTTAATGCACTTTTAGCTTCATCTCCCTTAGCTTCGGTGAGGCCAAGTCCAACCTCGCTGGGCCTTCATTCGCACTTTGAGGTAATGATTCACTCTTTTTACCTTTCCACGATCCATTTCCACTTTCTTCCACTCATAATTATCACCTAAACCACTTCACCATCACCGGCGACCTCCACTGTCCATGGTGGAGGTCTCCGAGGCTGTTTCACACTCAATTAGGGTCTATCATCATCAGACCATTCCCTTAGGACCCTAATTAACCTCAGAACCATCCTAATTAATCACTTATTCGTCTAATTCCAATCACACTCACCTAATACCCCACTGTCCATGGTGAGGTGTCCAGAACCTAATCCACCTTCAATTGAGGTTCTTCATCACTTCCCTAACACCTAAGGAACCTCGCCAACTGCTTAATTACTCCTATAGAGCCTCATATTATTAACGCCTAAATTCCACCTTGTCTCTAAGCTTACTGTCAATGGCAACTCAAAGATGAGTTAATCATCTAATTATCTAATCCATTAGTATCGCCTCACCCCTTAGAATATTTTCCCTTACTCAATAGAATGAGAAGAAGCATTCTGAGTTTTGTCAAACTCAGAATGCTCAATTTTTGAATTCCCTGATAAATCTTGAGTTCTGATTATTCTCTGAGCCAATTGGGGAGATCTTAGGATCTATCTAGGTCCTAGGAATTTCCATAGGTCAATAATGGCCTCATTTACTGAGGTTTTCAACTCTGTATCTCAGAACTGGACTCACCAGAGCTCTGGCGAGCTTCGGCAAGTCGAAACTAAGCTTTAGTCCATAGACTTCTATGCTGAGCTCTAGACTGATTGTTTATGACTTGAGTAATGTGTATCTACTGTCAATTTGTTGTTCTAATACCTAGAGCTTGTAGATGACCTTTGTCTTCTCCAACTCTAGTGGAGTTGGAGAAGCTGACTTGTTAGGTTTTAGGCTCTAGAAATAGGACAGTAAGCTCAAACAAAATTGGTAGGGGTCATATTTGATCTTTGATGGGTCCAAAATCCCTTAGATTTTTCCTCCGAACACCTCTACTTTTGAGTTCAGGTGATAGTGTCTGAGAGGACCTTTAAGACATTCAAAACTTAGCTTTAAGGTTTAAAATGATTTCTGAGGTGAATTAGAGCCCCTGCAGGTCTTTAATTTGTTTAGAGAAGCTTTAATTTAGAAAGTCAAATTTTGAAGCTTTATGGTCAAACCCAGGCCTGATTTAGAGAATTCTTGAGTAAAGTCAATGATTAATGAGTTGAATCTGATGTCAGGGTGATTTAGAGGTTGATAGAGTTGATTGGAAGTTGTTTTATTAAGGAATTAGGCCAAATCATGTCACTGTATAGTTTGGGTCATTTTTGAACCCAAACTGCTTTCAGTATGTTTTTGGCAAGGTTTGGATGTTTAATTTGCCCAGATTGAATCATAACTCCTTGCAAAGATTATTTAAATCTTTTTTAGGGATCCTTAGCTCTCTGTTGAGATGTTCAGAGCTCAAATGGAGCTCTGAAGCAACTGTTAGAAGCTCTTGGGCTTCTTCCTCTTCCTAAAGCCATACAGAGTTCCCTTTCTTCATCATTAGATGAGGAATCATCTACTGAAGATGGTTCAGACCTCACCTGGAGGTCAGACACCCTCCTGAAGGTTAGTAGACCTGAAATCTCCCCTCTATAGGCCATATTGGCCATGAAAACCTTCCACCTTTGCCCTTCAAATCGAAGGGTTAGATCTGACTTGAACACCAAATTGGTGATACATACATGTAGAGCATCCAAAGGGCTCTTGATCGAGCCTTTGCTAGACTGAAATCATCCAGTGTGTCGGTTGGAATCATCGGTCGAAGTTCGGCCTAGAATGGACAATGATAGTTCCACATTGGGAACGAGTGAGCGCACGCCTTAGTATATTATGATTTTGTGCCGACGATGTTTTGATCGTCAGCGTTGGGTGCAAAGAGAAACTTGATTGTGTGTGGGTGCGTGCATGTGCACATGCCTGTGCAGATGTGTGCGTGGGCCTGGGAGTGGGCGTGGATGTGAATGTGGCCTGGGAGGTCTAGATTGTGCATTGAGATAAAAATATGAGAAATCCACCTAATAATTGAACTAGGCCCGACTGAGTAGGGTCTGGTCCCGCCCCTTGTGGATGCTGTGTATCCTTGAAAGGCCGGGCCGCCCATTAACCAAATTTTTGGAATGAGAGTTAAAAAAATGGGTTAAGGATTGAGAGAAATTGGCTAAGTGTGGATTGCATTGTGCATAGCATAAGAAAATATAAGAAGCACAGTAAAGAAGAAAGAATTAAGGGAATAAAATGAGAGAGTTAGAGAAAAGAGAACAGAGAGGGTTTAGAGGAAGAAGAAGAAGCAAAAAAGAAAAATAAGAGAGAGAATTACGACAGAGATTAAAAGAAGAGGAAAGGGCTGAAGAGAAGAAGAAAGGAGACTTGAGATTTTTTTTAATTCTTACTTTTATATTTTCAATGTATAATGTCTCCTTTTAATATTTTGAGCTTAATTGTGTATTAAGGCATTTATATTCATTTGTATAACTTTTTCTTAACTTAATCTTTTATAATTAGTTGTAATGGGTGTAATAAAATGTTTACTTGATTTTTAATGAAAAATCACATGTGTAAATATGTTCTTTCTTGATGGAATGTTGCATGATTTTAAGTAAATATCTTTTATGCAAGATTCATGTACTTAAAAAAATATTTTAATTATAATTCTGATTGATTAGCTAATTAGTAATTTATGTTTAGGAATTAATGGTGAATTAAGATAAGTTATGCCTCCCAGTGAACGACCTAGACTCAACCAGTTAAAAAGAATTAAAACTCTAAAATGTTAGGTTAACTTTACCCTATACTACACAATTGATATTAATTCAAGTTAACCTAAGTTACTTTCTCATGCGATTAATTAAGTCTAAATAACTTAATTAACTATTTTGAGAAAATAAACAATCATTTTAATGGCGCCGTTGCCAGGGAGGTAACTGCATTGTTATATTCGCCATTATTGTTTTACTTTGTATATAATTTCTTTTTACTAATTAGCTTGTTTTGTTCTGTTTTCTGTCTTCTTTTCAGGGTTACCTTTGCAGGTATTCTCAGGAAAGGAGGCGGGTTTTCTTTTTCTATTTTTTCCATTATACATACCATTGTGAGTATTTCTTACTTAGTCTTTAGTGTAGCTTGTATTTTTGCATTTAGTTAGAAAATTTAAAAAGTACAAAAATAACCTGTATAATTTGATAGGCTTTTGACAAACCCCAGCATGAACCCGCAAGTAACCTCTATCTTTCAGGCTTCAAGTGAATGCTCCATTTGCCAAATCACAATGCACGCCACTACGGAGTGCCACCAGGAAAATCAATTCCCTGAGTTGATTCAGGGCGACCTGAATGCGGCCCAAGGTCTCCGCCCACCTCCTCGTAATAACCCGTATTCTAATACCTATAATCTGGGGTGGTGGAACCATCCAAACTTCTTATGGAAGCGAGGTGATGCTTCCAACTTAGGGAATGGAAAACCCCTACCTCCCTAACCCATATACCAGCCATCCTATGCAAACCCTCCTCATAATAAGCCTTCTGAGATGGATGAACTTAAAGCCATGATGAAAGTAATGCAAGAGGATCAGAATATGGTCATCCAATCTCAGAATAAGATGATTACTGATATGCAATCCCAAATTGGTCATCTTACTGAGGCAATTAGGCAGCGTGATCCGGGGAAGTTGCTTAGCTCTTCTGAGGAGAACCTAAAGGGCAAGGGGGTCATATTCAGGGAGCATGCCCAAGCTGTGACTGTGCTAAGGAGTGGAAAGAAAATTGACAAGCCAAATAGCACTCCTATAGTCACCTCTCATGATTTCCCTCCTACACCAGACAACTTCCATCTCCACCGAGGAAGAGCCACACTGCTCTCCCTCGCTTGAAATCACCCACCCTGAGGATGTCGTCAGTCCGCCACCCTTTTCTTGACACGATGAACCTTCTACCCAGAAGTCGAGGGTGCTTTATCCAGAGTGCCTATCTGCTCCTGGGGAATCTTTTGTTGGCTCATCTGGAGCCAAGGTTAGGACAAAGGAGATTATGGACGCTTTTAGGCAAGTCCAGATCAATTTGCCTCTATTGGAAGCAATCAAACAGATCCTATCCTATGCCAAGTTTCTAAAGGACTTGTGCACCCAGAAGCACTGATCTAGGAGACAGGTCCAAGCTAAGGTCATCTTTCCTGACCATGTTAGTTCGATTCTCCAACATGGAACACCCCCCAAAATGAAAGACCCTGGGGCCCCGTATATTTCAGTGGTTATAGGTAACCAACACATTGACGAGGCTCTGCTTGATCTGGGTGCGGGGGTGAACATTTTACTAAGCCCTGTCTACGACCTTTTGGGAGAAGGTGAGTTAAAGCCTAGTCTAGTCATCCTCCAGGTCATAGACAGATCGCTTAAGACTCTACGGGGATTATTGGAAGATGTCCTGGTGAGAGTGGAGAACTTCTTCTTCCCTATTGACTTTCTTGCACTAGTACAGCCAACACCTCTATCAATTGTAGATCAGAGGCACTTAAAATGGGCTTTGGGAACAAAAAAATTCAGTTGAATGTTTTTGATACCTACAAACAATCCGAACTTGAAGATTGTTCTTAGATTGAGGTGGTTGATGAAATCATTCAAGAGACTTCTCCAGTACTCTTATGTAGAGATCCCCTTCAAAAGGTCATATCTAAGGACCATCCTCCGACTACTGAAGAAACTGAAGAGGATATACCAGAATTAGAAGAGTTGCTGGGGGTACACACAGAGTCTCTGTCCCCTCCCCAGACCGTGAAGGTAGATCCGCTACCTGAGGCGAGGACATCTCAACTTAAACCCTCAATCCAAAAGGCTCCTGAGTTGGAGCTGAAACCCCTCCCAAGCACATTGAAGTATGCTTTCCTTAGCCCTAATGACACGCTTCCCATTATTATCTCATCTGCATTATCTGAATCATAGGAGGGAGCAATGCTTGAGTGTTTACAAAGGCACAAGGAATCAATTGCTTGGTCAATTGCTGATATTAAGGGTGTTGATCCCTCCCCTTGCATGCATCATATATACACAGACGAGTCTGTGTAACCCTTCTGAGACATGTAGAGAAGGCTCAACCCTAATATGGGGGAGATGGTTAGAAAGGAGATTCTGAAATGGCTGGATGCAGGAATTATCTATCCCATTTTAGATAGTAAATGGGTCAGTCCTATTCATGTAGTGCCTAAAAAGGCGGGAATCACTATGGAAGAGAACGACCAAGGAGAGTTGGTAACCACTAGACCCTCAACTGGTTGGAGGGTCTACATTGATTACCGCCGTTTGAACACGGCTACCCAGAAAGACCATTTCCCCTTATCATTTATCGATCATATTTTGGAACGACTGGCGGGGAACAAGTACTTCTGTCTCCTTGACGGGTACTCTAGGTATAATCAGATAGTCATCTTTCCTGATGATCAAGAGCGTACCGCCTTCACGAGTCCGTATGGCACTTTTGCATTCTGCCGAATGCCATTCGGGTTATGCAATGCTCCTGCCACTTTCCAACGATGTATGATGGTTATCTTTTCTGACATGATCGATGGGTTTGTTGAGATTTTCATGGATGATTTCTCCATTTACGGCTCGTCGTTTGACCTATACCTTTCTCACCTTAATAAAGTCTTAACTCGTTGCGAAGAGGCAAAGGTAGTGCTTAGCTGGGAGAAAAGCCACTTTATGGTCTAGCAGGGCATTGTTTTGGGACATGTAGTTTTCGATAGAGGATTAGAGGTGGATCCCGCAAAAATTGATTCCATCTCTAAGCTTCCATTGCCCACCAATATTCGTCAAGTTAGATCTTTTCTTGGCCATGCTGGATTCTATAGGTGCTTCATTAGAGATTTTAGTAAAATCTCTAAGCCACTCTACGACCTGTTAGCGAAGGATGTTTCCTTCGATTTTCATGACAGATGTGGTAAGGCTTTCCAAGTCTTGAAGAAAGCCCTTATCACCGCACCGATTCTCCAAGCACCAGATTGGACCCTTCCATTTAAGCTAATGTACGATGCTTCTAATTTTGCAGTGGGAGCGGTCTTAGGTCAAAGGGTTGATGGCAAACCTCATGTGTTGCATTATGCCAGCAAGACCCTTACGGATCCTCAGCAAAACTACATGGTCACTGAAAAGGAGCTTCTTGCTATAGTGTTTGCTTTGGAAAAGTTTTCGTCTTATCTTTTGGGATCCAAGGTTGTGGTGTTCACTGATCATTCTGCTTTAAAGCATCTTCTTACTAAAAAGGACACAAAACCTCGCCTAATTCGTTGGATTCTGCTACTCCAGGAGTTTGACCTTGAAATTAAACATAAGAAAGGAGTTAAGAATGTGGTAGCAGATCATCTGTCTAGGATCCCTATTGAGGCATCAACCCCTGCTGGCGGTATCTGAGAGACTTTTCCTAATGAGTCTCTGAAGGCAGTGGGGGCCAAAACTCCTTCGTTCGCTGACATAGTGAACTATCTGGCCATGGGCATTACCCCCAGTACTTGGGACAAGCATAAGCGAGACAGGTTTCTTACTGATGATAAATTTTATCACTGGGAGGAACCTGAGCATTTTAGAGTAGGCCCTAACCGACTTTTCCACCGTTGTGTCCCTGATGAAGAACAAAGAAGTGTTTTGAGTTTCTGCCATGACCTCCACTATGGAGGACATTTTAGTGGAAAAAAGATTACCCATAAGGTTCTTCAGTCTGGCTTTTGGTGGCCCACATTATTCTGAGATGCACATACATATGTGGGTGCATGTCTACGTTGCCAGTAGACAGGAACCATTGGAAAAAGGGATGAGATGCCCCAGCAACCTATTCTCCTAGAGATCTTTGATATTTGGGGCATCGACTTCATGGATCCCTTGCCTATGTCCTTCGGATATGAGTACATCCTTGTGTCTGTGGACTATGTATTGAAATGGATAGAAGCCATACCCACCCGAACCAATAACCATTCTATGGTGTTGGATTTTGTTAAGGCTAATATCATTTCCCGGTATGGGTGCCCGAGGACGATCATAAGTGATAGAGGATCTCACTTCAAGAACATGCACTTCATAAGACTACTCCAAAATTTGGGAGTCAACCACATGATAGCCACATCTTACCATCCCCAAATGAGTGGACAAGTTGAAGTGTCTATAGGGAGATTAAACGAATTTTATAAAAAACTGTTAGGTCCGACCATAAGGATTGGTCTAAAAAACTAAATGATGCTCTTTGGGCCTACAGAATAGTGCATAAGACTCCGTTGGGCATGTCTTCTTTCTGGCTTGTCTACAGAAAGGTTTTCCATCTTCCTGTTGAAATCCAACACAAACCCTATTGGACTATTAAAAATGTTAACTTGAATCTGGATAAAGCGGGAAAGGCACATATGCTGGAGTTAAGTGAGCTTGAGGAGCTTCATAATGATAAACACTGGGTTTATCATTTTCTAATGATAAATGCTGGAGTTAAGTGAGCATTAACTTCTCAAGCTTACAAGCAACATACAAAGGTCTTCCATGATAAACACATCATTAGAAAGACCTTTGAGCCCAACCAGTGGGTCTGGCTTTTCAATTTCAGACTTAAATTATTTCCAGGAAAGCTCAAGTCCCGTAGGGATGGGCCATACTTTTTTATCAATGCCTTCCCTCATGGAGCTGTTGAGATTCGGAACCCTACTTCTGACGCGAGCTTTCAGGTAAATGACCAACGACTTAAAACTTATGTTACTCTTTCAGGTGGCCAAGTTTTGGACGCACTTCGACTTGAGAAGCCTTAGCTCCTCCCACTCTCCTCCTCAGGTGATAGTCTTCTATTTTTCCAATGAGGACATTGTCAGTCTTAGGCATGGGGGGTATCACTTGAGGATGTTTATAGCATTTGCATGCATTTAGGATATGTGCATTTGTCCTACAAAAAAAAAAATCTCTTGTTTCTTAAGATGAATTGGTTAGTCCCAAGCAAAAGTTCTTATCAAGGAGGTTTTATTAAAGATTTTCTTCTTAGGTTATTTTTAAGTTTAGAATCCTGTACAGTTACTTCACTTGCACGTAGACTGAGTAATGGATCTTTGTAGAAAATCAATAAGTATTTTTAGCCTACTGAACCCTTGGACAATTAATAGGGAGTCAGGCATACTATCTTCTATTGGATCCACCTAATATTTGTGAGAGGAAAGTAGAGAGACTACTGGTGCACTAAGTCTAGTGAAATGACTCTTAAGTTTTGGATAATTAGATGATGATACTTCAGAGTTAGGCATAGTTTTTGCTCTCTGTTCCTGTGTGCATACATTGTGTGAATTCCTGAGAGTCACCAAATAAGACAGATACACAGAGATGGAGTCCTAATAAAACTATGACTATGGTGGATGGTTACGACCGTCCTTCATAAAGTCTTCGGTTGAAGGAGGGTACTAGTGTCAAAGGTCAGAAATACGCTTGTCCTATCCATTCCTTCCCAGTCTTGACCTACTAGCATATAGGATGCCGATTATGCTAGTAATAGGACTAATAGAAAAAGTACTAGGGTACTTGCCATCTTTTGGGTAATTGATTGCACCGCAAAAATACGCCTGCAATTGTGCCATCTTATGCTATTTCCCAGCATTACCAATGCATATTAGGTCTCCATAGTTGCATTGTAAAAATACATGCATGCATGCATTTAATTGAGAGGGGAGGAGAATGAAATAAGTGGCCTTGCAATTTACATTTTCTTCAAGTGCTGCTTCACAAAATTCACCATATTTTTATTTTTATTTTTATTTCACTTGATTTTGAATGCTTCCCACGGCTTCATGCATCTTCTTCTTCTCCTCGTGCCATTCCCTGCTCACACCCCTCCCTGCCAGCTCATACATGATCTCCCTGCCATGAGCCATCCTTGAGCCATGCACAGCCAGGGCATGGCTGTGCATGCTCTCCTCTTCTTTAAATAGATGGCACGGCTTCTTCTTGCTACAGCCTGGTCCTCCACACCAAAAGAACCCACAGCACTTCTCCTTCCAGGCCACCGTCTCCTCCCTCTCCCTCCACACGCCGGCCCTTCTCGGAGACACCCAGCGGACAGGAGTCTTCACTGTGGTGAGCACCCACCACCGTGAAACCACCACCGCCCAGCTCTTCAAAGAGCCGGTGGGCATGGTGGCCTTCTTCACTACTTTCACCTTCCACGCCACTTCAGCCATTGCCGCAGGCTTCAAGCTTGAAGCTCAAAGCTCCAGCAAGGCGGCAGCAACAGTCGCACGCAGCAGCCTGCAAGCTGCCCTCGCCTTCCGCGCGTGCCTACAGGCGCCTCCGCCTCCAGCTTCTCCGCGCACCTTGTTATGCTCTCTCTTTCACAACTGGCCACCGCGCGCCACTACAGCGACCGGCCATGCTTCACCGCACCCCTGCCAGCACCCACAAGCCTTTGCACAAGCAGCAGGTCGCCCTCGCCCTCCACCGCGCATGCCAGCAGCTCTCTCCACACGCTCTACCGCGACATCCTGCCCGCAAGCCACTAGCCGAAGCCACTCCACCGTGCACACCGAGCCGTCCGCACTCACAGCACCTGCAGCTCCCGGTCGCAAGGCTCGCCCGACCACTGTAGCCACTGTTCACGCATTTCTACGCAACACTGTGGCTACAGTGGGGTGACCGGTGAGTTTCTCACTTTACTGGTCACCCGGTGCGCCACTACCACCCATCGCCCGCACACGCGTGCAGTCCCGCACCCACTCCAGCGCTCGCCACAGCGTCTGCGAACGCCCGCTCCCAGCGCCCACATCTGCCAACCCGCACCCGACTCTTCACGTAGCACTGTGCGCTGCGGTCTTCTCTCCGCACCCATCACCCTCCAATGCACGCTTGTCTGCGTGCATGCGCACCTGCGTGCGAGCTTGAACCATCAGACAACGCACTGGGCTCGCGAACGGCTTATCCCGCCTCTTCTTCACAGCAGCACCCTCTCTCTCGTGCTCTCTCTCTCTCTCTCTCTCTCAACACTCTCTCACTCTCCTCACCGACGCTTACACACACATACACTCACACTCCACACACACACACACACACACCTATACTCTATTATATACATATATATATATATACGTATACTTATATATATTGATATATCTATACATATATATATATACTTATATTTATACATATAGTAGTACCTATATACTTATGTATTAGTATACATACATACATACATATATATATATATATATATATATATATATATACTTATATATATATAGTAATGAAATTGTTTCTTGGTTTTCTAAGAAACAACATTGTGTTGCATTATCCACCAGTGAAGTTGAATATATTTCGGCTACCTTGGCATGCTCTCAAGTACTTTGGATGAAACAAACATTATCTGACTTAGGATTAGAATTTAAACAAACTAAAATATGTTGTGATAATACAAGTGCTATAAATTTATCCAAGAATCCTGTAAATCATTCTAGAACTAAACATATAGATGTAAGATATCATTTTCTTAGGGATAATGTATTAAAAGGAGAAATTAAGTTAGAATTTGTAAACATTGAGGACCAACTTGCAGATATCTTGACAAAACCACTTAGTTTAGAAAGATATAGTAACATTAGAAGGCATCTAGGAATTTGCAAGTTGAAAGATTTAGAAAACTAAGTTTTTCGGACGTCTGAATGTCCATATTAGACATCTTATTGTCTTGTGTGTGCATTGTTCGTCCTTAAAAAGAATTTCAGGGAATTTCAAACGTCTTGAATGCTTCTCAGATATCTGTATTTCTGTCTGATCATTGGTTAATGCACTTTTTGATCATTCAACGGGCATCTTTTTGAATTTCAAATGAAGTGTTTTGAATTCAAATTCAAATGGTCTTTCATACGTCAGTCTCTTCTGTTAGACGTCTGATTATCTAAATTCAGATGTCTGTCTTCATCAAAAGTCGTCTGATATTTTGAATACTTTTGGATTCAAAATTTGAAACTACCTTTTGTTTTACGCAATGGTTATGTGACTTCTTTTTTGAAATTTAAAATCTACTCTATTAAAAATGCAACACCACCTCATGGTCATTCTCTTACCTTTTCACCTTCTACCACATTGAAAAAGAGTGTCCCACTTTCATTTTTTTTTCATTCTCCATATTTCTCCATTGAAGAGCAACTGAAAGCACAGAATGCCTCCTGATCTTCTCCAGGCATCTCCTGATCATCAGACATCTCTTGTGCTGGTCGGACATCTGTAGCTGCATCTTCATTTACAAAGATCTCTTGTCAACGAAGATCATATCTTCTTTTGGTAATCACTACATCCTCACATCTTGATCTTACATTCTAATAAGAATTTGTATAAGGATACATTTGTATGTAATTAATTCTCTTTCTTGTTTTTGGTTTTTGGGGATTTCATTATCTTTGTATAATTCTTTTTGATCGGACATCTTCTTACATGTTTGGACATCTATTGTTATGACTTTTGTTTCTCAAACCTTTGGACATCTGATTTCTTTCTCAGTCATCCAATTTGTGACTCCAGACGTCTGACCTTCTTTACAGACGTTTGATTGAGACTATTTTAAAAAAACTTATTCTTCTTTCATTTTCTCTTTATGCCTCATAGGAAGCAAAAGAGCGCTAGACCTAGTAACCCACCTCTTGTAGAAGAACTACCTAATGTAATGGAGCAATTCTGTTTAACCAAAAAGTTATCCCAAAAACTTAACAATTTTGAGAAATTTAAGGTTAGATGTGGCAGACCAATTATATGGGACCATTTGGTCTTCTACCCCTTTTTCAAGCTCAAGGAATTCAACATTTCTTTGATGAGGAATTTTTTCTTGGTGGAAAAATTCCTGGTATATTTCCAAAGCTTGTGAAATTATTTTATGCCAATTTAGTGAATGACTCTATGCCTACTACCTCTATCCTAAAATCTAGTGTTTTGAATGTATCCTTTACCGTCACTAATGAAGTAATATCTTCTATTGTTTGCACCGCCGACTCAGGAGTTCATTGGTGGGACATTGCAAAAGAAGTTACTTTCCCCATTGTTACAAAGACATTGGTTAGAGATGACGTTTATTTTGAAGGAATGAAACTTGAATCTTGCCATCTTAAGGTTGTGCCTCGCATTTTAGCTAGACTTGTCTCTTGGAACTTACATGGAAAATCTGGATATTTTGATCATATTTCTAAGGAGATTGCCTACATCCTGTATGCTTTATTAAACCATACAAAATTAAATTGGCGTGATTTAATCATGGACACTTTATGTAGCACACACTGTAGGAACCTTCCTTTAGGTGCCTGTATTTCCAACATGCTTCACCATTTTAACCTTGATTTAAAATGCCAATTTGTAGATGAAACCGTTAAGAAATTTGACCGTACTACTTTGCTTCTTATGGGTCTTAAGAAAGGAATTGAAGAAGAACAAGCAGAGGAAGAAGTTCCTCAATCTTCACCTTCTCCTACTACCTCACAAGTTCCTATCATGCTTCCTGATCCTTCTACTCATTCTTTTTATTCCAGCTCTTGAGATTACTGTTGGGAGAATGTTCAAGGAAATCAAGAAGTTTTTCAAAAGACTATGCTTGATGGGATGAACCTACCAATGAAGAGGCAACATGAAGATCACAACTATCTAAGGAGCTTTACCAATCAATATGCTATGCAACTATCTCGTCTTCAAGACCACATGAAGAACTTGGAGTCTGCATACTCCAAAGGAAAGAAGAAAATTTAGTTCTTTAGATGGCTTCTTTGCTCCAATTAGGCATTTCCTTTCCTTGTTTTTCAAAAACTTTGTTATGATCATTACTTGATATACTCATGTTTATGCTTTAAACATATGTCTTTAACTTTCAAATATTCTTGTCTTGAGTTTTTTTTTACTATTGTCAAAAATGGGGAGACATTGCTAAAAAGAGCTCATATGCTTTTATTTAGGGGGAGTATGTCATATATCAATATTTTTTTGTCATTATAAAAAAAGGGGGGAGATTGTTGTTATAATTGTATTTTTTGATAATGACAAATGAACTATTTCTTGGAAAAGATTAACATGTTGCAGGTAGGACTTAAAGTGTAGGAAGGACTTAAAGATTATGATTAAGGAAAAGGAAGGGCAAAAGCTTTTTATTTCTAGTGTATTTTTAATTTTTTATAATGTAAAAAGCCTTGATGATAAAGTCTACTTGCATTTTTCTTAAAGTCCTAATTCTGTTGCTTTTTTAGATGTCTTTCTTTTGTTTCAGATGTCTGAATATGATTTTTAAGATGTCTAATGCATTTTCCAGACATCCAGGATCTTGTCCAGAACCTATACTCATTACCAAATCTTACAACCTCTATCATCTGAATTTTTTACATGTCTACTATTTATATTAGACGTCTATTTTAGTGTTTTAGATGCCTCCTTGATTTTCAGAAGCCTCCTTGAGATTTTGATAGTCTCTTAATTTTTTAGAGCAATGGTCATTTCCTTAGGAGACATTTAGACTTCTGACTCTGTCTTCAAACGTCTATATCCTTCTAACGTTCATTTTCTCTCCAACGTTCACTTTAATTGCATTTAAGTACTTTTGTTAAACTTTGATTTTTTGAATGTTGAAGGCCATCAGACGTCCTTAAGTTTTTTTGACGACTACTGGTTATTTTTAAGATGTCTGACCATATTTGTCTAGATCCCTGTTTGGGTTTAATTTCACTCTTCCCCTGATGCTTTTTCAGACGTCCAATTTCTTATTCAGACATCTGAACTTTTATCTTCAGATGTCTAATTTTTTGATCAGACGTCCCTGTATTTGATCCAGTAATCACTTTGATTTCCTGAAGTTTTGTTAGACATCCTGATTTATTTTCAAATGCCTGGAATAGTATTTTCATACATCTATCATTGTTTTTCAGACATCTGATATAGTCAAAATCTGAGTTAAATCTTTATAGCCATTCTTGCTCAATTTATTCCAATTCAATTCAAATTCCAATGACTACCGAAGCTCATATATGACCTCCTACATCTGTATATACCCCCCATAGGTAGCCTTATGAAAAATACAATAAATAAATTCACATTCTATTCATTTGAAAGCTCTTGATCTCATTTGTGCTCTCTTGTGTGCCTTGTTGAGTGATACTTTTGAGCGACTGTTCTTGAGAGCAACTCTTCTTCCTACTACTCATATGTTTAAAGAAGGGAGTATTCTTATTTATTTCATTCAAGGCTTATACATTATATTTCTTTTGTTAGTTTATTTGGGTACCCAGTTTGTGGGTTTCCCGTTTCCTCTTAGTAGAGGGGCAAAACTCTTCTTAGGGTTTGTTCAGGAAGAGGGTTTCGTAATATTACTTGTTGTTAGTAATTCCTACTTGGGTAGGGGCGAAATCCTAGATTGAGAGATCTAGGTAGAGGTTTTCCCTCAAGGGTTTCCTCTCTAAATTCTGGTGTTATTGCTGCGATGGTTTGCATTAAATTTTGTTGCGCAATTCAACCCCCCTTCTTGTGCCACTAACATCTGCTATAACTGCAAAAGAAAGGGACATATCAGAAAAGACTATTCACTTCTTCGAAAGGAATCAGAAAAGAAGAAATTCCATAAAATGGAAAGAAGAAAGCTTTTCAAGCAACGTGAGATGAATCTGACTCGAGTTCAAAAGAAGAAGAAACCTCGAGTGAAGATGCTGTTCTAGGTCTTATGGCTTTAGAAGATGAGGTAACAACGTTTTCCCCTGATGAACTATTAGAAACTTTCTTTGAAATGCATGATGTAGCTAAATCACTTAACTTAGGAAATAGACACTTAGCAAAAGCCATAGAAGAAGAAAGAACACAAAAGGAATTACTTGAATTACAAAATAAGGAACTATCTATTGAAATCACATCACTAAGAGCACAGATATGTGACTTGAAGATAGATATAGATAAAATAAAAGAAAATTATGCTAGTCTTATAGATAACTTAGCTAAGTTCACAAAAGGTAGTCATAATCTGCATAAATTACTAGGAACACAAACCCATACCACAACAAAATTTGGGTTAGGGTATGTACCTAAAAATAATCATGAAGCTTCTACGTCAAGTCAAAGAAGGAGAAAGATAGCTTGCCTAAACAGGCAACACAATCTAACAAATGTGGACCTAAGCAAAAATGGGTACCAAAGGCACTCTTGATATCTTGTTTTGTAAGTCAATTAGATTATAAAAGGTAAACATATCATGTGTCAAATGGAAACCTAAAGTCAATTTATAGATCCAATTATCCAAGACCTCACAAATGCAAACAAATGACAGGATCGAGAAGAAAGATGGATCATGGACAGTGGATGTTCCAAGCACATGACAGGAGAGGAAGACATGCTCCTGCAACTCAATTGCTAGGAAGGTGGTACTGTCACATTTGGGAACAACCACAAGGCCATATTATTGGTACTGGCCAAATTGGTAATTTTTCTGCCTCTTTTGAAAATGTACATTTAGTTAAAGGACTAAAACATAACCTACTTAGTGTAAGTCAAATTTGTGATAAAGGTTATAAAACTACTTTCAATTCAACTGGTTTTAAAATAAAAGATAAAGAAACCAAACAAATTCTTCTTAAAGGAAATAGACATAAAGACATTTACATTGTCAACTTTGACAAATGCGACAGCTTTGAATTTGTTGTCGCATCTGACGATGAGGCAATACTTTCGTACAAATGGCTAGGTCATGTTCACATGAAGAATATCAGTAGACTTGTGAAACATGAGCTCGTCAAAGGCCTGCCAAAGATCAATTTCAAAAAAAGAAGAGTATGCGATTCTTGTGAAATTGGTAAATAAATCAAAAATTCCTTTAAACCTAAAAGGATGGTTAGCATCTCTCGACCCCTGGAATTACTTCACTTAGACTTATTCAGACCAATCAAATCTGAAAGCTTAAGTGGGTGTAGATACTGTCTAGTCATAATAGATGATTTTTTAAGATTTACCTGGGTATCCTTCTTGAAAAGTAAGGATCTGACTATTGATGTTTTCAGTAAATTAGTAAGGAGATAACAGCATGAGAAAGGATCTAAAGTCATTAAGATTAGAAGTGATCACGGTGGAGAATTTGAGAATCAATCTTTTTCTGACTTTTGTGATCAATATGGGATAACACATGAATTTACTTTTCTTAGAGCTGCACCTCAAAATGGTGTTGTTGAAAGGAAAAATAGGATATTGCAAGAGTATGACTGCACAATGCTATGTGAGTCAAAGCTGCCTCGATATTTTTGGGTTGAGGCTATAAACACTGCTTGCTATATCCAAAATAGATCCCTTATTACACCTATCCTAAACAAAACACCCTTTGAATTCTATCATGGAAGAACACCTAGAATTTCCTATTTCAAGATATTTTGTTGTAAATGCTTTATACTAAATACAAAGGATAATCTTGACAAGTTTGATGCTAAGTGCTCAGAAGGAATCTTCTTAGGTTATGCAACTAGAAGTAAAGCCTATAGAGTATTTAACAAGAAGAATTCTGTTGTTGATGAAACTATGCATGTATCTTTCAATGAGACTCTAGCTCAACCACAATCTTCTCTAAATGATGATGATGACCACATAGGAGATCCTTCAAACATACCAGAAGAAAACATATCAAATGAATTACCAAAAGATGTGTCTTATATGAAGGATCATCCAAAAGAATTGGGAATAAGAGAACTATCCAAAGGAGTTCAAACCAGATCTTCAGTTAACACTTTAGCTTTTACAGCTTTTATTTCTCAACTAGAACCTAAAAATGTTAAGGATGCATTTTTCTTATGATTGTTGGATTATTGCAATGGAAGATGAATTGAATCAATTTGAAAGAAATCAAGTATGGGAACTTGTTTCAAAACTTGACTCTTAGACTATCATAGGAACCAAATGGATTTTCAGGAATAAGCTGAATGAATAAGGAGAAGTAGTTAGGAGCAAAGCTAGACTTGTGGCCCAAGGGTATAATCAAGAAGAAGGAATTGATTTTGATGAAACATATGCACCTGTAGCTCGCTTGGAATCCATTAGAATGTTGTTAGCCTTTACCACCCACATGGAGTTTAAACTCTTTCATATGAATGTCAAAAGCGCCTTTCTAAATGGATTTATCAAAGAGAAAGTCTATGTTAAACAACCCCCAGGTTTTGAAGATGCAAACCATCCAAAATACGTGTATAAACTAAACAAAGCCTTATATGGTCTAAAACAAGCTCCACGAGCTTGGTATGACAGATTAAAAACTTACCTAATTGAAAATGATTTCAAAATTGGCAAAGTAGATCCAACTTTATTTACAAAAAGGAAATAAAATGATCTCTTATTAATATAAATTTATGTTAATGACATCATTTCAGTGCTACTAATGATCTTCTATGCCAAGAGTTTTCCAAGGTCATGTAGGATCAGTTTGAAATGAGTATGATGGGAGAACTTCAATTCCTTCTCAATTTCAAATTGACCAGATATCCTCAGGGATATTCATATCACAAACAAAGTACACCACGGGGATCTTGAAGACATTCTCCATGAACAAGGTGAAAGGAAAGGAAACACCTATGGCAGCCTCTACTCAACTCAAAACTGATGAGACAGGTAAGTCTGTAGATCAAAAATTGCATAGAAGCATGATAGGTTCTCTACTATATTTAATAGCTAGTAGATCTGATATTCTATTTAACACTTTCTTATGTGATCATTTTCAAGTTGACCCTAAAGAATTACACCTAAATGTAGTAAAAAAGATACTTAAATACCTAAACCACACACCAGACCTAGGACTATTCTATCCAAAGGCAACCACATTGGATCTTTATTCCTTTTGTTATGTTGATTATGCGAGTAGTTGTTAACGCGGCTAGATCGTGTTTTAACAAATATTACGTTGTAATATAGACGAACTTTCCACGTAACAAATAAAGATTTATAACTCGAAAATCAGAGTATCCAAGGTCGAACACAGGGAGCAATCTAAGTATTCCAAAACTTGAGAACACAACTTTTTAAATAAGAAGAAATGACTAGTTCAATGAGAGTGATATAGAAATAAATTGCTCAAGAAAAAATGGACGTCTGATGCAATATCAGACGTCTTAAAGTATTTCCCAAACTCTTCTTTTGCTGATTTGCTCTGCTTCAGCTCCTTTTCTTCTCTTCCTTTGCTTCTTTTGTTCCTCTTCTTTTTCATTCTCTTCTTGATCTACGACCAAGGCCTGGCTTTCCTCTTCTTAAGTGGTCTTCTCTTTCTTCTTCCTCTTCTTTTCCTTCGCTTTCTTGCTTCTTTGTCTGGCCCTTGATCTCTTTCTTCTTCTTTCTTCAATTCTATTCTCTTTGGCCTCACTTCTTTTCTGCCTTGCTGTTCTTTTTCCTCTGCGAAGCCTCCTTACTTCTTTTCCTTTGCTTGCCGCGGCTAAGTGTCAGCTTCGCTTCTCCCTTCTGCCTTCCCTGCACAAACCAAAGAGGAGCAAAACCTACCCCTCTACCCACACCCGCGTCTCTCTCTCTCTCTGTGTATATCACTCTTTAGCACGCTCTCCCAGAGCTGGTAAACGGGTCGGGTCGCACGCCTGGGTCCATGCACACCGGCGTGGGTGTGGTGCGCGAGGAGTGCTCAGGATGGTGTCGGGTCGAGTCGCACCAGATCCGTGTGATGAGCTCATGGACGAGGCACAGTGTTTAGGTGAGGGACCTCACCCCAAGTGTTATCGGAGGCAACATGGCAATAACACAAAATCAATATAAAGGATTCACACGCTTTATAGTTTACCGAGGTGGGACTAATGCCCACCACTCTTTCTCGCATGCCCGTAGCAGGCTATGCCTCCAATTGCCACAACTGCTGGTCCCGCGGTGTCACTTGCTGGGATGACTGGATTCACACGAACTTCCTAAGTTTGCTGCACCTAGAACCCTAAAGTCTTGCAACCTGGAGCAAGCAAGCAGCTTCCTCAAGTCACCGCTAACGGCGGCCGGAGCTCGAAACCTGCCTAACACAAAAAGGGCCTTGCAGCTCAATCAGATCACAGGGGGACCTTCACCGTGTCATAGCGAAGGTGAGGCAGTAGGTGGCAGGCCGCGGGGCGGCCTAGGCATGCGTGCCTAGGTCGCTCTGTGGCCGGACGGATGGGTGTGATCGGGGGGTTGTTATGGCGGTGTAGAGGGTCTGTGGATGAGTGGAGGATGTTCAGTGAGGTGAGGCGAAGGTTATGTGGTGGTCAGCGAGATGTGTGGGGCTACGGAGTGATGGGAGCGTCTCGCCGGAGGGTGGCCAGAGCTGAGGAAGGTGGCGGTGGACAATGACGGTTGAAGGGCAGTTGTGTGAAATAAAGTGAGGGAAATGAAAGAGTGGAAGAGGGGGAACCTATCTTGGTTGTTGGGAGTGAAAGGGGGCAGTAGAGTCAGACGGCTCGTTTGTGCCGTCGTCGGAGTAGACAACCTTGAGGGAGATAACGGCGACGAGGAGGTCAAGGAGGCGTGCGCTTGGTGCGGCGCGACGCGGGAGGATGAGGCGGAGTGAACTCTGTTGCTAGTATGGCAGCAGAGCGACGAGAGGGAGGAGAGGTAATCGCCGAAGCTTGCAGGCTTCTTGGCCGGAGAGAGGAGAGATGAATTTTGGGGAGTTCTACGACCAAAACAAGTCTGAGTCCATCGCAGAGGGTCAGGGATCCTTTTATAGGTGCTGGCCGAGCTTCTGCTGCGTGGAGGGAAAGCCTTCAGCCACCGTCGTCTCACCAGAGAAGGAAGGTAGTTGGGATCCCAAATCTTTCATGCGTTCGCACGAGAGATTTGACAGAAATCAATGATTGTGATCAGGCTCAGATGGAAGGGGATTCCTTAGAGAATCTCCATTCCAATTCTGGGAGAAGATCTCTGAGGGATCAGAGAGTATCCCCCCTACCTTCCTTGCCGGAGAAGGATTCCTCCCCATTAATGGTGGAGGGACCTGATTGTAAGATTGGCGAGGAAGCTAGGGGGGTTTATGTGATGGCTTTCAAAAGATAAGGGTCAAAATGTAATTGGGTGTACTAATTTGTAAAGTAGGTCAAGATGACCTCCCCTTAAGTCCAAATTTTGGTAAAAACCTAATTTGGACCCAAGGAATCCAATGGTGAAGTTGGATTTTAGGTTTGACCACGTTTGACTGGAAATTTTACGTAAAAATCCAAATTAGGTCAATTAATGAGTTAGGACCCCAATCTAGGTCAAAATAGGTTCCAAAGGTCAAATTGAATGTTATAAACCCTAGGGGCTATTTTTCCATGAATTTTATAGGGTTTACTTGATTTTTATCCTGACCAAAATCTTGTTGAATTAAGCGGGTCTATTTTAGGGTTATCAGATGTCATTTAATTCCTAGATTGCACACGAACCCATTTCTAATTGAATCAACCCACTTTTTATCTTATTTGGACCATTTGACCCATGTTTTCTCACTGAGAAATCTCGTTTATGTACTACAATGGTAAAATTTCAGTTTTACCCTTTATTTCATGTTTTCTTCTCAGAGCACTTATTCCTTCAATTAAGCCTTTTTCTAAGTTATGCAGGAGCTTTTATTCTCTTTCTTGGATCAAAATGAGCTAGTTAGGACTCATGATGAGGCTCTCATCATACCCCCATGCCTAGCTTTTGCTAGTCCCTTAGCAAAATTTCAAGGTTTTAACTTCTGTTCTAGACCCTGAGTGTCTGTCATATGTTATGATAAGTGCTTCTCTTTTTCTTTTGTGATTAGGTCAGAATGCCGATAATAGGCCTAGAGGTACTCAAGTATCAACCAAAATCCGGACCTAACCCACTTTAGCCTCAGTCCTCCGCAAAGGTTTTTAAGGTCCACAGAAACTAACCTAGGGTTTGTTAGACTCCACGGTTAAAGCACCCGTGCTTGAGACATTTTTAGCCTAGGTTCAGTTTGCAGTGCATTTTTGTAAGAGAGAGACAGAAGATTTATTTGTTTGGAGAGCTCTCTCTCTTTTCTTTTTATTTCTAGCTTCGGATTAGCTTCTCAACATGGTCTGTATCGAATTCCTCGTCCCCATCATCAATCCTCAAGGGTCCCTGGCTATCGATGCTTCGAGATAGCACCGCCCATAGCAACCCCCAGAACCCTGGCTTTCGAGATTTTGAGATAATCTTGCCCATGGCGTTCTGTGGTCGAATTCAGACCCTGGCGATCGACATTTTGTGATAATGCCACCCATGATATCTGAACCAGCAGAGTGCTTACATGCCCCCGATAGGATATTTAAATATCCTAAGAGACAAGCACCGAGGAGACGATATGTTGTTACACATCTTCGAGGGGAATTTCCCACCTCTCCGCGTCGGGAACTCGTCCAAATCAACTTGTGTTGATCGGCCGCTCCTAATCTAGGCAACATTTTTCATAACATTAAAATGCTTTTTGCGTGATTTTGATATTTATACGCACTGAACCAGACTATGTGTGAATTGGGGTGCTTAGGTTACCGAATCCTGCAAATCGAAGGTCAGTTAACAAGGTCGAATACTTCCTAAGCCTTAGACCTAATACTTAAGCTTCGCATTTTCCCCAACCTCTTGAGGATTATCCTGATTTTAGCAGATACGTGAATTTTTAAGCTAAAGAATCTAGCCCAAGAGGCCTAAGACCAGCGTTCCCACTAATCTCTTGTTATGTCTCCTTAGCACTTTTCACTTTTTCTCCTTTCTTGATCTGGTCTAGAACTTCAGTTAATCCCTTAATCTTTTACTAATGACTATTTCTTTTTCTTTTTCATTTTGTGCTCCTTTTTTTTTGGCATTTCACTCTTTTCCTCCTCTCATTTTGTATGGCCTGAATTGTTTCTCCCCCCTCCTTCAAGTTTTTTTTTTTGAGAATTGAAACACTTTCTTGATATGAATTTTCCTGACATTTTGCACTTTCATACCCCCATGCCTAAGATTTACAATGTCCCCATTGTAAATTAGGTGGGTTCGATTTTAGCTTAGTTCATGCATTAGGACAGGTGTTTGGTGAGTGAACGGGTTGAAGTGACTTGTTGCGAACGATTTCTAATCTCGGGTAGGGGTACCTGAGGTGAAGTCAGCTGTTCTAATGGATGAACCCTAAAGTGCAATATGAATTCCGCGTAGAAATGTTAGAAAAGGTTTCGGGTTTTTCAAAGAATGACGGGTTGCCTCCCGTTAAGTGCTGAGTTTTACGCCATTGGCTGGGCGCAATGAGCTCAAGGGGAATGGAGGGTAAAGGATGACTTAGCCAAATTTGTATCGGTCATGTCAATGAATGGTTTGAGTCTCTGACCGTTCACAACAAAGGGTTAGGAATCGTGATTGAGTGGGTTGATTTCAATGGCTCCATTTCCAAAGATTTGTCGGACTAGGTAGGGTCTGACCCACTTAGATCGTAGCTTTCCTGGGAATAATTTGAGTCGAGCATCAAAGAGTAAAACCTTTTGACTAGGATGAAAGATCTTTCTAGAAATGTGTTTTTTGTGAAAATCTTTAACCTGTTCTTTGTAAATTCGCGAGTTCTCATACGCATCGTGGCGTAATTCATTGATCTTGCTTATTTGAAGCTTTCTGTGGGTTTCAGCCTTAGAAAGATCTAAATTACAATTCCATACTGCCCAATAGGCTTTATGCTCCAATTCGACGGGGAGGTGACATGCCTTCCCATACACTAGTCTGAAGGGAGACATTCCTAATTGGGTCTTGTGGGTGGTCCTATAGGCCCACAATGCTTCCGGAAGCCGAGAAGGCCGATCTTTTCTGTCAGGTCGAACAGTAACCTGAAGGATTTTCTTGATCTCTCAGTTTGATAGCTCAGCTAGACCATTAGTTTAGGGGTGGTAAGGAGTAGAGATTCGGTGTGACACCCCGTATTTAGTCATCAGTGACCTAAACTGAGCGTTTGTGAAATGGGTCCCTTCGTCGGAAATTATTTCTCGTGGAATCCCAAACCTTGAGAAGATGTTTTGATGAATGAATTTAATAACTTTATGATTGTTGGTTCAGGTTGGAATGGCTTCTATCCACTTGGACACGTAGTCAATGGCGAGTAAGATGTATTCGAAGCCATCTGAGATTGGGAAGGGTCCCATAAAATCAAACCCCCAGATATCAAAAATTTTCCATACCAGGGTCGGCTGTAGAGGCATCATGTCTCGATGGCTCATGTTGCCCAAAGTCTGGCAACGGATACATGCCTTACATTGATCGTATGCATCCTTGAAAATCGTGGGCCAATAAAAGCCACACTGGAGGACTTTTGATGCGATTTTGTGTCCTGAGAAATGTCCATCGCATGCTTGGTCATGGAAAAATGAGAGTATGTCTTTGATTTCTACTTCCATGACACATCATCGAATTATCTTATCAGCACCAATGCGAAATAGATACGAGTCTTCCCATAGGTAATACTTGGCATCGGAACGCAATTTGTCCTTCTTGGCCTTCGGCCAATCGGACGAAATCTGATGTGATGCCAGGTAATTCACTATATCTACGAACCATGGAAGGCCTGTATTAATAGTCAGGAGGTGCTCATCAGGAAAGTGTTCTGTGATGGGTCCGGAAAGGTCAATTATTTCAGAAGGAAGGCTGGACAAGTAGTCAGCTACCACATTTTGCTTTCCCGCTTTGTCGCGAATCTCAAGGTCAAAATCTTGCAACAGCAAGATCCATCAGATTAATCGAGGTTTCTCATCCTTCTTTGCAAGGAGATGCCTCACAGCTGTGTGATCTGAGTATATGATAACACGGGAACCCAGAAGGTATGATCTAAATTTTTCTACGGCAAATACTACAGCTAGCAGCTCTTTCTCAGTAACCGTATAGTTACGCTGAGCCTCATCCAATGTTTTGCTAGCATAGTAAATGACCACGGGTTTCCCGTCAATTTTCTACCCCAAAATCGCTCCTACAGCGAAGTCAGATGCATCACACGTGATCTCAAAGGGTTGAGACCAATCAGGGGACTGTAGGATCGGGGCTTGGGTGACTCGATCACGTAGGATCTCAAATGCCCAAGTGCATTCCTTGGAAATTTTGAAAGGCACATCCTTGGAGAGAAGAGTAGTCAGGGGGCACGTGATTTTTGAAAAATCAGGGATAAATCGACGGTAAAAATCGGTGTGCCCCAAAAAAGATCGAATGTCCTTAATCGAGCTAGGCATAGGGAGCTTGGAAATCAGGTTAACCTTAGCTCGATCCACTTGGATGCCTTTCTCCGATATTAGATGTCCCAGGATAATTCCCTCAGGCACCATGAAATGGTGCTTTCCTAGGAAAGAACCAAATTCACATTGATGCACCGCCTGAGTATTTGGACCAAGTGTTGGAGGCAATCGTCAAATGATGCTCCAAAAATGGAAAAGTCATCCATGAAGTCTTCCAGATAGTCACCTACCATATCTGAGAATATGGCAAGCATGCACCGCTGAAAGGTTGCAGGTGCATTGCAGAGACCGAAAGGCATCCTTCGAAACACGTACGTCCCGAAGGGGTAGGTGAATGTGGTCTTTTCTTGGTCTTCTGGATGGATTGCCACCTGGTTGTAACTGGAGTACCCATCAAGAAAGTAGAAAAACCTATTTCCCGCTAGTTTCTCGAGGATCTGATCAATAAATGGTAGTGGGAAATGGTCCTTCTTCATGGAGGAATTGAGTCTTCTGTAATGAATGCAGACTCTCCACGAGTTAGCTATTCGGGTAGGAATGACCTCTCCGGTTTCAGTCATGATGATGGTAAGTCTAGCCTTTTTAGGCACCACCTGTATTGGACTCACCCAATGACTGTTGGAGATCAAGTACATGATCCCTGCATCTAACCACTTTTTGATCTCCTTTTTCACGACCTCCTGCAGGTTAGGGTTTAAGCATCTTTGCATTTCTCTTGAAGGTCGTGCCCTTCTTCTGTGTAGATTCTATGTGTGCAGTACGAAGGGCTTATGCCAGTCAAATCATCAAGAGTCCATCCAATGGCTCTACGATGTTGCTAGAGAAAAGTAATCAAACGGAGTTCCTAGACAGGTGTGAGTCAAGAGTTGATAATCATAGGAAACGTCTGATTGGAACCCAAAAAGACATACTTTAGATGCTTGGGAAGGGGCTTAAGTTCCATACAGGATTGTCAGCAGCAGCGGGTGGTTCGGGGTTTGTATCAGGAACAAGGGTCGGAGTCATAGGTGTGTCTAGATCATGTTCGCACTCCTCTGTTGGCGGGTTTTGATCTTCTAGTGGTTGATCAGGGATAATTAGGTTGTCCTCTGTATATGATTCTTCAACCACTGCTCTGATATCACATATTTGCTCTATAACCCCACAATTAATCCCTTGTTAGGCCTTAAAAATGTCAATCTTTAGCGTTTGATTCCCAAATTTTAATTCTATCTGGCCCTCTTCGCAATTTATGTTGGCCCTAGCAGTGGCCAAAAAGGGTCTCCCTAATATGATTGGTGTGTTCCTTGGGTTCTATGGTACATCCATGTCCAGAACTATGAAGTCCACCGGGAAGTAGAAATCACGTACCCTAACAATGACATCCTCGAGTATTCCTTTAGGTGACTTAATGGATCGATCGGCTAACTGTAACGTCACCTCAGTTGGTTTAAGTTCGGACTCTTCAAGGTGGTCAAGGAGGGATGTAGGTATTAGATTTATGGAGGCACCTAGATCTAGTAAGGCTCTGTCAAATTGGGTTTCACCAATTTTACAAGAAATCAGGGGAGTTCCTGGGTCTTTCGCCTTGGGTGGGAGTTTACTCAAGATGACAGAGCTGGCTTGCTCTGACAGTACGATCGGATTCCCATCCTTGGTTCGCGGCTTACGTTTAGGTGTCATACGTCTTTCAAGCATCTTGCGTAAGCTGGTATGTGGCGAATTGCATCCATCAAGGGGATGTTTATGGGGACCTGTTCAAAGAGCTTGACCAGATCCAGCTCGGGGGCCACGGGTTTGGTTATCCTTTTTCCTTTGGTCAAGGCCTCAGGAAATGGAATCCTAGTTGGTTCCTTTAGAATAGGTCCAGGTTCTTAATCTGAGATAGTGGTATCCTGGATAACTGTCTTAGGGTCTTGGCTATTACCAGGCTTGGTGTGGTTCAGATAATGTGGATCATGGGTTTCTTTACCACTACGTGTTGTTATAGAGTTTAATCCGACCTGGTTTTGGTTTGGGTTTGGTAAGAGGGGTGGCTGCTACTGAAATCCCGCATAAGATGTCGAAGCTTCCATCCTGTCTGGTGATGGAGCAGTAGGGGCCTGATAAATCAAATGTGCGTGGCCTGAATTTGGGTTCATAACGTGCCTCTGGGTCGGCACGTTATTTGGGTTTGGCAGAGGTTGCAAATGAAGGGTGCCAGGTTGGCCGGAATTTGCCATCTGGGCCAGTTGGTTGCGAACCTCTGTGATCTCGTCCTTGTGCTGTTTTTGCATTACCGCATTTGTCTTTTGAATGTCAGCCAGTGCTTGAAGGATAAGAGTCATTTGATCCTGGTTTGGCCCGGTTTGGTAGGTGGGATTAGGCCGAGGCAGAGGCGGCTGATATGGACAAGGGGCTTGTGGACGGGGCTGATATGGTGGTCTTTGAGTCTAAGAATTTCCCGTCCACTGAAAGTTAGGATGATTTCGCCATCCAGGGTTGTAGGTATTGGAGAATGGGTCATTCTGGATGGCGTTGAGGTCCTCGCAGTTCTGAGGAACCTCAGGAAGTCAGAATACGAGGGTTCAGAGTTCCCCCAACTCGAGTAGAATGGATCGGAGGTCACTCCGATCTGAGAGGCAGACGGGGGTGGATATGGGTCCATCCCCTTAGTAAATTGGTGGTAGATGTTTTGCACAGTTTCCCTTGCCAGAGGTCGTGCAAAAGAGTTCTGCGCAGAGGTGGCTTACTACAAATGCTGAGTTAGCTCGTCCACCTTTCTATGATAGAAACCTTGTCCAACCAACTGGCCATCAGTTCCAAGTCGACGGATGTGCACAGGTCCTGCGTCTCATGTGCCCTTCTCAGATTTGTTGATGCGCGGGCATTCGTCCTATCGAATAAGCCCATGGAGTCATTATTTATGGCATTCTCGCACATGTTTTCGAGAATCTCCCACACCGTGTCCTCATGTTGACCCATGATGTTTCCTCCGCACGTTGCATTGACGAATAATCAAATGTCTTCACGGAGTCCCTGGTAAAAAGACTGGACTTGTTCCCATTTAGGAACTCCGTGATGGGGGCGCATTCGCATGAGATCTAAGAATCGGTCCCATGCTTCGTGAAGAGGTTCTCCCGGTTGTTGAGTGAAATGGGTGATCTGGTGGCTCAAGGCATTCGTCCAGCCAATGGGGAAGAACTTTTTCAAGAATTCGGACTGAAGTTCCTCCCATATGTTGATCGGACGGGTCTGAGTTTGATATCAATAGGCGGCCTTGTCCAGGAGGGAGAAAGAAAACATTTTCATGAGTAGGATATCCCGATTTTGTGGATCTAACCCGAAGGTCTGGGCCAGATGCTTGAGTTGTTTAATGTGTTGGAATGGGTCCTCGGAGTTAAGCCCATAAAACTTTGGTATGGCATGAATCATATTGGGCTTCAGTTCATAATCAAGACCTCCAATCGGGATTCGGACTCGAGGTTCAATCGCCACCGCAGTGGGATTATAGTGATCTCGCATCATTGGTCGCTGCGGTGGGTTTACAAAGTTTTGAAAGAGATCATTCAGGCATTGAAGTTGGTGCTCAAGGTTGTTCTCCTCTTCAATGGGTTGTGCCATGATGGGAGAAGAAGGAGAACTTGATTCTGAATCAGATGAAAGATTTATGTGGTGGGGTTGCTACACAAACAAGGGCATCGAGGCTTGGCCTCGACGAGAGTGAATTTCTAAAGGAGGTCTTAAGGATGGTCTTAAGGACCTCCTACCGAACATGCACCGAAGGATGTGATGAGATTAGAAGGTGCTAGACCCAATCAAGACACCCAAAAATTGTTGGGTGACTATAGAGGTTTGGGGCGGATGATACCCCTTAGTCAGAAAGGTCATCCACTTGAGAAGTACCTAGGCAGCCAGAGAGGGAGAGTCCCGCAAAGACCCCTACACGGTAGAGCATCCCCATGAGTTACAGGGTTTCCCCCACTCGACCTCTCTTGTCACTGAGGTTCCAGGTAGACCAGAATGGGGACCTTGACCTTTTAAGTCTACCTTTTTTACTTTAAGATCAAGGTGCTTAAGGTTCCACTTGAACTTTTAGGTCTTTTGAGTGAAAAAGTGACCTAATTTTAAGGTTGGTTGACCCAAGGAATCAACTTCACCTCTTGTTCCTTTGAGAGCTTTTGGGTCCTTTCTTTTAAGGTTCAAATGGATTTAAAAGCCTGATTTGCTTAGGGTTTCTCTTGTATAGATCTTTTCAAACAAGGTTTAGGCACACCTCTTTTTGGAAAACTTTTTTCTTTGTTTAAGAGAAGATGTGTCTCTAAAAACCCTAGCTTTGCAATCCTTAAGTTGGCTCTAGTTGGTCCAATTTAGTTGCCTCAAAATTTGGTATCTAGGGCTCAATCAAGAAAGTTTTAGCCCTAGTTACCTTAGTTGGATGAGCAGATAAAGATGTGTTGAAATGAAAATCAGGCAACTTTGATGAATTACTAAGTATGAAACAGGTAGCCCTAGGTTGATTCTTCTTTATTCCTTTTCAGACTTTGAGGGGGTTAAGAGAGAGGGCTAATGAAAATTACCTGTTACTTGGTGTGTCTGTTGTGCAGCTGCTCTTCTTTTCTCTGCTTTCCCTGAGACAAGCACAATAAAAGAAAGGAATTAAGTCAGTATTGGATCAGAAGTTGTGATCAAAAGCTTTAGAAGTGCCCGTTGCTCCCCGACAACGGCGCCAAAATGTTAACGTGGCTAGATCGTGTTTTAACAAATATTGAGTTGTAATATAGACGAACTTTCCACGAAAACAAATAAAGATTTATAACTCAAAAATCAGAGTATCCGAGGTCGAACACAGGGAGCATTCTAAGTATTCCAAAACTTGAGAACACAACTTTTTAAATAAGAAGAAATGACTAGTTCTATGAGAGTGATATAGAAATAAATTGCTCAAGAAAAAATGGACGTCTGATGCAATATCAGACGTCTTAAAGTATTTCCCAAACTCTTCTTTTGGTGATTTGCTTTGCTTCAGCTCCTTTTCTTCTCTTCCTTTGCTGCTTCTGTTCCTCTTCTTTTTCCTTCTCTTCTTGATTTGCGACCAAGGCCTGGCTTGCCTCTTCTTAAGTGGTCTTCTCTTTCTTCTTCCTCTTCTTTTCCTTCGCTTTCTTGCTTCTTTGTCTATCCCTTTATCTCTTTCTTCTTCCTTCTTCAGTTCTGTTCTCTTTGGCCTCACTTCTTCTTTTCTGCCTTGCTTTTCTTTTTCCTCTGCGAAGCCTCCTTCCTTCTTCTTTTCCTTCGCTTGCTGCGGCTAAGTGTCAGCTTCGCTTCTCCCTTCTACCTTCCCTTCACAAACCAAAGAGGAGCAAAACCTACCCCTCTACCCACACTCGCGTCTCTCTCTCTCTCTGTGTATATCACTCTTCAGCATGCTCTCCCAAAGCCGGGTAAACGGGTCGAGTCACGCACCCGGGTCCAGGCGCATCGGCATGGGTGTGGTGCGCGAGGAGTGCTCAGGATGGTGTCGGGTTGGGTCGCGCCAGATCCGTGTGATGAGCTCACGGACGAGGCACGGTGTTTAGGTGAGGGACCTCACCCCAAGTGTTATCGGAGGCAACAGGGCAATAACACAAAATCAATATAAAGGATTCACGAGCTTTACAGCTTACCGAGGTGGGACTAATGCCCACCGCTCTTTCTCGCGCACCTGCAGCAGACCGTGCCTCCAATTGCCACAACTGCTGGTCCCGCGGTGTCACTTGCTGGGACGACTAGATTTGCACGACCTTCCCAAGTTTGCTGCACCTAAAACCCTGAAGTCTCGCAACCTGGAGCAAGCAAGCAACTTCCTCGAGTCACCGCTAATGGCTGCCAGAGCTTGAAACCTGCCTGACACAAAAAGGGCCTTGCGGCTCAATTAGATCACAGGATGACCTTCGCCGTGTCACGGCGAAGGTGAGGCAGTAGGTGGCAGGCCATGGGGCGACCTAAGCGTGCGTGCCTTGGTCGCCCTGTGGCTGGATGGATGGGTGTGATCGGGGGGCTGTTGTGGCGGTGTAGAGGGTCTGTGGATGAGTGGAGGATGTTCAGTGAGGTGAGGCGAAGGTTATGCAGTGGTCAGTGAGACGTGTGGGGCTGCGGAGTGACGGGAGCATCTCGCCAGAGGGTGGCTGGAGATGAGGAAGGTGGCAGTGGACAGTGACGGTCGAAGGGCGATTGTGTGAAATAAAGTGAGGGAAATGAAAGAGTGGAAGAGGGGGAACTTATCTGGGTTGTTGGGAGTGAAAGGGGGCAGCAAAGTCAGACGGCTCGTTTGTGCCGTCGTCTGTGAAGACAACCCTGAGGGAGATAACGGCGATGAGGAGGAGGTCAGGGAGGCATGTGCTTGGTGCGGCGCGACGCTGGAGGATGAGGCGGAGTGAACTCTGCTGCTGGTATGGCAGCAGAGCGACGAGAGGGAGGAGAGGTAATTGCCGGAGCTTGCGGGCTTCTTAGTCGGAGAGAGGAGAGATGAATTTTGGAGAGTTCTACGACCAAAACAAGTCTGAGTCCATCACAGAGGGTCGGGGATCCTTTTATAGGTGCTGGCCGAGCTTCTGGTGCGTGGAAGGCAAGCCTTCAGCCACCATCGTCTTGTCGGAGAAGGAAGGTAGTTGGGATCCCAAATCTTTCGTGCATTCGCAAGAGAGATTTAACAGAATCAAAGATTGTGATCGGGCTTAGATGGAAGGGGATTCCTCAGAGAATCTCCCTTCCAATTCTGGGAGGAGATCTTTGAGGGATCAGAGAGTATCCCCCCTGCCTTCCTCGTCGGAGAAGGATTCCTCCCCATTAATGGCGGAGGGACCTGATTGTAAGATTAGCGAGGAAGCTAGGGGGGTTTATGTGATAGTTTTCAAAAGATAAGGGTCAAAATGTAATTGGGTGTACTAATTTGCAAAGTAGGTCAAGATGGCCTCCCCTTAGGTCCAAATTTTGGTACAAACCTAATTTTGACCTAAGGAATCCAATGGTGGAGTTGTATTTTATGTTTGACCACGTTTGACTAGACATTTTATGTAAAAACCTAAATTAGGTCAATTAATGAGTTAGGACCCCAATCTAGGTCAAACTAGGTTCCAAAGGCCAAATTGAATGTTCTAAACCCTAGGGGCTATTTTTCCATGAATTTTAGAGGGTTTACTTAATTTTATCTTGACCGAAACCTTGTTGAATTAAGCAGGTCTATTTTAGGGTTACCAGATGTCATTTAATTCCTGGATTGCACATGAACCCATTTCTGATTGAATCAACCCACTTTTTATCTTATTTGGACCATTTGACCTATGTTTTGTCACTGAGAAATCCCATTTATGTACTGCAATGGTAAAATTGCAATTTTATCCTTTATTTCATGTTTTCTTCTCAGAGCACTTATTCCTTCAATTAAACATTTTTCTAAGTTATGCAGGAGCTTTTATTCTCTTTCTTGGATCAAAATGAGCTAGTTAGGGCTCATGATGAGGCTCTCATCAGTAGTTTCACTGACTGAAAGAGTACTAGTGGAACATGTCAATTTCTTGAAAATTCCTTAGTTACTTGGTTTTCTAGAAAGCAACATACTATTTCACTATCTACAATTGAAGCTGAATATATAGCTGCATCTTTAGCTTGTTCACAACTATTGTGGATGAAAAAAATACTAGAAGATTTTAGCCTATCCTATAAAAATAACAAAATACTTTATGACAACTCTAGTGCCATCAATCCATCTAAAAATCCTATACAACATTTTAGGACTAAACACATTGATGTTAGGCATCACTTCATAAGGTACTATGTCCTAAAGGGTGAGATAAACTCAGGGTTTGTTAAAACTGAAAATCAGTTAGCTGATATCTTCACAAAACCTCTACCAAAAGATAGATTTAACCTTATCTACCATGCACTAGGACATCTAGGTTAAAAGAGCTAATTGGATAATTCTGATTGACATATTTTCAACCTTTGATCAATCAAAAATTTCAAATTGATCGACCAAACTGTTTGATGGATCAATATTCCAAATTGATTGATCAAATCTTTGGTGGGAATTTTCCCTCCAAAAATTTAAAGTTTAATCGACCAACTTTGTTATTCGATCGACCAATTTGTTTGGGCAGGAAATTTCCCTCAAAAATTTGAGCCTTGATCGACTATTATTATTAATTGATTAATCAATTTCTCTTTTGATCAACCAAAACTAAGTTTTGATTGACCAAATCTGGGAGGAAATCAAATTCACATTTGCAATCTTAATCATCTCGAATCTCATTTCTAATCACTCAAACCGTACCTGATGGGAACACCATCATGAGCCATAACTAGCTCATCTTGATCCAATTAAATTAGTAAATGCTCCTACATAATAGCCAAAGAGTCATATTTCACTACATAATCATTCTGAGGGAAAAATAAGAAACTAGGGTTAAAACTGCAAGTTTACTAGCATATCATGAATGCAATACAACCATGGATTTTCCTAGGAGTTAATTATGGGTCAAATTATCCTAAAAGGCTAACAAGTGGGTTAAAATAATCAGAAAAGGGCTTGCACGCATTTTGAGAATTAAATGACTTTTGAAACCCTAAAAATAGGCCTACTTAATTAATTGAGGTTTTGGCCAAGATAAAATTCACCTAAACCTTCTAAAATTCATAGAAAAATATTCTCTAGGGTTTGGAACCTTCAATTTGACCATCAGAACCTGTTTTGACCTAAAATAGAGTCTCAGACTAACATTTGCCCTAATTTGGGTTTTTGCAAAAAATTATCTAGTCAAATGTGGTCAAAACCAAAATCCAGCTTAGGTCCAAATTAGGCTTGTACTAAAATTTGGACCCAAGATGAGTTTGTCTTGACCTAGTTTGCAACTTTGTCCTGTCTGATTACGTTTTTGCACTTAACTTTCAAAATCTTTTCAAACAGACCCCTAATAGTGTCGTCGTTCTCACAAAAAGGTCCCTGCCACCATTAAACTTATTCCTACTTGCTCCAGCGACCTTTATTTGGAAGGAACTCCTTGATTTCTTGACGAATCCCTTTCAAATTTGAAAGGAAAGTTCGTCGAGAAATTCCCTTCCTTTTGAACCAAATCATACTCCCTAAAACTTACCCAATCTCTCATGTGAACACATGAGAGATTTGGGTATCAAGGAATTTTCCAACTCCAGCAAGCCTTCCAAGCTTGGGAAGCTTGCTTCCCAAGCTCAAAATTCCTCTTGAGGTCTATAAAAGAACCTCTTGATCAGACCGTCCTCCTTACGCTCAAAATCGACCAAGATTACCCCCAATTCCTCTCTCTCTCTCTCTCAGCCGAAAGCTCCTCGACGTCTGGCAAGCTCCTCCGTTCTTCTTCGTCCTCCATTCGCAATACTAGCAGCGAAGTTATCTTCCTCATGTCTTCCCATGTCGAACCGTACCAACCAGCGCCCTAATCTCCTTCCTCGCCATTTCCCTCTCTCCGGAGCTGTCATCTTCTCCGACGTCAGTGACACCACAACCGACGCCTTCTCCTTCCCACTTCATCCGTTAGTACATCCAACTACTTCCTAACCTCTTTCTCATCATACCAACACTTTCAACACGCCGTTTCAACCTTGACCACGCCTCCGCGACTCCATCGTCTACCACTCCGACCACACCTCTATCGAGGAACATCTCACTCCACACGCCACCAAACTCCTCGCCGACTACCTCAAAACCTCCGCCACACCAAGGGTAGAACCTCATTTCCCCTCTTTGAATTTCCCATTCCATCCACTCACACCACCCCTCGAATAGACCCATCATCTCCAACCTAACCCGTCACCGTCCGACCTCCACCCTCACTCACGCCACGCCACACAACTACCACCACACTTTCCACTCCACGGTGAATCTGTTGAGCCTTCTGGCGCGGCCGCGAGGCCCTTATTCATGTATTTCAGGTTCTACCCTTCGCTGCCATTAACGAAGGAGCTCTAAGCAAGCTTGGAGCTGTGTTCTTGCGATGTGAGCTCCAGGCTCTATCCCCAAGCTGCGCGGAAACAACTCACGAACACCTCCAAGTGGGCAATTGGACGCATTGACCATGCTAGCCACACCAACTGAAGGAGGAAGTGCTGCTACAGACATGCAAAGGAGAGGGGCACAGATAGCCCCACATTGGAAGCCACTGAAGTGGAGCATACACTTAAATTGAATTTGTCAAATGGGCTTACTGCCTCCAAACACAGGGTGAGGTCCCTCTCACCCATGCACTTGCGCCTCATCCACGACCTCTACCCGCGGACTTGGCCTGACCCGTTAACCCGCCTAAGCCTACACTCCTCGGTTGCGATCACACCCGCAACCCTAAACCTAGGTACGCTAGGATCGATAAGCCGATTACCCCTGTGGCTTTGGGAGAGCAGATCCTAAAAAGAGAAAGAGAGAAGGAGAGCTTGCGCAGGTAGGGGGAGGGTTTTGCTCTTGGTGAGAACAGGCTAACACTTAGACAAATTCAAGCAGTCTCTCCCCTGCTATTGTGTGAAGAAAGCCAGCGAAAGAAGAAGAGTTGCAGAGACATAGAAGGAAAGGAAGAACAAGGGTCGTAGCTGAAAGAAGAAGAAAGGCAGAGAAGAGAAAGAGAAAAGAAGAAGAACAAAAAGGCTTGAGCAGTTTAAGCCGTCTGATTAGTAAGTCAGACAATTGGTTTAATTGCATTTCATACATATATACATTGAGTTCATTAGCTATCATTGTAAGGAGTATTTGGTGATCTAAATCACCATTTTACTCCATTATTTTTGCATTCTGACACTTGATACTAGTGCTACTTTACTTTGAAATAGTTTTTGTTCACAATTTCATAGCTTTCTTGTCTTAAATTGCAATTCTTGAGAACTGAATTTCATATTGCTCCCTATGTTCAACCTCAGTACCTTTTTGCATAATAAATTTATTTGTTTGAGCACTATTTTGGCTATATTGCAACATAACAATTTTAAGAACACTGATCTAGTTACCGAACATTTTGGCGTTGTTGCCGGGGAGCAACGTGCAATTTAGAACTCTTGATTGCAATTTTTTATTTGGATTCTAGCTTGCTATATCTCTTTTGCTATGGCTTGGTTCAAGGAAGATACATTCTGAGAAGATCAACTGCACATTAAACATGCCAGGGGTAGGTAAGCTCTAACTACTCTCTCTCTCTTAAGCCCCTAATTCTGAAAAGGTTAAAAGGAAAAAAATCAATTAGGGCTACTTGCATTCTATCCTTGGATAATTCATCAAGTTGCCTGAATTGATACATTCTATTTAGACAACAAATCATAATCTGTGCACCCACTTGAAGCTTAAGGTATCTAGGGCTATCACATTCTTGTTTGAGCCCTAGGTACCACATTTTTGATAAATTAAATTGGACCAAATTAGAGCCAATTAAGGATTCCAGTTTAGGGTTTTTAGAGATACGCTTGCTTAATCAAGAAATGATCTTTCCAAATAATGTGTGCCTAAGCCTTGATTGAACTGATCTATTCAAGCAAAACCCTAAAATCAAGCTCTTAAATTCATTTGAACACTAAAAGAAGGACCTAAAATTCTCAAAAGGAAAATACAGGTGAAGTTGACCCACCTTGTTAGGTCAACCGATCTTCAAATTAGGTCACTTTTGCACTCAACACATCCTAAAGTTCAAGTGAAATCCTAAGCACCCTTGCTCTCAATTAAAACTAGTAGACTTAAGAGGTCAAGTCCCCATTCTAGTCTACCTAGAACATCAGTGACAAGAGAGGTCAGGTGGGGGAAACCCTGTAACCCGTGGGGGCACTCTACCGTGTAGGGGTCTTTGCGGGACTCTCCCTCTCTGGCTGCCCAAGTAATTCTCAGGTGGATAGCTTTCTGACTAAGGGGTATCATTCGCCCCGAACCTCTATAGTCATCTAAAATTTTTTGGGTGTCTTGATTGGTTCCATCACATTCTACCTCTCATCTACTCCATTCGTGCATGTTCAGGAGGAGGTCTCGAAGACCATCCTTGAGGCCTCCTTTAGCTACTCATTCACATCGAGGCCAAACCTTGACCTCCTTATTTGTGCGACAACCTAATCCTATTGATATCTCTTTTGATTCATCTGAACCTGATTCTCCTTCGTCCATTATCATGGCACAACCCGTAGAAGAAAATAATCTTGAAAATCAACTTCAGCGCCTCAATGATCTATCCAAGCCTTTGTGAACCCACAGCAGTGTCCAATGATGCGAGATCACTACAATTCCGCTGCGATGGCAATCAAACCTCGAGTACAAATCCCTGCTGGAGGTCCTGACACTAAACTCAAGCCCAACATGATTCATGCCATTCCCAAATTCCATGGGAGTAATTCCGAAGATCCTTGCCAGTATATCAAACAACTCAAGCATCTGGCCTAGACCTTCGGGTCAGAAGCTCAAAATCGGGATGTTCTACTCATGAAAATGTTCTCCTTCTCTCTCATGGATAAAGTTGCTCACTGGTACCAACCCCAAACACGTCCAATCAACACCTGGGCAGAACTTCAATTCGAGTTTTTGAGAAAGTTCTTCCCTGTTGGTCGGATAAATGCTTTACGGCACCAGATCACACATTTTACACAAGCAGGAGAACCACTTCACGAAGCATGGGATCATTTTCTGGATCTCATGCGAAAGTGCCCCCACCACGGAGTTCCTAAATGGGAACAAGTCTAGTCTTTTACCAGGGACTTCGTGAGGATATTCAATTATTTGTCAATGAGACCTATAGAGGAAACATCATGGGTCAACACGAAGACACCTGATAGGCTCGGATAGGTTGTGTTAATATGGTGAAATTATCGTTGAAATGAGTATAGTGGTTAACCTAAATCGAGCCTAACCATCTTTTTACAAAAATTTTTTAATCTGGCCTACTTAATTTTATCTTGGTCACTTTTAGGCCCAGGGTCGAACTCAGGGAGGCGGGAATTACGGGTGAATAAGTTTCTACGCCTTTCCTACAACGAATTTCTTTTGTGCATTTATTATGTTTTTGGTTTTTTTCTATTTAAGATTTTTTTGCTGATAATTTTGTTCTTAAGGTACACCCTCAAAATAAGGTCCTTAGCTTTGAGCCAAATAAGGGTTCCAAAAAAATTGGTCTTGCTATTCACAAGACCGAATACCTGCAAGACAAGGATTATCTTTTCTCTTTTACTATTTTTTTTTATATTTTTAATAGCAGGAAATAAAAGAGAAATAGAGGTTGCTTGTAAAGAAATAAATATAGTCTATATATACAGATATATATATATAATATTTATATAGGGGTGGGGGTGGAGGTGGAAATGGCGTGTAGCACAGTGTCGAGTTGGTTGACGTCTAGGAAGACGCAACCAACAGGACGAAGTGCTGCGTGGAGTGTAGGATGGATGTGTGGAAGAGTGCGCGGAGGCACTTTCTCTATGCGGGTATCGGGGAATATCAGCAACTAGTGTAGATATTCCCGCGATATAATGCGTGGTGTAGGGATACAGGTAGGTGATATGAATGTAAATATATATATGTGTATATGTAAATATATATTTATATATATGTATGGATAGGGTTGTAATTATATAGATATATAGGTAGTTATGTATATATATATAGATATGTAAATATATATATAGGTATATATATATATATGTATTTATAACTAGATATATATATGTATATAGATATATTAGTATAAGTATCTATGTATATAGATATATATATATATGTATGTATTTATATCTATAGATATACATGTATATATGTATGTATATATGTATATATATATATGTATAAGTATATATATATATATTTATTTATTTATTTATTTATTTATTTATTTATTTATTTATGTATATATACTTATATATAGTTGTATAGGTACTAATATGTATATATATATATGTATATATATATGTATATATATATGAGTATATATAGGTGTGTACAAGTGAGTGTGTGTGTGTGTACACGTGAGTGTGTACAAGTGTGGTGTGTGTATGAGAGAGGGAGCGTCTGCTAGAGAGTGAGGGAGTGGCTGTGAGAGAGAGAGCGCGGGCGTTTAAGCCATCTGGAGCACGCAGGCACCATCTGGATGCCAAGGCACGCGCATGCACATAGGCGCTTCACGCGGGCGCTGGAGGACGTGCGCGGGCGAGAGAGTGTAGCCCGCAGCGCACTGTATAGTGCATCACGCTGCGTAGCGCAGTGAGAGTGGACGCAGACGAAGACGCGGGTGCGAGCGTGGGCAGATGCGGGCGCTGCAGTGGAAGCAGGTGCAGATGCGGGCGCGGGCATTGGAGCAAGCACAGGCGCTGATGCAGTGACGGGCTGGAGGCGGTAGCGGTGCGAAGAGAGAGCGTGCGGTGACCAGATAAGTGAGAAACTTTCCAGTCACTGCACTGTAGCTACAGTGCCGTGCAGAAATGCGTGAACAGTAGCTACAGTGCCGCGCGGCTTCGTCAACCGGTTGCGGCTGGTTCTACATGCGCAGGCGTGCTGGAAGGTGCCTACGCGCGCGAAAGGAGCTTGCGCCGGCTACTGCAGGGGTGCGTGGTGTCTTGCATGCTGGTCGGAGGCTGCTGCGATGCTGTTGGAGCTTTAAAGCTTGGAGCTGCGGCAATGGCGTGAAGGTCTTCAGCGATGGAAATAGAGAATGAACCCACCACGCCCACTTGCTCTTCGATGAGCTGGGCAGTGGTGGTCGGGGACCACTGTAAGCCTGCTCTTGCCTGCAGTGTATCTCTTCAGTGGGAAGAGGTACTGCGTATGGAGGGGAAAGGGGAGGAAGATGGCCTAGAGGTAGCTGCTATGTTGTATGTGTCAAGCTCTCTTCGCAAGGTAGCGGGCAGGGCTTTTTAAAGGAGAGTGAGGCATGCACAGCCATGCCCTGGGTTTCATGACCAGCCATGCTTCCGGCAGAGAATGGTGGTGGCAGAGAATGGCACGAAGAAAAGCAAGCCCATGCCCTGAGCCGCACGAGGGAGAACTTCAAAGTCAAAATAAAAAAATATGAGGATGGTGAAATTGCGAGGCAGCACTTGAAGAAGATGTTATTTACATGGCCAATTATTCACTTTCCTCCCCTCTCAAATAAATGCATGCATGTGTCAATTTTTACAAATACAACTATGGCTACCTAATATGCAATGGCAATGCTAGGAAATAACACAAGATGGCATTTTTATTGGTGTATTTTTGCTGTGCAATCAACACCGTGTGGGAGATTCTCAAGAATATGTGCAAGAACTCTATCAATAATGAGTCCATAAGCATGTTTGACCAGACAAATGCCTGTGCATTGACGAATCCAAAGGGAGCACATGAGATGCTGGGCCTGTCCTCTTCCGTCGACTTGGAACTAATGCCAGTCATCTGGACAAGGTCTCTATTATTAAGAGGTGGATGAGCTAACTTGACATTTGCAGCGAGCCACCTTTGCGCAAAACCCATTCACGCAACCACCCTCTGGCAGGGAGGCCGTGCACAACATCTATCACCGACCTTCTCAGGGGATGGACCCATATCCACCCCCATCTAATTCTGGTTTCGGAGGAAACTCTAGACCCACCTACTCTAGTTAAGGGAACATTGAACCCTCGTATTCTAATTTTTCCGAGGTTCCTCAGACCTGTGAGGACCTCAACGCCATTCAGAATGATCCATTCTCAAACACTTACAACCCTGGATGGCATAATCATCCCAATTTCATATGGTCAGGCAAAAATCAAACTCAGAGACCTCAATATCAGCCCTAACCACAAGCTCCTCATCCATATCAGTCGCCTCAGCCTCAGCCTAACCCAACTTATCAATCTGGACCAACTCATACAGATCAAATGACTCTTATCCTTCAGACTCTGGCTAACATTCAGAAGACGAATGTGACTATGCAAAAATAGCACAAAGACGAGATCACAGAGGTTCGCAGTCAACTCACCCAGATGGCAAATCCTCACCAACCTGGTGCACTTCCTTCGCAACCTCTGCCAAATCCTAACAACATGTTGACCCAAAAACATGTCGTAAACCAAATCCAAGGTCAAACATGTTATACCCAACCTGGTCTAGCAATTCATACCTGCGTATTTTCTCCATCTACCTCAACTGAGCCAAAATACACCATGACTTACCCAACACCACCCCCACAACAACAGCAAGGCTCGACTTTTCCCCATCCACCTCCCCACCATGATTGTGGTATGATCAATGTTATGAAACTCACCCTTAAAGATAGCCAATCTATTCCCTTATCCCAGGTCATTTCTCACCTCCACACTAAAGGAATGTCAGAATTTGATATAACGGGACTTTGAGGAATGCACAAGTCACTATTCCACTACTTGATATCCTCACTCTCAACCCAAACTCACTTGACTTACCCATGAAGGAGATGGAAGAACAAACACCGAAAAAAGTAGTACTATCTGAAAATATAAGTACCATAATCCAAAATAGTCTACCTCCTAAGAAATCTGATCCAGGCACCTTGCTAATTTCTTGCAATATCGGTGATACAAACTTCAAGCGGGCTGTGCTAAACTTGGGCGCCTCAGTCAACCTCATCCCTACCAACCTATTTGAAAAATTATCGATTGGACAGCTAAAACCCGTTCATGTCACTCTGCAACTAGCTGACCAAACCCTAATCACACCAATTAGGATGATAAAATATGTGGTAATTAAAGTTAAGGATTTCATCTACCTAGCAAATTTCCTAATTCTTGACATGGAGACACCACAACAGATACAGGATATGCTTATGATTTTAGGAAGACCATTCTTAGCCATTACAAGAGCCATAATCAATTGCGAATCAAGGCATATGGCAATTGCCTCAGGAGATCAACATATTGAGATTAATATTTTTGAGGCAACAAAAGGAAAATGCTTGACAGAACAACTAGGTTTTATACAGGAACTCATGACCATATCCTTAATAGAAAACCTAGAACCTGAATTAGAAACCTTTCACATCCGAGATGATGATCTAGTCAAGCCTAATGACATGAGTATAGTGGAGGCTTTCACCTTTGAACTTGAGGATATACCTAGCAATGTCGGGAAACATGGTGATAGACCAGATTCAGAGTCCATGGATATGGAGACTTTTTGTCTCGAGGACCACCAATAGTCAGGATTGGACGATACTGAGAGTGGCCTTCACCCAGAATATGAATCCTTTACAGATTTCAAGTTTTATGATTTAAAGGGCACTCTCCAAGCATTCACTTTTTGGGATGATGATTATAGGGAAAGTTCATTTGAAGACCCAAACTATGAGTCATTTCCTGAGGAAACAATCTCAAACCCAAAGGAAAAGAATCACAATGGCTCATCGGGTATCAATTTAATAGGTCACAAAGCATGAGAGGAACCACACATCTGGGGCATACTAACTAGACCCATTTCTATTAAGCCTTGGAAACACCATAACCCTACTACAAAATTCCATGATCATTATACCTTCCAAATGTTCCCTCCGCCAAAACTCAAGAAAGATCATCCAGAAATAAATCAACTTGACTTACATCTGAGACATTCTAGAATGACTCTCCACCATGCTTTGATACTTATCTGTGGTCATCCAATTCTCATCCATCACGATCATATCATTCATGAAGATAATCACATCTCCCTGAGTTTATTGTGCCTGACTGATGGCGGTAAACTCAGTGCTTAATGGGAGGCAACCCGTCATTTTGAAAAATCCGAAACCCTTCCCAACACATCTTTTGTTGAACTCATATTGCACTTTAGGGTTCATCCATTAGAACAGCCGACTCCACCTCTGGTACTTGTACCTGAGCTTGAAATCGTCCGCAACAGTCACCCTGACCTATTCACCCACCCAACCCCTGTTCTAATGAATGATCTAAGCTGAACTCGAACCCACCTAATGTACAATGAGAACATTGCAAATTGTAGGCATGGGGGGGTATTAAAGTGTAAAACACTGTGAAAATCACTTCACAAGAAAGGGTTTAATAAAAAAAATCACATATTCCAAAAAAGCCAAAAAAATAAAAAAAAAATTGAAAAATATCAAAAAAAGAAGGGAGGAAATTTTGATGGCATATCATTTTTGAGGAGAAAAAGGGGAGATAAAAATGTCAAAAATGAGCATAATTTGAAAAGAAAAGAAAAAGAGATGGTCATTAGTAAATGATTAAGGAATTGACTTAGTTCTAGACCAAATCAAAAGAAAGAAAATGAAAGACAAAAAGTGATTAGTAGGAACGCTGATCATAGGCCTCTTGGGCTACGATCCTAGGCTTAAAAATTCAAGCATCTGCTAAGATCTGGATAATCTTCAAGAGGTTGGGGAAAATGCAAAGCTTAAGTATTAGGTCTAAGGCTTAGGGATTATTCAGCCTCGTTAACTGACCTCTGGTTTGCGGGACTCGGTAACCTAAGCACCCCAATCTACACACAGTCTGGTTCAATGCGCTTAAGTATCAAAATCACGCAAATGAGTTAAATCTGTTTTGAAAAAGTTACCAAGATTAGGATCGGCTGATCAACACAAGTTGATTTGGACAATTTCCCGACGTGAAGAGGTGGGAAATTTCCTTCGAAGATGCGCAATAACATATCATCTCCTCGGTGCTTGTCTCCTAGGATATCTAAATATCCTACCAGAGCATGTAAGCACCTTGTGCTAGTTCAGATGCCATGGGCGACATTATCACGAAATGTCGACTACCAGGGTCTGGATTTAGCTACAGAATGCCATGGGCGTGATTATCTTGAAATCTTGAAAGCCAGGGTTCTAGGGGTTGCCATGGGCGGTGCTATCTCGAAGCATTGATTAGCAAGGACCCTGCGAGGATTAATGGTGGGAACTAGGAATCCGATACAGACCGTGTTGTAAGGCTAATCCGAAGCTCGAAATAAAAATAAAAGAGAGAGAAAAACTCTCCAAAAATAAAGAAAGTTCTTCTGTCTCTCTCTTATAAAAACACACTGCAAACTGAACCTGGGCTAAAACATGTTACAAGCACGGGTGCTTTAACCACGGAGTTCAACAAACCTTAGGTTAGTTCCTGTGGGACTTAGAAACCTTCGTGGCGGACTAAGGTGGTCAGGTTCGAATCCTGGTTGGTACTTGAGTACCTCTAGGCCTACTATCGGCATTCTAACCTAATCTACAAAAAAAAGCACACATCAGAGTTTTAAGCATTAAAAGGCATATGGTCTATAATCAAAGTTAATACTTTGAAATTTTGCTAAGGGACTAGCAAAATCTAGGCATGGAGGTATGATGGGAACACCATCATGGGCCATAACTATCTCATTTTGATCCAATTAAGTCAGTAAATGCTCCTACATAACTGCTAGAGAGTCATATTTCACTACATAATCATTCTAAGAGAAAATAAGAATCTAGGGTTAAAATTACAATTTTACCAGCATATCATGAATGCAGTACAACCACAGGTTTTCCTAAGGGTTAATGAAGGGTCAAATGGTCTTAAAAGGCTAACAAGTGGGTTAGAACAATCAGAAAAGGATTTGCACGTGTTTTGAGAATTAAATGACTTTTAAAATCCTAAAAACTGACCCGCTTAAGTAGCTGAGGTTCTGGTCAAGATAAAATTCACCTAAACCTTCTAAAATTCATAGAAAAATATTATCTAGGGTTTGGAACCTTCAATTTGATCATCAGACCCATTTTGACCCAAAATAGTCTCAAATAGACATTTACCCAAATTTGGGATTTTTCATAAATTAGCCAGTCAAACGTGGTCAAAAATAAAATCCAACTTCACCATTGGATTCCTTAGGCCCAAATTAGGTTTGTACCAAAATTTGGATCCAAGATGAGTTTGTCTTGACCTAATTTGCAACTTGGTCCTATCTGATTACATTTCTACCCTTAACTTTGTCATCATTCTCACAAAAAAGGTCCCTACCACCATTAAACCTATTTCTACTTGCTTCAGCAACCTTAATTTGGAAAGAACTCGATTTCTTGACGAATCCCTTTCAAATTTGAAAGGGAAGTTCGTTAAGAAATTCCCTTCCTTTTGAACCAAATCCCACGCCCTAAAACTTACCCAATCTCTCACGCGAACGAATGAGAGATTTGGGTATCAAAGAATTTTCCAACTCCAGCAAGCCTTCCAAGCTTGGGAATCTTGCTTCCCAAGCCCAAAACTTCCTCTTGAGGTCTATAAAAGAACCTCCTGATCAAACCGTCCTCCTTACGCTCGAAATCAACCAAGATTCCCCCCAATTCCTCTCTCTCTCTCGGCCAAAAGCTCCTCGACATCTGGCGAGCTCCTTGATGGGGACACCATCATGAGCCCTAACTATCTCATTTTGACCTAAAAAAGAGAATAAAAGCTCCTACGTAACCAAGTGAAGGGTCTAACTCAAGGAATAACTAGTTTGAAAGAAAAGCAAGAAATAAAGGGTAAAATTGCAATTTTACCATTGCAATACAACAACAGGATTTCTCAGAGGTTAAACATGGGTCAATTGGTCTTAACAAGATAAGAAGTGAGTTGGTTCAATCAGAAAAGGGTTAATGTGAAATCTGGGAATTAAATAATTTCTTGTAATCCTAAAATAGACCCACTTAATTTAACAAGGTTCTTGTCAGGATAAAATTCAACTAAGTCCTCTAAAATTCATGAAAAAATATCCTCTGGGGTTTAAAACCTTCAATTTGGCCTTTAGAACCCATTTTGACCTAAATAGGGGTCCTAGTCCAACATTTACCCTAAATTGGGTTTTTGTACAAAATATCCAGTCAAACGTGGTCAAACCTAAAATCCAACTTCACCATTAGATTTCTTAGATCCAAATTAGGTTTATACCAAAATTTGGACCTAGAAAAAGTTCATCTTGACCTACTTTGCAAAACAGTCCAACCCAATTATGAAAACCTTGCAGACACCCCCTATCTTCCTCATCATTTTTTGCAATTAGGCCCCTCTTCCATTACAGCGAAGGAATCCTGACGAGTCGATTGTTCGCTTTAAAGTCGTTTGCAGTTTTATGTGGTGGAAAAATCGACTAATTAATATTTAAAAAGAAATAACCACTTGCAGAAGAGCGGGTCGTATCCACAGGGAGGCAAGACGTATTTAAATTCGCACTGGTTAAAAACGTTTGTTCGTAGTTAGTTTAGACAAGAATCAAGCCAAAATTGCCTTCAGATTAAGGTTGAATCAAGAAATCATGCTGAAATAGCAATTCTTAATAACTAGAGGATAATTGTTGCAATGCAGAATCAATAAAATATCATTAAAAATTGACAATGGCAGAAAATGTAATTATTAATGGCAATGTTACTGTAGCAAAATAGGGGATTTATTCCCCTTGGCCATGAGCGAAGAAGAGTGGATGGTCAGATGCGGGAAGCTCGGAGGAAGTTCTTTGGACCGAGGGCTTCGAAGCAGTGGTGGCAGCGTGTCACGCGGTGGCCGAAGCCGGCCGGACGGAGCTCCGACGGAGGTGGCTGCAAATGGTGCTGCAGCTGCTATTGGCGGGTGATGAGAACCTCATCATGAGCCATAACTAGCTCATTTTGACCCAATACAAAGGATAAAAGCTCCTACATATCTCAAGGAAAGGCTTAACTCAGAGAATCCTGAGTTTGAGAAGAAAACAAGTCATAAGGGGTAAAAATGCAATTTTACCAGTATAATCTTCATACAGGGTAATTCAGGGCCCAAACATAGGTCAAAGCAGCTTAATAAGAATAAGAGTGGGATGAAATGATCTAGCAAGGGCTACAGCAATTCCAAGAAACTAAATGATAATCTGTAACCCTAAAACAACCCACTTCAATTCACAAGGTTCGAGGCAAAGTAAAAATAGAATAAACCCTCTAAAATTCATAGAAAAATAATCTCTAGGGTTTAGAACCTTCAATTTGGCCTTCAGAACCCATTTTGACCTACATTGAGAACCATGCCCAATTAATAACTTAATTTGGGTTTTTGCGTAAATTGACCGGTCAAACAAGGTTTAATATGGAAATGAAATTCACCATCAGATTCCTTAGGTCCTAATTAGTCATGTATAAAAACTTGAGCCTAAGAAGAAACCTCCTTGACCGACTTTACACTTTGGTCCTCATATATTTACTCTTTGGCCCTCAACTTTTGAACCCTCGCATTTTGACCCCTAACTCTCCTTCGTTCTTTGCGATCAGGTCCCCCCTGCAAAACCTGCCAGCACCATGCTCCGGCGACCTTGCGCGGAGCATGGTGCCGCGCAGGGTGAGGTGGGGGACCTGGCAAGTAAACCGGGGGTGCCCTGCGTCGTCAGCCGTCGCAGGGACACCCCCCTGGTCGTTGTAACCCACCATACCGGCCGTGCGAACGCACGGACGGTATGGGTTCTTGTTTTCGGCCATCCTCCGGCGAGGGAGACACGTCGTCTCCCTCCGCCTTCCTCCCTGTTTGATCCCTATAAATACCCCCCGTTGCTCCACCGACCGGGGCAGCTCGGGTCTGACGGAGAAAACCCCCAACTTTCTTCTCCTCTCCCTCCGGCAGACGCCCACCAGCTCCGGCGGTTCCTCCTCCGCCTCCTCTTCGCTCTGCCGCAATACCAGCAGCAGAGACCTCCTCCCCTGCTCTTCCTGCGCCACGCCGTACCCAGCTGGCGCCTCTCCAGCCCTCTGCTCGCCGCCGCCCCTTCCCCTGGGCATCTTCTTCTCCGGCGACAGTCGATACGACTGTCGCCCTGCCCCGGCCCCTTTCGTCTCCGTAGCTAGGTCAGAACTCCTCCCCATCTCCCCCTCTTTCTTTTCCTCACTGTCTTTTATTTGATTAAACCCTCGACCGCTCCTGTTCACCCTCACCTTCTCCGCCTCCGGCCATCCTCCGGCGAGCCGCTCCCATCACCTCAGCAACCCACACGGCTCGCCGACCACCGCAGGACCTCCGCCTCCTCACCCTGATCAACCCCCGCCCTGCCACTTCCCCCACATCACCCTCTGCAACCCCACCGAACAAACCCATCCTCCGACCCACAATCCGACCTAGGGCAGCCCTTGCACGCCGCCCCTCGCCTCGCCACCACCCACATGAGCTTCGCCGCACCCTGGCGAAGCTCCTGGCACTTTCTGATTAGGCCGAGAGGCCGTTTTCTTGTGAACAGGCCACCCGACCTCCGCCGCCATTGCCGTGCAGAAGGAGCTGCTTCCGCCCGCAGCTACAGGTGCGCCACGCTCAGCGCCACGCCCAGATTCAACTCCCAGGCCTAGCGAGGCGTTTCGACAAAACACCAGGCTCGCAGCTAAGGCAGAAGGCTTCGCGTGACGCCGCGATCTCCCGCTGCTTTCCCCGCTGCGGGCGCGCAATTGAGGTGGGACATTTAGTCCCACCTCGGAAAAGCCTGAAGAGGCGCAGCGATATAAGATGCAAAAGTGCTGGAGGCTTACTGCCTCAGCACACGGGGTGAGGTCCCCTTCACCCGCCCGGTTACCCGGTCTCGTCCGCGCTCACGCCCCGCGGACCTGACCCGACCCGACCCGACTCAAGACTGACCTGCACTCCTCGCCCACCACGCACGCCGGTGGGCCTGGACCCGGGCCTGACCCGAACCCGCTTACCCGGCAGCTCTGGGAGAGCTTTCCCAAGAGTGGTTTCAGAGAGAGAGAGAGACGCGGGGGGGGAGGGTAGAGTAGGTTTTGCCTCTGACGAAAAACTCTGAAGTGTGCAGGCACAGGTGAAGAAGAAGAACCGCGGAAGAAGAAGGAAGCTGACTGTAGCAACAGGTAGTTTAAGTCGTCTGATTTGGAAATCAGACGACGTCCTGAAGGGAAAAGAAGAAAGACGGAAGAAGATCTGAAGAACAACAGAAGAAGGCGAGGCAGAGGAGAACACAAAAGAACAAGGGAAGAACTGAAAGAAGAAAAACAAAGAAGAAGAAGGAGATCTGAAGAAAGAAAGAAGAGCATCACCTCTGCAGAACAAAGAAGAAGAAGGAGATCTGAAGAAAGAAAGAAAGAAGAACATCACGAGGAGAAAACAAAGAGAACAACAAATTCTTTCCCTCTCTCTTTCTTTATTTTTTGTAAAAGAAACATGTATATCTCTAGAATACAACTTGCTCCCTGAGTTCGACCTCGGGAACTCTTTTATTCTCCGAGTAAAAAAATTTTATATAGTTGAAATGTTGGTAATAACTGGCTATACTACAACGTAATAACAATAAAACCCGGTTGTCCCAACATCTTCAACCAGCGGGCGGTGCGCGCGGCCTGTTGGCGGAAGGCGCTGCAGGCGGGTGCGCACGCTGGAGGAGGGCGGCTCTGCTGTTGCGTGCACAGGCGGGAGGCGTTGCAGGAGCGGGAGGCGCGGGTGCGCTAGAGGAGGGCGGCTCTGCTGCAAGCGTGGGAAGGCTATAGGCGGAAGGCACACAGGCGGAAGGCTCGCAGGCGGGTGCGCGCACTATTGGCGGTGGGTGCGAGTGCGCACGAAGGCTGGAGGGCGTGCGGATGAGGCTGGCACTTCAGGTGTGCGGACAAAGGCTGCAGGCACTGGAAGGCTACTGGCCATGCCTGCCTTGCGCGTGGCTGGAGGGCATGCAGGCGGGTGTGGAGTGAACGGGCGAGGGCTGGCGGTTTAGGTGAGCGGGCGAGGGTGCTTGTTGCAGGAGTGGGAGGTCGAAGCTTCAGACGTCCGGGAAACTTCCCGGACGTCTTAACTGGCTGAGGGGTGATTGCAGTGGCTACGGCGGTGGTTGTTGGTGATGACGGTGAGGGAGATGCATGCTGAGGTGCTCACGGTAATGCGAACGAGCTCCGGATGGCGGCGTGGCCTGTCACACCACATGCCCACGGTGGTGGAGGGTCGTTGCCGTGGTTGAGGCCAGCGGTGTAGAATGGAAGAGATGGACTCTGCACAGTGTGGGTTGGGGGTGGAGGCCTACCCCGCTCGACAGCCTCTCTCCTCCTTTTGTAGCTGCCTGCACGAATTTGAATGGAGAGGCGGGAGCAAATCCACCTTCTCCGCTGATCCATGAATGTGGCTTTAGTGCGGCAGGAGGCATTGCTGCGGTAGCTAAGCCGTTGCTGAGAAGAAGAAGAATAAAGGATATTATTAAAATATTATGGTTATTTATATACAAACCTTCAACTTTTATGTTAACTAAAACAATGTACCTAATTGGTTAACTAATTAAATGAATGCCATTCTAAGCTAATTCAAATGCATTTAAAATATAAATGCAATGCATGGATTATGTAATTAAATTAAAAATATGAATTAATCTATTTACATCCTAATTTATGCTAAATAAATGTTAGAATTAACCTAATGCCTAGGCACTTAAATACTTAAATAGCCCACAACTATGGGCTAATCAAATACCCCCATGCCTAGTTTTTGCTAGTCCCTAGCAAAATTAAGCGAAACCTAGCACTCCAAGTAGACTAGTCAACTCACTTGGTCTTCCTTCATAAGAATATTAAGTTCAGACTCTAGACCCAAGGTTCCTAAATAGTTGCTAAGTTACAGACTAAGTCAGCTAAAGACGAGTTGCAGGCACAAGTTTCCCTGATTTCTGACTCTACCCAAAAGTTTATTGATCCCTGAGATTAAAGCATCCGTGCTTGTGCATTGGTCTGAGTTATTTGAGTTAAAGGAAAAAGTTATATATATATATATATATTTCTTTTTTTTTTTTTTGTTTGATTCTTCTAAGTCTAACCTCAGATCAGCTATCAACACGGTCTGTGTCGGATTCATTGTCCCCATTACCATACCTCAAAGGGTGCCTGGCTTTCGATGCTTCGAGATAGCACCACCCATAACGACCCCAAGAACTCCTGGCAATCGACACTTCGAGATAGTATCGCCCATGGATTTCTTAAGAGAATTCGGGCCTATGGCAATCGGCACTTCGAGATAGGGTCGCCCATGGTACTTGTACCGCACAATGCGCTTACATGCCCCCAGTAGGATGGATATCCTAAGAGACAAGCACCGAGGAGGTAATATGTTATCATCGCATCCTCAAGGTGAGTGTATACTCCACCTCTCCTGCGGTAGGAACTCTTCCAATCAAAATGTGTTTTCAAGCCTCTCCTAAGTCAAAACTAAGAGAACCAAATCTCTTTTCAGAAAAAAAGAAATTAAGTTAATTACCAGACCAAGTGTGTGAAATTTGGATGCTTGGGTTACAAGGACCCGTAAACCTAAAGGTAGAACAAGACTCCAGGTACTACCCCACCTTTTAACTCAAACCCTAGCTTCCCTTCCTCAACCTCTTGAGGAATGGTCCGCAACTTAACTCCTACTTAAGTTTTTAAGTCCACAAAGGACCCTAAAGGTCTAAACCTAGCAGCTCATTTAGCTTCTAAAGTTTGACCCTAGAATTAATTTAGTCTACCCTAGAGTTCTAATTTGCTTAAGAATGCAGGACTTAGCCAGTTAAGCTCAAAACTTTTTTTTTTTTTTCATTTTCATTTTTTTATATGCATGCTATAAAAAAAATGCCTCAGGTCCTCTCCCCCATGCTTGGTTCAAACAATGTCCTCATTGAAAACAAAAATAGCTAAAGAAAGATATTACCTGAGGCGGAGAATGGTAGGAGCTAAGGTTCCTCAAGAGTGACTTCGTCAACCAGATGGCCATCTAAAGTTATGTACGGTTTTAACCGTTGACCGTTGACAATAAAGGGAGTTGCTGAAGAGGAAGGATTTTTTATCTCCACAGCTCCATGCGGAAATACTTTGGCGATTATGTAAGGCCCATCCCAACGAGATTTTAACTTCCCAAGAAAAAGCTTAAGTCTGGAATTGAAAAGCCAGACTTGTTGGTTGGGCTCAAAGGTCTTTCGAAGAATAAACTTATCATGCAAGACTTTAGTTCTTTCTTTATAAGCTTGAGAGGTGTCATAAGCATCATTCCTCAGCTCCTCAAGCTCACTTAATTCTAGAAGTCGTGCCTTACCTACCTTCTCTAAATCCATGTTAACACTTCGAATAGCCCAAATTGCTTTATGTTCTAACTCAACAGGTAAATGGCACGCTTTTCCATACACAATCCGAAAGGGAGAAGTACCCAAAGGGGTCTTATAGGCCATTCGATAAGCCCACAAAGAATCATCGAGCTTTTTGGACCAGTCTTTCCTATCAGGTCTAACAATCTTTTCCAAAATATTTTTTATCTCCCTATTTGATACTTCAACCTGGCCACTTGTCTGAGGATGGTAATGGGTAGCAACCTTGTGAGTCACTCCCAAACTCTTGATTAACCGATTGAAGTGGTGGTTTCGGAAATGAGGTCCCCCATCACTTATAATAGTCTTGGGGCAGCCGAAACGGGATATGATATTGGCCTTCACAAATTTCAAAACCACAGAGTGGTCATTTGTGTGCGTAGGAATGGCCTCTATCCATTTAGAGACATAATCAACTGCCACCAAGATATATTCAAAATCATGGGACGACGGGAAGGGGCCCATAAAGTCAATTCCCCACACATAAAAAATTTCAACAGATTGAATAGGATGTTGAGGCATTTCATTCTTCTTCCCAATCGTTCCAGTCCGTTGACATCTAATAGAGGCCTTAACAAAATTATGAGAATCCTTAAATAAGGAAGGCCACCAAAAATCAGACTGGAGAACCTTAAAAGCAGTTTTCTTAGCACCAAAGTGTCCTCCACAATGAAGTTCATGGCAAAAACTCAACACACTTTGTTATTCCTCTTCAGGCACACAACGTCTCAATACTTGGTCTTGTCCAATTCTAAATAATTCTGGCTCTTCCCAATGAAAATATCTTGCTTGAGAAATGAATCTCTTTCTTTTCTGCTCATCCCAAGAGCCAGGAGTTTGTCCAGTGACCAAGTAATTTACAGTGTCTGCATACCAAGGTAAAGTTGGTGTTACCACCATCAGAGTTTCATTGGGAAATATCTCGCGAATGTCTCTAGAAAGAGTCATTAAGAGGAAGGTGAGACAGGTGGTCAGCCACAACATTTTCTACTCCTTTCTTTTCACGTATTTCCAAGTCAAATTCTTGGAGTGGGATCCACCTAATCAGACGTGGCTTAGAATCTTTCTTAGCAATGAGATGTTTCACTGCTGCATGATTAGTAAAAATAACCACCTTAGACCCAAGTAGATAAGACCTAAACTTCTCCAGAGCAAAAACTACAGCCAGTAATTCTTTTTCAGTGACGATGTAGTTTTCCTGAGGTTTGGTTAAAGTCTTGCTTGCACAGTGCAGCACATGAGGTCTTCCCTCCACCCTTTGTCCAAGGACTGCTCCCACTACATAATCCAAAGCATCACACATAAGCTCAAATGGGAGTGTCCAATCAGGAGCTTGGAGAATAGGCGCAGAGATCAAGGCCTCCTTTAGGGTTTGAAAGGTCTCAGCACACTTTGAATCAAAACTGAAGGAAGATTCCTTCGCCAACAAGTCACAAAGTGGCCTAGAAATCTTACTAAAATTTTTAATAAAGTGCCTATAAAAGCCAGCATGGCCTAGAAAGGATCTAATCTGTTTGACATTCGTAGGCAATGAAAGTTTGGAAATAGAATCAATCTTGGCTTTATCTACTTCCAAACCTTGCTCGGATACAACCTGCCCAAGTACAATTCCTTTCCGTACCATGAAGTGACTTTTCTCCCAGCTGAGGACTAAACCAGTCTCCTTACATCGTTTCAACACATTCTCCAGGTGCAGGAGACACTGGTCGAAAGACGAGCCATAAATAGAGAAGTCATTCATAAACACTTCAACACACTCGTCAATCACGTCTGAAAAGATAGACATCATACACCTTTATAAAGTTGCAGGGGCATTACATAATCCAAACAGCATACGCCTGAATGCAAAAGTACCGTAAGGACTCGTCAATGTCGTCTTTTCCTGGTCATCAGGAAAGACTGCCACCTGATTGTACCTAGAATATCCATCGAGAAAGCAATAATACTTATTCCCTGCCAATTTTTCAAGAATTTAATCAATAAAAGGCAAAGGAAAGTGATCCTTCTGGGTAACGATGTTCAGCTTGCGGTAATCAATACAGACCGTCCATCCAGTTGAGGGTCTAGTGACAACTTGTTCACCTTGGTCGTTGAGTTCCACAGTAAAGCATGCCTTCTTTGGCACCACATGAATGGGACTGATCCATTTACTGTCAGCAATGGGATATATGATCCCGGTGTCCAACCACTTCAGGATTTCCTTTTTTACAACCTCCCTCATATTAGGGTTCAGACGTCTCTGCATGTCCCTAAAAGGCTTGATGGAATCATCAGTATAAATGTGGTGCATGCAGAGTGTAGAGTCTATACCCTTAATGTCAGCAATGCTCCAAGCAATAGCTTCCTTGTGCCTAGACAGGCATTCAATCAAGGCTCCCTCCTGTGCCTCGGATAGCACAGCCGAAATGATAATGGGGAGTGTATCATTGGCACCTAGGAAAACATACTTGAGAGTGTCAGGGAGGGGTTTCAACTCAAGGTCGGGGGCTTGTATGGTTGAGGGTTTCATAATAGGTGTCCCCATCTCAGGTAGTAAATCTACCTTCGGCGGAAATGATGGGGGAAGAGACTCAGCAGAAACTCCTAGCAATTCCTCTAGTTCTAGTATATCCCCTTCACATTCCTCCAAGAGGTGGGAATGCTCATTTAGCATGACATGCTGAAGGGGGTCATCACATAACATTGCAGGAGTTGCCTCTTCAATCAGGTCACCTATCACCTCAACTTGAGAACAATCCTCAAGTCCAGCTTGTTTGTAAGCATCAAACACATTAAGCCGAATTTTCCTGTTCCCAAAGCCCATTTTCAATGCCCCAGTATTGCAATTAATTGAAGCTTGAAATGTTGCAAGGAAGGGGCAGCCCAAAATGATGGAGGGTTTGGTTGGCTTGTTGGTAGGGTCAGTGTCCAAAACTAAGAAGTCAACGGGAAAGAAGAAATCCTCCACTCTTATGAGGGCATCTTCCAAAATTCCCCGTGGTGTCTTAAGTGATCGATCAGCAACTTGAAGGATTACAGGGCTAGGCTTCAGATTGCCTCCCCCAAGTTGTTCATACGTGTAGCTCGGAAGGATGTTCACCCCCGCACCCAGATCAAGTAGAGCCTCATCAATTTGTAAGTCACCAATAACTACAGAGATGTATGGCGCTCCTGGGTCCTTAAGTTTCGGGGGTGTGCCATGTTGAACAATTAAGCTAACAGAATCAGGTAGGACAACTTTTGATTGGACCTGTTTTCTAGATTGCCGCTTTTTCGTGCACAGGTCCTTTAAGAAGCAGGCATAAGACAAAATCTACCTGATAGCTTCAAGCAAAGGTAGGTTAATCTGCACTTGCTTGAAAGTTTCCATAATCTCATCCGTCTTATCTTTGGCTCCAGATGAGCCAGCAGAAGTCTGCCCAGAGGTGGATAAGCGCTCTGGAAAAGGCACTCTCGATCTCTGGGTGGAAGGGTTGTCATGTTGAGTAAGGGGTGGAATGGGGGCAACTTCTTCCGATGAGGTGATTTCAAGCAGAGAAGATTTGGGCAAGCCTTCTCCGGTGGGGGTGAAAGTCGGGGTGGATGGTTTTTTAGGGGGTGAGACTATAGGAGCATCGGGTTTGGAAATTTCTTTCCCACTCCTCAGAATAGTCACCGCCTGAGCATGCTCCCTAAAGACAATCCCTTTTCCCTTAGGATTTTCCTCAGCAGCACTAGGGAACTTCCCAATCTCCCTCTATCTAACGGCCTCAACAAGGTGTCCAATTAGGTCCCTCTGCCATTACAGCGGAGGAATCCTACTCCAGCAAGGATTCAAGAGGGATATCTCCTTGATTCCTCAGAGAATCCCTCTCAAATTTGAAAGGGAGATTCTCTAAGGAATTCCCGATCATGTGAACCTAATTATGCGCTTTGATTCCTACCCAATCTCTCATGTGAACACATGAGAGATATGGGTATCTCTCGACCTTCCAAGCCCGACGAGGTTGCCATGCTTGGAAGCTTGCCTTCCAAGCACAAGGCCCTCTGCCTGCGACTATTTAAATGTCCCAGATCCTCCCATCCATCCCAAGCTTGTTTTGGCCTGAGAACCCCCAAAATTCCCCCTCTCCCCTTCGGCCAAAAAGCCCGCAAGCTCTGGCAACTCCTCCTCCCTCTTCTTGTTGCTCTTCCACCATACCAGTGGCAGAGTTGTCTCCGCCTCATTCTTCCACGTCGCACCATACTTGCGCCCGAGCCTATCTCCCTCTCGTCATCACTGCCTCTCCATCTCAGGGCCTTCGTCTCTGACGACAGCATATACACGCCGTCTGCCCCTCTACCTCCCCCTTCGTCTAACCACTCATAGATAAGTCTCCTTCCCCTACTCTTCATTTTCCCCCTCTCTATTTCTATTTTCACCCCTCGACAACCACTGACCACCCTCACCCTCTCCACCTTCGGTAGACCACCAGCGAGGTGCATCCACTACTCCATGCACCCACATGCCTCGCCAACTACCTCGGAAGCATCACCTCATCCCACTGATCATCTTCCCCCTCTCCATTAACCGCCACAACCTCCATTCACTCCACCCGACCAAACCCACCTTCATGGCCACAAAACGACCTAGGCACGCACACCCAGGCCATCCCGTACCACACCAGCACCCAAGCCACCTTTGCCGTGTCACGGCGAAGCCTTCTGAGTGTTTTGACAGGGTCGTGAGGCTGTATTTATGTTGACAGGTTCTGACCCCTATCCGCCATTGAAGCAAGCTGAAGAAGCTTACTATATGCGCAAGTAGCCTCCAAGTGCCAGGAGACCAAGTCCCAGACGCGCGGAACTCCTTTGTGAATGACTTGCGCCCAGCAATTGGAGTCCTAGCATCTAGAGCCCTTGTGATTGAGAGTGATCCCCTACAGACACGTGCGAGGAAGCGGGTGGGACTTTTAGTCCCACCTCAGGCATTTTCGAGCAAGCAGAGTGGAATATATTGTAATTTTGTCAGGGACTTATCGCCTCCTGACACGGGGTGAGGTCCCACTCACCTACTCTCACCTCATCCGCGATACATGTTTGCACCTCAAAACACGCCTATAATAACGCCTTCTTATGCTATTTTCTAGCATTAACTATGTATATTATAATCCTATAGCCACATTTGTAAAAACGGTTGCATGCATGCATTTAATCAAGAGAGGAAGAGGAGTGAAACAATCGCCTGCATAGTTACATTTTTCTTCAAGTGCCTCCTTGCAAAATCACCCTCTTTTTATTTTTCCTCTTGATTTCTTCTTTTCTCTCCTTCCCGCGGCTGCACTCTTCCCGCAGCTGCATGCAACTTCATGCGAGTTCTCCCTGCCAACGCCACTCCCTGCTGTCCTTCTCGCACCATTCCCTGCGGTGGCCATCTCTGCCATTCCCCGCATGCTGCATGGCCATGCTCTCCTCCTCTATAAAGCAGCAGCTTCTTCCTCGCGAGAAGAGGAGGAGGGGAGACAGACGCAGCTGCTGCACCAAAACACACATACGCAGCTGCTGCAAAGACCCCGCAGCCACCACCTTCCTCTCCACCGTTCTCCCCTCCCATACGCCGGCCCTCCGTCGAGGAGGCACCCGGCAAGCAGGAGAACCCACTGTGGTGCACACCACCACAGTGGGAGCACCACCGCCCAGCTCTTCAACGAGCCGGTGGGCGTGGTGTTTTCTTTTCTCTTCGTTTTCGTCTCCACGCCATTGCTGCCGCTTCAAGCTCCGAAGCTTGAAGCAGCAGCAGCAGCAGCTAAACCGCGGCGACAGCAGCAGCAGCAGCACCCGCCGCCTCCTCCGCGACCTTCCCCGCAGGCGCGCAACCCTCCGCGCGCGCCTGCAGGCCCGTTCCCCGCCTCCGTCTCCGTTCTGTCCACCCCGCATTGCACCCGCAGCCGGCCGCCGCGCGCACTGCAGCGGCCGGTTACGGCCTCGCGCCAACCCCTGCCCTCCTCCGCAACCCTCTGCGACCGACTGCAGACTCCTCGCCGCCTTCTCCGAGCGTGCCATCGCCCGCTCTCCGTCCTCGCACCCGGTCTGCAGGAGACGCCTCACGTCCACTGCGCGAAGGCGCGGTGCACCGCGACGGTCAAACGTCCGCCGCCGCGAGCAGACGTCTTAACTCGTTGCCATCCTCCGCGCGCTCGATCTCTCTCTCTCTGCCGATCTCCCGCCCGCTCCCGTTCTCTCTCTCACGTATATTCTCTCTCTCTCTCACGTACTCTCTCTCTCCCGCTCCCGCTCTCTCTCTCTCACGTACTCTCTCTCTCCCGCTCCCGCTCTCTCTCTCTCGCGTATTCTCTCTCTCTCTCTCTCTTTTACTCACTAACAGACACACACTCACAGCAATGCACACACACACACATTCACCGACGCACACACACCTATACCAACACATACACACACACTCACACACTTATAGTAACATATATAAATATATATATACATACATATATATATATATCTACTTATATATACATCTATATACTTATACATATACTTATATATATATATATATATATATATATATACATATCTATATACATATATATATACATATATATATATATCTATATACATATCTATATAGTAATATATATACATATATATATATACATATCTATATACATATATATATACATATATATATATATATATATCTATACACCTATATATATAAACACATATATATCTATATATATATATATATATCTATACATATATAACTATACATTTATATATATATATAGATATATTTACTTATATACATACATATGTACATATATTTTCACGTTATTTACTATACGTTGTATCGCGTGAATATTTGCACCAGTTGCTGATATTTCCTGATACACGCGTACAAAAAAAGCGTGGTTCCATACATCATCCATCCTCCATCCACACTCCACGCGGCACCTAGTCGTGTTCGTTGCGTCTCTCTAGACGTCGACTGACTCGACATAGTGCTACACTCCATCGTCACCTCCACCCCCACCCCTTTATATTTATACTACATATAAATATATATCTATAGCTACTATATTTACTTTCTATCTATTAGCTTCCTTCTTAGTAAAAAGATAAAAAAAAAAAGTATAAAAGTGAAAAGATAATCTTTGATTGGCAGGTACCCCGTCTTGTAAGTAGCAAGACGTGTTTTGAAACTCTATTTTGGCTAAAAGTCAAGGACACAATTTTGAGGGTGTGCCTCAAGAACAAGGATTACCAGAAAAAAACCTAAATAAGAAAAATACCAAAAACACAATAAACGAACGAAAGAGACACGTTTTAAGGAAAACGTAGAAACTCGACTTGAACCCCACTTCCCTGAGTTCGACCCTGGGCCTAAAAGCGACAAGATAAAATCAAGTAGGCCAGGTTAAAAATTTTGTAAAGAGATGGTTAGGTCTGAAATAGGTTAACCACTATACATATTTAAACGATAAAAATATCATATTAACAACCTATCCGGGCCGTCCCATCAATACACTCCTCCGCGGACCTGGTAGCCTGACCCGATTACCGTGCACTCCTTGCGCACCACCCACGTCGGTGCACCTAGTCCCGGGAGCACTAACCCGACCCATTTACCTGAGTTGGCTCTGGGAGAGCGAGCCTAAGAGAGAAAAGAGAGAGAGTTCGCGAGGGAGGGTAGGGGTAGGTTTTGCACTTACTTGCAGGGAAAAGAAGAAAGAAGAGGAAGCTGAAGGAGAAGCTAAGGAAGAAAAAGCTAAGGAGAAGAAGCCACAGGTGAAGCCACAGAGAAGAAGGCTGAAGAGAAGGCATGGTTAAAGAAGAAGAAAGCTAAAGAGAAAGAGAAGCCAAGGCAGCGGAAAGGAAGGAGAAGTCAAAGAAGAAAGAAGAGAAGCCAAGAGAAGAAAGAAGAAGAAGACAAAGGAGAAAGAAGCCACAGACAAGGGAAGAACCAAAGCCCAAGAAGAAAGAAGAAGGAAGCTGCAGCAGAAAAGCAAAGGAAGAAGAGGGTTCAGCTGAAGTAAGAAGCAGAGAAAGAGAAGTCAAAAGAAGAAGAGAGAAAGAAGAAGCCAACATCAGAGGAAAGAAAGAGAAAGAAGAAGGCAAAGCTCAAGAAGCAAAGAAGAGAAAATTATCTGATTTTTACATTTATATTCATATTTTTTAGCTTCTACATACATTAAAACTATTTTTATTGCTTCATAATTTGATTGATCATCACATTTTCTCAAATTGAAGGTTGTGTTCTTAGTTTTTGTAAAGACTCATCCCACTTTTAGCCTTTTAATACATCTGGAGTCTTAGTTAGACGTCTGTCCAGATGTCTAGGCCCTTTCCCGGACGTTTGAAAATGAAATTTCTATACACGTACTCCGCCCTGCGCGCATGCAGCGCACAGGACCTTTTCTCTCTCTCTCCCCTTTCTCCTCCTTCCTACCCGAACCCTAAACCCCCACGGCCTCTATAAAAAGCCACCCTCCCCTCCTCTCCTCTCCACTCCACACACCATCATCTCCATCTTCAAAGCGCAGCGAAGCGACGAGAGGAGGCGAGCGAGGGAGCGCGTGAGAGCGAGGAGGAGAGTGCAGAAGGAGGAGGAGACCAAGGTCGGGAGCTTCGGTGGAAGCTCATCGGAGCTCGCACGGCCACCGCAACATATGCGAGAGGAGGAGTGAGTCCGGAGCAGCATCCTTGACCACCTGCATAGCTGGAGCTGCGGCGGAGCATGGAGAAGCGCGGTGGAGCGCAGCGAGGAGTGCTAGGAGCACGTTCTAATACTGGAATTTTTCCAATATCAAACGTCTAGAGTGAAGTCCAGACGACTGGCTGAGCATCTGGACATCTGGAGTCAAGACCAGACATCTGAAAGCACCTTTATCGCAAAGGTACATTCTTTTCGTAGTTACGGCCATGCAGGCTGCACCACAGAAGATTTGTCGGTTTGATTTTGGGGTGGCTGCTATGTCGTACCAGGAGCAGCCTTGGAAAGGAGCACGGAATGCCCTCCCATGCACTTTCGGATGTCTGATCAGCTCACTAGACGACCGGAGGTGCTTTCAGACGACCAGAGGATTGGTCCGACCTCTAGAACCGCCTTCAAATGATCGCAGGGGAGTCTTGGACATTTGAGAACACTACAGGGACTTGAGGTGAGGTTCTGTATCTTTTAAGATGTCTGGACTTATTCCCAGACGTCTGATTTTGGTCAGTAGACACGTTTTTGACCCGTTTGGGGTCCGATCGGAATCTGTTTTATGCAAACGAAGTATTTGTAGTTTCCTTGCAAGTTTCTCTACATACTAGACACCTTTATACACTGTTTTGAATCCTCCTTTGTGATATATTCCTTGGCATAGGGTTTTGGCCTACTGCATGTTTGGAGCTCGTAGAGATGCCTGGGTCCACAATTTAAGCCCCCAGTACTCCCGAATTGTCTGGTAGAGTGGTCTACTTCTGTTAATTACATTAAATAAGAATGTGCTTGTGAAATTAGCTAACTGGAACCCCTAGGATGTGGCATGAACCTTAGGACAGAGAAATGAATGAACCAATGTACTGCATGACTATATTTGTATACATGATTAAGTTAAACTACTAGCAATTGCCTGTAATATGGTTGTGAGCTGCCTGTTAGAACATGAGCTGCCTGGGATAAATGAACAATTACCTGTGAAATCATCAGTTGCATGTAATTAATTATGGAAACACAACTGCATGTATATAAACGAGAACTCAATTGTGAATAATGGAATCCGGATCGGAATAATGTGGTGAACATGAGCATGAACCCTACGGGGAGTTAGGAGTAGAGCTCCTGTGGTCAGATGGAAATCTAGAATGTAGACGGGAAGTGTGCTGGCCCTTGAGTACGTGGTACCAAGGAGAGCGACTGTCCCCCTTTTTGTGTAGAGCGGAGCTAGCCGCCCTTGGGTTGGGACCCGGGGTTAGGATTGGACACTCTACACGGACTTCTGTTGGCCCTCGTGTACACAGTACCGAGGTGAGCTGCTAGTGTAGGGCGGGAGCTAGCCACCCCACGAGGCTTGGGGTTCAGTTAGCCACCCTACACCAACTTGTTAGGCCCTTAGGGCAAATCGGGGTAGTCAAACGAGGGTGCGCGAACTGTGGAGGGGCGAGACCCTTGTTTGGTTCTGAGGGCGAGACCCCTGTTTCTAAGAGGGCTAGGCCCTATACTATTCCGTGTTGTACTTTGGGCATACCTGCTAGCGTAAATGACTGACCGCGTGTCAGTGCATGGCAACTATTCGTGCGCTTATCACGCATGCCGTAGTCACCGCTACATCTTGATAGTGACCTCGGGGTGGTTGACTGGGTGTAGGACTACCACGGGGGACTCTCTCGGCCAGGAGAGCACCACGTATACCTTCTACTCTTCGTAGAAGACTGCAATCTAGATCATTCCCACGAGGAACATGCAAGATCAAAAAAATTTGAAAGTTTGAGGGAAAGGGGTGAAAAAGGAAATGCATATAAAGTAAAATAACTAGAAAAAAGAATTAAACCTATTGCTTTTACTGCTCTAGATAGTATAAATACCACTCTACTCAACGTTCGCTGACTCTGTCTTTTTCATAACACTGTTCAAGTCCAGGAGTTAAGCAGCCCGAGCTTTCGACTGCGGAGGGTGCTGGGCCCAGTCGAGCCCAGCTGTAGTTTTTCTGCACTTCTTATAGTACCCCTTTACTGTTGTAGTGAGTTCTAGACTTTTAGCTACCGTTGTTGTTACTGCTACTTTTGTTTCAGTTGTCTCTGTTGTTGTGGTGGTATGTATTGGAACAACAGTTTTACTTTTCCTTTATTGCTTTGCACGTTTTTACTGCTTAGTTGTATTACATATGTGAATGTGGTTTACTTTCCTGCATTTTGGTTATTTCTTGTTGGATGACTGGGCCTTGGGATTAGTCGAGGTAAGCCAGTCTCGGGACCCGTAGGGATCTAGGAATCAGGTCGTAAAAAGATGGTATCAGAGAAAGGTCATCCCGAGAAATGAACCAGCCAGCTTGAGAATAACTGATGTAAGCATGTTTACACTACTTAAGATGTCTATTTATGCATGTTCTTAAGAATAGAATTGCATTGCATATTATAAATATTGCATAACATGCATCATCTTTCATCTAGATTAGTTTCAATAAAATGGAGGTTAATTGTCTCCTTTTATGTTCAAGGACAGAGCAAAATTTTTATCGGGGCCTCGGATCAAAGATCCAACTGTACAGATGTGATCAGGGCGACGATTGGAGTTCAACAACTCCAAGATCACCCTAATCAGACATCTGTAGCATCAGATAGAGACCAGGGAACCCTAGAAGATCAAGGGCCAAGATGGTGTGAAGCCACACTTCAAACGACAAATCCGAACGCACGGATGGATTTGGATCAACGATCGCAGCCTAATGGTGCGAAAATCGAGTCAATCCGACACTTGTGGCACCATCTACATCATCCAGAAGATGGACGGCCAAGATGGCACCATGTGGCGCCATCTCGGCCGCCCAATCGATCGCACGCATCAGCTGAAGGCTTCCGCATCTACCCTTCCCCGCTGTTGGGTCAAGATCCAACGGCTGCGACGTGCCCGCGCTTAAGTTAAGCTCTCGACACAAACGCGCCCACAGCTCGTTGGTTGAGCGCTCTAACGCGAAGTGCAGGCGTGCGTTCGAGCCTCGCCGCTCTACAATTAGGGCGAAGGCACGTGCCCAATCGACCGTACGATCGTGATCCAGCAGCTGCGGGTGCTCAATAGCACCCACGCGCTATCGCACGCCCGCGCCTCACGCGAGATCGCACGCGAATGTTACACGTAGAGGAGGCGGGCGGAGAGGCGAGTTAAGCCGTCCGATCGTGAGGATCGGCTAAACATGGGAAGGCATTGAGCACGCGAAAGATGGGTGAGCGGCCCACTACTCCCACAATGGGGCTTTAGCAACGGTTTTATTCGTCACTAGAGACCCCTTATTTAATGTTTTGTGATTTAAAAGACCAATTTGCCCTCATTCCTTGGAACTATAAAAGGAGACCCCCTCCATGAGAAATTCTCATCCCTTCCTTCTCTTCTTGCCCTCTCCAAAGCTCAAGAGAAGCTTGTCCCACACCCGGGATGCTTCTCGCGAGATAAAGTCAATTTTTTGTCCCCCTTTCAGAAGCGGATCCCACAACGACGATGACGTGCTGCCCCGTTCCCATTCTTCTCGCTTCGTCCTCCTTCGTCCTACTCTGTTCCCTGTCTTCCAGGTGTCGTCTCGTCCGGCTCGTCCTCCAAGTGATCATTGAGGAGGATATCTCTCTCCCAATTCTTTTTACTACTTTCTAGAGTAGATTTACTGCTTTCTAGAATAGAATTTACTTCTTTCTAGTGTAATCATTTTCCCACTTTCTAGTCATAATGTTTAGTGTAACAAACAATCTTTTTGATGATGAATTCCATGTTCATTCTACATCTCTTTTTTGGTTTTTGTTTGTAATATTCTCTCTCTTATTCTCTCTATCTTCTATTTATTGTAAATAGTTAGATAGTTCTAATCAATTAATTTACTTCGTGACAAATAAAACAAACGTGTGTTTTTAAATCAAACGCCCACCTCCCTGAGTTCAACCCTGGATTTCTATTCCAGTATAAATTTTATTTGTTGAACATGAGTTCTTCGCTTTCATACTACGACGATAGGTTTTTCAAAACCAAATACGTTAGCGTAGCAACTCGTAGTTTCAACATTTTGACGCCGTTGCCGGGAAGGTGACACTATTTGATTTTTTTTCACATTTTCCAACTTACAAATCATTTACCTCACTTCTCTCCTTTCTTATTGTCATTGCAGGTACTCTTTTGAGACAAGCAAAAGCAGTAGATTGGAGTAAAGTGTTGTTGAAGGTTCTGTAAGTTATCCCCCACCTCCCACCCATTAGTTTTCATTTCATCACATAATAACACAAACATCAATCAACCTAGGTGTTTTTATAAACTCTAAGGTTAGTTTTGTTTGTTTGTTTGACACCCACACCCGCCTCAACCTCCACATTTAAAAAAAAAAATCTCATAGTGGTACACAACCTCATCTAATTTTCAAACTCAACTGGTAAACCAACATTTGGAGCCGGTACACACATCCAAACACATAATTGAGTAGAAATCAGATTAGGTAATCACTTGTGTGCCTAATTAAGTGGTGCAACAGACCAATTGTTTGAGTTGATTAGGCCGCACCACTTCAATTAAAATCAACTCATCAAGTAGCTGCCGCTTAGGTTCAACTTTTAGGGATTTACTAGGCACTCCACATTGTTTTAAGTTTTAAAGGAAAACATCTTCCCCTGTGCTTTGAAAACCTGGTGTGCTAACAAAACTTGTTTGAAAACACCTAAAGTTGAATCCTAAAAGCTACTAAGCAAGATTTGAACCCTAAAATTCACCGCATCAAAAGTAATCTTGCTTGAAAACCACTAGTTATGCACGCACACACACATCAATCAATCATTAAGGGTACAACCCAGATAAAGGTCCCATCACATTCCAAAGCACATTCAAACCTAACCCTAAATAAAACAAACTAGACATTAGCCTTAAGGATTCGACTCGCTCTTCAGAGCCCAGAACGAGATTATTTTCGATTGGTCTGTTTCTACTATTCAATCTGATGTCTAGCTAGGGGAGTAGAATCAAACGATCACAGCTGGGGGGTACACTAGGAACCGGAGGTGCAAGCCGAAAGAACCTTCTCCCCAGTCCCTCCTTTTAACTAGTTGGATTGAATAGACAGAAGTAGATCAAATCATTTCTTTATCTCAAGAGGGGTTGTGGGAGTCTGCAAGTCTTTAGGCTAGCCCACTTAAGGACAGGTTGATTGCTTGTATTGCAGGGTGACTTTCTTCCTCCCATTTATCATGAATCCTTCCACATATTATATGCATTCCCGCTCTTTCCCTTCTATTTTGAATTATCCTCAACATGACGATTATCCCAACTTGTACTGTAATCAACCATCAGTTAGTTGGGATAACTCAGATTGGGGATACAGTTCTGGACCTCCGTGTTTAGGGTCTAACCCTGAACACTATGATTGTGATTTCTATCCGTCTCAGAGCCACATCGATTATAGATCGTCATCCTTCCATGGACAACCTAATTCAATCTACAATCAGGAAGGATACATTGATCCTTACCCATCCTCTGATTACACTGCTTTAGGTCATCACCACCTTTTGAAAAATCTAAAATGACCTATTATCAGGAAGGGTATAACGAATCTCAATTCGTTAATTCCCCTGCATTGATCCCAAACCCGCCCAACCCTGAATTAACTCATTTGGTTTAGGGTAACTAGGTTCAAGATAAGGTTCTAGCTAACTTGCAGAATATCATACAAACTTCAGAAGTTCAGCCAACACCTTGCATTGAAAGATTGGAGCCCCTGATTGAAATGATTGATGATTTGAATAAGTATTTGTTGGATTAGCTCCAGGATGCTAAGGATAAGAACCCGGGTGAGTTTCTACTTGGGAAGTTAGCGAAATTGAGGATGAGATTTGTGGTCGCTTTGGTTCAATCATGGGATGACTCCCAAGATGAACCCCCTTCAGGAGAGCCAAGGTCAAAACCCACATAGGTACCTGTTGGGGGGGACACTTGTTACGAACCTGACCAGATTGAATTAGAGCAACCAATTAAGGATGATCTGATTTCTTCACCTGAAATCCTTGAGCCGGGGTACGAGGAAACGTATGTCTCTATGGACCAGAAAGTGATGGATGATTTTGAGACATACATTAATACGGAATTTGATTTCTTTGATTCTGATGGTGAAGATTCAATTTGCGAAGTCTCACACGAGTTTACAGAATATGATTTCTATGAGATGATTGGACCTGAGGAATTTGATAAATCATTTGATAGCCTAATAACTGAGGAAACTAATCTTTTTGGGGATCACATTACGGATCCAGAATCGCATTTTCTGGAGGATTCAATCCAATGCCTTGATTGTCAGTTACACCCCATTGAGCTTATCGATGATTCTGTTTTTGAGATAACTAGACCCAAGTCAATTCTGATTTAGCCACATCTTTTAGACTTGGAAATTTCAGATGGGGTGATTAATATGAAGGAGGTCCCGGAATTTGACATTCTGAATGAGGAGGATAGGAGCTGGGAAATTTTGATTTGGGAAGCAAATTCCGGAGGAAATAGAAGACTGAGTCGAAGGGTTCTAATTAAGCTAAAACCATCAAACCAAGACCCTTACAACATTTGTTCTGAGGATGTCCAACCCAAGCACACATTCATTGATTATCCTTTGGAGCTTGAATTCTTTGTAACTTGACTTTTTGGTCTTGGGTTTCATCCTCATAAATCGCAGGCCCGACCCAGCTTGCATATTGATTTTAGGTTTTGGGTAATTTTTATCCAGAACCTTAGATATTCTCGATTATGGGGTATGGGTCTATACCACAATTTGGTCCACATCCGTGGACATCTGCTGGCAGGTCCAAGGTTTCATCTTTTTATTTTGATTATGACTTGTACTTGTGAATTCTTTATTTCTCTTTGTATAGTGTGCCTAGCTGAAGGAACTAAATTCAACACGTATACAGTTCTTTTTAGTCTTTATCTCGGAGCGGACCTGACATTCACATTATTCAGATGCTTTCTACTCTATTCCACTCTGTTTTATATCTTTTTAATACAATGAGGACATTGCATTAGATAGGCATGGGGGGGTGGATATTCATCTCCGAATTTATTTGTCAGCTCTGTAGATTTATTTTATTTTCTTTTATATAAAAAAAAATTGGAATTAGGAAAGAGAACTTGGGTTTAAGAAAATTTTCAATCTTAGGAAATACTACATTATGATCTGAACACAAAGACCCTTGACTTAATCAACTCGTCTATCCACTAAAATGTGAATTTATTTTTCGAGTCCTTGCCAATCTTAATTCTATTATAATTTGAGTAAATAAGTTTGGGTGATAAGTACACGACCTATCAACCCGCCCTCTGATTTGAGGGAATTTTCAGTTTTAAGCATCTACACACTATCTTGTCACTGACTTGTTAATCGGTGATTCTAATGGAAATTGCGTAGCTAATGAACCTTCTAGGGTGATATGGCTGGCAAGTTATCATGAGTAACAGCCCATAGGTAGGTTGTCTAGAGCCCAGTCACAGGACCTTTCTCTTTTTGCTGCCTTTAGATAAATCTTAGACTAGGGAAGCCACCTACTTAAAAAAAAGAGAAAAGAAAGTCAAAAGGAAAAGAAAAAAACAAGGAGAAAAGAAAAAAAGAAATAAGCAACATTTCGCCGCACGAGTATGGCTGGCAAGTTGTCGATGGTAACAGCTCATCGACCGATTGTCCAGAACCCAGCTCAATAAATGCACTGAAAATTCGCAAAACACTTAGGAAGAAGCGAAGAAGTAGAATAAATTAGGGAGATATACACTGGATTCACCCCTGTGTTGACCCCGTAAAAATAAAAGTAGGGAGAAAGCTACCAGTTGTAGAGATACATCTTTAGGCAGAATTCTCTTTTTAAGGTCACCTAGAGGCGTAGAAATCCAAAGTCCGTTTTAACTGCCGATCAACGAGTTCATCACATTCATAATAAGATGCTTAGAACTTAGGGTTCTCATCAAATCTTGGGTGAGTTGAATGGCCGTAGAAAGCCACTCTTAAACCCTAAAACTTGAAAATTCAAAAAAAAAAATAGAAAAGAGGAAAAAGAGAAAAAGAAATTTTTCTTTGAATAAGGCAAGGGCTTGAGGTGGTCTGCATTTTGGCAGGTACCTGGGCACTGTTGTGTCTTTGAAAGTTCAAATCCCAAGTAAACATTTTCTTAATGATTGAAAATAACTCATGCCCAAATAATCCAACCTGATTCTTTTATAAATAGCATATAGTTTTTGCTAGGGACTACCAAAAGATAGGTATGGGGGTATGATGTAAACATGTTTACACTACTTAAGATGTCTATTTACGCATGTTCTTAAGCATAGAATTGCATTGCATATTATAAACATTACATAACATGCATCATCTTGCATTTAGATTAGTTTCAATAAAATGGAGGTTAATTGTCTCCTTTTATGTTCAGGGACAAGGAAAAATTTTTATCGGAGCCTCGGGTCGAAGATCCAACCATACAGATGTGATCAGGGCGACGATTGGAGTTCAAGGACTCCAAGATCGCCCTAATCAGACATCTGTAGCATCAGATAGAGATCGGGGAATCCTAGAAGATCAAGGGCCAAGATGGTGTGAATCCACACTTTAAATGACAAATCCGACCGCACAGATGGATTCGGATCAACGATCGCAGCCTAACGACGCAAAAATTGAGTCAATCCGACACCCGTGGCACCATCTACATCATCTAGAAGATGGACGGCCAAGATGGCGCCACGTGGTGCCATCTCGGCCACCCAATCGACCGCACGCATCAGCTGAAGGCCTCCGCATCTACCCTTCCCCGCCGTTGGATCAAGATCCAACGACTGCGACGCGCCTGCGCTTAAGTTAAGCGCTCGACACAAATGGGCCCACAGCGCGTTGGTCGAGCGCTCTTACGTGAAGTGCAGGCGCTCGTTCAAGCCTCGTCGTGCTGCAATTGGAGCGGAGGCACGCACCCAATCGATTACACGATCGCAATCCAATGGCTGCGGGCGCTCAATAGCGCCCATGCGCTATCTCACGCCCGTGCCTCACACAAGATCGCACGTAGGCGTTGTGCAGAGGAGGCGGGCAGAGAGGCGAGTTAAGCCGTCCGATCTCACGATCAGATGGCTAGGATCGGCTGAACGTGGGAAGGCGTTGAGCACACGGAAGATGGGCAGGCGGCCCACTACGCCCACGATGGGGCTTTAGCGACGGTTTTATCCATCACTAAAGACCCCTTATTTAATATTTTGAGATTTAAAAGACCAATTTGCTCTCATTCCTTGCAACTATAAAAGGAGACCCCCTCCACATGAAATTCTCATCCCTTCCTTCTCTTCTCTCCCTCTCCAAAGCTGAAGAGAAGCTTGTCCCACACCTGGGATGCTTCTCACAAGATAAAGTCAATTTTTCGTCCCCCTTTCAGAAGTGGATCCCGCAACAACAACGACGTGTTACCCCGTTCCCGTTCTTCTCGCTTTGTCTTGCTTCGTTCCCTGTCTTCCAGGCGTCGTCCCGTCCGGCTCATCCTCCAAGCGACCGTCGAGGAGGATATCTCTCTCCCCATTCTTTTTACTACTTTCTAGAGTAGATTTACTGCTTTATATAATAGAATTTACTGCTTTCTAGTGTAATCATTTTCTCGCTTTCTAGTCGTAATGTTTAGTGTAACAATCTTTTTGATGATGAATTCCATGTTCATTCTACATCTCTTTTTTTTTTTTTTGTAAATATTCTCTCTCTCTTCTATTTATTGTAAATAGTTAGATAGTTCTAATCAATTAATTTACTTCGTGACAAATAAAATAAACGCGTGTTTTTAATTCAAACGTCCGCCTCCCTGAGTTCGACCCAGGATTTCTATTCCAGTATAAATTTTATTTGTTGAACACGAGTTCTTCGCTTTCATACTACGACGACAGGTTTTTCAAAACCAAATACGTTAGCGTAGCAACTCATAGTTTCAACAATAACCGTTCACGTGCATGTAACTAGGGTAGCCACAACAATGTATCACTTTGATATCTGTTCTGAGTCCTTTCTCGAAGAAATTCGATAGCTTTGACCCTTTTGTCATGTCTTTCTCATCTCATTGTAGGAGATGCCTCGTCGGGGAGTTCTCGAGGCGAGCTGTGGTCCCAACCGTGGATGAGGCTGGAGGGGCGGACGTGCCGGGCCTGAGGTGCCAGTTGACCCACCTCTTCTCCCGGGCGTTCAGGCCTAGGATCTCGCCCAGCTGATTAGAGACATAGTGCGAGAGGAGCTCCACCAGCCTCCACGGGCACCACTCCCTGAGGATGTGGAGGGGGAGTCCTCGGTGGGACAAAGAGACCGCTGCAGCGCCGGACGAGCAGGAGGGGGAGGGGGTGGTCCTCCACCGCCCCCACCGCATTCTAACACTTTCGAGCATGAGCCTTGCCTGGAGGCGTACTCGTTCCCCCACTGCAACTGCACCACGAGCTTTTTGGATAGTTCCTGGAGCTGAAGCCCCCCTCCTTCAAGGGGGATGAGGTCCCGTCTGAGGCAGAGGACTAGCTGGAGTAGATAGAGAAGGTGTTTGATACCCTTCGCCCTCCTACGGAGTGTCGCGTGGCCTTTGCCACGTACCAGCTAGAGAGCGCAGCACACAAGTGGTGGAGGGCAATCAGAGGCCAGGAGAAGGGAGAGCCAATGTGGGACAAGTTCGTGACCCTCTTCTGCGAGCAGTACTTTCCGCAGACTTGGTAGGACCAGAGGAGGCGGGAGTTCCACACACTCCGCCAGGGGACAATGACTGTCAACGCGTATCGCACGCGCTTCCTGGAGCTGTCACGTTTTCCTTCGACAACCGTGGCTACAGAGGAGGAGTGCCTGTGGAGGTTCACTGAGGGGCTCTGACCTACTATTTGAGGGTATGTCAAACCTTTGAAGCTGCCCACCTTCTCAAGAGTGGTGGAGGAAGCCATGACCTACGAGGAGACCAACCCGGCTGTGTGAGACAGCGACAGTTGATGGAAGAGGCCATACCAGCCAGAGTATTCTCAGGGCCGTCGAGAGAGGAGGCACGCAACACCCGTAGGAGAGATATCTCATTTTGCAAGGCCGTAAGTGGCCTTTGGGGGGCCCAAACAGGGGCCAGCTGGCAGCATTGAACCGCCGCCCAACCGTCAACAGGGACCTACCGAAGGAGGGAGTTGGGTTCCCCTCTGCTACCAGTGTGGCCAGCCGGGCCACATCAGGAGGGACTGCCCATCTAGGGCTGGAGCACAGCAGATGCTCCCCACACCGAGTGCTGGAGGCCGAGCTGGTGGTCATGGTCCCCATGCGCATGGGGTAGGGCAGCAGTCACGAGGAGGGTACCGACCAGCAGCTGCTTGCTCAACCTAGAGTGTAGCTGCTTCATCTGTACCGAGGGTTGAGGGGCGTATCAACTCCCTGACACACAGAGACGCCAGGGCTTCCGGTTCAGTGGTGGCAAGTATGGTTACTGTTTCCGGCAGATTAGTGTACATACTTTTTGATTCCGACGCCACACTTTTTGATTCCGACGCCACACACTCTTTTGTTGCTACGAGTTTTGCTGTCAGTTTGGGACAGGACAGTGTGCTGTTAGAGGATCCGTTTGTGATTAGAGGCCTAGGTGGCCAATTATTTGTAGCTGAGGAGGTCTACATGGACTGCGAGATCAGTATAGGGGGCACAGCCTCCCCGCTGACCTGATTGTGATACCGATGGAGGATTTTGGCATGATTCTAGGGATGGACTGGCTATCCGCCTACCACGCCTTGGTGGACTGTTTCGGGAGGAAGATCGTCTTCTCCACACCAGAGTTGTCTTCCTTTGAGTTTCACGGACAGCCAGTGGACAGAGGTTTCAGGTGCATATCTGCGCTTCGGGCAGCGAGACTTTTGAGCTAGGGGTGTGAGGGCTTTCTATCCTATGTAGTGGCAGAGCCTAGCCCGTGGCTAACTTTCAAAGCATTCCGATGGTTTGTGAGTACCCCGACGTGTTTCCAGAGGAGCTGCCAGGACTACCGCCTGAGCGTGATATCAAGTTTGAGATCTCACTGGTACCGGGGACCAACCCCATTTCTACTGCACCGTACCAAATGGCACCACTTGAGTTGCAAGAGCTCTAGTCACAGTTACAGGACCTGCTGGAGAAGGGCTTTGTGAGGCCCAGCGCGTCCCCGTGGGGAGCTCCTGTGTTGTTTATGAAGAAGAAGGATGGTACCCTAGACTTTGTGTTGACTACAGACAGTTGAATAGGGTCACCATCAAGAACAAGTATCCACTGCCGAGGATTGATGACCTTTTTGACCAGTTGTGAGATGCCACAGTGTTCCCCAAGATAGATCTGAGGTCAGGCTACCACCAGTTGAGGATCAGGGAGACCGATGTCTCCAAGACCGCTTTCCACACCCGGTACAGGCACTTTGAGTTCTTGGTCATGCTGTTTGGGTTGACCAACACCCCTGCTGCCTTTATGGATTTGATGAACCGGGTTTTTAGGCCGTACTTGGACCAGTTTATGGTGGTGTTCATCGACAACATACTCATTTACTCGCGGGATCAAGCATAGCACGGACAACATCTACGGATTATTCTGGACACTTTGAGGCGACGCAGGTTGCATGCCAAGTACAGCAAGTGTGAGTTTTGGTTGAGGCAGGTGACTTTCTTGGGCCACGTGATCTCAGGGGATGGCTTGGCTGTGGACCCAGCCAAGGTTGAGGCTGTACTCAGGTGGGAGAGACCACGTACAGTGACAGAGATACACAGCTTTTTGGGACTGGCAGGTTACAATCGGCAGTTTATCAGAGGATTCTCGCAGATTGCATGTCCTATGACCCAGTTGACTCGGAAGGACATGCCCTTTTCCTGGACAGATGCATGTGAGGCATGTTTTCAGGAGTTGAATGAGAGACTTACTTCAGCTCTTGTGCTCACCATCCCGGACAGCAGTGGCGATTTTGTGGTCTACACAGACGCTTCGTTGCAGGGGTTAGGGGGTGTGCTCATACAGCGAGGTCACATTGTTGCTTACGCTTCGTGGCAACTAAAGCCCCATGAGCATAGCTACCCTACCCATGATTTAGAGCTGGCAGTTGTTGTCTTCGCGTTGAAGACATAGAGGCACCACCTTTACGGTGTCACCTTTGAGATTTTCACAGATCATAAGAGCCTCAGGTACTTGTTTGACCAGAAGGAGCTTAACTTGAGATAGAGATGTTGGTTGGAGCTCCTGAAGGACTATGACTGTAGCATCTCCTACCATCCAGGGAAGGCCAATGTGGTGGCTGACGCCTTGAGCCAGAAGGTGCCCGCCCACTTGGCCAGTCAACAAGCATAGAGTTGGAGACTTATGGAGGATTTGGGTAGTTGGTGACCCCGGGAGTCACAAGGGTATGGTGGGGCAGTGACAGTGACGCGACAGACGCGACCTGAGCTGATAGACCGCATCATCGCAAGGTAGATGACAGATCTGTACCTACAGACGCTACGGGACAAAGTGCTGTCAGGGGACCCAGGAGACTTTTCTTTCACAAACGAGGTGTTGCGCATGAGGGGGCGCTTGTGCGTTCCCAGGGACGAGGAACTATTGAGAGAGCTCCTGACGGAGGCGCACGGGTCTAGGTTCACCATACATCCCAGTAACACAAAGATGTATCATGATCTGAGGTGCGACTTTTTGGTGGAGAGGGATGAAGTGGGATGTGGGTGAGTTCGTGCAGTAGTGTTTAGTGTGCTAGCATTTGAAGGCCGAGCACCAGAGGCCTGCTAGGCTATTGCAGCCACTTCCTGTGCTAGAGTGGAAGTGGGAGAGCATCACCATGGACTTGGTAGTGTATCTACCTGTTACCCAGCGAGAACACGACGTAATCTGGGTGATAGTGGACAGGCTAACGAAGACGGCATGTTTCCTGCCGATCTGAGTCACCTTGGGACTAGCACAGTTGGAGGAGAGGTACATTCGTGATGTGGTACGCCTGCACGAAGTTCCTGTGAGATTGTATCCGATAGGGATACCCATTTTACTTCCCAGTTTTGGGTTGAGTTTCAGTAGGCCTTGGGGACACGGTTTAGGTTCAGTACCGCGTACCACCCCCAGACGGAAGGACAGTCAGAGCGCACCATACAGACACTTGAGGACCTTTTGCGCACTGTGTTCTGGACTGGAGAGGCTCCTGGGAGGAGCATTTACCCCTGGCAGAGTTTGCATATAATAACAATTATCACTCGAGCATCGACATGGCACCTTACGAGGCTCTGTACGAACGGAGGTGTACTTCACCCTTGAGTTGGGTCGAGGTGGGGACCAAGTGGGAGGTTGGCCCCAGGCTGATCCAGCAGAGTCAGGAGGTGATTGAGCAGATTCACAGACGACTCCGCACTATCAGGAGTAGGTAGAAGAGTTATGCTGACCGGAAACGTAGAGAGGTGCAGTTCGAGGTTGGGGATCACGTCTTTCTCCGTGTTTCGCCCATGAAGGGCCTGCAGCATTTTGGGGTGAAAGGGAAGCTTGCGTTGAGGTTTGTAGGGCCATTTGAGGTCCTAGAGCAGGTAGGACCCGTTTCTTACTGGTTTTCCCTTCCTCCCCAGCTTTTTGGAGTGCATGATGTGTTCCACATGTCCAACCTCAAGAAGTACATCGCCGATCCCAGTCATGTTCTGAGCCATGAGAGTGTCGAGGTGGGTGACGACCTAACCTACCCCGAGAGACCAGTGTAGATACTAAACAGAGCCATCCGGAGTCTGAGACAGAAGCAGGTACCCTGGTAATGGTCTTATGGAGAAGCCAGTGGTATGAGGAGGCTACCTGGGAGCCTGAGGCGGTGATGCGAGAGCGGTACCTGGAGCTTTTTGAGGGTACATCTTTTCAGACCTACTTCAGTCCTCTTTAAGTTTGTTATGCATTTTATGTTCCTTTTTCCGCACCCCAGCTAGTTCAAGTTTCAAGGATGAAACTTCCTTTAAATTTGTTATGATGTAATGACCCATCCCACTTTTAGCCTTTTAAGATGTCTGAAGTCTCAATCAGACGTCTGTCCAGACGTTTGGACCCTTTCTCGGAAGTTTGAAAATGAAATTTCTGTACACATACTGCTCCCTACGTGCGCATGGCGTGCAGGACCTTTTCTCTCTCTCTCCTTTATCCTCCTTCCTACTCGAACCCTAAATTCCTAAGGCCTCCATAAAAAGCCACCCTCCCCTCCTCTCCTCTCCACTCCACACACCATCATCTCCACCTTCAGATCGCGGTGGAGCGGCGAGAGGAGGTGAGCAAGGGAGCGTGTGAGAGCGAGGAGGAGAGTGCAGGAGTTGGAGGAGGCTGAGGTTGGGAGCTTTGGTGGAAGCTCGTCGGAGCTCACACGGCCACCCCGACGCATGCGGGAGGAGGAGGGAGTCCGGAGAGGTGTCCTCGACCACCAGCAGCAATTGGAGCTGTGGTAGAGCGAGGAGAAGCACGGCAGAGCATGGCGAGGAGCGCTGGGAGCACATTCTGATACTAGAATTTTTCCTGTATCAGACATCTAGAGTGAAGTCGGAACGACTGGCTGAGCATCTCGACGTTTGGAGTCAAGACCAGACATCTGAAAGCACCTTTATCGTGAAGGTACATTCTTTTCGCGATTACGACCATGCAAGCCGCACCATAGAAGATATGCCAGCCTGATTTGGGGTGGCTGCTCTATCGTATGTAGGAGAAACCTTGGGAAGGAGCGTGGAACGCCCTCCCACGCACTTTCAGACATCTGATTAGCTCACCAGACGACTGGAGGTGCTTCCAAACGACCGGAGGACTGGTTCGACGTCTGGAACCACCTTCAGATGATCGCAGGGGAGTCCTGGCCATCTGAGGATAGCACAGGGACTTAAGGCGAGGTTTTGTATCTTTTAAGACGTCTGGACTTATTCCCAGACGTCTGATTTTGGTCAATAGACACGTTTTTGACCCGTTTGGGATCCGATCGAAATCCATTTTGTGCAAACGAAGTATTTGTAGTTTCCTTGCGAGTTTCTCTACGCACTAGACACCTTTATACACTGTTCTGAATCCTCCTTTGTGATATATTCCCTGGAATAGGGTTTCGGCCTGCTACGTTTTTGGGGCTCGCAGAGACGCCTGGGTCCGCAGTTCAAGCCCCCAGTACTCTCGAATTGTCTGGTAGAGTGGTCTACTTCTATTAATTATATTAAATAAGAATGTGCTTGTGAAATTAGCCAACTGGAACCCCTAGGATGTGGCATGAATCCTAAGACAGAGAAATGAATGAACCAATTGTACTGCATGACTATATTTGTATGCATGATTAAGTTAAACTACTAGCAATTGCCTGTAATATGGTTGTGAGCTGCCTGTTAGAATATGAGATGCCTGGGATAAATGAACAATTACTTGTGAAATCATCAGTTGCATGTATTGAATTATGGAAACATGAGCTACCTGTATATAAATGAGAACTGAATTGTGAATAATGGAATCCAGATCAGAATAATGTGGTGAACATGAGCATGAACCCTACGGGGAGTTAGGAGTAGAGCTCCTATGGTCAGATGGAAATCTGGAATGTAGATGGGAAGTGTGCTGGTCCTTGAGTACGTGGTACCAAGGAGAGCGACTATCCCTCTTTTTGTGTAGAGCGGAGCTAGCCACCCTTGGGTTGGGACCCGGGGTTAGGATTGGCCACTCTGCACCGACTTCTGTTGGCCCTCGTGTACACAGTACCGAGGTGAGCTCCTAGTGTAGGGCAGGAGCTAGCCACCCTACGGGGCCTGGGGTTTAGCTAACCACCCTACACCGACTTGTTAGGCCCTCAGGGCAAACCAGGGTAGTCTGACGAGGGTGCGTAGACCGTGGAGGGGTGAGACCCCTGTTTTTGAGAGGGCTAGGCCTTATACTGTTCCGTGCTATACTTTGGGCATACCCGCTAGTGGAAATGACTGACCGCATGTCAGTGTGGGGTAGCTACCTGTGCGCTTATCACACGTGCCGTTGTCACCGATACATCTTGACAGTGACCTCGAGGTGGTTGACTAGGTGTAGGACTACCACAGGGGACTCTCCCGGCTAGGAGAGCACCACGTGTACCTTCTACTTTTCGGAAAAGACTGCAATCAAGATCGTTCCCATGAGGAACATGCAAGATCAAAAAAATCTGAAAGTTTGAGGGAAAGGGGTGAAAAGGGAAATGCATATAAAATAAAATAACTAGAAAAGAGAATTAAACCTATTGCTGTTACTGCTTTAGATAGTATAGATACCACTCTACTTAACGTTCGCTGACTCAGTCTTTTTCATAACACTGTTCAGGTCCAATAGTTGAGCAGCCCGAGCTTCCGCTGCGGAGTGTGCTAGGCCCAATCGAGCCCAGCTGTAGTTTTTCTACACTTCTTGTAGTACCCCTTTATTGTTGTAGTGAGTTCTAGACTTTTAGCTACTGTTGTTACTTCTACTTTCGTTTCAGTTGTCTCTGTTGTTGTGGTGGTATGTATTGGAACAACAGTTTTACTTTTCCTTTACTGCTTAGTTATATTGCATATGTGAATGTGGTTTACTTTCCTGCTTTTTGGTTATTTCTTGTTGGATGACTTGGTCATGGGATTAGTCGAGGTGAGCCTGTCTCGGGTACAGTAGGGATCCGGGAATCGGGTCGTAACAGTTTTTAAATCCCAATTTGCTCCCCGTGTTCGACCTCTGATTGATAATTTTTCGAGTAATGAACTTTCATTTGTTTTTCGAAGCGATTTCAACTATTCCACGACGCAATATTTACAAACCCGATTTTGCTTTCGACTAAACACTCCTCCATTCTTCTCCGTCCTCTGTTCGTAATACCAGCAGCGGAGTTATCTTCCTCATGTCTTCCAATGTCGAGCCGTACTAGCTAGCGCACTAATCTCCTTCTTCCTCATTGTTTTCCTGTCTCTGAAGCTGTGATCCTCTCCAATGTCTATGACACCACAATCGCCGCCTTCTCCTTCCCACTTCGTCCGTTAGTACATCCAACTACTCCCTAACCTCTTCCTCATCACACCAACACTTTCGACACGCCATTTCAACCTTGACCACGCCTCCGCGACTCCATCGTCTACCGCTCCGGCCACACCTCCGGTGAGGAACATCTCACTCCACACGCTACCAAACTCCTCACCGACTACCTTAAAACCTCTACCACACCTCTCTGCTCATTTCCCCTCTTTCAATTTCCCATTCCATCCACTCACACCACCCCCCGAACAGACCCATCATCTCCGACCTAACCCGTCACTGTCCGACCTCCACCCTCACTCACGCCACGTGGTGTCGGACCCGAATAGGTTGTTAATATGGTGATTTTATCATTGAAGTGTGTATAGTGGTTAACCTAAATCGGACCTAACCATCTCTTTACAAAATCTATTAACCTGGCCTACTTGATTTTATCTTGGTCACTTTTAGGCCCAGGGTCGAACTCAGAGAAGTGGGGTTACAAGTCAAGTTTCTATGTCTTTCCTACAATGAGTCTCTTACGTTCATTTATTGTGTTTTTGGTGTTTTTCTAATTAGATTTTTTTCTGGTAATCTTTGTCCTTGAGGCACACCCTCAAAATTAAGTTCTTGGCTTTGAGCCAAAACAGGGTTCCAAAATAGGTCTTGATATTTGCAAGATGGGGTACCTGCAAGTCAAGGATTATCTTTTCTCTTTTATATACTTTTTTTATCTTTTTACTAATAGGAAAGCGAAATAGAAATAAAGTAAATATAGTGTATATATATATGTATATATTATATATGTATAAAGGGGTGGGGGTGGAGGCGGAGATGGAGTGTAGCACGGTGTCGAGTCGGTCGTCGTCTAGAAAGACGCAACCAACAGGACGAAGTGCCGCGTGTAAGGTGTAGGATGGATGGTGAAAGATGAATGTGAACACACTTTTTGTACGTGTGTATTGGGGAATATCAGCAACTGGTGCAGATATTCCCGCGATACCACGTATGGTAAATAATGTGAAACTATATATATATATATATGGCTATAGATAAATAGGTATATAAATATATATGTAGTTATATATGTATAGATGTATATGTATATATATATATAGGTATGTAAATATATATGTAAGTATATGTATAGATAGATATATGTATAGATATATATATATATATATGCATATGTATGTATATGATACTATATAGATGTATATATATATATATATATGTGTATGTATATAGTAATATATGTATATATAGATATATGTAGCTAGATATGTATATATATGTATATATAGATGTATATATATGTAGGTGTGTATATATGTATATATATATATTTATATGTATCTATACTTAGTTATATAGGTAATAATATATATATAGATATATGTATATGTATATATATATATATATATATATATATATATATATATATATATATATATATATCTATATAAATATATGTATATATGTAATATATATATATATATATATAAGTATATAGATATATATATATGTATCTATACTTAGTTATATAGGTAATAATATATATATAAATATATGTATATTTATATATATATATGTATATAAATATATGTATATATGTAAGTATATAGCTGTGTATATATATATACACATATATATATATGTATATATATATATATATAGATATATATATATGTATATGTATGTATATAAACTAATACATAGTTATATAAGTACTAATATATGTATAGATATATGTATATACATATATATGTGTGTGTGTATAAGTATATGTATATATGTAAATATCTATATATATATGTATATATATAAGTATATAGATATATATATATATATATGTGTGTATGTATACTAATACATAAGTATATAGGTACTACTATATGTATAAATATAAGTGTGTATATATATATATGTATGTATGTATGTATGTATGTATGTATATATGTATATAAATATATATATTATATCAATATATATATATATATGTATATGTATATGTATATATATATATGTATATAATAGTGTATAGGTGTGTGTGTGTATGGAAGTGTGAGTGTATGTGTGTGTGAGGGTCGATAAAGAGAGTGTTGTGAGAGAGAGTGAGAGAGAGAGAGAGAGCGGGAGAGAGAGAGCAGCCGCGCTGCTGGAGGTGAGGGAGGCGAGTTAAGACATCTGCGCGCGAAGAGGCATCGTTTGGTGATTCAAGCTCGCGCACAGGCACACATGCGCGCAGAGAAGCATGCGCTAGAGGGCGAGGGGCGCGGAGAGGAAGCCGCAACGCACAGCACTGCGTGAAGAGTCAGGTGCGGGTTGGCAGTTGCAGGCGCTGGGAGCGAGCGTTCGCAGACGCTGTGGCGGGCGCTGGAGCGGGCACGAGACTACACACGTGTGCGAACGATGGGCGGTAGCGGCGCGTCGGGTGACCGGTAAAGTGAGAAACTCACCGGTCACCCCACTGTAGCCACAGTGTCGTGCAGAAATGCGTAAACAGTGGCTACAGTGGTCGGGCGAGCCGCACGACCGGGAGCTGCAGGTGCTGTGAGTGCGACTGGCTCGCGGCTGGCGTACGCGGGCTGGCGCGCGAGGAAGAAGATCTACACCGGTCAATTGCAGGCACGGAGAAGCTCGCAACAGAGCACGCGGAGGGGGAAGCAAGGGCGCCTGCAGGCACGCGCGGTGGCCTGCAGGTGCTGGCAGGGGTGCTGTGAAGCGTGGCCGGCCACTACAATGGCGCGTGGTGGCCGATTGCGAAAGAGAGAGCGCGACAGGGCGCAGAGAGAAGCTGGAGGCGGAGGCGCCTGCAAGAGCATGAGAAAGGCGAGGGCAGCCTGCAGGCTTGCGCGGAAAGAGGTGGTGCGGCTGCTGCATGCGGCTGCTGCTGCCGCCTTGCTGGAGCTTTGAGCTTCAAGCTTGAAGCCTGCGGCAATGGCTGAAGTGGCGTGGAAGGTGAAAACAGTGAAGAAGGCCACCACGCCCACCGGCTCTTTGAAGAGCTGGGCGGTGGTGGTTTCACGGTGGTGGGTGCTCACCACAGTGAAGACTCCTGTCCGCTAGGTGTCTCCTCAAAGGAGGAGGGCCGACGTATGGAGGGAGAGGGAGGAGAGGACGGTGGCCTGGAAGGAGAGGAAGCTGCGTTGGCTTTTGGCTAGGGACCAGACTGCTTTGCAAAGAAGAGCCGTGCCCTTTTTATAGAGGAAGAAGCCATGCACGGCCATGCCCTAGTTGTGCATGGTTGATGCATGGCCTCGGCAGGGAGAGGCAGCTGCAAGGAAGGACTGGAGCAGGGAATGGCGTGAGGAGAAAGGTGTTGTCCCATGCAGCCGTGGGAAGAGATTCAAAATCAAGTGAAATAAAAATAAAAAAGATGGTGAATTTTGTGAAGCAGCACATGAAGAAAATGTAAATTGCAAGGCCACTTATTTCATTCTCCTCCCCTCTCAATTAAATGCATGCATGCGTGTATTTTTACAATGCAACTATGGAGACCTAATATGCATTGGTAATGCTAGGAAATAGCACAAGATGGCACAATTGCAGGCGTATTTTGGTGGTGCAATCATACCCTCATGCCTATCTTTTGCTAGTCCCTAGCAAAACATTTTTTTGTATTGTATTTAGAAATGATCTTTAAGCTAAAGATTTTCTCCTGAGGCAACATAGGTGTGTTTATTGTTGGATTTTGTGAGAACCAATTGTAGAGAAGACTTCCAGCACCTTAAGTCTCATATGACATAGATCATCTCTCGACTAACCAGGACTCTTGATATTTAAACCTTAAGTACGATTTCCAGGACCCAGGAGGTTTTTGCCATACTCGAGAGCTCAAGAGGTTATGGCTTGTGCTTAGTGAAGGATCAAGACTGACCAGATGAACATTAAGACTCAAGCCCAGGGTTTCACGAATTTTTCAATACAGGTTGGTCCCAATTTCAGCCCGTGATTTCGGATTGACCCTTAAGATGATGACGGAAAACTCAACTCCCATTTTCTGACATTTGTGGCTCACAGGAAAACAGGGTATTTGCGACTTGCCCTGAAGAACTTTTTAGGGCAGATATTTGCAGACATTTGCGAGATATACTGACTTATTTGCAACATTTTTTTTTTGAAATACGTGTCAGTATATCTCTTACAACATTATTTGGAGGAGCACACTTTTCCTTTTGGTGGGAGAGTTCTTTCTTGGTGGAAAGAGTCGCTCCTAAACACAAGACTAAAGCCTAGGATAAAAAGTCTACCTACGCGCACAGGTAAGGACTCCACCTTCCTTAATGAACACTAGGGTTGGATCTTACGTTCACCTGGTCTTTCCTGATATGTGTAGTGTGAACCAAGTTTACTTAAGCTCTCAAGTAAAAGCAAACCAACAGATCCTATACCGGTGTCTCAGGTGCAAGAATACGTCCTTAGTTAGGAGAGATTCTGATCTATTTTGTCAATGCTCAAGTAAATTAAGCCTGAGCCTGAGCGAATCAAGCTTCTGTGGCCTGGAAAGTCTTCAAAACAGAGGTTGAATATCCATAAACACCTATTATATTTTTGTTTCAGCTTTCAGATCATTACTAAACACCATTTTTTATTATTATTATTATATTTTTTTTCTTTTTCTTTTTCTTGCATATTTATAAATACGTGGGAACTGCATGATACCATAAAATACCCAGATCCTATGGATGCCTATCCACCCCCCCATGCCAAACAATGCTATGTCCTCATATGCATGCAGGGAAAGGTAGAGAAAGGATGGCAGATCGAGTAACGAGAGCTGAGGTGCAGGGTATACAGCAGGGTGGTAGGGTGGGTGGATGGTGGGTGGTGAAGTGAAAAGTGAAGTGATTGTGACAGTGGCTTGAAAAGTGATGGTGGAAGGTGAAAGATCTAGCATTTCCTGGGATGAGGGTGTCCCATGCGGATCGGAAAACAGATCAGGAGGAAGAAGTTGGCCCTCAGATTGGCCAAGAAGAGGGGCTCTTTGGATAGATGGATCCAAAAGGAAAAAGGCCCAGTGAGTAGGATATGGGCTCAAGGTCCCAGTGTGGAGTTACAAATCCGCCAGATTTGGCGGGAAAGAAAGGGCAATCCGATCTTCAAGAGTGTTGACCGGCGGTGAGTAGCCCGGATATGACTCAGACCACAAGGTATGGGAAGCGGAGAAAACCTCGTCAGAAGTCTGGCCAGGAGAAGGTACGAGACAAGGGAGGGATGGGGGAACGTCACAATATGTGATGGTCAGGTAGTCATCAGTGTTTATAGGTAATCCGCAGCAATCAGAATAGGTCCCAATTAGTCCGATACACACACTGACGGTCATGTCCTCGTCAAATGTGTCATCCTCGATGCAATCGCAATCAAAGTTCTTGGCTGCCTTGAAGATGTTAAATTTGAGCTTTTCAAATCCAACGGCAATCTCAATACAGCCTGACTCGCAGTCGATAAGGGCACGGGCTGTGGCCAAGAAAGGTCGACTGAGGATGATCGGACAATCAGAAAGTGAACTAGGAACTTCCATATCTAAAACAAGAAAGTCAACAGGAAAATAGAGACTGTTGACCCTAACCACCACGTCTTCCACCACACCCTTTGGGATTTTGACAGAACGATCTGCCAACTGTAACGTGACAGGGGTGGGTTTTAGATTTCCCAAGGAAAATTTTTCGAGCATGATGGTCGGTATGAGATTTATGGAAGATCCCAGATCAAGCAGGGCACGGTTAAAACTGTAGCCTTGGATGCTACAGGAAATAAGCGGTCTGCCCGGATCTTTCTACTTCGGTGGTAGGTTTGACAGTATAGCACAACTCGCATGAGGCGAGAGAACCACCGAATTCTTAGTTTTCTTTGACCGTTGCCTGGGTGTTGTGTAGTCTTTGAAAAATCGGGCAACAGTAGGTATGTGGTCGATAGCCTCAAGCAGGGGTACCTTGATTTCTACATCCCTGAACAAATTACACAGGTTATCAAAGGTCTGCGTATCTTTCTTTTTGCCTTTTGGCTCCCTCAGTAGAGCTCAGGGAATGGGACTGATTCTGGCAACAATTTGGGTGTATCATCCTCTCGCGAATGCGGTGCGCATCATGAATGAGAGGGCGATGAAGATGACGGGCCAGGATCAGGTCAAGTAGATCAACAGTCTGCTTGCCGCTCCTCGTAGTGATAGCATTGGACAATGCGGGTCCAGTGGGATCATACGGCGGAGGGTTCGCAATAGGGACATAAGAGTGCGGTGCTGCAACATGATTAGCCTGAAATCTTAGAGGAATGCTCAGAGCTTGCAGAATTTGATTAACCTGCCCCTGAGAAGGTCGTACCTATGGTTGAGGACCACGGCGTACGAAATTTCGTGGGTTTGGAACAGGTTGGGCAGGAAGAGTGCCTGAGATCAAGTCACCATACACAGTTGACTGATCTCAGCATTTTGCTGTGCCAATTGGTGCTGAAGAGAGGTCATGTTCTCTTCATGGCGCTTTGACATATCCGTCATCATTTGCATCAATTTATCAAGAGGACTTGATGCGTGTTCTGTTTGCGGTACGCAAGGGCCTGATGGTGGATTCGCCAAAGGATTAGACTGGGCCCTTGGGATGACGGGTGCGGACGGTCGCATTGGTCCACCAGCGGGGTTTTGGCGCTGCGGGGTGTTGGACCATGCAAAATTCGGATGATTACGCCACCCTGGGTTATAAGTGGCAGAGAACGGGTTGTTCCCCAGGGCCCAAGCGTCTTCTATGCCAGAAGACGCGTCCGCATGTATGCGTCCGAGCACATAGAGGCTTGGTCCTCCGTGTCGAAATACTGGCTCGCAGAAGCCAGATCCACATGACTTACCGAGTCCTTCGGCGCGACACTCGGTAAGGAAGGTCTTACGGGGTTTCTCGGGATAAGCCTGGTGTTGGAAGAGTTGGGATTATGACGAAGTGGTAAAGTAGGGGTGTTTGCCATAAAATAGGCGGGGTTGGCCAGAAGCTCATCCAGCTTCTTGTGCACGACGGAGACTTCATCCAGTTTTGTGCAACAAGGCTTAGATCAGTGGATGAATGCGAGGGTCCCATGTCAACTTCATGGACATTACCAGGCTGGTTGGTACGATTAAAGGCGACAATGGAAGCATTGTTCATCGAGTTTTCACTCATATTTTCAAACAATTCAAATGCTCCATTCTCATCTTTATTCATAAAGTTCCCTCCGCAGGAAGCGTCTGCAATCTGCTTCAAAGTCTCATTTAGCTCGTAGTAGGAAATCTGGGCTATATGCCACTTAGGCAGACCATGGTGCAGACACTTCCTGAGGAGGTCGTTATACCTCTCCCATGCCTCATGAAATTGTTCGCCGTTTCGTTGCGTAAATGAAGTGATAGCACGGCGAAGCGCATTGGTTTGCCCGATTGGGAAGAACTTCTTGAGAAACGTTGTTCGCATCTCTTCCCAAGAGTGGATGGTTCTCCCAAGGGTGCATAACCACTGCAACACTTTATCCTGCAATGAAAATGGAAACATTTTCATGAGGACTATAGGTAACCCGATATTTCTTGGATTAACAGTTTCAGCTAATCGGGTTAAGTCTTCCAAGTGGAGAAACGGATCTTCACTTGCAAGACCATGAAGTGAAATTTATTAGGCCAATTATGTTCTGTTTCAGTTCAAAGTCGTCCCCGCCCATGGGGACCCGAATTTGTCCTATGGTCTCTGTAGCAGTGGGATTCTGATAGGAGCTAAGAGACCTAGGCTCCTCCCGTTCGGGAGGGTTCTGCATTTCCTCCAATGTTTCATGAATGGCTTCAATTCGTTCATTATACATTTCCATTTAGGCTTGGAGGTGGGTTATGGGATCTGAGGCTCCACCACCTGGTGGGTTCTGAGGGCGGTTTCCTCCCTCGGGATTTGGGGGTGGCCGTGCAGCCATGTTTGTGGAGGAGGAGGATGGTTCGGCTCCTTTTCTAAATATATCAGTCAATTCAAACAGTTTAGGATTTTGTGACCTCCTCCCAAACATGCACTACCGCAGGAAGAATTGGGGAGATGAGAAGGGAAAAGAGACGAGAGAATTGATGCTGCAAAGGTACACTTGATGACAAATTAGTACAATCAAATTCCTAACCTCTACAGTGTGCCCTTAGACCTAAAGATCTAAGTTACCTACTATCACGGACTATGGAACCGAATGCGAGCACCGCGGAACCATCGGGCCAGATTGAAAGGCCGTTTACCCCAATCTTAGACACCCGATAGCACGCGGGAACCCTCACCAGCACGTAGACGCTACACGCAGGTAGTTAGACCTCCAATCCTTAAGAAGGGTCAAGTTACTACTAGTTTTAGTTAGAAGCTTAGGGTCAAGTGCTTTTGGAATGTGAAGGGCGTTGTTTACGGGTAATGCCCAAGTGATTGATTTTCAGAGTGTGTAAAACAAGCATGCAACAGGGAAATCTCCCCGAATTGAAGTTTTTATTGGTGAATGGTTTTTAGAGTTTAGCCTTAAGTAGTATTGATTTTAGGATTTCGCTGAAATACCAATTCAACCAATCTCCAGGTTTTGCAAGAATACATGTTTTCTTCTAAGCCCAACAAACCCTTCTTCAATTTCAATTGGTTAATGCATGCTAAAATGCAATGGGCTACCCTAAATGGAGATTTCTATGTGTGGATGCACGAATCAGTTTTAGATTAGTGTGAAAGGGAGCCAAAGCACTTCAATTCAAGTGGTCTCAATCACCAAAAAGATTTCCACACATAAGGGTTCAACCAAAAGATAAAGAAAATCAAATTGTTGGGGTTGAAGTATTCGGGATTGAATCTTAGGCAAGTTTGAAAAGTCGTGGTGGGGTTGGAATTAACTCAATTTCAAGTCTCCCCACCAAAAAGGTGATCCTGAATTATAGATAAGTGAGGCAAAAGAGGGGTGCAATCAATCTTTTTATGTTTTCCTCAAAGAATACTTCACATGGCGAAAAGTTCAAGAATCAAGATTCTTGGATTTTCGCTATGCAAAGTAAGGCAGGAAATCGCAGGGCGGTGGGAGTGAAGACAATCAATCAAACAAGTGAATTTTAGTCAACTTGCCCCAAGAGATCCCAAGAAGTGTTTCTAGTTTTTAGTTTTTTTTTTTATTAAGGTTACAAGTTAACCTAGGTTGCTAAGAAAAGAAGACCTACTTGTTCGGCAACGTGTGAGAAGCTCCAATGCGGTGTTGGCGTCTTCACGCTCTCGTTCCCGCCTTGGATCTGCTCACGTCTTTGACTTCGTATGCCTGCCTTCTCCTTGCAACAGGTTCACCTGCACACCAAAAACAAAGACACCCGTGAAGAGAGAAGAGAAAAAATTACGGGAATGGAGTAAAAACTTACTTGAAGGCGCACTTCCCTGGCAACGGCGCCAGAAAAGGTGTGGTGTCGGACCCGAATAGGTTGTTAATATGGTGATTTTATCGTTGAAGTGTGTATAGTGGTTAACCTAAATAGGACCTAACCATCTCTTTACAAAATTTTTTAACCTGGCCTACTTGATTTTATCTTGGTCACTTTTAGGCCCAGGGTCGAACTCAGGGAAGTGGGGTTACAAGTCGAGTTTCTACGCCTTTCCTACAACGAGTCTCTTCCGTTTGTTTGTTGTGTTTTTGGTGTTTTTCTATTTAGATTTTTTTCTGGTAATCTTTGTCCTTGAGGCACACCCTCAAAATTAAGTTCTTGGCTTTGAGCCAAAACAGGGTTCCAAAACAGGTCTTGCTATTCGCAAGACGGGGTACCTGCAAGTCAAGGATTATCTTTTCTCTTTTATATACTTTTTTTATCTTTTTACTAACAAGAAAGTGAAACAGAAATAAAGTAAATATAGTGTATATATATATATATATGTATATACTATATATGTATAAAGGGGTGGGGGTGGAGGCGGAGATGGAGTGTAGCACGGTGTCGAGTCGATCGTCGTCTAGAAAGACGCAACCAACAGGATGAAGTGCCACGTGTAAGGTGTAGGATGGATGGTGGAAGATGAATGCGAACACACTTTTTGTATGCGTGTATCGGGGAATATCAGCAACTAGTGCAGATATTCCCGCAATACCACGTATGGTAAATAATGTGAAACTATATATATATATATATGTATATATGTAAATATATCTATATGTACATATATATATATATATGCTTATAGATATATAGGTATATATATATGTATGTAGTTATATATGTATAGATGTATATGTATATATATATAGGTATGTAAATATATATGTAAGTATATGTATAGATAGATATATATTTTATTTATTTATTTATTTATTTATTTATTTATATGTATATGTATGTATATGATACTATATAGATGTATATATATATATGTGTGTATGTATATAGTAATATATGTATATATAGATATATGTAGCTAGATATGTATATATATCTATATATAGATGTATATATAAGTAGGTGTGTGTGTGTATATATATATATATGTATGTATGTATGTATGTATGTATGTATGTATCTATACTTAGTTATATAGGTAATAATATATATATAGATATATGTATATTTATATATATATATATGTATATAAATATATGTATATATGTAAGTATATATATGTGTATATATATATATATATATGTATATATGTATCTATATAAACTAATACATAGTTATATAAGTACTAATACATGTATAGATATATGTATATATATATGTGTGTGTATAAGTATATGTATATATGTAAATATCTATATATATATGTATATATATAAGTATATAGATATATATATATGTATATAAATGTATATATATATATGTATATAATAGTGTATAGGTGTGTGTGTGTATGGAAGTGTGAGTGTATGTGTGTGTGAGCGTCGGTAAAGAGAGTGTTGTGAGAGAGAGTGAGAGAGAGAGAGAGAACGGGAGAGAGAGAGCAGCCGCGCTGCTGGAGGTGATGGAGGCGAGTTAAGACGTCTGCGCACGAAGAGGCGTCGTCTGGTGATTCAAGCTCGCACGTAGAGAAGCACGCGCTCGAGGGCGAGGGGTGCGGAGAGGAGGCTGTAGTGCACAGCGCTGCGTGAAGAGTCGGGTGCGGGTTGGCAGACACGGGCGCTGGGAGTAGGCGTTCGCAGATGCTGTGGCGGATGCTGGAGCGGGCGCAGGACTGCACGCGTGCACGGGCGATGGGCAGTAGCGGCGCATCGGGTGACCGATAAAGTGAGAAACTCACCGGTCACCCCACTGTAGCCATAGTGTCGCGCAGAAACGCGTGAACAGTGGCTACAGTGGTCGGGCGAGCCACGCGACGTGGAGCTGCAAGTACTGTAAGTGCGACCGGCTCGCGGCTGGCGCACGCGAGCTGGTGCGTGAGGAAGAAGATCTACGCCGGCCGGTTGCAGGCGAGGAGAAGCTCTCGACAGAGCGCGCGGAGGGGGAAGCAAGGGTGCCTGCAGGCACACGCGGTGGCCTGCGGGTGCTGGCAGGGGTGCGATGAAGCGTGGCCGGCCGCTGCAGTGGTGCGCGGTGGCCAGTTGCGGAAGAGAGAGCGCGACAGGGTGCGTGGAGAAGCTGGAGGCGAAGGCACCTGCTGGCGCGTGCGGAAGGCGAGGGCGGCCTGCTGGCTTGCACGGAAAGAGGTGGTGCGGCTGCTGCATGCGGCTGCTGCTGCCACCTTGCTGGAGCTTTGAGCTTCAAGCTTGAAGCCTGCGGCAATGGCTGAAGTGGCATGGAAGGTGAAAACAGTGAAGAAGGCCACCACGCCCACCGGCTCTTTGAAGAGCTGTGCGATGGTGGTTTCATGGTGGTGGGTGCTCACCACAGTGAAGACTCATGTCTGTCGGATGTCTCCTCAGAGGAGGAGGGCCGGCGTATGGAGGGAGAGGGAGGAGAGGACGGTGGCCTGGAAGGAGAGGAAGCTGCGTTGGCTTTTGGCTGGGGACCAGACTGCTTTGCAAAGGAAGAGCCGTGGCCTTTTTATAGAGGAAGAAGCCATGCACGGCCATGCCCTGGCTGTGCATGGCCTCGGTAGGGAGAGGTAGCTGCAGGGAAGGGCTGGAGCAGGGAATGGTGCGAGGAGAAAGGTGCTGTCCCATGCAGCTGCTGGAAGAGATTCAAAATCAAGTGAAATAAAAATAAAAAAGATGGTGAATTTTGTGAAGCAACACTTAAAGAAAATGTAAATTGCAAGGCCACTTATTTCATTCTCCTCCCCTCTCAATTAAATGCATGCGTGTATTTTTACAATGCAACTATGGAGACCTAATATGCATTGGTAATGCTAGGAAATAGCATAAGACGACACAATTGTAGGCGTATTTTTGCGGGGCAATCACCACGCCACATTACTACCACCACACTCGCCACTCCACGACGAATCTGCTGAGCCTTCTGACGTGGCAGCGAGGCCCTTATTCTTGGATTTCAGGTTCTACCCTTCGCCACCATTAACAAAGGAGCTCTAAGTAAGCTTGGAGCCGAGTTCTTGCGGTGCGAGATCTAGGCTCTATCCCCAGGCTACGTGGAAACAACTCACAAACATGTCCAGGTTGGCAATTGGACACATTGACCATGCTAGTCACACCAATTGAAGGAGGAAGTGCTACTGCAGACGTGAGAAGGAGAGTGATAAACGCCAATTTATCATCATTCTTATGCATTAAAACAAACCTAGCTCTTAGGATTTTACTCCGCAAATAGGATTTTGGGCTGCATTTAGGCATAAAATAGGTTAGGCATGCATTGCATTTTTTATTGTCTTTTTAATATGTTTTTGTGAGTGTTAGGGATGTACAGATATATAGATCCCTAAAACCCTAGCACTCAAGAAGGCAAATGGTGAAGGAGAAGCCCAGACTAGCTGGAACTCAGCCTAATCCAGCTCACCTCAGCTTGATCCAGCTCACCTCAGCTTGATCTAGCTCACCGCAGTTGGAACCTAGCTTACTTGAACTAGGGTTAGCTCATCCTAGCTCCATTCAGCTAATCTCAACTGGATGGCAGCTCAAGAGAGTTCACCTTAGCTCACCCTAGCTCAAGTCAGCTCAGATCCAGCTCAACTTAGCTGAGTCTAGCTCATCTCAGCTCCCACTAGTCCACAGGGAGCTCTAGTTAGCTCAGCTAAGTTGACAGGAGTTCACCCCAGCTCAGATCCAGCTACATCCAGCTCCACTCAGCTCCAGCCAGCTGAAGAAGAATTCATCCCAGCTCAGGAAGCTCAAGTCCAGCTCCCAGGGACTCAGCTTAGCTCAACTCAGTTGAGCTAAGCTACCTTAGCTGCCTCAACCAACTTGATTCTCCCCGGGAGCACCAGACCTAACTCACCTCAGCTTACTTTGGTAGAAGCTAGCTCACTTTAGCTTGGCTTAGCAACTAGCAAAGAACTAGCAAGCTAAGCCAGCTAGAGTAGCCCCATGCCAGCCTCTTCAGCAGCTGCCAGCTCCAGCTCCAGACTTCTCCTCCTCAGCTCCTCCCTCCAAACCCTAGCTCCAACACCTTCTCCTCTACACCTCCATTAGCTAAGCTAGCTTAGCTTAGCTTAGCTTAGCTTAGCTTAGCTAACAACCAGCTCCTTGGCCATCCGCCACCTCCTAGCCATCCCTTCACCCCATTATCTCCACCAAAAGACACCTTAAGTTGGCACCAAAAACTACCCCTAACCACCTCTATATTGGTGCCAACTTTCAGCCCTTAATCCACCCTACACCTACCCACATAAGCCATCCTAGCCATCCACCTAACCCCCCTTCTAGAATCCTTCTTGGCACCAACTTAGACCCTCTTCTAGAAGCCATTTTGGCGCCAATATTCAGGGGTGTCAACCCCCATAACTACCCCCTTGGTGCCTCTTAAGGTGGCGCCAAACACCCTTGGCCATTGGATCCTTAACCACCTCCATCATTCCATCTTGGCCCTCCATTTCAAGGGACACCTTAGCCCCCTTCCTATTCTATAAAAACCCACCACCTACCACCATTTAGGGGCATCCTCCATTAGTGTATTTTTCTACCTACATCCACCTATACCTACGCCCAAGGAGAAGGAGTAGAGAAGGAGATTAAAGGGGCACATCACCAGCCCTTTTGGTGCCTTCTTCTCCCCACTCTCTTCAACTTGGGCCACGCCAAGGAGGAGGACTCTTCCACTTCAAGAAGGACAGCCAGGCAAGGGAGAAGGACCTAGGGTGGACGTCCACCCTTGGAGAGAAGCTTAGGGCACGCCCCCCTAGGGCTTGCCTTGGAGGACATCACCTTGGCGGAGCACTGCAAGGAAGGAGTTGAAGGACTCTTTTCAAGATTGGGAGCCACCAACCTTGGAGCAAGAAGCCCTCTTCTTCACCATCTATCTAGAGGATTTGTGTTTTCTTTTCTTATTTGCATTTTTCTAGTAGTACAAGCTTTCCTCTACTAGGCCTTTTGTAAAACACTTTATCAATTATCTAGTTGCCTTCTTTGCATTTCTTGTTTGCATTTCTATTAGCTTATTTTCAGCATTCTTCACTCCCTTTCCCTAATTATTCTAGGCCTCCACTTGCGTAGAGTGAGCTTAGGGAGAGGCTCTACTTGCCACATAGAAGTAGTATTTAAATTGAAGTGTAAATCACTTTTCCCGCCATCAGTTCACATGTTGCCTTAGCTTAAAACAAAAAAAATGATATATTGAAAAAAATACCAAAAAGAAAGTTGAGATTTATATTCCTAGCAAGAGAATCAATTTTACAACCATATTGCCTCCTTGGACGACCCTAGATACTTCCCTATCTAGGATTATAAATTTAAGAGCGAAAGCGGATTCACGTGTTACAACGACGTTAAAAACCCGCTTTTACAAATCACGCGTATTTCGCTATCAGAGAGGGGCACAGATAGTCCCACATCGGAAGCCACTGAAGTGGAGCATACACTTAAATTGAATTTTTCAAGTGGGCTTACAACCTCCAAACACGGGGTGAGGTCCCTCTCACCCATGCACTTGCGCCTCGTCCGTGACCTCTACCCACGGACTTGGCCTGACCTGTTTACCCGCCTAAGCCTACACTCCTTGGCTACGATCACGGCCATAGCCTTAGACCTAGGTGCACTAGGACCGATTACCCCTGTGGCTCTGGGAGAGCGGATCCTAAAGAGAGAAAGAGAGATGGAGAGCCTGCGTGGGTAGGGGGAGGGTTTTGCTCTTGGTGAGAATAGGATAACACTTAGCCGAATTCACAAAGTCTCTCCCCTGCTATTGTGTGAATAAAGCCAGCGAAAGAAGAAGAGTTGTAGAGATAGAGAAGGAAAGGAAGAACAAGGGCCGTAGCTAAAAGAAGAAAGACAGAGAAGAGAAAGAGAAAAGAAGAAGAAGAATAGAAAGGCTTAAGCAATTTAAGCCATCTGATCAGTAAATCAGATGATTGGTTTGATTACATTTCATACATATATACATTGAGTTCATTAGCTATCATTGTAAGGAGTATTTGGTGATCTAAATCACCATTTTACTCCATTATTTTTGCATTCCGACACTTGATACTAGTGCTACTTTACTCTGAAACAGTTTTTGTTCACAATTTCATAGCTTTCTTGTCTTAAATTGCAATTCTTGAGAACTGAATTCCATATTGCTCCCTGTGTTCGACCTGGGAACGTTTTTGAGTAATAAATTTATTTGTTTGAGTGCTATTTTTGGCTATACTGCAACACGACAATTTTAAGAACACCAATCTAGTACTCGAATAGTACCCAATCTATGTGATTACCAACCCTAAATTTTTTTACCTTAACTACCCAACTTTATATAAAACACCTACTTTTTACCTCAAATCTCATTTTTTTTACTCAACAACAATGATAGTAACACCACCATTTGGCATAACCAGCTTCAATTAGTCAAAATCGAGAGATAAATGCTCCTAAATTATCACGTGAGGAATGTAATTCCACTCAAATCTGTTTTTAGGAAAGAACATTAAAATTTGATTAATTCTATTATTTTAAAATCACATAAGGAATGCAGAGCAACCACAAGGTCACCCAGGGGTTAATTAAAGGTCAATTGAGCTTTAAAGACTAAAAGTGGGTCTACACTAAGGAAACAAAGTTTCGTGCATTTCGAGAATCAAAATAATACACAAAACCCTAATTCTCAACCCCAGGTAAATTGAAGAGGTTCTGGTGAGGAAAAAATTCATCTAAACCTTCTAAAATTCATAGAAAATATTATAAAAGGTTTGGTACCCTTGGTTTAACCATTTGAACCCATTTTGAACTAGAATAGAGTTTCAGATGGGATTTTACCTTGATTTGCGCTTCTATGCAAATTACCTAGTCAAACGTGGTCAAAACTCAAATCCAAGTGCACCATTAGATTCCTTGGGTTCAAATTAGGTTATCACCAAAATTTAGGCTCAATCAGAGTCCATCATGACCTAGTTTGCAATTCAGTCCTTAAGATCTCTATTTCTTACCATCAACCCCCTAACTTTCAGATTCCTTGCAATTTAGTCCCTAAATTTGTCATCTCCTTTGCAAATTTCGAGGGATTGATCCTCAAGAGATCCTTTATCGAGCGAGCAAGGCCAAAAGGTTTGCTCTAATCTCTAGACCGCCAATGAAATCACGATTTTAGGGCAAGTTCCTCGCAATTTTCTCAAGCAAATTACATTAATTTTGGGCCATTCAAGGTCCTATATCTCTCTATAAATACTCCTCAAACTCCCAGGCTTCTCTTCAACTATGTTTTAGGCCAAAACACTTTTTCCTCCTCTCTGGTTGTCTCTGACCTCAGCTCTGGCGATACTACCCTCCATCCTCCTACGACCTCCCAGTGGACAAATTGGGAGCATCTCCCTCTTCCTAACCTTCATATGCCTCTAGCCAGCCCAAGTGGAGGCTCTCTACCCTTCTCTTCCTCGCCGTCCTCATCACTGGAGAATTTACCTTCTCTGGCTTCGGCCAATCACAGTTGGCATCATCCCTCCCCTTTCATCCGTTAGAGTAGGTCTTCTCTTCTTCCACATCCTCCCTAGATCTTCCCCATCTCCTTTACTTCTCAAATTGACCGTTGTTTGGCTCCCTCCCTTCCCATCTTCCCCAACTCTAGCCATGTCTCTGGCATGGTCGCCCCATCGCTACACACCACCAAATGCCTCACCAACACCTCCATAGCTTCCACTCGTCTCAGCGAGCAAAAGCCCTCAAGAAATTGACGACTTTGCTCACCTAAACCCTCAGCCGACCAACCCACCTCCTCGTCGCCATCTTCGACTTCGGTCGGCTGGCATATGCCACCAAGCACCATGCTAACGCCACCTATACACTCCTTGACTTACGACGATTGTCCTAAGTTGGTTTAATTAGGGCTTAAGGCCCGTGTTCATGATTTCGGGTGTCGTCACCACTGGTCATCTTCTCTGTCACCGTCATCCTTCCTCTGACCTTCATAGCTACTGATTCTACGATCAATCAATGCGGGAGACCTCCAAGAGAAGAGCTGCATCTTCAATTGAGAAGCGAAGCAGCAGCAGCAGGCCAATTGATGTGAGCTTCTTCACTGTTGCAACACGAAGGAGGAGGTTCACACATAGTCCCACATCGTGGGTTTCCAAACCAAATGTACCACATTAAAGGAAATCCTCACCATGCCTTGTCACCCATGAACACCGGGGTCGTGTCCCCTTACACACATTCCCAAGCACTCCTCGCCCGCGAAGCATGCCCGCGAGTTTGGACACTATAAGCGACCTGATTACTCGCTTAACCTATACTCAGGTCTGATCTGAGAGAGAAATCTAAGGAGGGTGGGGGGTGGTTTTTGCCTTGGGTTTCGTGCCCGTACACGCCCAAAACTTAGGCGTTTCAAGAGGTGTTAGTGTTCTTGTGCCTTATGTTGTTTAGCTGGATACTTAAGCCATCTAGAAGTTGTGGCTGACATCTGACTTGGCCTTGATTGAGATACCATGGACTTATTTGGCTTCTGTGCTAACATGGAATTTGTGAATAAGTGGTTGGGAAACCATTGTAGCAAAATTGAGTAATTGGAGTTGTGGGATATATGCTTAATTTGTGTGATTAAGTGGTGATTTAAATCACCATTCTTTTTAGGGTTCTTGATTTCTTTTTACCCCACTAACTCTTAAGATACATTTGCATTAGTGAATACATTTCTCAAGTATACTATTCATTGAATATCTTGATTGCAATTCATTATTATGCTCATTGCTATTAATTGTGATTAGTGTTGTGAATTCCAAATTTACTCCCTGTGAACTACCTCGGATTTACTTCTATTTCTCGAGTTTATAAATTTTAAATGTTGTTACTATTTTTGTCACTATACTATGACGCTATACTTTAAATGACGACTCTCGCCCCGCAAAATTTTGGCACCATTGCCGGGGAGCAACGCGCAATTCACCACTAGTCTTATCTTGATTAATTTGATTTCTAACTTGCCCTATCTGTTTTGCTTTGATTTTGCAAGGTACATCACGAAAAGATCTTCTACGCAATCAACCACTCCAGGGGCAGGTCAAAATTTCTCTTCTTCCCTAATCATCTTTTAATCCTAGGAAAGAGAAAAAGAAAAAAAATCAATTAGAATCCACTTGCCTTATTTCCTAGTAATATCATTTAAAGGCAAAGAGTTTCTTGATTTATGAAATTAATTGATATCTGATTGAAGTTGAGATGATTTTGATTAGAGATCCCCATCTTGATTTCTTGTACCTATTAGGGATTTGGGCTAAAATTTCTAAGCATCTTGGACTATTCACACTCTTGTTTGAGTCCAAGGCATCATATTAGAGATCAAATTGGACTTAAAAATAGAGCCAATTAGGGTTTCCACATTAGGGTTCTGAAATGTTAATACAATTTTGCCTGAAATTAAGGAATTGACCCTCCTGCATTTGTGTGACACCCAAGCCCTTGCCTGAACTAATCTATTCAAGTAAAACCTTAAAATCAAGGCTCTAAATTCACTTAAACCCTAAAATTTGGGACCTAATAACTGAGTCAGTTCAAGGTGATTTAGGTCTTGACCCAGACTTCATCCTCAACCTTAGGATAGGTTAAGTGAAGTTGATCCACTTTGTGGACCAACCAACCTACAAACTAGGTCACAAATTGAATCAACTTCTAAATCAAGTGAAATTAAAGCACAAATTAGGGCTAAAATTGGTAGACTTAAGGTCTCAATTCGAACATTCCGGTCTACTTGGAATCGTAGTGACAAGGAAGGTCGGGTGGGGGAAGCCCTGTAACCCATGGGGATACTCTATCATGTAGGAGTCTTTATGGGACTCTCCCTTCCTGACTGCCCAAGTAATTCTCGGGTGTGTGGATTTCTAATTCAAAGGTATCATCCGCCTCGAAACAGCCTTAGTCATCCAAAATTTTTGGGTGCCTTGATTGGGTCCAATACACATCCAGTCCCTCATCCATTCTATAGTGCACATACACAGGAAAGGTCCCTAGGTTTGACCTAGAGGCCTCTCTTAGAGTTGATCTTCTGTGGGAATTCTAATATGATCTAATCAATTCGATCTGGAGATGAATTTGATTCTACATCCTGATCCACCACTTGATTTGGAAATGCAACCTGACAACATAGGAAGAGTGTTCAAGATACCTGAATCTTGTATGAACATGAAAGAAAAAATGATCAAGGCTGCTCTTAGATATCATGATGAGTGTTACACAACCTCAGATCCCTTTAGAAGCATTCAGGTTAATGTGTCAGAGACAACAACCCTCATTGTGAACCACGCCCATCTGATGTTGACCCAAATGATAAATGGTTCAACCTAGGATGCCCTCATAAAAGAATTCAGTGAATTGTGGGAAATGCATGACACAGAGGGCTTACAATGTATTACAAATCCACCACTCTGGGAGATACACCAAGATGACATTAAGAAACGTGGAAATATGTTAAATCTATTGCAACAAGTCATTGATCAGACATACCCATATCGCCACTTAGAAAATGATGACGAATCTTGGGGAAATGTTGAAGATCAATGTGATTTCCCAAAGCCCAGGTTCAAAAATAGAGGTTGTTATGGACCCCTAACCCAATTGAAATCGAATTTCAATTTTGTGCAGGATGACATACTGTAACGAACGCGTGCCCCGGACGTATTTTAAGACATCTGGGAGGTGGCCCAGAAGTCTGACCAGACGTCTGGGATCACATCCAGACGTCTTGCCAGACGTCTGGGATGGTTTACAGACGTCTGAAAAATCGTTATCGTCCACACCCGCGAGTCGTCTGCGCGCCTACGCGCGCAAACCGCATATTCGTTATTCCCTCTTTTCTTCTGCGGCTGCAGACGCCTGCTGCGCCTTCTCTCTCTCCTCTCCGCGCGGCCTTAAAAGGGCCACGCCTCCCCTCCCGTCTCCTTCTTCTTCTCCTTCCTGTGCACGAGAGCGAGCGAGCGCGAGGGCTGCAGCGGCGGCCGCAGTGAGCGCGGAGGAGGCGCGGCGTGCGAGGGCGGAGCTCTGCCGTGAGGGCGAGCTCGCCGGAGCGGCTTGGCCGGCCGGCGGAGGGCGCAGGGGGCGCGGAACGACGCGGAGAGGGACCTGCTGCAGTCTGAGCAGCAGGAGCGCGAGGTGCGACGCGGGCGGCGTCACGAGCAGAGTCCGAGTCGCGCCCTGGTTCTGGAAAAATTTCCAGAATCAGACGTCTAGGTTGATAGGCAGACGGCGAGGACGACGTCTGGTAGCTAATACCGACGTCTGAAAGGTGTGTATTCCGCTTTCTTCTTCCTTCCTGTCGACCGACCGTACTGAGGGAGGCAGTTGGCTGTGCGCAGGTTCGCTGATTCTCCATCTTTTGCGAATCAGACGTCTGGAAGTTGTACCAGACGGCGGGAGTGACCTCCAGACGTCCGGGGTGACCATCGGACGTCTGGGAGCTAGGACAGACGTCCCCGCAGACTTCTGGACGTCTGGGAAACCACACTAAACAGGTAATTCTCTGATCCACTGTTTAAGACGTCTGGAAGAAGTTCCAGACGTCTGATTTTGCACAGTATCGTCTTTTTCAACCCGTTTAGGGGTCGTTCGGGCTCCGTTTTCTGCGATTCGAGTTGCGTTCTTTTCAGAATTAATTCCTATACCCGTCTACAGTAACTATACACTGTTTTGAGACACTCCTTGTGTTTTGATCCTTGTGATAGGACCTTGTTCAGTTGCAGTCTTGGGAGTCGCGGAGGCACGCGGGATTCCCGATCACGCCCCCATTACTCCCGTTGTACCTGGTAGAGTGGCTTAAGTTTACTATTAAAATATGTTAAAGTATGGAACCATAACTAGAATCTAGGACATTGCATGAATCCTAGGAATGAGAAATGTATGGAATGATAGCTCCTAGGTGATGCATGAATCCTAGGGCTGGAAAACTAGTTGTATGCTAGATCCTAGGATGTGACATGAACCCTAGGATGGAAAAACTAGTGGAATGTATAATACTGCAGTCTTGGAAAAATGGAAAGGAATATAAAGCTGCCTGTAAATTGAATTAACAGCTGCCTGTTATGAATAAAGAAACATGATTGAGATCATGGATTGTGAGAACGTGAACTGGAAAGTGAAACATATGATGTTCTGAGATAAAGAGCTGGAACCCTACGGGGAATTACGAATGGAACTCCTGGAAAGAAAAAGGAATGGAACTGAGATGTAGTTTGTACTGTCTCTTGGGTACGCAGTACCAAGGGAAGTACCTGTACCTGTTTAGTGCAGAGTAGGGCCAGACACCCCAGGGACCCGGGGTTAGGATTGGTCGCTCTGTACCGACTTGTTGGCCCTCGTGTACGTAGTACCGAGGAGAGCTACTAGTGTTAGGAGAGTACTAGCTACCCCACGGGCCCCGGGGTTCTGCTAGCCTCCTTCACCGACTTGTTAGGCCCACTAGGACAAACCAGGGTAGTCAGGCGAGGGTGAGCGGACTGTGGAGGGGCAAGGCCCCGGTTTGGTTACTGTGGAGGGGTTGGACCCCTGTTACTGAGAGGGCTCTGCCCTGGTTCCGTGCTGTGCTTGGGCGCACCCGTTAATGGAAACGACTGACCGCGTGCCAGTGAAGGCTAGCTACCTGTGCGTTTATCGCGCGTGCCGTAGTCACCGTTACGTCTGTCAGTGACCTTGGGGTGGTTGACTGAGGGTAGGATCACCACGGGGGACTCTCCCGGCCAGGAGAGCACCACGTGCTACTTCTACTTTTGGAAATGACTGCAATCAAGATCGTCCCACGAGGACATTCGAGATCAAGTAAAGGATCTGAGAAATAAATGAAATAGTGAGAAAAATTGAAAGATGTGAAGGTTCGTCCCTACTTGGAGGGGTGACGTAATAATATGAGGAAATAAAATATATAAAGCAATATCACAAAAATAAGCAATCACAAAATGTACACAGGTATTTTTAGGTGGAAACCCAAACCGGGTGAAAACCACCACCTAACCCTCTCGAGTTAGGATTTTCCGATCAACCAAGTTGATCAAAATCCACTAAACGAATCACTTTAAACGAGGGTGATTCAACCTCAGTACAACCACGCTACAAGTACGAGGGTAGCGTTCCTCAACCCCTTCTCTCCACGAGAAGGATTTTGTCCCACGAAGGAGACGGGAATTCGCAAAGCGAATACCCAACCAAATAACAAAGATAAAATAAACAATAGTCCTATAGAGCCAACAAAATTAAACCTAGCTTCTATAGGAAATAGGAAACTCCCCTTTGCAAGGAGTGCGTCGACGATGACGCGGTGCGTGTGCCACGCGATGGCGCTACGTAGCTCTCGTGAACAACAGTGGGAGAGCGGGCGCGCAAACTGAATTTAGCTCTCAAGATGATGGAGCTTGAGCTTGGAGAGCAAGAACTTCTTGGACACAAGAGTGTGAAAGTGTGTAGCTAAGTGTATCCAAGTGTATTTCTAAGTGTCTCTTATGTGTTTTTGTGTTGCAAAGGCTCCCCTCTATTTATAGAGGCCTTAGGAAGGCTTTGGAAGGCTTAGAAAGGGTTCTATAGCCGTTGGGAACAAAGTCCAAGAGAATCAGGCCAAAATCAGGACAATGATTACATTTGACAGGGTTATCAGATGTCTAACTCTGGCATCAGACGTCTGGAAGGCCACTTTAAGACGTCTGATTTCAAGGTCAGACGTCTGATTCTATGCGGGTTTCTCCCTGACTTGAATCAGATCTAAACAGGGTTTTTGTGCAAGTCCATCAGACGACATACAGGACGTCTGGCACTATGTCTGGACGTCTGGAAACCTACTTTTACTGTGGGAATTGATTTCCAAACGTTGCAACGGCTAGAAAATCTCTGAGAAGAGATTTTGGGTCAGCCGAGGCAAAACGGTCATTTATCAGACGTCTGGAAAGGCCTAAGGACGTCTGATAAGGCTCTAACGGTCATAATCTTGAGTGCCTGCTAAGCTAGCCAACGGTCCACTAATTGGACGTCTGGCAAAGTCATCAGACGTCTCCTAAGACGTCTGGTCTAAGGTCTGGACGTCTGAATTCATCAGACAGAACTAACTATGTCCAGCCTAACAGTTATCAGACGTCTGAAACAACAGTCAGACGTCTTAAAATGCTTTATCAGACGTCTGATTTGGGAATTAGACGTCTGGAAGTGCTGTTTGAACCCTGTATTGGTTTTCTAGGTATTCTACAGAAAACCTAAGTATCCTAGGGTTGTGCAGGTGTTCCTAGGACTACTTTTAGGGTACTTTCAGGCTCTTTAACATAATGTTCTAAGGAATCAAAAAGAGCAAGAAAATAAATACAAGAGATACATGAAAGGATAAAAAAGAATCTATCCTATTCTTCTTGTCTTCCATCTCCAATCTTTCGCTCCACGCGAACCTCCTCTGTTTTCCGTTAAGCTCCTCCAATCCGTCCTGGATGCGAGCTTGAACTCCGTCTAAACACGTCCACATTTGCAATTGACCTGAAATCTAGGACTCAAATTGCAAATGTTAAATAACACGTGTTTTGTTATCATCAAAACAAATGATCGTGGTGCTCTAGCACCAACAAGATGTGAATAAAGGAAGTAATAGAACATAACAGCTACTGTATACTCTACTGATGCCTTTAGTTAGTTTGCCACTCTACTCAGCGTTTTGCTGACGTGTTACACTCGTTACCTTTTTCAGGACCAGGTGTTGAGCAGCCAGGGTCGGCGGCTGCTGAGGACGCTGGGCCAAGTAGGGTCCAGTAGAGTTTACCACAGTCTTTTGTACCTCTTTTGTTTCGATTCTAGTGAGTAGTTTTTGTTTCCGCTGTACTTTCTTTACCTGCAGTTCTTGTTATATGATAAATGTTGTTCTACTGTTGTGGTAGTATCTACTGTAGTAGTTTCTTTCCTTACTGCTGTACTTTCTTACTGTTAGTTATATACATGCTGAATGTGGTTTATTTTACTGCCCTTTTGGTTACTTCCTCGTTGGACGACTAGGTCTTGGGATTAGTCGAGTCGGTCCGGTTCTCGTGTCTCGTAGGGACTCAGGAACCGGGTCGTTACACATACATGATCAAAATGTGGTTGGGGTGGATCTAGTTACAGGTGTTCCCTGCGTGTTGTTAGAGAAATGTGAAATTGGTCCATCATGTTTAGATTTTCCAAACACCTGTCATGAATTAGCCTCAGAACCTCTCGAGGATGTAACTCTTGCACCTTATCCTATTAAGGTAATCCTCGAAAGTGATCCTAGCAGCCCAATAGAACTGGTCAGGAGTTTTTCGCTTGGCAGAAATAATGTGTTGTCGTAGTGAAATCGTGTGGTGGAAAAATCCCGAACAAAAATATATCAATGAAAACTAACCACTAATAGTTAAGATGTCATATCCATAGGGAGGAACAAATCAATAAATTCACGGATATTTTTCCCTTGTATTTGTCAAATCGAGTGCGAAATCCGTGGTTAAATCTAATGTGAAACACGACGAAAAGAAGATGACACACAATAACTCAAGAATGTAAGGTTATATGTACAATTTTTTCCTTAATAAAATATTTAATAAATATGAGATCAATCTATGTAATTTCCAATTGCACATGAACTAGAGAGAAATTTTGTAAATCTTGATCCAATTCCAATGTCAAATGATGTGCATAATAAGAGACAAGCAATTATGAGAAAGCATGAGCATGAAGTTGCAATTTCACTCAATATATCAAATATTAAAATCAAAATAAAAGTTTGGCAATGGCACTCAGAAGTAATTATTAATTGGTTCTCTACTATAGAGAAATAAGGGAACTTGTTCCCCTCGTGCGCACGCGGAGTCAAAGGCCCGGTTGAAGGCTCAGAGCTCGGAGAAGGTCGACGGTGGTGAGGGGATCCCGATGATGGTGGTGGCATCGACGGCGGCGGTCAGAGGTCGTCAGACGGAAAGGAAGAGCTTGACGGTGGTGGGTTACTCCACGCGTGCACGCGGGTCCCGGTGGGTGCATCTGAGGGTGTGGCAGAGCTCGTGAGGGCACGGCGAGCTCAACGGAAGCGACGACGTGGAGAACGGTGGTCTGTGGAAGTGGCTGCGAATGAAGGAGCGGCAGTTTGTTTGGGTTCTTTTCCTCTCCTATATCGGTGGAGAAGGAGAAGAAAAGGAAGAAGAGGCAGGCGGTGGGTTGCATGCGGGCTGCGGGTGCGTGAGGATGCACGTGGTTTTTGGCCATGAGGGAGAGGCGAGGTGGCTGGTGGTGCTTAATGAATGCACGCTGTCACCGTGCACTCATCGGTGGTGGAGGAAACAAGGCACGCCCAACTCACGGTGTAAGCAGGAGATTCACGGTGCTAACGTTTCTTTACAATGGAGCACAAGAGAGAAGAAGATGGAGAGCCTGGCCTTCTTTTAAACACCTCACCTGTTCTGTTTGTTTCTCCCCCTACCGTGCATCTTGACTAGCAACTTGACGGATAAGTCTAAACCGTTGGATATGCATTGCAGCTGTTGTAAGTCTGGTGGCGGTGGATGCGGTTCGTTGAAGCAATGGCTTCTGAAAGGGAAAAGAAGAAAAAAAAAGGGTTATTTACAAAGGTAATCCACAATAATTCATGTAATGCATGCATGTCACCATAATGCACATTACCTTCTAATACTTGTGAATGGAATGTATAAAATATGCATGCAATCATTTTTATAAACTAATCAATTTATAAATTTAAGTATGCTATTTACATGTAGACATTATTCTAATAACTAGGTATTTATGCATACGATTAACCCACAAATGTGGTCTCATCAAATGCCCTCATGCCTAGTTTTTACTAGTCCCTGGCAAAAGTGGAAAGTGAGTGAAGTGACCAAAAGATTTCTTCTTTCCAAAAATTTAGAGATCCATATCAATGTGAAGTGATAGTAACCTAGGTAACGGATCCAATTGAAAAGCCAACTTACATTTAAAGTTCATACTTAGCCCTTGATAAAATTCTTTCGGGATAGGCAACTATCTCCCTCGGGAATAAAGCAGCAAATGATCTATAATTTGACCCTAGCTTTTTGGCTTAGGTACGAGAAACTGAGTTGAATGGATTAATATTTGGTGGCTCACACTCATCTGGTGCTACATGTAGTCCAGTACTGCAGACTCTAAATCTCTAGACTATTAAACAAGTCAACCCAGAGATAGGCTAAAAACTATGCTCTCTTTGTGTTCCTTTGTGCTCACTCACTTTCTCGTTTCTTCTTTTTCTTTTCTGAGATCACATATCTCACCAGATTCTGCAGATGTACTCAATGTTTAGTGGCCTCACATGGCATTCACACTTCAATTAAATTCCTAATAACCCTACAACTAAGTTAGAGGACACTAGCCAGCATTCGGGCAATTAGAAATACTAAAAAGTAGGTATGGGTCATATTTGGTGAATCGCAATGGGTGTTTTTGTTGTTGCCTCAGAAAAATGGACACCTGATATGAAGATAAAACTCCAAACTTGGACCCTTGTTTGTGTTTTGTTTAATTTTTTTTTTAATATAAATATTTCTCTTTTCTTCTTCTTTCTCTCTCTCTATATATATTTTCTTCTTCTTTTCTTTTTTTTTATGTAACTCCAACATAACATGATGTAGACTTTTATTTATGAGGCTTTATTAGGGATGATGATAGTCAAGAGGCTATTTCTTTTAAATATTTAAAGATTCTTTGCAATGCAGACATATGAGATTCTTTAGGTGAATTTTGAAAGCGAGCACAAAGACAAGTAGCAAACATTATATCAGGTCTACTTGCAGTAAGATAAAGTAGAGATCCTATCATACCTCTGTATATCTTTTCATCAACTTGCTTACCATTTTCATCCAAGTTGAGATTTATGTTTGTAGCCATCGGTGTGGTTTCGGCCTTCGCATTTTCCATTCCATATTTCTTCAATGTGTCATTAGTATACTTTGTTTGACATATGAATATTCCTTCATCTAATTGTGTGATTTGGAGTCCAAGGAAAAATTTTAATTTTCCCATGAGACTTATCTCAAATTCATCGTGCATAATCTTTAAAAAGTCTCTGCATAAATTTTCATTAGTAGAGCCAAAGATAATATCATCTACAAAAATTTGAATAACTATTAAATCATTTAGTTGATTCTTGATAAAAAGAGTTGGATCTACTTTTCCCATTATAAAACCAAATTGAATGAGATAATTTCTTAATCTCTCATACCATGTCCTAGGTACTTGCATGAGACCATAATTAGCCTTTTTAAGCTTATACACATGATCAGGAAATTCAGAATTTATAAATCCAGGAGGCTGGGCTACATAACTTCTTTTATGAATTCATTTAAAAAGGTTGATTTTACATCCATTTGATATAATTTTATACCTAGACGCAATGCAAATGCAAGAATCATTCAAATCAATTCAAGTCTAGCTACAGGAGCATAAGTTTCTTCATAATCTATACCCTCTTGTTGATTATAACCTTGTGCAACAAGTCTAGCTTTATTTCTTATTACTTGACCTTCATTAGTTTTATTTCTAAAAATCCATTTGATTCCTATAATAGAATTATCACTTGGTTTAGGAACTAATTCCCATACTAGATTTCTTTCAAACTGATTTAGTTCTTCTTGCATAGCAAGTATCCATGAAGAATCTAAACAAGCTTGATCAACATTTTTGGGTTCAAGTTGAGATACAAAAGCATTCAGAACAAAATTAACTTGAGATCTAGTTTTGACTTTGTCATTAATCTCTCCTATTGTTTATTCTTTTGGATGATCTTTATGAAATCTCCATTCTTTTGGAAGATTTTGTGTATTTTGATCTTTAATGTGAGACACATCTATAAAAGGTGTGTCTTCATCATCACTATCTACTACTTCAACTTGTTTATTATCTAAAGAAGTATTTTCATCAAACTTGATATGAAGTGTTTCTTCTACTATTACAGTTCTCTTATTGAATACTTGATAAGCTTTACTTCGGGATGAATATCCTATGAATATACATTCATCTCCTTTAGCATCAAACTTGTCAAGATTTTCTTTAGTGATAAGCATATAGCACTTACTTTCAAATATTTTGAAATAACTAATTTTAGGTATTCTATTATAGTAAAGTTCATAACTTGTTTTATTAAGCATAGGCCTAATCAAGACTCTATTTAGTACATAGCAAGCCGTGTTAGTGGCTTTGGCCCAAAAATACTTTGAAAGAACAGATTCTATAAGAAGTGTGCGAGCACATTCTTGAAGAGTCTGATTTTTCTGTTCCACTGCACCATTTTGTTGTGGAGCTCTAGGAAATGAAAACTCATATTTTATTCCTAGTTCTTCACAAAAATGAGAAAACTCTTGATTTTCAAATTATCCTCCATGATCGGATCGGATTCGAGAAATCATATAACCTTTCTCATTTTGAACAAGTTTTAAAAACTTGCTAAAAGTTTCTAGGGTTTGGTCTTTAATATTAAGAAAATATACCCATGGAAATCTTGAATAATCATCTACAATTACAAGACAATATCTACTATCATTTAAACTACTTGTTCTAGTTGGTCCAAATAAATCTAAATATAAGAGTTCTAAAGGTCTAGATGTAGAGACAATATTTTTGCTTTTGAAAGAACTTTTATTCAACTTACCAAGTGTACATGCATCACAAAAGTATTTAAAATAAACTTTTTCTTAGGCAATCCTTTAACTAATTCATATTTGACCAATTTATTTAAGTATGTGAAGTGCAAATGACCTAATCGTTTATGCCACGTAAACATTTTATCATTTAAGGCTACTAAGCAATCATAAGTTCCATTTTTATCCATTTCAACAATGGATATATCCTTATACCTTTTTCCAATAAACAAAGTTTCATTTGTTATACTATCAAATATCTTGAAAAACTTGGCACTAAACAACATGTCATATCCTTTGTCACAAATTTGACTTACACTTAAGAGATTGTGTTTTAAACCTTTCACTAATGCAACATGAATGACTAAAAGATGCATTACCTTTGCCAATAATACCTGTACCTATAATCTATCCTTTGTGGTTGTTCCTGAATGTAACAGAACCACCCTCTTTGTATGTTACCTTCGTAAAAAGTTCCTTGTTGCTCGTTATATGCTTGGAACATCCACTATCCTGATCCAAGTTCCTTTGTTTTTGTTCTACAAAACATGTTTGTCTTTGAGTTGATCTTCTTGGCTGCTCTACAATCTTTCTATAGGAATGTAGTCCTTCTTTGGTTTTCTTAAAGATATATCTTGACAAATCTACTTCTTCTTGACCTACAAAACAAGATTGAACAATATTTTTTGGTACCCATTTTTTCTTGGGTCCATATTGGTTAGTTTTTGTTTTCATAGTTGAATATGAAAACTTCCTTTCTTCCTTTTGACTAGATATAAAATTAGTTTGTTTTCCTTTTGATGAACTGGCTTCATGAGAATATCCAAGACCAAATTTGCAAGAAGATTTTTGTGTTGATAAGAGTCTCTCTAAGTTTTCTTTTCCATTTGTAAACCTAGCAAGATCTTCTAATAACCTTTCTGAATTATTTTTAAGATCTTGAACATTAGTTTCAAGAAGTTCTATTTTATTCTTTAAACTTTTAGTCTCATCACATAGAAAATTTTTTTCTTGCAAAATCTTCTCTTTCTCATTTTGAAGATCTTGATATTTTTCTTTAAGATCGTTATTTTCTAACTTAGTCTTTTTAAAAGTACAATATAAATCATCAAATGCTTCTACAAGTTCTTCTAAAGATAAATCATTTACCACATCTTCTAAAGCCATAAGCCCAAGACATGCGGCTTCTTCCATGGTTGAATCAGTCTCTGATTCGCTCTTGCTAGAATTTGAATCATCCCATGTAGCTTTCATAGCTTTCTTTTTCTTGTATTTGTTAAAAGATTTCTTTGAATCTTGTTTCCTTTTGCTCCTTTCTCCATCCTTCTTAAGAAGTGGACAATTCTTTCAAAGATGTCCCTTCTTTTTGCATTGATAGCAAATGATTAGCTCCACCTTTGAATCCTCCCTTGATACCTTTTTCTTGAAATTCTTGTTATATCTCAAAAATTTTCTAAACTTACGTGTAAGCATGGCAAGGTCTTCATTTTCTTCATCACTTTCTTTGGATTCTGAATACACTTTAAAAGCTAATTGCTTCTTCTTCACTTCCTCCTTTCCTTTCTTCTTTTGATTAAGATTAGTCTCATATGCCATGAAATTTCCAAGAAGTCGATTCATGTTTAAGCTTTCAACTTCATTGGCTTCTATAGCTGTGACTTTAGGTTCAAAAACATTAGTCAAAGAACATAAAATTTTACCTTCTAGCTTACCTATTATGAAGGTCTTTCCTAGAGCCTTCAAGTTGTTGACGATGAAGGTGAAACGAGTGTACATATCATTCACACTTTCATTTTCTTGCATTTCAAATTTCTTAAATTCTTGGGTTAGTAAAACAACTTTAGAATTCTTTACCTTATTGGTACCCTCATGAGTTTTCCAGATTTCATATGCACTTGTGCATTGAGAAATCTAATTAAACTCATCTGGGCTAAGTGCACAGTATAAGGCATTCATAGCCTTGGAGTTGAGTGAGAGCTTCTTCTTATCATCAACCATCAAAGCTCCATTTTCTGGTTTCACTGACCTTTCAAATGATGTCTCCACCATTTTTCAGATAGAGTAATGTCCTGATTGATGGAAGACTATCATCCTCTGCTTCTAGTACGAGTAATTTGTACCATTGAAGTAAGATGGTTTTGTCGTTGAGAAACCACAATTGTTGCTAGTTGCTACCACCCTAGATGCCATTTGATCGTCTTCCACAGGCGATAACACCTACACACAAGAATAAATAAGGCTTCAATACCAAATGTTAGTGGCACAAGAAGGGAGGTTGAATTGTGCAACAAAATTTAATACAAACAATCACAGCAATAACACCAGAGTTTAGAGAGGAAACCCTTGCGGGAAAAACCTCTACCTAGATCTCTCAATCTAGGATTTTGCCCCTACCCAAGTAGGAATTACTAACAACAAGTAATATTACAAAACCCCTCTTCCTGGACAAACCCCAAGAAGAGTTTTGCCCCTCTACTAAGAGGAAATGGGAAACCCACAAACAGGGTACCCAAATAAACTAACAAAAGCAATATAATGTATAAGCCTTGAATGAAATAAATAAGAATACTCCCTTCTTCAAACCTATAAGTAGTAGGAAGAAGAGTTGCTCTCAAGAATAGTAGCTCAAAAGTATCACTCAACAAGGTAGACAAGAGAGCACAAATGAGATCAAAACCTTTCAAATGAATAGAATGTAAATTTCTTTGTTGTATTTTTCATAAGGCTACCTATGGGGGGTATATGTAGGTGTAGGAGGTCATATATGAGCTTAGGTAGTCGTTGGAATTTTAATTGAGTTGGGTTAAATTGAGCAAGAACGGTTATAAAGCATTAACTCAAAATTTGACTATATCAGATGTCTAAAAAACAATGACAGATGTCTGAAAATACTATTCAAGGCATCTGAAAGTAAATCAGGATGTCCAACAAAACTTCAGGAAATCAAAGTGATTACTGGATCAAATATAGGGACGTATGATCAGAAAATTAGACATCTAAAGATAAAAGTTCAGACGTCTGAATAAGAAATTAGACGTCTGAAGAAGCATCAGGGAAAGAGTGCTCGTTACTGGAATGAAATTAGACCCAAACAAGGATCTAGTCAAATATGGTCAAACGTCTTAAAAATAACCAGCAGATGTCCGAAAAAGCTTAAGGACATCTGATGGACTTCAACATTCAAAAAATGAAAGTTTAATAGAAGTACTTGAATGCGATTAAAGTGAATGTTGGAGAGAAAATGAATGTTGGAAGGATATAGATGTCTGAAGATAGAGTCAAACGTCTGAATGTCTCCTAAGGAAATGATCATTTCTCTTAAAAATTGAGAGACTATCAAAATCTCAAGGAGGCTTTTGAAAATCAAGGAGGCATTTGAAAACACTAAAATAGACATCTGATATAAATAGTAGATGTCTAAAAAATTCAGATGACAAAGGTTGCAAGATCTGGTAATGAGTACAGGTTCTGGACAAGATCTTGGACATCTAAAAACTTCATTAGACGTCTTAAAAATCATATTCAGACGTCTGAAACAAAAGAAAGACGTCTAAAAAACCAACAGAATTAAGACTTTAAGAAAAATGCGAGTAGACTTTATCATTAAGGCTTTTACATTCTAAAAAATTAAAAATACACTAGAAATAAAAAGCTTTTGCCCTTCCTTTTCCTTGATCATAATCTTTAAGTCCTTCCTACACTTTAAGTCCTACCTGCAACATGTTAATCTTTTCCAAGAAATAGTTCATTTCTCATTATCAAAAAATACAATTATAACAATAGCAGATGATGGTATCTTCTTTTGATTCTTCTTTCTCCAATTTCTTTTGTTAATGAGAAACTTCCTGAATTTCATTGAGAGAAGAGCTATATCATCTTCTTCCTCTTCCCTTGAGGTCTCTTTTGATTGCATGTTAGCTTCAAGTGCTAACGTCTTCTTTTTGACTCCTTCATTCTCATGCTCCTTCATGTGTTAAAGCTGAACCTTGTATGCCATTAGACTACCAACAAGATTGTCTAGTTTTAAAGTAGACAGATCCTTTGATTCTTGGATGGTTGCGATCTTCGTCTCCCAGTCGTTGGTGAGTGACTAGAGGATCTTCTTTACCAAGACTTCATTTCTTATGTCTTGATCTAGATTCCATAGAGAGTTTACAATATCCATAAATCTTGTAAACATCTCCTTGATGGATTCACCTTTCTTCATCCTGAAAAGCTCATATTTTTGAGTTAGTAAATTTATGTGAGTTTCTTTTACCGTAGATGTTCCCTCGTGGGTGACTTCTAAGATGTTCCATATTTTGTGAGCTATCTTGCATGCTGATACATGGTTGAACTCTTCCTTAGAGAGTCCATGGAAGATTGTGTTCATGGCTTTGGTGTTGTGCGTTGCCAGCTTCTTTTGATCTGGAGTCGCTACTACTACTTCCTTGATTTTCAGTCTTGTGTATTTGGAGGCAATGACATCCCACACCTTGTAGTCCATGGATTCCAAAAATATTTGCATCCGGGTCTTCCAATAGCCATAGTTCGTTCCATTAAAAAGTGGTCGAACTATTGACTGTCCCTCAGCATGTGTCAACAGATGACTTTGACATCTTCTGAATAACACAAGCTCTGATACCAAATGTGATTGCCTGTAGATCTTAATGGATACTAGAGGGGAGGGGTGAATAGTATCTCTTTTAAAAAATTAAATATAATAGTAGTGAAGACAATTCAAACCATAGAAAATCAAGCACAATTAGACACCTAGATTTATAGTGGAAACCCTTCCTGGGTGAAAATCACTACCTAAGCCTCTCAGCTTAGGATTTTCCAACTAGTCAAGACTAGTCAATACATTAATGCACCACTTGAAATGAGGGTGTCACAACCTCTTACAATAGTCCTTTCTCTTTACAACTTAAAGAGAAGCACAATAATAACATCAATGGATCTTTCCCAACAACTTAGGATCCAAAATCAAGGCAAATAACGATAATAACAATATAATCCTATGGAACCTCAAGGAAAGATCTTTTTTTTTTTCTTTTTGCATAGGTTTAGATTGACGTGCTTTGAAAAGCGTTGAAGTAGAAGTGCAGAAGCACTTGAAAGAAAGCACAAGAGCTCTTTTTCTAAGTGGATTTCTTCTAAGAATGTGTGTTGAAAAAGGTTACCTTAGACCTCTATTTATACTAGAGAATTTGACCCGAAATAGAATTTATTCTAATTCAATTGGTCAATCAATTAAGGTAGTTTGGTTGATCAAAATGTAATTTGGTCGGTCAAACTAGTTACTTGATCAATTAGTGTTTGTCGATTAATCAAGCTAGATGGTTGATCAATTAAGCTAAATAGTTGATCAAAGGTGTATTAATCAACTTCCTAAAATGGGTTAATTTGATCGATCAATTAATCTAGTTGGTCAATCAACAAAATTGGTCGATCAATTTTATTATTTGGTCAATCAATTAACCTAAAAGCTTGATCTTTATGTTTAAGTGCAAAAATTTGTTTGAAGTTAATTTGAGGTTCCTTACAAAATATTCTAGACTCAAAAATAAAATGACTCAGAAAGAAAAATAGCAATCTTCTTTCTTTAGTCCATGAATCCAAAGAGAGAGTCCTAAAAGATTAGTCTAGCAGATAGCATAATTTTGGTGCATCAAAATAGTGGTACTTACAGGTTTAAAGTAGGGGTGGTCTACTATTAGAGAGGAAATGGTGGCCCTTGGATTAGCTATCTATGGTTAGGATGACAAAGGATGATGTGGCCTTTCAACCTAAGTAGTTGAGTGGTGGTTTGGAGAGGAAGATAATGGCCATTCAAAGGAAGATCAAGAGTAGAGAATGAACCATGGTCATTGACGGTGGATCCACATGATATGTAAATAGCGTTCATTGTAGTGCGCAAAATTGCTAACAATTTTAAAGTAATCAGATTGGGAGTCCAAGTTGAACATGGGGAGACAAAAATAGAACTTCCCTTATGTATTTGTTTTCATTTTTATTTCTAATGTGAAAGCAAATATGGACTCGAAAAAGATAATAATAATAGAGAGGGAGAGAGAAAGGGATAGAGATCAGATCATAAAAAGACATTTATTTCTACCAGCAAAATGATTACAACTAGAGCTTTTTTTCATAAATCTAACTAGAACAAAAATAACAAGAACAAATTAGAAGAAGAATCCGGAGCAGAGTCACTACGATGGAGAGATCTGTCGATAGAGCTGGAGAAGATGCAGAAGAGGGTGACCAATAGAGGAATGCTTGGTGGAGGAGAGGACCTAAGGGATGGCTACATTTTTTCCTAATCTAAGGGAGGTGATGGAAGAAGGTGGAGGAAGAATTTTTAGAGGAGGAAATTATTAATGGAGGATGAATTTTTGGAGGAGGAAATTGATTATGGAGGGGGGCTGTACCTATGGTTTTATAAAGATAGGAGAGGGTTCCTATTGGTTCAACTAATGTGCCTAGGATCAATGATGAGTAGGGATAGCATGAGGTTATAAGAAATCAAGGGTTATGATCTAAATTTACGATAGAAAGATAGGTTGTTTTTGTTGGAATTCAATGGATGGCTAAGATGTGTTTGAAGAGATGATTAAGGGTCTAGATGTACCTAAGGGGGGGTAGTTAAGGATAAGGTGGTTTAGGGCTTTTGGATGAGGTTTTGAGGGCTAGGATTAATAGGGAAGGGATATGCACTTTTGTGCATTAGGAAAGGATAAGGATAAGATCTAGGTTTTTGACTTAGGTTTTAAGGAAGGGATAAGGTTAGGATAAGGTTGATTTTTTTTTTTTTTGAGATTTAAATAGGTTACTATGGTCGGCCATATATAGATCTCTAAATAGGTTCATGGTCAACCAAATAGGTTAGTAATTAGGCTAGGTGGTCAGGTCTAAGATTAGGAAAAATTGGGATCCTAATTAGGCTAACTATAGGGTTAAATAGGTTAGGGTCCAGATGTAAAAATTTACTCAACCTCATCATAAATGAGCTCAATCTTGAATATCTTTTGTACAAGGCTCCAAATTGCTCCAAACCTGATAGCTGCACATATTACACAAGAGACATCAAGGTCTAGATATAAGTTTGGGAAAATTCATAGAAAAATTCAAACTTATGCAATATTTACAAAATGCACCTATATAACTAAACTAACCTAACTATATTGTAACGAGCGTGTGGCCCAGACGTATTTTAAGACGTCTGGAAGGTTGTCCAGACGTCTGACCAGACGTCTGGGATAGTTTCCAGACGTCTGACCAGACGTCTGGGATAGTTTCCAGACGTCTGGAAATCCGTTATTTTCGACACACGCGAGTCGTCTGCGCGCCTGAGCGCGCAGACTGCATATTCGCTCTTCCTCCCCCCTGCGACTGCAGATTCCCCTGCCGCGAATCCTTCTCTCTCTCTCCTCCTCGCGCGGCCTTAAAAGGCCACGCCTCCCCTCCCGCCTCCACCGTCTCCTCCTTCTTCTCCTTCAGCCAGTGAGCCGTGAGCGTGAGCGCGAGCGCGAGGGCAGCAGCGGCGGCTGCAGTGAGCGCGGAGGAGGTGCGGCGTGCGAGAGCGGAGCTCTGCCGTGAGGGCGAGCTCGCCGGAGCGGCTTGGCCGGCCGGCGGAGGGCGCAGGGGGTGCGGAGCGACGTGGAGAGGGACCTGCTGCGGTCTGAGCAGCAGACGCGCGAGGTGCGATGCGGGCGACGTCGCGAGCGGAAGCCGGGTGGCGCCCTGTTCTGGAAAAATTTCCAGAATCGGACGTCTGGGTTGATAGGCAGACGGCGAGGACGACGTCTGGTAGCTCATACAGACGTCTGAAAGGTGTGTATTCCGCTTTCTTCTTCCTTCCTGTCGACTGACCGTACTGAGGGAGGCAGTTGGCTGTGCGCAGGTTCGCTGAGTCGCCATCCTTTCCGAATCAGACGTCTGGAAGTTGTACCAGACGGCAGGAGTGACATCCAGACGTCCAGGGTGACCATCGGACTTCTGGGAGCTAGGACAGAAGTCCCCGCAGACTTCTGGACGTCTGGGAAACCACGCTGAACAGGTAATTCTCTGATCCACTTTTTAAGACGTCTGGAAGAAGTTCCAGACGTCTGATCTTGCACAGTATCGTCTTTTTCGACCCGTTGAGGGCCCGTTCGGGCTCCGTTTTCCGCGATTCGAGTTGCGTTCTTTTCAGAATTAATTCCTCTACCCGTCTACAGTAGCTATACACTGTTTTGAGACACTCCTTGTGTTTGATCCTTGTGATAGAACCTCGTTCCATTGCAGTCTTGGGAGTCGCGGAGGCACGCGAGATTCCCGATCATGCCCCCATTACTCCCGTTGTACCTGGTAGAGTGGCTTAAGTTATTAAAATCTGTTAAAGTATGGAACCTTAACTAGAATCTAGGACATTGCATGAATCCTAGGAATGAGAAATGTATGGAATGATAGCTCCTAGGTGTTGCATGAATCCTAGGACTGGAAAATTAGATTGTATGATAGATCCTAGGATATGGCGTGAATCCTAGGATGGAAAACTAGCGGAATGTATAATACTGCAGTCTTGGAAAAACGAAAAGGAATATAAAGCTGCCTGTTATGAATAAAGAAGCATGATTGAGATCATGGATTGTGAGAACGTGAAACTGGAAAGTGAAACATATGATGTTCTGAGATAAAGAGCTGGAACCCTACGGGGAATTTAGGAGTGGAACTCCTGGAAAGAAAAAGGAATGGAACTGAGATGTAGTTTGTACTATCTCTTGGGTACGCAGTACCAAGGGAAGTACCTGTACCTATTTAGTGTAGAGTGGGGCCAGCCACCCCAGGGACCCGGGGTTAGGATTGGCCGCTCTGTACCGACTTGTTGGCCCTCGTGTACGTAGTACCGAGGAGAGCTACTAGTGTTAGGAGAGTACTAGCTACCCCACGGGCCCCGGGGTTCTGCTAGCCTCCTTCACCGACTTGTTAGGCCCACTAGGGCAAACCAGGGTAGTCAGGCGAGGGTGCGCGGACTGTGGAGGGGCAAGGCCCCGGTTTGGTTACTGTGGAGGGGTTGGACCCCTGTTACTGAGAGGGCTCTGCCCTGGTTCCGTGCTGTGCTTTGGGCGCACCCGTTAACGGAAACGACTGACCGCGTGCCAGTGCGGGCTAGCTACCTGTGCGTTTATCGCGCGTGCCGTAGTCACCGTTACGTCTGTAAGTGACCTTGGGGTGGTTGACTGAAGGTAGGATCACCACGGGGGACTCTCCCGGCCAGGAGAGCACCACGTGCTACTTCTACTTTTGGAAAAGACTGCAATCAAGATCGTTCCCACAAGGACATTCGAGATCAAGTAAATGATCTGAGAAATAAATGGAATAGTGAGAAAATTGAAAGATGTGAATAAAGGAAGAAATAGAACATAACAGCTACTGTACACTCTACTGTTGTCTTTAGTTAGTTTGCCACTCTACTCAGCATTTTGCTGACGTGTTACACTCGTTACCTTTTTCAGGACCAGGTGTTGAGCAACCAGGGTCAGTGGCTGCAGAGGACGCTGGGCCGAGTAGGGTCCAGTAGAGTTTACCACAGTCTTTTGTACTTCTTTTGTTTCTGTTATAGTGAGTAGTTTTTATTTCCGCTGTACTTTCTTTACCTACAGTTCTTATTATATGATAAATGTTGTTCTACTGTTGTGGTGGTACCTACTGTAGTAGTTTCTTTCCTTACTGCTTACTTTCTTACTGTTAGTTATATTCATGTTGAATGTGGTTTATTTTACTATCTTTTGGTTACTTCCTCGTTGGACGACTAGGTCTTAGGATTAGTCGAGTCGGTCCGGTTCTCGTGTCTCGTAGGGACTCGGGAATCGGGTCGTTACAAGATGGTATCAGAGCAAGGTCGTCCCGAGAGGTGAATCAACTGACTGAAAAATAACCAATTCGCATGTTAATAGCTAGAGTAGCCACCACAACATATCTCCTGACTTGAGCTCTTAGAAGTTTCGTTAGGTACCGTCTGTTTTGACGCTTCCGTGTTGTTTCGCGTCTCCTTGTAGGAGATGCCTTGTCGTGGAGCTAGGAGGGTGGGCCGCGGACGCGGCCGAGGTCGGGGCTCGAGGAACAGATGTGTCGGGCTTGGAGTACATGCTACCCCTCATCTTCTCCTGAGCATACCGTCTCCGGACCTCGTCCAACTGCTTCGAGAGGTGGTTCGAGAAGAATTTTAGCTTCCACCCACGTCACCACCCCCTCCTCCCCCTTCCGAGCGTACGACAGGGGAGTTGGTGGTGGAACGAGATTTTCGCCACCACACTAGGCGTGTTAGAACTCAAAGGAGACGTGTGGCGTCCGCAGGAGAGCCGCCACGTTTTGCAGGGCCATCAGTGGCCTTTGGGGGCCCTCGACAGGGGCCAGTCGCCAGCACCGGACCCCCGCCTAGCCGACAGCAGGGACTCACTGAGGGCGGGAGTCGGGTTCCCCTCTGCTACCAGTGTGGCCAGCCGGGCCACGTCAGGAGGGACTGCCCATCTAGGGCAGGAGGTCAGCAGATACTTCCCGTGCAGAGCACTGGAGGGCGCGCAGGAGGCCGCGGTTCCCAGGCACGAGGAGGAGGACAGCAGTCGCGAGGAGGGTACCGGCCAGCACCTACCCATCCGACGCAGAGTGTGGCTGCTTCGTCCGCACCTAGAGCTGAGGGGCATATCAACGCCCTAACACACAGGGACGCCAGAGCATCGGGATCCGTGGTAGCAGGTATGGTTGCAGTTTCTGGCAGACTCGTTTACACGCTTTTCGATTCCGGCGCTACGCACTCGTTTGTCGCAGCCAGTTTCGCAGTTAGTTTAGACCAGGATTATACACTGTTAGAAAATCCGTTCGTAATCAGAGGTCCGAGTGGTCAGCTATTTGTAGCTGAGGAGGTGTACACGGATTGTGAGGTCAGCGATGGAGGACTTTGGTGTGATTCTGGGGATGGATTGGCTGTCCGCTTACCACGCCTTGGTAGACTGTTTTGAGAGGAAGATTGTCTTCTCCATTCCGGAGTTGCCTTCCTTCGAGTTTCACGGACAGCCAATGGACGGAGGTTTCAGGTGCATTTCGGCACTTCGGGCAGCGAGACTTTTGAGCCAGGGGTGTGAGGGCTTCCTAGCCTGTGTGGTGGCAGAGCCCAACCCTGTGGCAGACTTCCAGAGCATCCCGGTGGTCAGAGAGTACCCCGACGTGTTTCCAGACGAGTTACCAGGACTACCGCCCGAGCGTGAGATCGAGTTTGAGATCTCACTAGTACCAGGGACCAGCCCCATCTCCACCGCGCCATACAGGATGGCACCGCTTGAGCTGCGAGAGCTCAAGTCCCAGTTGCAGGACCTTTTCGAGAAAGGTTTTGTGAGGCCCAGTGCGTCTCCCTGGGGAGCCCCGGTACTGTTTGTGAAGAAGAAGGATGGGACCCTACACCTTTGTGTGGACTACCGACAGCTGAATAGGGTCACCATCAAGAACAGATATCCGCTGCCGAGGATTGACGATTTGTTTGACCAGTTGCGGGGTGCCTCGGTGTTTTCCAAGATAGACTTGAGGTCTGGATACCACCAGTTGAGGATCAGGGAGACCGACGTCTCCAAGACAGCTTTCCGCACCCGGTACGGACACTACAAGTTTTTGGTCATGCCATTTGGGCTGACCAATGCCCCCGCTGCTTTCATGGAACTGATGAACCGGGTGTTTAGACCGTACTTGGACCAGTTTGTGGTGATTTTCATAGATGATGTACTCATCTATTCTAGAGATCGGACGCAGCACGGACAGCACTTGCGGATGGTTCTGGACACTCTGAGACGACGCAGGCTGTACGCCAAATACAGCAAGTGCGAGTTCTGGTTGAGGGTGGTGACCTTCTTGGGTCATGTGATCTCTGGTGACGGCCTGGCGGTGGACCCCGCCAAGGTCGAGGCAGTGCTCAGGTGGGAGAGACCGCGTTCAGTCACTGAGATTCGCAGTTTCCTGGGACTGGCAGGTTACTACAGACGGTTCATCAGAGGGTTTTCACAGATTGCACGTCCTATGACACAGTTGACCCGGAAGGACGTGCCTTTCGCTTGGACAGATGCCTGTGAGGCATGTTTTCTGGAGCTGAAGGAGAGGTTGACCTCGACTCCCGTGCTCACCATCCCTGACAGTAGTGGCGGGTTCGTTGTGTACATGGACGCTTCCTTGCAGGGGTTAGGAGGTGTGCTCATGCAGAGGGGTCATGTTGTCGCTTACGCTTCGCGGCAACTGAAGCCCCATGAGCATACCTACCCTACCCACGACCTAGAGTTGGCAGCTGTTGTCTTCGCGCTAAAGACCTGGAGGCACTACTTGTACGGTGAGACCTTCGAGATTTTTACAGATCACAAGAGCCTCAGATATCTTTTTGACCAGAAGGAGCTCAACATGAGACAGAGACGTTGGTTGGAGCTCCTGAAGGACTACGATTGCAGCATCTCCTACCACCCGGGAAAGGCCAATGTGGTGGCTGACGCCTTGAGCCGTAAGGCGCTCGCATGCTTGGCCAGTCTACAGTTACAGAGTTGGAGCCTTTTGGAGGAGGTGGGCAGTTGGCGACCTCTAGAGTTACGAGGATACTGTGGGGCAGTGACGGTGACACGGCAGACCAGGCCAGAGCTGATAGACCGCATCATCACGGGACAGATGGCCGATCCGTACTTGCAGTCTTTGCACGACAGAGTACTATCAGGGGACCCAGGGGACTTCTCTTTCACAGACCAGGTGTTACGCTTGGGGGGACGGTTCTGCGTTCCCAGAGATGAGGAGCTGTTGAGAGAGCTCCTGACTGAGGCACACGGTTCCAGATTCACCATACATCCCGGAAACACGAAAATGTACCATGACTTGAGATGCGAGTTTTGGTGGAGAGGGATGAAGCGGGATGTGGGTGAGTTCGTGCAGCAGTGCTTAGTGTGCCAGCAGGTGAAAGCCGAGCATCAGAGGCCTGCAGGGCCGCTTCAGCCGCTTCCAGTGCCAGAGTGGAAGTGGGAGAGCATCACCATGGACTTGGTGGTGGGCTTACCTGTTACCCAGCGGGGACACGACGCAGTCTGGGTAATAGTGGATAGATTGACGAAGACGGCGCGATTCTTGCCGATCCGAGTCACTTTGGGACCAGCACAGTTGGCAGAGAGGTATATCCGTGATGTGGTGCGACTACACGGAGTTCCGCGGGAGATCGTATCTGACCGGGATACCCGCTTTACGTCCCAGTTTTGGGCTGAGTTTCAGCAGGCTTTGGGGACGAGGTTGAGGTTTAGCACGGCTTACCACCCTCAGACGGACGGACAGTCTGAGCGCACGATACAGACGCTTGAGGACCTTTTGCGTGCCTGTGTACTGGACTGGAGGGGCTCTTGGGAGGAGCACCTGCCCCTGGCGGAGTTTGCATACAACAACAGTTATCACTCGAGCATCGGCATGGCTCCCTACGAGGCTCTGTACGGACGGAAGTGTACGGCACCCTTGAGTTGGGTTGAGGTGGGGACCAAGTGGGAGGTTGGCCCCAGGTTGATCCGGCAGAGTCAGGAGGTAGTTGAGCAGATCCACAGACGACTCCGCACTGTCAGGAGCAGACAGAAGAGCTACGCGGATCGCAGACGCAGAGAGGTGCAGTTCGAGGTTGGGGACCACGTCTTCCTTCGTGTTTCGCCCATGAAGGGCTTACAGCGGTTTGGGGTGAGAGGGAAGCTCGCACCGAGGTTCGTGGGGCCCTTTGAGGTCCTGGAGCGGGTTGGACCCGTTGCTTACAGACTTGCCCTTCCCCCGCAGCTTTCTGGTGTGCACGACGTGTTCCACGTGTCCAACCTCAGGAAGTACGTAGCCGATTCCAGTCACGTACTGAGCCACGAGAGCGTCGAGGTGAGCAACGACCTGACCTACCCCGAGCGGCCAGTGCAGATCCTAGACCGAGCCGTCCACAGTTTGAGACAAAAGCAAGTACCCCTGGTAAAGGTTTTGTGGAGGAGCCAGCGGTACGAGGAGGCTACCTAGGAGCCTGAGGCGGCAATGCGGGAGCGGTACCCAGAGCTTTTCGCAGGTATGTCTTTTCGGATCGGCTTCGGTCCTCTTTGAGTTTGTTATGGTTATTTGGACATCTTTTTCCCGCACCCTAGTTGGCACAAGTTTCGGAGACAAAACTTCCTTTGAGTTTGTTATATTGTAACGAGCGTGTGGCCCAGACGTATTTTAAGACGTCTGGAAGGTTGTCCAGACGTCTGGGATAGTTTCCAGACATCTGGAAATCCGTTATTTTCGACACACGCGAGTCGTCTGCGCGCCTGAGCACGCAGACCGCATATTCGCTCTTCCTCCCCCCTGTGGCTGCAGATTCCCCTACCTCGAATCCTTCTCTCTCTCTCCTCCTCGCGCGGCCTTAAAAGGCCACGCCTCCCCTCCCGTCTCCACCGTCTCCTCCTTCTTCTCCTTCAGCCAGTGAGCCGTGAGCGTGAGCGCGAGCGCGAGGGCGGCAGCGGCGGCCGTAGTGAGCGCGGAGGAGGTGCGGCGTGCGAGAGCGGAGCTCTGCCGTGAGGGCGAGCTCACCGGAGCGGCTTGGCCGGCCGGCGGAGGGTGCAGGGGGCGCGGAGCGACGCGGAGAGGGACCTGCTGCGGTCTGAGCAGCAGACGCGCGAGGTGCGACGCGGGCGACGTCACGAGCGGAAGCCGGGTGGCGCCCTGTTCTGGAAAAATTTCCAGAATCGGACGTCTGGGTTGATAGGCAGACGACGAGGATGACGTCTGGTAGCTCATACAGACGTCTGAAAGGTGTGTATTCCGCTTTCTTCTTCCTTCCTGTCGACTGACCGTACTGAGGGAGGCAGTTGGCTGTGCGCAGGTTCGCTGAGTCGCCATCGTTTGCGAATCAGACGTCTGGAAGTTGTACCAGACGGCGGGAGTGACATCCAGACGTCCGGGGTGACCATCGGACGTCTGGGAGCTAGGACAGACGTCCCCGCAGACTTCTGGACGTTTGGGAAACCACGTTGAACAGGTAATTCTCTGATCCACTTTTTAAGACGTCTGGAAGAAGTTCCAGACGTCTGATCTTGCACAGTATCGTCTTTTTCGACCCGTTTAGGGCCCGTTCGGGCTCCGTTTTCCGCGATTCGAGTTGCGTTCTTTTCAGAATTAATTCCTCTACCCGTCTACAGTAGCTATACACTATTTTGAGACACTCCTTGTGTTTGATCCTTGTGATAGGACCTCGTCCGTTGCAGTCTTGGGAGTCACAGAGGCACGCGAGATTCCCGATCACGCCCCCATTACTCCCGTTGTATCTGGTAGAGTGGCTTAAGTTATTAAAATATGTTAAAGTATGGAACCTTAACTAGAATCTAGGACATTGCATGAATCCTATGAATGAGAAATGTATGGAATGATAGCTCCTAGGTGTTGCATGAATCCTAGGACTGGAAAATTAGATTGTATGATAGATCCTAGGATATGGCGTGAATCCTAGGATGGAAAACTAGTGGAATGTATAATACTGCAGTCTTGGAAAAATGAAAAGGAATATAAAGCTGCCTGTTGTGAATAAAGAAGCATGATTGAGATCATGGATTGTGAGAACGTGAAACTGGAAAGTGAAACATATGATGTTCTGAGATAAAGAGCTGGAACCCTACGGGGAATTTAGGAGTGGAACTCCTGGAAAGAAAAAGGAATGGAACTGAGATGTAGTTTGTACTGTCTCTTGGGTACGCAGTACCAAGGGAAGTACCTGTACCTGTTTAGTGCAGAGTGGGGCCAGCCACCCCAGGGACCCGGGGTTAGGATTGGCCGCTCTGTACCGACTTGTTGGCCCTCGTGTATGTAGTACCGAGGAGAGCTACTAGTGTTAGGAGAGTACTAGCTACCCCACGGGCCCCGGGGTTCTGCTAGCCTCCTTCACCGACTTGTTAGGCCCACTAGGGCAAACCAGGGTAGTCAGGCGAGGGTGCGCGGACTGTGGAGGGGCAAGGCCCCGGTTTGGTTACTGTGGAGGGGTTGGACCCCTGTTACTGAGAGGGCTCTGCCCTGGTTCCGTGCTGTGCTTTGGGCGCACCCGTTAACGGAAACGACTGACCGCGTGCCAGTGCGGGCTAGCTACCTGTGCGTTTATCGCGCGTGCCGTAGTCACCGTTACGTCTGTCAGTGACCTTGGGGTGGTTGACTGAAGGTAGGATCACCACGGGGGACTCTCCCTGCCAGGAGAGCACCACGTGCTACTTCTACTTTTGGAAAAGACTGCAATCAAGATCGTTCCCACGAGGACATTCGAGATCAAGTAAAGGATCTGAGAAATAAATGGAATAGTGAGAAAATTGAAAGATGTGAATAAAGGAAGAAATAGAACATAACAGCTACTGTACACTCTACTGTTGTCTTTAGTTAGTTTGCCACTCTACTCAGCGTTTTGCTGACGTGTTACACTCGTTACCTTTTTCAGGACCAGGTGTTGAGCAGCCAGGGTCAGCGGCTGCAGAGGACGCTGGGTCGAGTAGGGTCCAGTAGAGTTTACCACAGTCTTTTGTACTTCTTTTGTTTCTGTTATAGTGAGTAGTTTTTGTTTCCGCTGTACTTTCTTTACCTACAGTTCTTGTTATATGATAAATGTTGTTCTACTGTTGTGGTGGTACCTACTGTAGTAGTTTCTTTCCTTACTGCTGTACTTTCTTACTGTTAGTTATATTCATGCTGAATGTGGTTTATTTTACTATCTTTTGGTTACTTCCTCGTTGGACGACTAGGTCTTGGGATTAGTCGAGTCGGTCCGGTTCTCGTGTCTCGTAGGGACTCAGGAATCGGGTCGTTACATATATGCATTCTACCCTAATCAACGCTCATATTAGCATTAGTTAGGCATAATTAGTGTGAATATATATAGGAATATTAGTGGTTGGCCATTAAGCTTCTAAGAGAACCTTCTTTGGCCAGCCACATGATGTGGATGGAGTCTTTGGTTTCTATTTTTGGCAAAAGGGTTTTAAGCCTTAGGATTGTTAATCAATGGTGGAGGTTTGTAGGTGGCTTTCCTAAAATAGGTGTACGACATAGGTTTTGGATAAAAATGTTGTCCTAAGGTCTAAAAGGTGGAGAGTTTAGGAGGGTGCCATGTGTTTCCTCTTATCTTTGTTCTTCTCACTTGTCTTTATTTCCTTGAGCTTTGTCTTTATTCTTCTAAGTTCTTCATTATTTGTCTTCCAAGTGAGTTCTCCTCCAATAAGTGGTTATCCATCTCCTTAGCTTTCTCAATACCTACATTATTCCAATAAATCATAAATAAATGAAAGTTAAGCACAAAACATATACATGAACTAAGTATGTATGTATCATTAGAATGCAACATATATACAACCTATATGCACTATGTTGCATAAAATAGATAATTTATCATTAATAATTATGTATCTATCAGTTCCCTACTCTATCTTATTTCCTGATCGAGAGTTGTTCGGGGTCCCACCTAAGGCCTTTGGTTATGTTTCCTTTTTTCATCTCTTTGGTGCCAACTTAGAGAAACTTTCTCCTCAGGCTGTCAAGTCTATCTTTGTTGGGTATTTTAGGACTTAGAAGAGATCCTCTTAGTTGATGTCATTATGTTAGTGCTAATGTCACCTTCCATGAGTCCGTATCCGATTACTCCAGCTCTAGATCAAAGATTACTATGCTTGCTTCTAAAGATGTAGCTATTATTGCTATCCCTACCCCTAAAGAGGGACAGGAAAATAGCTTTAGGATGATCTATGTTTGCCCCTAGACGGAACCCTCTCTTCTTGAGCCTAATCAACCCTCTGTACTTGAGGTAATCTCTACACCTAACAACACTAATGATACTTTTAGTTCTGATGTGACAAGGCATAGTGCACTGATTGCTCAAGGAGATTCTAGTACACCTCAATAGCACATGATGGTTGCTATAGATACTCTGATCCTAAACTAGTTGCGGAAGAGGATCCTTCAAATGACACCCTTGATATGCCATTTGCCTTGTGAAGGGTGTTAGCGGCATAAGAAGGGGAGGTTGAATTGTACAACAAAATTAAAGATAGCAATCTAAAAACAATATACAATCAATTACACAAATAACACAAGGATTTAGAGAGGAAGCCCTTGTAGGAAAAACCTTTAGCTAGATCTTCCACTTTAGGATTTTGCCCCCAAATCACATGGGAATCACTAAGCCACACCATGAATTTGAGGGTGGTTTCCTCAAAATACAATTCCCCTCTCCTGGACAACCATCAAGAAGAGTTTTGCCCCTCTACTAAAAGGAAACAGGAAACCTACATATCGTGCACTCAAATTAACTAATAAAAACAACAGAATAACAAAATTCTTAAGAGCTTTGAGTAATATAAAATATAAAATAAGGCTAAGAATAGTCCCATTTCAAACCTATGTGATGTAGAGAATTAGAGTAGGGAGTAAGGAATGCTCTCAAGATGTTGCAAAGAGCACAATAGAGCACAAGAGCACTAGAAAGCTAGAGTAGAAGAAAGCAAGAATGCTTAGAATAAGAGAATTGGAAGAATTTTGAACTAGAATGTTTATATGATTGGTGTGTAAGCTTACGGCAACCCTTGGTGGGTATTTATAGGTGTAGAAAGTTAGGTTTAAGCCATAGGATTTGTTTGAATTTGAATTTGAATGGAATAAATTAAGGTAAAATGGTTACAATGCATTTACTCAAAGCTTGACTAAATTAGACATCTCAAATACAAGATCAGATGTCTAATATTGAGAATCAGATATTTGGAGGAAAAATCAGAACTCTGAAAAAGATGAATCAGACATTTGAATGAAAAATTGGAAATATGAAAATTTAAAGTAATCTGAAAGAAAAACCAGAAGTCTGAAAACTTGAAACGCTTAACCAAACAAAAGTAATTAATGATCAATCACTCTTTTAAATGTTGGGATTTGAAAAAGATGGGCGTTGGTGAAGTTTTATAGCACATTCAGATTTCTTAAATCTTGGATAATTTAACATCAAGAGTTTTGAAAGGAAATGGTGTTTTGGAAGAAAGTAGACATCTAAATTGAAAACCAAACATCTGAAACATCAGATATAGATGCCTGAAATTAAAAATTAGATATTTGAAAACTCCAAGAGAATGAATTGTGAAGGTTTTAAAGAAGTAGAATTGAATAGATATGTTCTAAGATGTGTCATATGAGTATTTTTAAGATTGTAAAGGCTAGAGGCTCTTTTTACATTCTAACAAAGAAAAAAAAATACATCAAAATAAAAAGAATGAAACTATCAAAACAATCTATCTTCATCTCCTTGATGCCTTTTCTCCTCCATCCTTTCATATAGCTTGAGCTTGAGCTGTAATCAAGGTTCATACATCCCTAAGCTTGAAATATTGATCTCCAAATACAATGTTAAACATAACTTATTTTGTTATCATCAAATCATGGTGTTTTATTACCAACAATCTCCCCCTTTTTGACAATGAAAAAATCATACAAAGGAAAAATATTTCTTGCCCTTTTTGACATTATCAAAAACCTTTGGTCTTTTCGTACTCTCCCTTAGTCCATGCTTTTCTTTATTAAAGGTCAAATTTCTTCTTTCCTTTCCCACAAGAAAATATGCTAAGAAAACTAAACTCCCCCTAAATACATGCATTCTAATCTTTCAAACTTCAAAAGAAATCAACAACCAATTTGATCATTTTCCATCCTTTTTTTATAAGCAAAAATTTAGCTAATCAATTTCAAATAACCACCCCTAATGGTAAGTTTCTATTTTCTCCCCTCTTTTTAACTTTTAAATGTAACATAAACTCCCTTATCAAAATCAATGAAATAAACTAAGGAAAAAATTTATCTCTAAGCTTACCAAATGAAAGTTATACCAAGTGAGTGAATTATTGTGTTTTATCACCAACAAAAGGCACCAGATCATGCATGTTGTATTCTATCTCTAAATAAACCTTTATGGCAAACCGGTCTCCCCAATACATGAAGCATATTACTTGTCCCAGCCATACATGTACTAGTACTCAAGCTATGGAGGATGAGATGCTAGCATTATTGTTACGAGGCATCTAGAGTCTTGTTGAGCCTCCATCAGATGCAATAGTTCTTAGCTACAAGTGGGTATTTACAGTGAAACACTATTCAAAAATTTCGTTGAAAGGTACAAAGCTCGCCTAGTGGCGAAGTGGTCACAAAAACCCTCAATAGATAAAACTATCTTTGTGGTGAGAGAAAATACAAAAGTTTTTAATTTATAAAATCGAACTCGAATGATTTTCAAAGAAAAGATTGGAAGTCTGAGTTGTTCGCAGGGAGGTCAAAATGGACTATTGTTTTTAAAAGTGCTCACACTACAAAAAAATTGACCTACAATAATAGTGTACCTACACTAACATCAAATATATGTTGTTGTAGGTTCCATTATACGTTGCTAATGATATATGCTACAATAGAGGGCACCTTTAAGGAAAATAAAAAAACTGATGAAGGGAAAATGTGTCTCTAGGTCCTCGACCTCTTTCCTCGCCACTCCTCCCCAACTACTCGTCGTCACACGTCAACCTCGTCTGCTTCCCAATTCTCCTCTCCTACTCCTCATCATCACGTGTCAACCTCCTCTCCCCTCGCTAAACTCATCCTTCCCTCACCGACGATGCCTGCCCTCCAGTAACTCCTCATCCTCCTTCTCCAACTTCCCTCCCCCTCCCTTGTCGGCCCACCCGTCATTGCTCCACTACCTCCACATTGTTCGAGCTTACATCGATGCCCTAACCTCTTGATGGTAACACCATCATTCACTATAACTAGCTTGAATTAGTTGAAATCAAGAGATAAATGCTCCTAAATGATCACTTGAGGACCATAATTCCACTCAGTTCTGTTTTGATGAGAGAACAACAAATTAGGGTTAAATCTACAGTTTTAACATCACATCACAAATGCAGAGTAACCACGGGGTCACCCAGGGATTAATTAAAGGTCAATTAAGCATTAAAGACTAAAAAGTGGGTTATCACTGACAGAAATAGAGTTTCACGTATTTCAAGAACCAAACCAGTACAAAAAACCTTAATTATCAAACCTACTTCAATTGAAGAGGTTCTAGTCAAAATAAAATTCATCTAAACCTCTTAAAATTCATATAAAAATATTCTAAGATGTTTGGCACCCTTGGTTTGACCATCTGAACCTTTTTTGACCTAGAATAGAGTTTCAAATAAGATTCTACAATAATTTAGGATTCTATGCAATTTTCCCAGTCAAACATGTTCAAAACTCAAATCCAAGTTCACCATTAAATTCCTTGGGTCAAAATTATGTTAATACCAAAATTTGAGCCAAATCAGAGTCCATCTTGACCTATTTTGCATTTTAGTCTCCAAAATCTCTATTTCTCACAATCAGACCCCTAACTTTCAAGTTTCTTGCGATTGGGTCCCTAACTTTATCATCTTATTTGCATTATGGTCCTTGCCACCATTAAAGGTGTGAACCTAAACCTGCCAACCTTCAATTAAGGATTCCTCCCTGATTCCTCAGCTAAACCCCTCCAAATTTGGAGGGATTGTTCTAGAGGAGTTGCCCAATCTAATGAACCGACTCAAAAACCACGAATCAAATCCTAGAGCTCAGGTGAGCTAGAGGAATTTGAGGGACTATTTCCTCTGAGACCATGAATAATTGAGCCTCTTTCCTCATTTAGAGCTCGCATTTGGGCTCTATAAAAGCTTCCCATGCTTCCAGCATACTCCCTAACTAGGTTTTAGGCCATACAAGCTCTTCTATTCTTCCCTCCGGCTGTTTCTGACCTATCTCTGGTGGCTGTCTCACTCTCCCTCGTCTATGCCTCCAACGGTCAAATTGGAAGCATAACACTCTTCCTCGTCTTCCTCCGCTCCTTGCCAGCCACAGTAGGGCCATCTTTCCCTCCATCACCATTGTTATCCCTCACCAGAGCATTGACCTTCTCCGGCATTAGCCAATCATAGTCGGCATCAATTACTCCCCTTTCATCCGTTAGAGTAGGTCTCATCTCTCCCTCTTTCTCCCTATATCAATTCTAACCCCTTAAATCCTCAAGTCAGCCGCCAATCCATAGCCCCCCTCTCCATCTTCTTCGCGGCCGACGAAGCTCCAACGAGCTTCGTCCAGCTGCTATACTCGACCATCCACACAACCACAACTTCCAAAAGGTCCCCCATCACCCATTGAGCAAAAGCCCCCTACCTATTGGGAGTTTTAACTTATCCTTCATCCCGACAACCTACCTACCTAACCACCTGCTACCCTGACCATGTCTAACCGTCCTAGCGCACCAGTCACCTCGCCACTGACATCGCCACACTCACTGTGGTCCAACAAAGGTTTTGAACAATTTTAATTGGGTCGCAAGGGCATATTTTTCCTTTTACAGTTTGATTGGAGCACCACTACTGCTGCCATTGTCTTCAGCTCCAATTGCCACCTTTCGACCATCTTCGACCTCAATCCAACCTTCACTTCATGCGAAACCCATCCACGTAGGAGTCCAGGACACCAATTCGACTAAGGAAGTCCCCATCTGCTCGAATCAAACGCTTCAATTTTCTACAGCTACTCGCAAAGGAGAAGGGACTTAATAATTTCCGCATCATGGATTACAATCATCGCAACCACGTATAAGAGGGATTTCTCTTGTAGCTTCCGTGCCCAAGACACAAGGGTCGGGTCCCCTCTCTCCTCATGCACACCTCACCCGCCTCCACGCCGGTGGGTCTGGTCCCATGTTCATGACCTGATTACCTAATACCTAACTATCCTATGCCCAGTTCTAAATAGAGGAAAAGAAGGAAAATCTGAGGAGGGTGGAGGGAGGTTTTGCTATGATATTTGTGCCATTTGCCTCAAGATGTGTGCCTATACGTTCAATACTTAAGCATCTCTGAGACTTGGTGTTCTAGCTCTGTTAAGGACTTGTGCCTGTTCTGAGGTTTGGTGATACTTAACACGTCTGCCCCTTGTGGCCAACGTCTGATCTTGATTACTATGGAAATATTGGTTCTATGCTAACATGGAATTTGACAATAAGTGGTTGAGACACTGTAGCAAAATTTGAGTGGTTAATTTCATTGGAATATGTGCCTAATGTGGGAGATTAATTAGTAATTCAATCACCATTTTTATAGTTCTTTATATTATTTTTGTCCCATTATTTCTTGAGATACATTTGATATTATTGAACATCACTTTGAGTAAATTTCTCTTATTCATTGAATATCTTATTGAGCTCCTTATTATTAATTGTGATTAGTGTGTGGATTTCCAAATTTGCTCCTTGCAAACGACCTCATACTCATGTTTTCGAGCACTTACAAATTTAAATGCTGTATCATTTTTGTTGACTGTACTACAACACGCATTTCTTAAAACTTGACAAAAATGACGCAAAACCTTTGTCGAGTTGACTTGATCTAATCGAAGCCTTAACAATCTCTTCGTCAAAGTTGCCTCTCCTGATCAAGTGCCACATTCTCGTCGACTCAAGTTAGTTAAAGTTCTATCTCTTTATTCTTGCTCTCGCCAATGATTATTGAAGGTGGAGAGATCTCTTTTAGGTTTTTGGATCTGATCTCCTTCTTGGATCTTATCGACATTTTTGTGTTGGATCAATCTAGTGCGTTGATTTTTCATTCTAAGGCTTTTGAAATAGGCATTCAAATTGATCCCTCTCTTTCTCAATCTCTCCAACTTCGTTGATCTCTTACTGTTCATTGATCTAATCTCCAACTTCATCAAATTGATCTTAAGGTTTCTAATTTCTTGCTATTCTATCGATGAGATCTCTCCCACTCGATCTCTCTTTTACTCTATACAAGGAACAAATCTTAAGGATTAGACCTCTCATTGTTCATTGATCTCTCACTGATCTTAAGGTTTCTGATCTTAAGGTTGCTTCAAAGTGTTTGTTCCCTTTGATACGGATATGTGTTTGATGAAATACCTTTCAGCTATTTGATGAAATGGTTTGAAGTATTTCAATGAGTAGGGCTTCAAACTGAATGCATATAGGGCCCTCCAAATCAAACAATATACAACTGGATACTAATTTTAGAGGTGGACGTAAGGAGGTCTTCTATTGTCTTTTTCTATTTGTGTAATGAGCTTCCACTGTAATTTGGCATTGTGGCTACTATGGAGGTTGAAGCTATTGTCTTCTATTGTGCAGGAGCCACTATTATGATGCACCTATAACAAAATACTGGATATCAGGAGCCACTATTCAGATAATTTTTTGTTTCTTGTAATTTTACAAATGTAGTGTCATTTACTTCGACCTTTAATCATGTCTCCCCTTGTGTTAAAACTTTTAATTTATTAGAATTTAGAATGAGTTCATAAGCACCTGTCAGTGCATGAATGGCATCTATTTTCTATTTAGTTAATTGTTTGGTTATTGTCTTAATCTCAGTTTGAATGCACTGGTTGCAGGGTCTTTTCTGATGAGGGAAGCATCTGTAAAGTATGGAGAGCTACTTCAAATTCGCCACCAAATGTTTTCTTGCTCTGTGAAGGGTTGAAACTGTATCATTTTTATTAAAATCTTTTTCTTGATAATTTGAATGTGGATTGAAGAGCTCACAGATACTGTTAAGATTGCAAGTATCAGTGCCCATTCTCTATAAATGCTAGAATCTAGCATACATCCTACATTCTTTTCTGAGCAAGTAAATGATCATTCTATTAAGTATGAGAAAAAATGCAAGGTGTATGCAATGTCATTCAATACAGAAAAGCTAAACAGCTGAGGTCCCAACATTCATTTTGTCCACAATGTTCCCAATGCAAATCCTGGAGCTTATTTCATTTTTTGGCCTTCTCTTGCCTGCACCTTTCAGTCATGGATGGAAATCTGGAGTTTACACACAAAAGGGAAGAAAATAAACATGTTGCTTGTGGTTTTACACTCTTTCCATTTTCTAATATCAGGAGCACCTCACCTATCCAAATTATCTTGTTAAAAGATAAAATACACCATTAAAGATTTGTTGTAAAGCACCTTTGTCAAATGAGGATAGGCATTTGAGTTGTGTGTAGAAAACATGCTCTCCTGGATAATGCAGGAGTCTTTTCCAGGCAATCAGTAGCTATGTTTTCTTGCCAATAGATGAGAGTGGCAACAACCAAGAGGATGGGTCTCGATGAGGTCCATGAGCCTATGATATAGTCATTAGGCATAGGGTTATCCTCTATTCCTAAGATTGATAAGAAGTTTATGGTATAAATGGGAGAAAGGGTTTGGAATTTATTTGATTTTGATTGGTTAAATGGGAAAGGATTAGAGTAAAGTGATCTTAGGTGGAATCGTGAGCAAAATGAGGTGAAGTAGTGTTGATTGAGAACACTCTCTATGTGATGTGGCCCTTGAGGAGCAATCGATGTGTACTGAACTTCTTATACCACACATATGATGAAGTGGATGTGAGTGGTAGAATATCCTATGAATCGCAACTAAATACTAGAGGGGAGGGGTGAATAGTATTGCTTTAAAATATATGAACAGATTAAAAAATAAAGCACCAAAGATTTATGCACAGAGTACACCTGATTTATAATGGAAACCCAATCAGGGTGAAAACCACTACCTAAGCCTCCCAGGTTAGGATTTTTCCAACTAGGCAACGCTAGCCAATCCACTAAATCGTACCACTTGAACAAGGGTGGCAAAACCTCTTACAATCACTTCCCTTTTTATCCTGAAGAGAAGCAAAAACAACCACGGATCTTCCAAACAAACTTGGAATCAAAAAATCAAAAAAAACAAAATAAAATAACAAGAATAACTTCTATGGAACCTCAATAAAGGATCAAATCGATTTTTCCACAAAGGTTCGAGGAATCATGCATTTGAAGAACATGAAGAACGGGGTGTGAAAGCCTTTGGAAATAAGCACAAGAAGCTCTATCTTCGAATGGTATTTCTATTTGAAGGTTATGAAAGAATGGGCTATGTATGACCTCTATTTATATTAAAAGTTTTGCCTGAATAGAAATTAAATTGATTGAACAATTAAGGTTAATTGGTCGATCAAAGGGAAATTTGGTTGATCAATTAAAGTGGTTGGTCGATCACTGATTGATCGGTCAATTAACTTGGTTGGTCGATCAAAAGAATTTTTCTCAACTTCCTAAAATGAGTTGATTTGATCAGTCAATTTACTTGGTTGGTCGATCAAGATGATTTGGTCAATCAATTAACTAGTTTGGTCGATCAATAACCCTAAAAAGATGGGTTTTGGAAAGATATGCAAAAAATCCATATTTGAGTTTTATTTGAGGTTCCTTACAATAATGTCCTAGACTCAAATAAAGATAAAAAGACACACATCAACAGCTATCTTCTTTTGACTTGAAAGACGCTTTGACACTTTAATTCAAGATAGTCTTGAAATGTTAGTCTAGCAATAAACATAATTTTGGTGTATCAAAATAGAGTTGCTTACATTCTTCTCCTTTTTTATGACAACAAAATTATAATTATGAAATTTGAAAATAGTTTTGCATAATATCTCCTTTTTGCTTCAGCAAAAAGTAATTCAAACATCATAAATATCTCTGCTTGTGATTTTACATTTAACTCCCCCTCAAACATGTAATTCAAACATCATAAATATCATGCAATATAAGAGAGCTAAAGAGAAACACAAAACTGAGAGAGATAATCTTCATGCATAAATAAAGATTTTAGATAAGCAGTGCATAGAATAGAAATGTTCTAAGAAAAATTAAGTTATACATGCCAAGATAGAGATAAAACAAATATAACATCTAATCATCTAATGATGCCATGAAGGCATCCATTAGGCAAATTAATTAAGCTCTTTTAATCTAGATAAACCTAGTGAATGACAAATTTGATTAAACCTTTCTTTTGGTAATGGTTTTGTGAATATATCAGCTAATTGATTTTCTGTGTTAACAAATTCTAAATTGATATCCTCTTTTAAGACATAATCTCTAAGAAAGTAGTGTCTAACATCTATATGTTTGGTCCTATAGTGTTGTACTAGATTCTTGGATAGGTTAATAGCACTTGTGTTGTCACACAAAATTTTGTTATTCTTATAAGATAAGCCAAAGTCTTGTAATGTTTGTTTCATCCACAATAGTTGTGAACAAGCTAAAGATGCTGCTACATATTCTGCTTCAGTTGTGGATATTGATACAATATTTTGTTTTCTAGAGAACCAATAGACTATGGAATTTTCGAGAAATTGATATGTTCTGCTAGTACTCTTTCGATCTGTGAAACTACTTGCATAGTCAGCATCACAAAAGGAATATAACTCCAATGTATCTGACTTTGGATAAAAAAGTCCTAAGTATTGTGTGTTGTTTAGATATCTAAGTATTCTTTTAACAACATATAGATGTGTTTCTTTAGGGTTTACTTGAATTCGAGCACACAAAAAAGTACAAAATAGAATGTCAAGTCTACTTGCAGTTAAATATAATAAGATCCTATCATGTTTCTGTATAGTTTTTGATCTACTGATTTACCTGTGTCATCAGTTTTCAATTGAGTAGAAGCTGCCATTAGTGTTTCTTTACCTTTGACTTTATCCATCAAGAATTTCTTTAGTATCTTTGCTATGTATTTTGTTTGAGATATGAAGATTCTAGAGGATAGCTGATCAATCTGAAGACCTAAGAAGAACTTGAGTTCTCCCATCATGCTCATCTCAAATTGATCCTGCATTTCCTTTGCAAAGCCTTAGCAAAGTAGATCATTAGTAGCACCGAAAATGATATCATCTACATATATTTGAATTATTAAGAGATCATTTTCTTTTCTTTTGGTAAATAAGGTTGGATCTATTTGACCAATTTTAAATTCATTGTCAATTAGATATGATTTTAATCTATCATACCAAGCTCGTGGAGCTTGTTTTAGACCATGTAATGCTTTGTTTAATTTGTATACGTGTTTTGGATGATTCGGATCTTCAAAACCTGGAGGTTGTTTAACAAAAACTTCCTCCTTGATGAATTCATTTAGAAAGGCACTTTTGACATCCATTTGGAAGAGTTTGAATTCCATATGGGATACAAAAGCTAGCAACATTCTAATAGATTCTAGTCAAGCAACAGGTGCATATGTTTCATCAAAATCTATTCCTTCTTCTTGATTTTATCCTTGAGCCACAAGTCTAGCTTTATTTCTAACTACATTTCCTAATTCATCAAGTTTGTTCCTAAAAGCCTACTTGGTTCCTATAATGGTTTGTGATTCAGGCTTTAAAACAAGTTCCCATACTTGATTTTTCTTAAATTGATTTAGCTCATCTTCCATAGTAATAATCCAACAATTGTCTGAGAAGCCTTCCTTAACATTTTTAGGTTTTAATTGAGAAACAAAGGCTGTAAAGGTTAATGTGTTAAGGGAAGATCTAGTTTGAACTCCTTTTGACAATTCTCCTAATACCAGTTCTATAGGATGATCTTTCACAAAAGAGATATCTTTAGGTAGTTCGTTAGAAATATTCTCTTATGGAATGTTGATGGATCATGTACTTGTTCATCATTATCAATCGTAGAAGATTTAGGTTGAACTAATGTTTCAACAAATGATACATGCATGGTTTCCTCAACAATAAAGTTCTTATTAAAGACCCTATAGGATTTACTTCTGGTTGAATAACCTAAGAAAATCCCTTCCGAGCTTTTAGCATCAAACTTATGAAGATTATCTTTAGTGTTAAGTATAAAGCATCAACATCCAAAAATCTTGAAGTAGGAAATTCTAGGTGTTCTTCCATGATAGAGTTCAAAAGGTGTCTTCTTTAGGATTGGTCTGATCAAGGTTCTATTCTGGATATAGCAAGTAGTGTTTACAGCCTCAGCCCAAAAAAATATCAAGGCAACTTTGACTTGCACAGCATTGTGTGGACACACTCTTGCAAAGTCCTATTTTTCCTCTCAACTACACTATTTTAAGGTGCAGCTCTAGGGAAGGCAAACTCATGTTTGATTCCATATTGATTCGAAAAAGATTCATTTTCAAATTCTCCACCATGATCACTTCTAATCCTAATTACCTCAGATCCTTTCTTATTTAGTAATCTTCCAATTAGTTTGCTAAAGGCATCTATGGCTAAGTCCTTACTTTTTAAGAAGGATACCCAAGTAAATCTAGAGAAGTCGTCAATTATGACTAAACAATATTTTCACCCGCTTAGGCTTTCGGATTTGGTTGGTTCGAACAAGTCTAAGTGAAGTACCTCCAAGGGTTAAGAAGTGCTAACCATCCTTTTTGGTTTAAACAGATTTTTGGTTTGCTTACCAACTTCACAAGAATCACAAACTTTGCTTTTCTTGAAGTTGATCTTTGGTTGTAACGACCCGATTCCCGAGTCCCTACGAGACACGAGAACCGGACCGACTCGACTAATCCCAAGACCCAGTCGTCCAACGAGGAAGTAACCAAAAGATAGTAAAATAAACCACATTCAGCATGAATATAACTAACAGTAAGAAAGTACAGCAGTAAGGAAAGAAACTACTACAGTAGGCACCACCACAACAGTAAAACAACATTTATCATATAACAAAAACTGCAGGTAAAGAAGGTACAGCGGAAACAGAAACTACTCACTAGAACAGAAACAAAAAGGGGTACAAAGCTGTGGTAACTCTACTGGACCCTACTCGGCCCAGCGTCCTCTGCAGCCGCCGACCCTGGCTGCTCAACACCTGGTCCTGAAAAAGGTAACGAGTGTAACACGTCAGCAAAACGCTGAGTAGAGTGGCAAACTAACTAAAGGCAACAGTAGAGTGTACAGTAGCTGTTATGTTCTATTACTTCCTTTATTTACATCTTTCAATTTTTCTCACTATTTCATTTACTTCTCAGATCCTTTCTTGATCTCGGATGTCCTCGTGGGACGATCTTGATTGCAGTCTTTTCCAAAAGTAGAAGTAGCACGTGGTGCTCTCCTGGCCGGGAGAGTCCCCCGTGGTGATCCTACCCTCAGTCAACCACCCCAAGGTCACTGACAGACGTAACGGTGACTACGGCACGCGCGATAAACGCACAGGTAGCTAGCCCGCACTGGCACGCGGTCAGTCGTTTCCGTTAACGGGTGTGCCCAAAGCACAGCACGGAACCAGGGCAGAGCCCTCTCAGAAACAGGGGTCCAACCCCTCTACAGTAACCAAACCGGGGCCTTTCCCCTCCACAGTCCGCGCACCCTCGCCTGACTACCCTGGTTTGCCCTAGTGGGCCTAACAAGTCGGTGAAGGAGGCTAGCAGAACCCCGGGGCCCGTGGGGTAGCTAGTACTCTCCTAACACTACTAGCTCTCCTCGGTACTACGTACACAAGGGCCAACAAGTCGGTACAGAGCGGCCAATCCTAACCCCGGGTCCCTGGGGCGGCTGGCCCCACTCTGCACTAAACAGGTACAGGTACTTCCCTTGGTACTGCGTACCCAAGAGACAGTACAAACTACATCTCAGTTCCATTCCTTTTTCTTTCCAGGAGTTCCACTCCTAATTCCCCGTAGGGTTCCAGCTCTTTATCTCAGAACATCATATGTTTCACTTTCCAGATTCACATTCTCAAAATCCATGATCTCAAACATGTTTCTTTATTCGTAACAGGCAGCTGTTAATTAATTTTACAGGCAGCTTTATATATTCCTTTCCAATTTTCCAAGACTGCAGTAATATACATTCCACTAGTTTTTCCACCCTAGGATTCATGCCATATCCTAGGATCTATCATACAATCTAGTTTTCCGGCCCTAGGATTCATGCAACACCTAGGAGCTATCATTCCATATATTTCTCATTCCTAGGATTCATGCAATGCCCTAGGTTCTAGTTATGGTTCCATACTTTAACAGATTTTATTAATACTTAAAGCCACTCTACCAGGTACAACGGGAGTAATGGGGGCGTGATCGGGAATCCCGCGCGCCTCCGCGACTCTCAAGACTGCAACCGAACGAGGTCCTATCACAAGGATCAAACACAAGGAGAGTCTCAAAACAGGGTATAGCTACTGTAGGCGGGTAGAGGAATTAATTCTGAAACGAATGCAACTCGAATCGCGGAAAACGGAGCCCAAACGGGCCCTAAACGGGTCGAGAAAGACGATACTGTGCAAAATCAGACGTCTGGAACTCCTCCCAGACGTCTTAAACGGTGGATCAGAGAATTACCTGTTCGGCTTGGTTCCCCGGACGTCCAGAAGTTTGCAGGGACGTCTTTCCTATATCCCAGACGTCCGATGGTCACTCCGGACGTCTGGAGGTCACTCCCGCCGTCTGGTACAACTTCCAGACGTCTGATTCGCAAAGGATGACGAATCAGAGAACCTGCGCACAGCCAACCCCCTCCCTCAGTACGGTCAGTCGACAAAAAGGAAGAAGAAAGCGGAAACTCACCTTTCAGACGTCTGTATGATCTCACAGACGTCGACCTTGCCGTCTGGATATCAATCCAGACGTCTGATTCTGGAAATTTTTCCAGAATCAGAGCCCTGCTCGGCCTCCGCTCGCGACGTCGCCCGCGTCGCACCTCGCGCGTACGCTGCTCCGCCCGCAGCAGGTCCCTCTCCGCGACGCTCTGCGCCCCCTGCGCCCTCCGCCGGCCGGCCAAGCCGCTCCTGGCGAGCTCGCCCTCACGGCAGAGCCCCGCCTTCTCACGCCGCAGCTCCTCCGCGCTCACTACGGCTGCCGCTGCCGCTGCGCCCTCGCGTCCGCTCGCTCTCGCGCACAGGCAGGAGAAGAAGGAGGAAGATGGTGGAGACGGGAGGGGAGGCGCGCCCCCCCTTTTAACGCCGCGCAGAGAGGAGAGAGAAGGCGGTCGCAGCCGCCTGCAGCCGCAGAGAAAAAGGGCAGAATCGCAGGTCTGCGCGCACAGGCGCGCAGACGAATATCCCGTGCGAGCATAACTGTTCGCCAGACGTCTGTAAACTATCCCGGACGTCTGGTCAAACATCTGGATGTGATCCCAGACGTCTTGACAGACGTCTGGGCCACCTCCCAGACGTCTTAAAAGGCGTCTGGGGCACGCGCTCGTTATATTGGTAAACCCTTGACAAGTTCATGTTTCACAAGTTTACTAATGTTGCCCATGTGAACATGACCTAGTTGTTTATGTCAAAGTGTTGCTTCTTCATCAGATACAACTAGACATTCAAGACTATCGTATTTGTCGAAGTTTACAGTGTAAATGTCTTTGTGTCTATTTCCTTTAAGAATAATTTGTTTTGGTTCTTTATTACGAATTTTAAAATCTTTTGATTTGAATGTAATTGTATTCCCTTTATCACATATTTGGCTTACACTTAACAGATTATGTTTTAAACCTTTAACTAAATGCACGTTATCAAAAGAGGTAGAAAGTTACCAATTTGGCCAGTACCAATAATACGACCCTTATGGTTGTTCCCAAACGTGACCGTACCACCTTCCTGATGGTTAAGCTGCAGGAATAGGTCTTCCTCACTGGTCATGTGCTTGGAAAGCCGCTGTCCATTATCCACCTTCTTTCTTCTTTTTCCTATCATTGGTTTATGATTGTAAGGCTTTGTTTGATAAAGTGGCTTCAATGTCCCATTGATTTGTTGGAAAATCCACTTCTTATAATCTACAGAACCTACAAAATAAGATTGCAAAATACTTTTTGGTACCCATTTTTGTTTGGGTCCACGATGGTTAGTTTGCGTTGCCTGCTTTGGCATGCTACCTTTCTCTTTGTTCTGGCTAGAACTAGATGCTTCATGATTATTTTTTGGTATATAGCCTAACCCAAATTTTGTGGTGCTTTGGGTTTGTGTTCTTAACAATTTATGCAAGTTTCTACTTCCATTTGTGAATTTAGTTAGGTCATTTAACAGAATAGTAGAGTTTTCTTTTAATTTGTCTATATCTACTTTTAAGTTGTTTATCTGTGATTTTAATGCAATGATCTCAACAGATAACTCTTTGTTTTGATTTTCAAGTGCTTTTTTTTGTGCTTTTTCTTTACATAATGCTTTTACTAGGTTTTTGTTTTCTAATTTTAATGATTTTGCTATATCATGCATCTTAAAGAATGCCTCTAATAATTCATCTTGGGTAAAGGATGTTACCTCATCTTCTAGTGCCATAAGACCTAGAAGTGTTTCTTCTCCCAAGGTTTCTTCTTCCTCTAAACTTGAGTCTGACTTATCCCAAGTTGCAGTAAAAGCTTTCTTCTTTCCGTCTTTTCTGAAGTGCTCCTTCTTCTTATCTGATTCCTTCCTGAGAAGCGGACAATCCTTCTTGATGTGTCCCTTTCCCTTGCAGTTGTAACAGATGACTGCATCATTTATGGTTTCTTCTTTCTTCTTCCTCCAATTCTTCTTATCCTTTAGGAACTTCCTGAATTTTCTGGATAGGAGTGTAATATCTTCATCTTCTTCTCCACTTGAAGTTTCTTCAGATTCTTGAATGGCTTCAAGGGCTATAGCTTTCTTCTTTATTCCTTTGTCTTCATGTTCCTCCATATGCTGAAGTTGAACTTCGTAGGCCAAAAGGCTTCCGATAAGATCGTCTAGTTTTAGGGTAGACAGATCTTTCGACTCCTGTATGACTATGGTCTTAGTCTCCCAATCACTGGTGAGTGATCGGAGTATCTTTCTCACCAAGGCTTTATTTTTGATCTCTTAATCTAGGTTTCTTAGACAGTTTGTGATGTCCTTAAACCTCGTGAACATCTCCTTGATTGACTCACCTTTCTTCATCCTGAAAAGCACATAATTTTGCATTAGTAAATTTACTCAAGTTTCTTTTACCTTAGTTGTCCCTTCATGGGTGACTTCGAGGATGCTCCAGATCTCATATGCTATTTTGCAAGCAAAGACGCGGTTGAATTATGCTCTTGAAAGCTCGCTGAAGATTGCATTCATAGTTTGGCATTGTGGGTTGCTATCTTTTTCTGATCTGGTGTCACCACCACTCCTTCCTTGATTTCAGGATGAGTGTATTTGGATGCGATGACATCCCATACCTCAAAGTCCATGGATTCTAGGAAGATCTGCATCCTAGTCTTCCAAGATTCGTAGTTCATCCCATCAAAGAGAGGAGGATGAACAACAAATTGCCCCTCAACGTATGTGTCGACAGATGACTTTGACATCTGCTAGATAACTATGCTCTAATACCAAGTGTGCGTGGTAGAATATCCTGTGGATCGCAACAAAATACTATAGGGGAGGGGTGGATAGTATTACTTTAAAATATATAAGCAGATTAAAAAATAAAGCACCAAAGATTCATGCACAGAGTACACTTGATTTATAATGGAAACCCAATTCGGGTTAAAACCACTACTTAAGCCTCCCAGCTTAGGATTTTTCCGACTAGGCAACGCTAGCCAATCCACTAAACCATACCACTTGAACGAGGGTAGCATAACCTCTTACAATCACTTCCCTTTTTATCCTGAAGAGAAGCAAAAACAACAACCATGAAGCTTCCAAACAAACTTGGAATCAGCAAATCAAAAACAACAAAATAGAATAACAAGAATAACTTCTATGGAACCTCAATAAAGGATCAAATCGATTTTTTTGCAGAGGTTCGAGGCATCGTGCTTTTGAAGAACGTGAAGAACGGGGCGTGAAAGCCTTTGGAAATAAGCACGAGAAGCTCTCTCTTTGAATGGTATTTCTATTTGGAAGTTATGACAGAATGGGCAGCGTACGACCTCTATTTATACTAAAAGTTTTGCCTGAATAGAAATTAAATTGATCGAACAATTAAGGTTAATTGGTCTATCAAAAGGTAATTTGGTTGATCAATTAAGGTGGTTGGTCGATCACTGATTGATCGGTCAATTAAGTTGATTGGTCGATCAAAAGGATTTTTCTCAACTTCCTAAAATGGGCTGATTTAATCGGTCAATTAACTTGGTTGGTTGATCAAGATGATTTGGTCGATCAATTAATTAGTTTGGTCAATCAATAACCCTAAAAAGATGGGTTTGGAAAAGATACGCGAAAAATCCGCATTTGAGTTTTATTTGAGGTTCCTTACAATAATGTCCTAGACTCAAATAAAGATAAAAGACACATCAGCAACTATCTTCTCTTGACTTGAAAGACGCTTTGATGCTTTAATCTGAGATAGTCCTAAAATGTTAGTCTAGCAATAAACATAATTTTGGTGTATCAAAACAGAGGTGCTTACAGTGAATGGGTTCCAATAGGAGATGGATTGGTTGGATTAGCAGATGTACTCAAGACCCTTGTACCATACATGGATTATTTGCATTCATAAAGTTGAAGCTAGTCAATTCGTTAATAGAAAGAACTTGCCTTTCATTAAAGGGTTTAATGTCCATGCATTTATCCACCAAGGATGGGTCATTGGTCTTAAGGGCCTTTCATACTTTCTTAGTGAGAAAAAGGGGACAAAATAGAGAGAATCTTTTTGTGATTAGCAGTAGGTATTACAAGGCTTATATAGAGAGTGCAATGTCAGAAAGTGGAAAATGAGAAGGAAAGAGGTGCAGCTATCTAGAGTCATTGTGGTCATTGTGGCTTATTTATGGTTCTTACCATGGCTTATTTGTAGATTTGTTGTTATGCTTACCTATATGCAATAAGGAGTTGTTTGATTTGTCATGATACCTACGATTGATTGTTAGATTATGTTTGTGTCGCAGGAAGCGATGGAGAAATCATGGATTGAGTCGAAAGTGAGGATAATCACAAAGTACATGCAGGGCATTATGCGATTTTTGGATTTTGCATTTGACAAGTCTTCGGTAGATGGTTGGGTTTTGGGTCCCTATCGGAAGGGTGTTAATGCTTTGTGGAGGATGAAAGATGAGGTGATTGATCATTTGCTTTGTAATGGCTTTCTTAAGAATTATGTGAATTGGACCTATCATGGTGAGACTTCTCACACCTCAATCTCTAATGCGAGGGATGGGAATGTGACCTTTGAGCATGATGTTTTTGGATTGTTGGAGGATGTTTTTGTTGGAGTCAATGCAGATGTAGGATGCACGGAGAGCAACGACGATGTTAATTTTATTGAGGATGAAATGGGATTTGAAGGTGCTAGCAAACAAGGATCTGATAGAGTAGAAAAGGAATGATGTAAGATCTCTGATTTGATGAAGGATGCTAAGATGCCATTATATGGTAACTTAAATGAGAACAAGTTGGCTACCACTCTATATTTATACCATCTAAAGTGTTTAAATGGTTGGAGTAACAACTCATCGACTCAACTCTTGGAGTATTTAAGCCTCTTGCTACCAGAGGATAATGGGTTACCAAAATCTCACAATGAAGCAAAGAGCATCATCTCGAGCTTGGGCTTAAGTTATCTCAAAATACATTCTTGCCCAAATAGTTGTATGCTCTTTTGGAAAGACAATAAAAATGATGTGTGCTTAATATGTGGTGAATCAAGATGGAAAAACATTAAGGATGGTGAAGATTCATTGGCTGATATTTCTATGGTAAAGAAAAAGAGAAAAGCAGCTAATGTGTTGTGGTGGCTGTTGATCTCAACAATGTGGTGGTCGTGCCTCCCTTGTTTTTGTTTTTTTTGCAATTGATTGGATCTTCCTATAGACGAGTGCATGCATCGGTTGGAATTGGTGGATGGAAGGCATAATAGCCTTGTTTTGCCCATCATTGCTGTTGCTGTTGGCTAAAGCGGGTGGTTTGGAACAAAAAGTTCGCATTGAATGTCGGAGACTCTGGCAACATTCATATTTGCTTGATGCAATTTTTGAAATTATGTTTGCTGATAGTAATGGGTTGCAAGCTGCTGCTTATATGGTTTAATTTGTAGGAGCTGGAATTGCACTCTTGCATGCTGGCATTAGGAAAGATCTATTTGCTTGTAGCTTAGATGTTTGAAGAAAATAAAATGCAAATGCGCATATGGTGATTTTTGGGCCCTCAATTTATGAGTCCTTTGTTCACCAAAATAGGAAGTTTCTATTAGAGTCACTTTTTAGCTTAGGGCTTTGTATTTAATAATTTGTATTCTGGTTATATAATGTATCTTATTTTATTACTAGATGGTATTATTTTTGCATTTTTCTCCACTTTCATATTTGCTTTAGGTTTTCTAAACTGCCTTATAGGTGCATATTTAGTTTAATCACCGCAACTGACCTTATAATTACTTGTAAATATATTTGGTGAAATATTGATAAGGAGTCAGTGACATTTTACTTCAATGAGCAAACTACATATGACAATCCATTTGTATTTGCCATTGCTGACTCATTCTTTATAATCCTAATAGAAGTAACTTTTTCAATGTTCCATTGAACACCATAGAAATAGTTATTACTTCTCCAAAGACTACTATTTACTAATAAGCAAAACAATGTTCAGATTTTAAGATGCATCTTTTGAGCAAAGCTACTATCTTGGTAGAATTGGTAGGCATTTTATTTTTTCTCGTATCCATGATTCACTAGGTTGTAGTCATTTTCTTTTTCCCTATTCACACGCTGATTCTGCTGGTGACTTGGGATGCTAAACATACTCTCTCCTGTTTCCACTACCATTGGGTAGGAAGTATATGTTTTCTCTATAAAGTTCCTTTTTTCATTCCTTGTATTTGACAAATGCAGGGAAACTGTGGCAAAAGTAGTGGTTACCATGAATGGTGTGTGACTATTTCTATTCATGAGGCAAACTTTGAAGCAAAAGATATTTGTCCTTGTAGAAGGCAGCTAAGTGTCAAGCATGGAAAATCTGGTTCCTGGATGTTTTAATTCTTCCAGGCAATTGTAACTTATGTAACCATCAGCAATTGTTTAGAGGAATTATGAAAATGAATTAGGAGAGGAATCATGTAAACATGGAAGTAGGATAGTACTTGGCAGCTTTCGATGTTTGGGTGCTGGAAATGTCACTCCAAGGAATTAGATGAATATTTAACAATCTTTATGGTCTCAGTGTCTTAGCTACCTAACTTCTATTATCTTTTACAGTGTCAATGCCTTGGTCATCCATTTCTTAGGAAGTTGTATGAGATGTCCCTAACTGTTATTTTTTTTTCACCACCTCAAACAAGAGCTAGAAGGCTTGTTTGAGAAGCCACCTCACCCTCATTAGACTCAATTATATATAGTGGACTATGGTCGACATGTTGGTTCTGTAAATATTATTGATGTTGATGTGATAAATGTGGTGACTATTGCTTGATGCACGCTTTTTGTGATTTTTTGCGCTTTTATCGCCTTGTGGTTGCAGGGAGTGCCCTCTTGTATTAAAATCTTGATTTTTGCACTGGTCATAGTTGATTGTGGGGTGTACCTGTTGGTGCTAGAGTACCATGATCATTTATTTTGATGATAACAAAACACTTGTCATTTAACATTTGCTTTTGAGTCCTAGTTTTCAGATCAAATTGCAAATGGAGACAAGTGTAGAGATGGAGTTCGGGCTCGCATCCATGGCGGACTGAAGGAGCTTGATGGAGAAGAAGGAGCTTCGCGAGGAGCGAAACCTTAAAGAAGGAAGGAGATGAAGAATAGGATAGATTTCCTTTCTTATTCATTGTACTTCATTCTTTTATTGCTCTTTATCTTTCTTAGATTACTTGTTAAAGAGCCTCAAAGAACCCTTAAAGTAGTCCTAGGAACACCTGCACAACCCTAGGATACTAAGGTTTTCTATAGAGAACTTTGAAAACCAAAATAGGGTTCTAACAACCTAATCGAACATCTGATAGTGACTTCTAAGACGTTTAACCATTGACGCAGACGTCCAATAACTTAGGCTGGACTTAGTTGGTTCTGTCTGTTGAAATCTGACATCCAGACCTTAGTCCAAATGTCTTAGAAGACGATTGATGGTTGTGCCAGACGTCTAATTAGTGGAACATTGGCTAACAAAGTAAACGTTGAGGAAAATAACAGTTAGGCTTCTATCTAACATCCGTAGAGGACCGCAGACGTCCGATATGTAACTGTTGAGTCTCGTTGTGAGCCAAAATCACCTTTGTCAGATTTTCTAGCATTTAACTGATGAGAACCTCATTTTGACCTAAGAAAGAGAATAAAAGCTCCAACATAACCTAAAGAAGGGCCTAATTCAAGGATGACCTACTCTGAGAAGAAAATATGAAATAAAGGGTAAAACTGTAATTTTACCATTGCAATACATTAACGGGATTTCTCAGAGGCTAAACATAGGTCAAATGGTCTTAAGAAGATGAAAAGTGGTTAGTTCAGTCAGAAATGAGTTCATGTGCAATCTAAGAATTAAATGACATCTTTTAACCCTAAAACAGATCCACTTAAGTCAATAAGGTTCTAGTCATGATAAAAATCAATTAAGCCCTCTAAAATTCATGAAAAAATATCCTCTAGGGTTTTGAATCTTGAAATTGGCCTTTGGAACCTATTTTGACCTAAGTAGGGGTCCTAGCTAAATATTTGACCTAATTTAGGTTTTTATGTAAAATATCTATTCAGACATAGTCAAACCTAAAATCCAACTTCACCATTGGATTCCTTAGGTCCAAATTAGGTTTGTACCAAAATTTGGACCTAAGGGAAGGTCACCTTGACCTACTTTGCAAAACAGTCCACCCAATTACATTTTGACCCCTAGCTTTTGAAATTCATTACGTAGACCCCCCTAACTTCCTCGCCACTCTTACAATTAGGTTCCTCCTCCATTAAAGCAGTCCGACGAGGAATGGAAAGGGATTGCTCCCTGATTCCTCAGAGATCTCCCCTCAGATTTGGAAGGGAGATTCTTTGAGGAATTCCCTTCCATCTGAGCGCAATTCCATGACTTGAGTCGCACTCAATCCCTCGTGCGAAAGCTCGAGAGATTTGGGTATCTCCCTGAGTCCTACTCCGGCAAGGACTCTTGCGCTTGGAAGCTTGTCTTCCAAGCACAAGAGCCCCTGCCAGCACCTATAAAGAGATCCTCTAATCCGGCCGCTCTGATTCAGCTTGACTTGGCTGGAGAACCACCTCCAATTCTCCCCTTCTCCTCCAGCCAAGTATCCAGCAGGCTCTGGTGACTCATCCTCCTTCTCGTCGCTCTGCCACAATACCAGTGGCAGAGACATCTTCACCACCTTCTTCCGCATCGCGCAATACCCGTGCGCATGCCTCTAGCCCCATCATCGTCGCCGTTCTCCCCCCACTAGACGTTTCTTCTCTGGTGATGGTAGGTACGGCCAGCTGCCTTTCTATCCCTCTTCGTCCACTTAGTTAGGTTAGAACTCTTCCTCTCCCTCTACTCTTTATTTTCACTTTTAACCCCTTGACGCCGCAGACCACCACCACCTTCTTCATCTCCGGCTGACCCGGCAAAGGTGCTTCCATCGCCCCACACTTCCACACACCTCACCAGACCCCTCAAAACCTTTACCATCATCCACTGAGCATATTCCACCCCTTCACTGACCGCCAACACCTCCACACTCGCCCACCGAACACACCCATTAACACGGCCACAGAGCGACCTAGGCATGCATGCCTAGGCCGCCCCGCGGCCAGCCACCCACCGCCTCACCTTCGTCGTGACACGACGAACCTTCCCATGTGCTCTAATGAGGTCGCGAGTCCATATTTATGAGTTTCAGATCTGACCCCTCCGCCGCCATTAGCAACGACTCGAAGGAGCTCACAAGCTCGCTCTAGGCTGAAGCACTCCAGGGTCCCAAGTCCAGAAGGCACGGGTTGGTCTCGCGCATATATCCGTCCAGGCAATTGGCCTTGAAGGAGATCACAGCAGCGGCAATTAGGTGAAGTCCTCTTGCAAGCGAGCAAGCGAAGCGGGTGGGACTTTTAGTCCCACCTCGGAAACTCAGGAGCGCAATAAGTTATTTATATTGTTTTTGTGTTTCTAGTTATTCGCCTTAAGACATGGGGTGAGGTCCCCTCGCCCACGCACACCCGCCTCGTCCACGACCCACGCCCCCATGGACCTAGCTGACCGACTCGATTAACCCCGCACTCCTCGCGCACCACCCATGCCAGTGCGCCTAGACCCGGGTGCGCAACCCAACCCGATTACCCGGCTAGCTCTGGGAGAGTGAACCTAAGAGAGAAATAGAGAGAGAGTGTATGCGGTGAGGGTAGGGGATAGGTTTTGCACTCGTGTGCGTGTGCAAGGAAAAGAAGAAAGGAAGGGGAAGGTGCAGCCATAGAGAAAGAAGGAGAAGGAGAAAGGAGCTAAGGTAAGGCATAGCCAAGGCCAAGCAGGGAGGGAAGCTAAAGGCAGGAGCGACTAAGGAAAGTTGCTGAGGACTTGAGAAGGCAGAGGCTGAAGAAAGAAGGAAAGAAGGAAGAAGAACTTGAAGGCAGAAGACAAGGAAGAAGGAAGGAGAAGGTGCAGCTGAAAGAGGACGAAGGCACTGTTGCAAGAGAAGCCAGAGAGAGAAAGAAAAGAAGAAAAGGCAAGGGCTGAGAAAGCTAAAGGAAAGAAAGAAGAAAGAAGAAGGCCAAAGAATAGAAGAAGAAGAAGAAGGTAGGAGGAATTAAGGCAGAATAAGAAAGCAAGGAAGAAGAAGACAAAGAAGCCAAAGTCAGAAAGATAAAGAAAGAGAAGCTAAGGCAAAAGACCTGCAAAAGAAAGTCAGAGAAGAAAGAGCCAAAGCTAAAGGGAAGAAGAGAAAGAAAAGAGAAGGCTAAAGAAGAAGAAAGAAGAGAAGCCAAGAAGGAGAAGAAGGAAAGAAGAACCAAAGAAAGAGGAAGCTGAAGAGAGAGCCAAGCCAAGAATCAACCCTTTTATTCTATTCCTCTCAATTTCTCTTCTATTTTGCTACATTTAAATTCATAAACTCTTGCATTCTATTTTGAACTACATTTTGAGTAGATTTAAGTGTTCAAATTACATTGATAAAGATTAGTGAATAAATTCCATTTGCTCCCAGTGTTCGACCTCAGATACTTAGGTTTTCGAGTAATAAAAACTTCTTATTTGTTTTCAAGGCGATTTCACCTATACTACAACGTGGAATCCTTTATCTTTATAAAAACCATGATCTCGCCTTGTTGACATTAACCTATCCTGGGAATCCATTCCCGTAGTACAATAGGTTTCCAGATGTCCAAACCCAATGCCAGATGTCCTGTACGTCATCTGATGGCCTTACACTAGAACCCTATTTAGGTTTGAACCAAGTAAGGAAGGAAACCTACCTAGAATCAGATGTCTAACTTAGTTCCCAGACATCTTAAGCAAGTTTTCCAAACATCTGATACTTAGAACAGATGTCTGATGACCCTGTCAAAATCATAAATGATTCTGATTACGACCTATTTTGCCTTGGGTTCAACCCCAATGGCTATGGAAGCCTTCTAAGGTCTTCCAAAGCCTTCATAGGCCCTCTATAAATAGAGGAGGACCCTTGCCTTGGAAAAATACACCAAGACACACCCAAGCAACACATTTCCACATCTCTTGTGTCAAAAGAAGAAGAAGATCATCTAGAAGTGCTACTCTCCAAACCCTTGTCCACACTCTTGAGAGCTTCAGTTTCACTGCACTCCTACTCTCCCTCCGCGATTACTAGAGCGACGAAGTACCACCACATGGTTCACGTGCCCGCGTTGTCACGCCGACGCACTCCCACCAAAGGTAAGTTCCCTTACCTATAGTAGCTAGATTTAACCATATACTTCATGGATCTATAGGTTGTATTGTATTTAATCTTTGCTTGTGTTGAGTATTTGCTTTGTGAATTCCCGTCTCCATCGAGGGACAAAATACTCCTCGTGAAGAGGGGTGGTTTTAAGGTATGCTACCCTCGGGTATAAAGTAGTATGGTTGTATTGAGGTTGAACTACCCTCATTTTAAGTAGTTCGTTTAGTGGATTTGATCAACTTTGTCGATCGGGAAATCCTAACTTGAGAGGGTTAGGTGGTGGTTTCTACCCGATTTGGGTTTCCACCTAAAAATCACTTGTGCCTTTGTGTGATTACTTTTGTAAGATTGTTATTTATTTTAATTTCATATTTTATACGTCATACATATCTCACCCCTTCCCGTAGGGAATTACAATTGGTATCAGAGCATGTTCTTGCTATTTGGCATAACAACTAGCAAGAGATCTATGGAGGGAAGCAGTTCAACGATCAGGATTTCCGAGGGACAGTCCACGACCCGTTTGCCTTTCTTCGATGGGAGCAACTACTCCTATTGGAAGCTGCAGATGAAAAATTGGCTACAGGCCAACGACTTCACCATCTAGACCAGATGTGAGACACCGTTCGACAACACGAAGAGACCCGCCGAAGGATACTCACAGCAACATATTCGAGAGCTGTCTTTGAACGCGAAGACCATGAATGCCCTCTACTGAGTGCTCAGCCCAGAGGAGTTCAACAGAATCTGGCAGTGTGCCACTGCATACGAGATCTGACACACACTCGAGGTAACTCACGAGGGTACCTCTAAGGTAAAGACTTCTAAACTCAATTTACTTTCACAAGAATTTGAGTCTTTTTCTATGAAATCTAATGAGTCTTTAAGTGAGATGAACACTAGATTCATTCTCATAGTAAATAATATTAAGGCATTAGAAATGACCTTCATCAAAGGGGAGCTTCAAGGGAAGCTTCTTCGTTCCCTCAGATTGGAGTAGGAACAGAAGGTCACGGCCATCGAGGAGGCAAACAAGGTGGAGAGGCTCAACATGGAGGATCTCCTAGGTAATCTATTGGCCTACAAGACAAAGCTGAAGTAGAAGAAGAAGGATGCACTGGAGCCAAAACCGAAGAAGACCCTCACATTCAGAGCTGCGTCAGATAGTGAGGTAAGTTCTGATGACGAAGATTTTAAATTTTTACTTAAAAAGTTTTCCAAGTTTTGTAGGGAATCAAGGAAAGAAAAGGAGAAGGAGCAAGATAGCCCGAAACGTTGCTACCATTGCAACGAAAAGGGTCATCTTCGACCTGAGTGCCCTCTTCTCAAGAAGGAGAAGAAGAAGGGGAAGGAGAAGTATAAGAAGGCATTCCAAGCAACTTGGGATAACTCGAGCTTGGAGGAAGAAGAAGAAGAAAATCTCAAGAAGAAGAATGAAACTGCCTGCATGGGTTTCATGGCCATGGCAGGAGATAGCGAAAGCGACTCTAACAATGAGGTAAAATCTGAACTACAAGATGCATTTGATGAATTATTTGAAATCAGTAAGTCACTTAAGGTAGAAAATAAAGATATTAAAAAGAATCTTAGTTTTTTTAAAAATGAAAATGAAAGGTTAGAAATAAAACTCAAGGATCTGGAAGCTAGTCCTAAGGATAATAATTTATTATTAGAAAATAAAGACTTAATCAATGAAAATAGTAAATTGATTGAGGAAAACACAAGTTTAAAAATTAAAATTTCCAACTTAAAAACCAAGATGCATGCTATTAAAGATGAACTTGCATGTCTTAAGGAGAAATCAAATAATTTGATCAATAAAGTAGAAAATTTATCTAGCCCTAAGGTTGAGAAAGGATCTCCGTCAAAGAGACCCACTAACAAATCCGGATCCAAATTGACTTGGATACTGAAGAGACAAATAGAATCTTGTTTTGTAGGTTATAAAGATTTCAACATCCAAGATTGGACCTACAAGATGAAGAACGGTCAACACAAGTTGGGAGGACCAAGGAGTAGACCAAGGAAGAGGATGAGAAGACCGTCGAGACAGCGAACAAATGATCGAATTGCCACATGTTGACCGCCTAATTGGAGACCGACGTCGATGCCCAGACCTCCAAGCTACGGATGGGAGCCCCATCCGGTTTGGCATCCACCTCCATTTGGGCCATTCTATTGGCCATGGTAGGTGAGGTAAATTCTTTACCCTATCTTTTATTTTGTAACATCTAGATAGGGGGAGTCAAAAATTGATGAAGCTAATTGTCCATCTTTAAGGGGGAGTTTTAAAAATGACATAACTATATTGCCTTTAGAAAGAAGGAGGTAATAACATAGCTATCTTATTTTTATGAAAGGATGAAATTAGAAGAGCATGTTTTAAGGGGAAGTTTAGGAGAATTAAAATTGATAGAAACCTTTTTGATATTGTCAAAAAGGGGGAGAATTTTATGTATTATTTATGGTTTTGTCATCATAAAAAAGGGGGAGATTGTTGGTGCTATAGAACCACGATCATTTATTTTGATGATAACAAAACACTTGTTATTTAACATTTGCTTTTGAGTCCTAATTTTCAGGTCAAATTGCAAATGGAGACAAGTGTAGAGATGAAGTTCGAGCTCGCATCCATAGCGGATTGGAGGAGCTTGACGGAGAAGGAGCTTTGCAAGGAGCGAAAGCTTGAAGAAGGAAAGAGATGAAGAATAGGATAGATTTCCTTTCTTATTCATTGTACTTTGTTCTTTTGTTGCTCTTTATCTTTCTTAGATTACTTGTTAAAGAGCCTCAAAGAACCCTTAAAGTAGTCCAAGGAATACCTGCACAACCCTAGGATACTTAGGTTTTCTGTAGGGAACTTAGAAAACCAACATAGGATTCTGACAACCTAATCAGACGTCTAATCTGGAAATCAGACGTCTGATAGTGACTTCTAAGACATCTGACCATTGACTCATAGGTCCAATAACTTAGGCTGGATTTAGTTGGTTCTGTCTATTTAAATCAGACATCTTAGAAGATGTATGATGGTTGTGCCAGGCGTCCAATTAGTGGAACGTTGGCTAACAAAGTAAACGTTGAGGAAAATAACCGTTAGGCTTCTATCATATGTCCGTAGAGGAACCCAGATGTCTGATATGTGACCGTTGAGTCTCGTTGTGAGCCAAAATCACCTTTGTCAGATTTTCTAGCCATTAACCTATCTTGGGAATCCATTCTCATAGTACAATAGGTTTCCAGACGTCCAGACCAAGTGCTCAACGTCCTATACGTCATCTGATGGCCTTACACTAGAAACCTATTTAGGTTTGAACCAAGTTAGGAAGGAAACCCACCTAGAATCAGACGTCTGGCTTAGTTCCCAGACGATTTAAGCAAGTTTTCCAGATGTCTGATACCTGGAACAGACATCTGATGACCCTATCAGAATCATAAATGATTCTGATTATGGCCTATTTTGCCCTGGGTTCAACCCCAACGGCTGTGGAAGCCTTCTAAGGTCTTCCAAAGCCTTCATAAGCCCTCTATAAATAGATGAGGACCCTTGCCTTGGAAAAATACACCAAGACACACCCAAGCAACACATTTCCACATCTCTTGTGTCAAAAGAAGAAGAAGATCATTTAGAAGTGCTGCTCTCCAAACCTTTGTCCACACTCTTGAGAGCTCAGCTTCACTACATTCCCGCTCTCCCTCCACAATTACGAAAGCGATGAAGTGCCACCATGTGGTTTATGCACCCGCATCGTCACGTCGACGCACTGCCACCAAAGGGAAGTTCCCTTACCTATAGTAGCTAGATTTAACCATATACTTCATGGCTCTATAGGTTGTATTGTATTTTATCTTTGCTTGTGTTGGGTACCCGCTTTGTGAATTCCCGTCTCCATCGAGGGACAAAATACTCCTCATGAAGAGGGGTGGTTTTGAGGTATGCTACCCTTGGGTATAAAATAGCGTGGTTGTACTAAGGTTGAACTACCCTCGTTTTAGGTAGTTCATTTAGTGGATTTGATCGACTTTGTCGATCAAGAAATCCTAACTCGAGAGGGTTAGGTGGTGGTTTTTACCCGGTTTGGGTTTCCACCTAAAAATCACTTGTGCCTTTGTGTAATTGCTTTTGTGAGATTGTTATTTATTTTAATTCTGCATTTTATACGTCACACATATCTCACCCCCTCCCGTAGGGAATTACAGTACCCATCATATAACTTGTTGGTATGCATGCACATGTTCCTTTTCAGGTATAAAACTTCGGCAAAATCACAATAAAATAGGGGAAATTCTACCAAATTTTTAGTAGATTTTAACCCACTAATTAAATAAGTACTCCCTACTTGTACCTTTATAATGGATTATAATAACCCTAACTAACCTGGAAACTGGGGCCCTTGTGTTGTCACACCCATTAATCTACTCCCAAAATGTCGGAGGGTTAGTGGGGCATGACACCTCCAATGGAGTATTATGTTCATAATGTTGAGTCATACCTAATTTCCAATGTGACTTTTAGGATCAAGTGCTTCTATACTAGATTTCAACAAGAGTATAGATACATTAGTTGCTTCCTTTTTGGTAAAGGTTCTCCAACACATTTTGTTGGTTACGATTTCTTTTAATGAACTATAGTAGGTAGTTGGCCATGTGATTTTCTAGTATGATTTTTTTCCATGAAGTTAGCATTGGCTTCCCTTTCAATGATATGAAGTTATTTTCTTTCTGCCTAAGTAAATTCAATTTTATGCTTTTCTGGATTATTGACCATGCACTACAACAATCTGGACATTTGAAGTCAGTTTAAACCAATGCTAAAAAGTGACGACATAATTAGCATCGTTGTTTTGTTTTGCCATCGGTTGTAAAAAAAATTCGACGTTGAATTATCGTTGCCCTAACGGATGAATTGGAGCTTTTGCCATCGTTTTATAACTAACGGGATTTTTATTTCCCGTCATTTAGCATATAAGCGATGGGGTTTGTATATCACATTTTCTTGCGTTAATGCGCCACTTTTGGACTTTTGTCGTTGTTTAAATGTAAACACCGTCGCTTCAAAAAGCGATGGCATAAATATTTCTGCCGTTGCTTCTTAAATAAGCGACTACAAATAGCAATTTTTTAAAAAAATAAAAACTTAAATGTCATCGTTTTTTAGTATTTGCCATTGCTTATGGAGAGACGATGTAAAAAGTTCTACCGTCATTTCTGCAATAAGTAACAACAAATAACCACCGTTGTTTAAAAAAGAACAGTGCAATGTCGTCGGTTATTTAAAAAATCAATGGCCAAGGTAATGATTTTTTTTTTAAATTGTGAAAATTATGAGCAACGCCTGCCATTCTAAATATGAATTATTTAAAAGGATTTTTACATGAATGCCACTACAATCTTTGAAATTACTTAAATGCCATTCAATTCACAATATTTATAGATATGCCATTAAAAAAGTAGCGTCATTTTCATAATTACCACTTCGTCAGTCATAATCGTTAAACTTGAAAATTTTGGACTGAAATAGAATAAAAAATTATTTTTTAATCTTCAATTTTTTTTTGCCGTCAAATTTTATTTTTTTAATTTTCACCCCCTCCCCTCGCCAATTCACCTCTCTTCCTCCTCATCTCCACTCTCCAACCTTCGACCACCTCCTCCACCCCCGCTCTCCAACCTCCGACCACTCATCTCTGCCACCTCTCTAACCACCATCTCCTCTCAACCACTTCCTCTCTTCTTGAATATAACTAAGGGAGTAGAAACTTGCACCCAGCCCCCTTGCGAGAAGAGAGAAAATATGCGGAAGTCCCTACATGGGTTAGGCAATGCGCAAAAGCTTTGGGAAATCCCATCATAGTTTAGAGAATCCTTCAAAACTATGAGACACTATAAAAGATGCATAGAAATTACAAAATAACCCTCGAATGTTTAGAGGTCTACCATGCAACCCCCGCGTGAGAGAGGGGGTGGAGGAGGTGGTTGGAGGTTAGAGAGTGGGGGTGGAGGAGGTGGTCAGAGGTGAGGAGGAAGGGAGGTGAACTGGCGAGGGGAGGGGGGAGGGAGGGGGTAAAAATTAAAAAAATAAAATTTGATGACAAAAAAAATTTGAGGACTAAAAATAATTTTTTATTACATTTTAGTCCAAATTCGTTAAGTTTAACGGTTATGGTTGACAGAGTGGCAAATACAAAAACAGTGCTGGTTTTTCAATGGCATATCTATAAATATAGTGAATTGAATGGCAGTTAAGTAATTTCAAAAAATTTCAGTGGCATTCAAGTAAAAAGTCCTATTTAAAAACTAAAAAGTTTCGTAATACTATTATACTTAATAAACACCTATACAAAATGTCAAGAATGAAAAGAAGTTTTATATTACACAAAAATAAAGTATGATACAGGAGAAGTTTCATAATGAAATATTTACATATAAAAGGAAACATGTAATAATAAGAAAAAAAATGAAAATATCAAAGCACTACTGCTCGGATGCCACCAGCCCCACCTATGTTGTCGTCTCGTCTGTGGGTGGTGAGATTAGATGAAGATGGATGCTCTTACTGTCCCTTTTTTAAAAGAAGGGATATAAGCTGCTAAATCTTATCATCCGTCTTACTCATCACAGACTACATGACATCCACCTGATTCTTCATCTCTGCCTCTCTCTTTTCCCTCTCCTCCTCTCATCTCTGCAGTGTGTCGATCTTTTGCTTCAGCTGATCGACAACACTAGATGAGATGATCCCTTTCCACCCATACCAGCTGGACAAGGTGTGCACCCTCCCTATGCTACGAATGAAACCACCATGGTCCGATGGCATCACACTCTTCAATGCCTCTTCTGGATCTAGAGATTGTTGGACGCTGTCGAAGGTCTCATCATTGGAGGGATACACCAAGTGAACCATTCTCTCCTAAACGTATTAAAAATTATTATTATAATATATATCTACAAAGTTAAAAAGTTTTTGAATTTAGGAAACATACGTGTCTCTCCTGGTATGACTCATGAATTCACTTATGAGCACCCTCAGTTGCAGCCTTACTACGCATGACCTCGTAGATATTCATCCTACTCATCTCCCTCCCATCATGCAAAGCAGACTAAAAATATGAACATGATACAATTTTATTAAGATAATCTCTAAAGTAAATAATATTCAAGTGCGAAGTTGTTATAATAAACTTACATAATAGCTCTTGATCATCTTAATGCTTCTTCGACCCAAATAGTGGGTCTGTGCTAGAGCTTTGTCCCTATTGGCCTTATTTTTCCTTACTTGCTCCTGTAATTAAAGCATATATATATAAATTACTAAACAAATTGATTCTTTGTTATGAATTTAAGATATATGAAATTAATCTAGACATTTAGAATTAATTACTAACCTCTGCTTTAGGATCCAGCCAATGCTCACATGCCTTCTTCTAATGTTCAGGCATGACATCAAGAGGCAATTCTTCATTGCCTTCTCGGGCGACCTATCCGAGAAAAATTGAATACCAAATATAAAATGTTGGAAATAATATATGAAATCATGTACAAAATAAATATGTAAATGTTTAAAAACTTTTACTTTTCTCTTTGTCTTCGTCCTCCATTCTCTGTGGAGCTTGGCGGCGTGCTTAAGGATATATCGAGGGGCATTGGGGTCGTCACCTCAAGCGTAACTTACCTACATTTATTTTAGAAAAATATATTTATCTTACATAAAAGTAATTTTAAGATAAAGTTATAGAAGTGATATTTAAGATGGATGGAATTACCTCAAACTGTTAGAGGAGCTACCTCTTCAGCTTTGTGTGCACTTCCCTCCAGTCGAAGTAGCAAAGTGTCATGACGGACTTCACCATCGTTCCCACCCTACTGATGAAGTCTAGGTAATTCTCCACCTCCCCCGTGGTTCTAAGCCTGATCGTTATTATCAGGCCCTCGGGGATACATCGAAGTTCTAGATTCTTTGTCTTCCCTCGTCCTCTTCTTACTCTACCTGCGTAGACATTAATCATATTCATTATATATATCAAATATATAATAAGTTTTAAAATATAGAAGTAAATTACTTCTTAAAAGTATAGGAGTTCTTACTAGCACTTGTACCTGCCACACTTGGGTCCACGTGTACTAGGGATGTACTCTCAACCTGCTCATCCTCCCCCTTCTCCCCTCCTCTCCCTTCACCTCATCGTTCTCATCCTCGTCCTCATCCTCTAATGCCCACAACTCCGGTTGATACTCTAGATCAGTCGGTACTCGCTCGGTTCCCTTTTCCCTTCCCCCCCGCATATATGACATCATGAGATTGTGCTAGGTCCCTGAGTCGTAGAAAACATGACTGAGAGGGAGCCTGGTGCCGGGCGGGTGACTGAGCCTGGTGCTCGGGATAGGTAGACGGTTGTGTCTAAGAGGGACCCTTCTTATTGTCTCTTCTCTTAAAATCATTAATCTGCAACAACAAATAAATTAATACAGCTGAAAATAATATATAAAGCATTAATGCAAAAATAAACAATTACATAAAGTAAACCTATAATGAAACAAATACACAGTATAGAAATGCAAAAATATGAAATGCATAAGTAAAACAAAAATGAAACAAAGTAAAGAAATTGTTATTAACCTTAGATATCGACATCTATTGCATTTGAATCTATATGACCTTCTTCAGTTAATTCATGATATGCTTAAGATTATGCATCAAAACGATTGCACAGTACCGTTCATATTAGTATAACCCAACCTCTTTGGCAATTATCGGGGACGTAAAACACTTATGTTGCTTGACATTTCAATGTGAATGGTTCAGAAGATTGAAGAATTTGACAGTTACAATTTAAACTCAAGAAATTGTATTTCTTGTCAATTTTGAAACTAGTGCCCTCTTTAAAAATATCAAACTAATGACATTTAAATAGTACAACTCCGTGATCATATCTGAAGCTAATCTCCATAATTTCATTGATTTCATCGTAGTATCCATCTGGACTGATGGTAAGATCAGAATCAACAACTCCGGCTTGTTGTGTAACCTTTCTATCATCAATTTCTTTTATTCTGAATCTGAACTTATTTATATATACCTAGAGTGGTAATGTGCATAATGTAATGGTGTATCGGCAATTACATCAAAATCTGGTATCCATCGTGGGTCCTTATCTTCTTTCAATTGATTAACATGATTTTGAACCAATCCAAGAAGTCAAAATCAGATGTACTTGAATGAGATAATTGTTTGAATTCCTCGCAGAATGGATCAATCTCTGGAATTTGCTTTAAAATATATAGATGTGCCCAACGTTTGTCAATTTTCAAAATTGGCTTGTATTCTGTACGAAGAATTGACCTTCCTCTAATATCAAAAATCTACAAACATTCTTCATGATTGTCATTGCATTAATTCCCCCTCATAGTTACTTTGAAGTTGATTAAATTGATTATCTATTTCATTCATATACATGGAGATAAAATTTATATACTCCTCTATGAGATAACCTTCAACAATTGAACCTTTTGGCTTTCCCTTGTTCAAGACATAATGTTTTAGCTTTTTCAAAAAATGCTCCACAGGATACATCCATCTGAATTGTATAGGCCCACCGATTCTCGCTTCATTTGCAAGATGCAACAGGAGATGAACCATTACATCGAATTAGGCTAGGGGAAGAATTTGTTTCATTTTACAGAGAGTAATGACTATTTGTTTATCCTAGTGGTCTAGCATATCATTTTGTAGTGTCTTTGAACAAACAACTTTGAAAAATCTACTCATTTCTGTGAAAGAATCAACAACTAGCTCAGAATGTCTACTTTTCATAAACGTGCAAATCATGACAATGGATAACATGGGAGTCATGACTTTTCAAGCCAAATATCTTCTACTTTTCATTCACATAACGAGAAAGCTGTGACAAAAAACCATCTGGCACTCGAATGTCCTTTAAGAAGGAGAACAGTCTACTCTTCTGATCCTGATTTAGGCTATAAATAGCAGGTGGGAAGTATCCATCCACCTCATGAATATGCAACCCAGGACGTATCCCCAAACTTTTCATGTCTTTTCTTGTCTTCACCATGTCCTTTATATCATCGGTCAAATTTAATACGTCTAAGATATTATCCATTACATTCTTTTCGATGTGCATAACATCTAAATTACAACGTATTGTAAGATCTTTCCAATATGGCAACTCCATAAAAAAAATACTTTTCTTTCAAAACCCAAAAATTTTCAAGGTCGTCTGGCCTTGTTTCGATGGTCGACCCAACCATATCTCACCCATTTCTTGTAATCTCTCCATGATAACTTGACCCAAAAACTTGATAGAATCTATATTAAGTTTATTTTTTGGATTTTTCTTTGAATACTGACACGTCCTGCCATCAAATTTACCTCTAAACTTTGATGTTCGCCATCTATGTTTAATGGGTAGCAATTTACGATGCCCTAAGTAATAAAACTTCTTACTTTTTGGTAGTCACAGTTGATGAGTATCTTCCATACAGACTGGGCATTCGCCGAAAAGTCATTTATAGTCCACAACAGTGCTGCATGCATTGGTAGAATTCTCTCTTTTCTGCATCATAAATCTTCACGCCGGTGTACCACAACTATTTTAGTTCATCGATCATTTCCTTATTTTTGACCGGGGATTAATAGGGTCAACATTGTGAATGATGATCTCATACACAGCCAGGGAGGTAAGTTATAAGTGACCATTGCCACTGGCTATATAGAGTACAACAAGTACATACTCTTAAATGGATTAAATCCGTCGCTTGTAAGACCCAACCGTACGTTTCTTGCCTCTAAAGAAAATGACTTATTTCTTTCTTCAAATCTCTTCCACTCCTTTGAATTAGTAAGATGACATATTCTTCCGTCTTGACATTTAAAATCCTGGTTCCATGTCATCCACCTTGCAGTTTTAGTTGCTATAAAAAGATGTTGAAGCCTAGGTGTTAATGGAAAGTAACGAAGAACCTTCTCAGGTTGTTTCTTTTTACTCTCATGTTTACCTCTCTTATATCTCTCATGTCCACATCCGAGATAGTTACTCAAGTTTGTAAATTCATTTATAAATAGAATACAATCATTCGGACATGCATCGACCTTCCGATAGTCCAAATCAAGCTTGCGAATATGTTTCCTTACCTTGTATCATGAAGCTGAAAAGCCATTGGGGTTATTCAACAGCTTAGCAATAATTGAAATATTTTTAACATGAATTTAACACTTGCTCTGTTCATAACCTTAAGCTGAAACATCCTCAACAGAAATGACAACTTAGACATACTTCTAACCTCAGGAGCAATAGGATCCTCAACCGCCTTAACAGCATCATAAAATGAATCACAACTTCTTAATGGATCTTTCTCATCTATATTTATATCATCTCCTACTCTCATCTTGTTCAACATCTTATGTATTTATTCACCTCCAATATCAGCATTCTCTTCGTCAATCTCTTTGTCAACAGTCTTTTTATTGTTTCTGACTTCCTCAATAAAATCTTCTCCATGAGCAACCCAATTAGTGTAATGCTTCCATCAACCATTACAAATCATGTGCTCAAGCACAGTGTTACAATCATGCAAGGAACCATTCATACATCTTCTGCATGAGTGGAAGATCTTATCGAGTGTTCTCCTCACCTAAATATCATCCTATCATCATGAAAGGCTCAATCCAAGAGTGAAATTACTCAATTCTTATATCTCGTGTAATTTGAACTCCTTAATCCAATCCAAGATTTGTCCATGGTAACCTAAAATTTAATGTAAACAAACCACTAATTAGGAAGGGAAAGGAGTGAATGATGTGTATCTTAATTAAGATTTTCACTTTATAGCCCAACTTTGAAATTTTAGTCATAACTTAAGTTTACTTATTACATGTAACCTTTGTGCGGTGAAATTTCGGCAGCATCTTCTCGCATTTCTCTAGTATACCCCCCAATACTAACCTTAACTAAATTTCTTTTAGCACTCAGTTAAGGGTACCGCAGGAAACTAGATAAGATTAGTTGGTATACTGGAGAAGAGTAGGAAGAAGCAACCAAAATTTTACTGCACAAGGTTTCATGTAACAAGTAAACCTAAGTTGTAATCAAATCTTCAACGACCTTCTTTAGTTCAGTACTTCACCGAAATTAAAGTCGATCGAGACTTATAGCATGCTATATAGACAATGCATTGTGCACATAAGTGAGGTATACATACACGACTGCATTGTCCATATAACATGATCATAAGTCTCGACGGCGAGTAATTTGACACAATTTGACTCGAAAGACTTTTACCCTAGGGGTTAGAATTCCTAATGTTTGTCCTCGCATGCATTTATTTTTTTTAGCAAGTGTGTGTATATAAACAATAATCAATTTGAACATTAAAAAATTCTACAAAATTCGATAGAGTTTTTCCTTAAAATTTGAAGTTTTTCTATAAACTTGTATAGCAAAATAATACAACAACTACAAGTGGGCACACCCCATATTAAAAATGCATCACATTAAAAATCCAATCGAGAAGACTTATTACTCTACTAACCCTTTGCTAGCATGATAGTTATTTACGCTTCCAACAACTAAGAAATCTCCATCTCAAGACACCAAAAATATTAAAACACAATGAGATCTTAGGTGATTGTCATCTTTTCAACTTGGGCAATCATTTCAAAAAGGCTAATATCTTCCCACTTGAATTAGGCAAGTCTCTTCCAACTTGAGGTTGATTGCACGAAATTTATTTTGGGTCATTCTATAACTTAAATCTACATCACTAAGGTAATGACCAATGGCATCCTTCCAACACAAACAATTGATATTTGAAACCTGTTAATCTAACTATAACCAATTTTTTTTTTATGATTATACCTTATTTTGTCAACAAACGAACAAAGGCTCCATAGTAGTTTGTTTTGGAGCACAAATTGAAATGATGAATTAGTGAAGGGAAGCTCAACATGTCGACTACTTGACTGTAGATGTTGAGATCTTGCTGAATAGATCTTGACATGCCATCCAATAGTTTTCATATTTTTATTTTTAACGTTTGCTTTGCATCTTTCTACTCTTGTTTGATCCCCCATTCTGTCCTCATGCTTTTCCTAGTATTCTAATATAGGGTAAGATGATAGTGCTAGGTGGTTTGGCTTTCCTAAGAGATGCCAATTATTTCTCTAATACTAACCTAACCAATTTGATCATTTAAAAAATTTCAAAAAAATTCAACAAAATTTTTCGTTAAATTTTGAAGTTTTTCTATAAACCTACATATTAAAATAAAAGTGGGTACACCCCACATTCAAAATAATTTTAATCAAACAAATGGGTACACCCCACATTCAAAATAAAGTATACAAGTGAGCACACCCCACATCCATTCATTTAAATAAAAAGTAATATGTGGGCTTACCCTACATCTAGCAAAAACATATAATATCATTAAATTAAATTAAAAACATTAAAATTATATCTCTAACTGCAACAACCTTCGAGTGTGCCTATCACTGATAACTTGTAATTTCAAAAATAAAAGGAATTAAATAACACATTATTATCTTATTAAAATATTATAAATAAATAAATAAAAAGTGTAGTGAGTAAGAATAACATATTTTTAACATGTGTGCATGATGAGTTTTACGTTTTACTGTTTCTAATGTATAGAAAATGCCAGTAAAAGTTTAGGTTTCTTATTTAGTTAGAAATAAAAATCTAAACTGAAAACCCAAATAGAACCCTCTCCTTTCCGCTTTCCTAGTTTCATCTTCTTTCTTTCTTTACTTTCTTAATGTTTAAATCTATCTTTTCAACGCTTTTGATTAAATCACACTTGATGTATCTAGCATATGTAGCATAGATTTAAGTACATAAATGAGCTACATCTTCAACTTTAAGTAAAAATGTGTGAGATGTCATGGGTAGGGCTACTAATTGAATCACACTTTGATTTAATCTGATTCTACTTGGATTTGATAATAATTTGAATATTCAATTTGATTTAATCAAAATAAATTGAATATGAATCATATTTTCTATTTGAACCTCCAATCCATGTTCTATCATCCCTATTTGACTCTTGATCCCCTGTCAGCAACCAATCCTTTCATAGAGGCTTCCCACTCCCAAAATTGGATTACAAAAGAGCCATGGTGTATGCTTGTTTCTCAATCAAAGTCGATTATGAGCCCTATATGGAACACAATATATGGATATAAGTATAGTACATGTACAGAGAAGTAAGTGAACAAGGCCCTACTTCGATAAGAAGGGTTAGGATAGGGTTTCAAGTTTTGGGGAAGCACAATTCCTTCTCCAATGGATATGCATTGACCAGTAAGAAAAGGGATAGATTTTCTTATTAAATATGTAAGTTCGAAACATAGGATTGGTTCGAAGCGAAGTCTATTTATCTATCATGAATGAATTGATAATTAGGCTAGTAAACAGTATTATTCGAGGCTTCAAAATAAACTCATAGCCCACTTTTATATTGGTAGGATGCAACTTGACCACATAGATGGGAATCACCAGGTTTAAGGACATATAATAATAGGTCTCTATCATAATACATCGTCATATATAGAATCTAGCATCAATCCAAAAATTATCCAAGAATGAGTTTATCCACATTAATTCGTAGGTTGTATGGGTCACAGCCTTATAGTCGATTTTCACACTTCAGTGTGGCACAATGAACTTTTTTTACTCCTTTACTAGGTAATGGATTTTCCAAGAAGGGCACTATAGCCTATATTAGCTATCAATCCCCATGGGTGATCTTGCATAATCAATATCAAAAGAAGCACGTATATTCTAGTGATCACGCATCTCAATGAAGAGATTTTTGCTTAGTGATCCTTGCAAATATTTCAAAACAAGATAAACAACATACCAATAACTATATATAACAAGCCTTCGATCTCCATAAATTAACTTGTATGATTAACAACAAAACTAGCATTAGGCCTAGTAACATGAGAAAGTAGCCTCTCAACAATATATCTATGAAACCCAAGATTATTAAACTTTAGATCTTGGCCATGAAAACTAACCTTGGAATCCATTGGCATGATAGAAAGTTTTACCTCAAGAAGACTAATTCTTTCAACAATCTAGAGAACGTATTAGCCACAAGACATGACTAGACTTGTAGAACTTCAAATAACCTCTATTCTAAAAAAATATTACAGTTAACTAAGTTTTTAGTCATAAAGATCTTTTGAAGGAATGGTTTGTCTCCTAATTCCTACACCATCTATCTCCTATAAAAATCTTATTATCATCATAAATAATAAGAATTTTTTTACCAATTTTCTTGCATGTAATAAAAGTAGAATGAGGGCCACAGGGACTGATCCAACCCAAAATTTTTCTTCTCAACTCAAAGGAGGGTCAGAGGAGAGGAGGAACATAGGAGGATATGAGGAGGAGGAGGGGGTGGGGCGGTAGGAGAGGAGGAGGATAGGAGGAGGAGACGAGGAGGAGGAAAGTAGGAGGTGGTGGGGAGGAGGAGGAGGGGGTGATGATAATACCATCGTTCATCATAAATTACTTAAATTTGTTAGAATCAAGTATTAAATGCTCCTTAATGATCAGCTGAGGATCGTTATTTCGTGTTGTATTGATTTGAGAAGACATAGAAAGAAGGGTTAATAATTGTGCCATCTTAACATCCAATCACAAATGCAGATTAACCAAGGGGTTAATCAGTGGTTAATTCAAGATCCAATGAACTTAAAAAGGACAAGAAGTGGACACAGAATGATTGAATCAGGATTTCATGCATTTTGAGGATTAAAATATTATTAAAAATCCCAATTATCAACCTTATTTAAATTGGAAGGGTTCTGCTAGAGATAAATTCAATCTAAACCTCTTAAAAATTATTGGAAAATATTCAAAGAGGTTTAGTACCTTCACTTTGACCATCTGAACCCATTTTGACCAAAAATAGAGATTCAGATAGGAATTTACCTAATTTGTACTTTTTTGCAATTTACCCAGACAAACATGGTCAAAACCAAAATCTAAGTTCACCATTAGATTCCTTGAGTCCAAATTAGGTTAACACCCAAATTTAGGCCCAATCAGAGTCCATCTTGAGCTAGTTTGCAATTCAATCCCCAACTCTCTATTCATTTGAAATAAACCCTTAACTTTGAGGTTTTTCTCACCAAAATGCCCCTAAGTTTTAATCTTCTTTACAATCAGGTCCATAATGCCAAACCCCTCTTCTTTCCTAAATACACATAGTAGGGTTTTCAAACCCAAAAGCAAGTTGACTTTAAAGGAGGAAATCAGCTTGGAATCTTCACCAAATCCAACCAAAGTTGATGGGATTGGTGTTGGGAAATCATTAAACTAGGTATTGAATCCTGATTTGGAACAAGAAGCTCTAGTGAGCTCAAAATTTCCTAAATCAAGAGTTTCTAAAATTAGGAATCCAACGTGTAAATTCTTTGAAATTGGCATCCAAATTGAGCTCTATATAAGCTCTGCCATGTTCCTAACTCAAGATTACCCAGGTTTACGACCAAAAATCCTCTTCTCTTCCTTCTCTGGCCAGTTCCAACCTTGGCTCCAGCAACACCCTTCAACCTCCTTCCTTTGGCCTCCCAACAATCAAATTGAGAGGCACAATATGTTTCCTTCTCTCTTCCGTTCCTCACCGGACAAAGCTGAAGTTCTAATCCTCTTCTTCCTCACCGTACCCCCCTCACTGGAGGATTCTTCTCCCCCATTTCTAGCAAGGCACGCTAACACGAGTCTCTCTCTATTTTGTCTAGTAGGCTAGCTATTCCTACTTCCCTTCTTCCCTAAATTACTCTTAGGACCTTAGAACCTAGTTTCGATTGCGAACACTCCCTCTCCGTCTTTGTATTAGGGATAGCATGATAACACTAGGTAAGGGTGTGACTCCCTAGAATTTGCATAATTTTGATAAGATTGCTTCAAGCAGAAAGAAACAATAGATGGAAATCATGAATTTTGAATTTCTGTTGCCGGCAGATAAAGAAGAGTGGCAATACATTCAAAATGAATATTTAAGAAGCTTACAGCAAGGCAAGGGAAAATATAGAGAAAATGAGAAAACTACAAATGACTGACCTCTCATACATTAGATCCAAGCGCAAAAAATCCTACCGATGACAAGTGACATGTATAGAGTGGAGAATCTGGGAGGAAATATGGGTTGGACATGACACAAGATTAAGAGAAATATGAGGTAGACATGGTCGGAAGGAAATTTGGGATAGAGATGAGAGCAGTATCAGGGATAGCATGATAACACTAGGTGAGGGTGTGACTCCGTAGAATTTGCATAATTTTGATAAGGCTGCTTCAAGCAGAAAGAAACAACAGAAGGAAATCATGAATTTTGACTTTCTGCTGCTGCGGTAGATAAAGAAGAGTGACAATACATTCAAAATGAATATTTAAGATGCTTACAGCAATGCAAGGGAAAATATAGAGAAAATGTGAAAACTACAAATGACTGACCTCTCATACATTGGAGCCAAGCACGAAAAATCCTACTGACGGCAAGTGACATGTATAGAGTGGAGAATCTGGGAGGAAATATGGGGTAGACATGACACAAGTATCAAAGAAATATGGGGTAGACATGGTCAGAAGGAATTTTGGGATAGACATGAGAGTAGTATCAGGGATAGCATCATAACACTGGGTAAGGATGTGACTTCGTAGAATTTGAATAATTTGATAAGGCTAATTCAAGTAGAAAGAAACAACAGAAGGAAATCATGAATTTTGAATTTCTGCTGCTAGCAGATAAAGAAAAGTGGCAATACATTCAGAATGAATATTTAAGATGCTTACAACAAGGCAAGGGAGGTTCTAGAGAAAATGAGAAAACTACAAATGACTGACCTCTCATACATTGAAGCCAAGCACGAAAATTTCTACCAACGGCAGGTGACATGTATGGAGTGGAGAATCCGATAGGAAATATGGGGTAGACATGGTCTGAAGGAAATTTGGGATAGACATGAGAGAAGCATCATGGATAGCATGATAACATTGGGTAAGGGTGTGACTCCGTAGAATTTGCATAATTTTGATAAGGTTGCTTCAAGCAGAAATAAACCACAGGATAAAGTCATCTACTTTTAATTTTTGTCATTGGTAGTTATAGAAGAGGAGCCAGTATCCAATGCAAACGATGTATGAGTAAAGATATGAACGAGAATAGGAGACAAAGAGAATGAACCAAAAAATGAATGCATGATAGATGGTTAATGAAGGAAAATTGTAAGATATAACCATGCCAAAAGTGGTAAAGAGTACAAATTTTTTCATTGCATAGAAATAGAACTGAGTAGATCTGACAATTTTAGAACAGAAGCCTATGCAAAGTACACATCAATGTGTATACCTGTCGTCGGCAGATGCGTATACATCATGCTCCTACTATCGGCATGGGAAGTTATCTTGAAAAAGGCAACAGGTATCTACACGTCCGCATTTACACCTGCGGCTAGCATCCCTACATATGCCACAAACCTGATTCTGACATATGACGTTCCCAACATATGGCAACATGATTAACATTAAAGAAGGAACATCTTCATATGCCACATAACTGCAATGTAGCCACTCATTCCATATTCGTGTAACAAGGCTAACGTAGGTCAACATTCTAGCACAGCTCCTATATCTTACGCAGAAAGATGCATGGGAATGTGGGATGAGCTATTCAAAACATGTGGGAACTTAAGAGGCACATGTATAAGTCCATATGGGACTCCATGTAGGATGGGTACAATTATGGGTGCTAAAGTGATTAAGTGTACAATTTTCCAAATATTTATATAAATTGTTAGCAACTTTTTAAACAAAAATATTAATTGTTAAATTTTAAAATCATAAGATTTCTTACGGTACTCTTCGACTCCTTCCTCCAACCACGGTGGATCTTGCTTGCATGCTTTAGCATATACTTGGGCACATTCGGATTGGGCCGCCAACCAAATATCCTGTATAAATGGGAAATTATTATAAATATTATATTAATAAATTCTAATTAAGGTTTATAATATGGATAGAGGAAGTATATTCACTTGTAGCTCATGAATAAGTGTCGCCTTCAACTCCTTTGAAACTTTCCTCTAGCCGAAGCATGAAAGTGGCACGATCGACTTCGTAAGCATCGCCAACCTACTAATGACCTTCAGGTATTTCTTTGCTTTCCCCGAAGGATTAATCTCAACTGGGGTCCTAGTGCCTCGTGGTAATCTATCTAGGTCCTAATTACGTGTTGGACCCCTTTGATGTATACACATCCATTTAGGTCAAAATTCCTAGTTATGCATGTTCTTAAGCTTATAGATGCATTCCATATTATAAGTATTGCATAGCATGCATCATTCCACATTTAGGACAGATTGTATAGATCAAAGGTTAATTTGCTCCTTTTTGTGGCTAGGAGAGGAGATTTATTTCGAGGCCTCTGATTGACGATCCAACCATACGAATCTGATTAGGACGATGATCGAAGTCCAACGCCGCCAAAATTGCCTTGATCGGAGTCTCGTATCACCTTATGCAGTCAGAGGAAAATCAACAGCCAAGGGGTAAGGTGACGCAAATTTGAACCTTAGATACCAAATCTGACCACACAGATGGATCCAGATCAATGATCGCAATCCAACGGGACAAAAATTGATTCAATCCGATGTCCGTGGCGCCACCTACAAGCATTTAAAGATGAACAGTCCAGATGGTGCCATGTGGCATCATCCAGATCGCTCAACATCACCCGCTTTTCTTCAAAGGCTCCTTCTACGCACGATCTTAGCTGTTGCATGAAAGTCTAACGACCATGATCGCATGGCTACAGGGAATTCCTCAACTCAACACTTTAGCTCCCTTAGCGCAATGGTCGAAGGAGGTGCTCCCATGCCATGAGCATAGGTTAGATCCCCACCCATGGGATTTATGTGCACAGCTATAAGCTTCGGTCGATTAGAGCCATGCAATCCTCTTCGAACAACAGCGACTTCTCCATGTGGCCGCACGGATGGCCAGCTGCGCAGGGTCACGTGATCACATGGGGATGAACTCACCATCATACATGGGGCTACGACGTGATCTGATGATGCGATCCGTGGTCTCTCCTCAACCGTGCAATTCAAATCGAACGACTACCATTGGATCATGCGCATGTTTAGTGTGATTTCAAAGCACAGACACCAGCGAGCATGTGAGTTGCCTTCAGCAACATTTAAAGCAGAGCTACAGCAACGATTTTAAATGTCACTATTGATCCATGATCTTATTTTGCCACTTCTCGATTATGAAAGGACCACTACCCCTCCCATTCTTCATCTCTTCCTCTTCTTCCCACACCTCCTCCAAAGCTTTATGGAGCTGGTCCCAAGTTCAAGATACTCTTTAAAGTAGAAAAGTAAAATATTTTCCCCCTTCTCACCCTCCTTCATGGAGCATCCCGTGGCCATCCTCTCACCCCAATTTGGAAGCAGATCCTCATCGCGACGCCATCTTGCCCCACCCTCCATCCTCCAACTCCAATCTTCTTCCTCCAAGCTCACACCACCTTCGTCCAGGTGCCATCAAAGTGAGTCATCCTCTAAGTAGCTGTCGAGGGGGATTCTTCTCAACTCATTCTATCTTTCTTTTTTTTGAAAAGAACTCATTCTATCTTTTATTTCTTTCTAGTGTAGTCTTATATTTTGAGATTAGTTGTAATAGACTCTGGTTAGATATATAGTGATATTCTCTCTCTCTCTTATTTTACAAGTAAATTAGCTAGATATTATCGACCTAATCTCCTGCCTTATAAAATACCAAAAAAATCACAAAAGATAAAAACATCAAAAACAAATAAAACCAAATGCGGATTTCTATAAACCAAACTTCACCTCCTCGTGTTCGACCCAAGGCTCACCTTGAGCTTCGATAATTTTATTTAGTAGCGATATTTTGCAACTACGATGACGGGTTTTGTATAACTCCAATTTTTCTAACAAAAATTACTCTCATTATTTTGGTGTCGTTGCCAAGGAGGCAACGCTCTTTGGTTTTTCCACGTTTTTCGCCTTACCTAACATTTATCTCACTTTTTCTCAAAATTTGCTGTGATTGCAGGTACTCTTTCGAGGCAGGCTAAAGCGGTTAGATTGGAGAAAAGTGCTGATGAAGGTTCTATAAGTGTATCCCCACCACCCACCCCCTAGATTTCATTTCATCACCTAACAACTCAAACCCTGATTAACCTACGAGCTTGCATAAACCCTAGGTTAGTCCTGGTTGTTTGATTATCACTTCACTCACCTCACCTACCCGCATAAATTAAAAATACAAAAAAATACTCTTCTCTTCTTGTGGGATTAAGCTAAAAGTTACACACCTTATACACCCACACACCCAAGGCACCTCACCTTGATCTGATTTAATCACTTAACCAGGAATCCGACCTGAGGACTCGGTACACCTGCACGGCTTATACAAATAAGAGATTAGAAACATATTAGGCTAATTACCCTTGTGTGCCTTAATAGATTGTGCATCAGGCCACTTGTTTGAATTATTTGGGCTGCACCACTTTAATTAAAATTTGATTCATTCGGTAGCTTGCTCTCTAGGGTTGATTTTTAGGGTTGGACCAGGAACTCCACATTATTTCTGATTTTTAAAGGAATATATCATCACAGGTGTTTTCAAAAGTTGGAGTGTTCCAATGAACTTTCATTGAATATACCTAAAGATTAAACCCTAAAAGCTACTAAGCAAGATTTAAACTTTAATTCTACCACATCTTTAATAATCTTGCTTAAAAGCCTTGGTTGTGCACGCACACACATATTAATCGATTTTTAAGGGCACATCCCATCTAAAGGGCCCATCACAATCCAAGAGCACAATCATCCCAAGCCTAATTAAAACTGAGTAGATGTTGACCTTAAGGATTAACTTGCTCTTTAGGACTCCAATTGAGATTGTTTTCAATTAACCTTCTTCTACCGGTCCATCTGATGTCTGGCTAGGGGAGTACTGCTAAACGATCGCGATTGGGGGGATATCAAAGGAACTGGAGGCCCAAGCCAAAGGAGGTACCTTCTCCCCAATCCCTCCCTATAACTGGTTGGATTGACCGAATAGAAGTAGACCAAATTGTTTCTTTCATCTCAAGATGGGTTATGAGAGTTTGTAGGTCTTTAGGCTACCAACTTAAGGGCAGGTTTGGTTTGCTTGTACTGTAGGGCAGCTTTCTCTCTTCTGTCTTCCCTCCTACTTCACCATGTATTCTTCCACACCACACTCGCATTTCCACTCCTACCCTCCTACCACCACTTATCCCCAAGATGACTACTATTCCTACCCGATTTATGACTACCCATCCACTAGTTGGGATAACATTGATTGCCGCTATGATTCTGGACCTCAGTGTCTAGGGCCTAACCCTGAACAACAAGATTGTGATTATTATCCTTCTCACGCCTACACCGAGTATAGATCTTCACCCTTTAATGAACAACCCAACATGATCTATAACAAAGAAGGATGTGATAATTATAACACATATCCTCCCCTAAATTATGCTGAACATAGGTCACCACCCTTCTTTGAACAACCTGAAATGACCTATTATCAAGAAGGACCCCTAGAACCACAATATCTTGACTCCCCTAGTTTTAACCTAAACCCACCCAACCCTAAACTGAATCATTCGGTTCAGGTAAACCTGGTCCAAGATAGGGTGTTGGCTAACTTGAGTAACACCATATGATCTTTGGAAACCCAGCCAACACCCTACACTAAAACATTGGAGCCTATGATCAAAATGATCGATGACCTTAATAGTTCCTTATTGAATTGGCTCCAAGATGTTGAGGATAAGGGCCTGGGTGAGTTTTTGCTTTGGAAATTGTCGAGATTGAGGATGAAATTCATGGTTGCCTTAGTCCAATCTTAGGATGATTCTCAGGATGAACCCCCTTCAAGAGAACCAATGTTAGAACCTGCTCAGGCGCCCGTTGGGGGGACACATTTTATGAAATCGGGGATAACCAAGTTGGTCTCGAGCAACCCATTAAGGATGAACTAATTTTCTCACTCGAGATCCTCGAGCTAAGGAATAAGGAAAAATATGTCTCCATGGATCGAGAAATGATAGATGATTTTGAGACATATATAAATGAGGATCAAGAATTCTTTGATTCTAACAGTGAAGAATCTTTAGGTGAAGTCTCACTTGAGCTTAAGGAGAATGATTTTAGTGAGACAAATGGGCCTGAGGAATCTGATGAATTATTTGATGGCCCAGTAATTGATGATTTGATTCTTCTGGGGTTGACATGGAGGATTCAAATCCAGATTTATTGGATGATTCAATCAATAACCCCATTCCTCAACCAAACCTCAAAGAATATAATGATGATCTTGAAATCGCCAAACCCAAGTCAATCCTAATTTAGTCACAGTTATTGGACTTGGATAATTTAGATGGAATGAATAACATGCTGGAGATCCCGGAATCTAACATTATGATTGTGGAGAATAGGAGTATGGAAATGAAAATCTGGAAGGCTAATTCTGGGGGAAATAGAGTTCTTGATTTAAGGGTTCCTTTGTGTCTGAAACCACAAACTTTTTACCAGGACCCTTATGATATTTTTATGGATATGACACCCAAATGCAAAATAATTGATTATCTTTTTAAGCTAAACTCTAAGTGGACATCTGAACCTATTGAACTAGATCTACCCATTGTTTGACATTTTAGACTTGGGTTGCACACCACAAAACCGTACGCCTGGCCCCGCATGCACAATGATCTCTAGTTCAGGGTGATTTTCATCCAGAGCCTTAGAACCAGTCGACCTTGGGGCATGGGTTTGCATCATAATCTGGTCCACATCTGTGGACACCTGCTGACGGCCCTAAGATTAATCTTCTTATTCTGATCCTTACCTGCACATCTCAGTTCTTAATTTCTTCTCTTTATTTGTATAATATGCCTAGTTGAAGCAATAAACTTAGCATGTGTGTATACTTCACTTTCTCTATGGAGCTAACCAGATTTTCATGAAATTCAGGTGATATTCTATTTATTCCGCCCTTGTCATGTCTTTATTTTACAATGAGGAAATTGCATCAGTTAGGCATGGGGGGGTGGATACTTAATAATCATGAAAATATTTTGTTAACTCTATAGAATTTCTTTTATTTAAAAAAAATTAGGAGAAGAGAACTTAGGCATTATGAGTTATTAACTTTAGGAAATGATACAATAGGACTGAACACTTAGACTCTTTAGGTCTTAAGGCTTAATTATCCCGGGTGTCCACTAAAATATGGACTTGTTTCTCAAGTTGCCACATTAATTTTATTTTAATTTGGCTAATAAATTGGGGAGATAAGTACACAACTTATCAACCCATCCTATAATTTGAGGGGGCTTTGAGTCTAAAGCATCTACACAGTATTTGCATTGACTCACTTTTCGATGATTTTTATGGAAATTAGGTAGCTAATGAACTTTCTAGGGTAGTATGGCTGGTAAGTTGTCGTGGGTAACAACCCAGTGGTCGATTGTCCGGAACCCAACAACACGACACCTTTAGGTAAATCTTAGATCACGAAAGCCACTTACTCAGAAAAAGAAAAAATATATATATAAATACTCAAAAAAAGAGAAAAAAATTAGGAAAAAAATAGAAAAATGAAAAAAAAAAGGCCACACTTCACCGCATGAGTATGGCTGGCAAGTTGCCTTGGGTTGGATGCCCCATTGGCCATTTGTCCAGAGCCTAGCTCACAAAAATGCACAAATAATTCCCAAAACTCTTAGGGAAGAAGCAGAGAAGTAGAATAAATTGGGTAGATTTACACAGGGTTCACCCTTGTGTTGACCCCATATAAAAAATAGAAAACACTAGGGAGAAAGCTACTAGTTGAACAGATACACCTTTAGGTAGAAATTCTTCTTAAGGTCACCTAGGGTTGTAAAACCTGACATTTGTTCTAATGGTCGCTTAGTGAGTCTATCACTTTTCACAAGATGCCTAGAACTTAAAGTTCTTTTCGAGTCTTGGGTGGTTTAGTAGCCGTAAAAAGATGCCCCAAAACTCTAAACTCAAAAAAAATCCAAAAAAAATAGAAAAGATGAAAAAGAAAGAAAAAATGGATTTGTTTTTGCACAGAATAAGGCGAAGACTTGGGCGGTCTGCATTTTGGCAGGTTCCCAGGCACTGTTGAGTCTTCGTAGTTCAGGATCTTAGTTGAAATTTCCTTTTGCTAATAAACAACTAATGCCTTAGTGATCGAGTCGTAATTCTACTTTTATATATAGCATTTAGTCTAGTTTTGCTAGGGACTAGCAAAAGATAGGCATGAGGGTATGATGTATATACATCCATTTAGGTTAAAATATCTATTTATGCATGTTCCTAAGCTTATAGATGCATTCCATATTATAAATATTGCATAGCATGCATCATTCTACATTTAGGATAGATTGTATAAATCAAAGGTTTATTTGCTCCTTTTTGTGGCCAAGAGAGAGGGAGATTTATTTTGGGGTCTCGAATTGACGATCCAACCATACGGATCTGATCAGGATGATGATCGGAGTCCAATGCCTCTGAAATTGCCTTGATCAGAGTCCCGTAGCACCTTATGTTGTCCGAGGAAGATCAACATCCAAGGAGTAAAGTGATGCAAATTCGAACCTCAGATGCCAAATCCAACCGCATGGATGGATCTGGATCAATGATCACAGTCCAACGACGCAAAATTAGTCCAATCCAACATCCGCGGCGCCAGCTACAACATTTAAAGATGAACGGTCCAAATGGTGCCATGTGGCACCATCTGAAGCGCTCAATATCGCCTGCCCTCCTTCGAAGGCTCCTACGACATGCTATCTCAACCGTTGGATGAAAATCCAACAGCTATGATCGCATGACCACTGGCTATAGGGAATTCCTCAACTTAACACTTTAGCTCCCTTGGCGTAATGGTCGAAGGAGGTGCTCCCAAGCCATAGGGGCAGGTTCGATCCCCACCCATGGGATTTATGTGCACAGCTACGAGCTTTGATCGATTAGAGAAGCGTGATCCTCATTAAATGGCAGCAACTTCTCCAAGTGGCCTCACAGATGGCCAGTAGCGCAGGCATGTGCGATCACTCACAGATGAACGTGCAATCGTACACGGGGCTGTGACTTGATCTGATGGCACGATCTGTTGCCTCTCCTTAGCTGTGCAATTCAAATTGAATGACTACCATTGGATCATGCCCGTGCTCAGTGCGATTTCAAAGCGTGGAGACCAGCGAGCGCATGAGTTGCCTTCAACGACGTTTGAGGGGGAGCTACAGCGATGATTTGAAATGTCACTATTGACTTGTGATCTTATTTTGCCTCCTCTCCTCCACTATAACAGAACCACTACCCCTCTCATTCTTCTTCATCTCTTCCTCTTCTTGTCACACCTCCACCAAAGCTCTAAGGAGCTGGTCCCAAGCCTGGGATGCTCCTTAGAGCAGAAAAGTAAACTAGTGTTCTACTTCTCACCTTCCGTGAAGCATCCCATGATTGTCCTCTTACCCCAATCCTGAAGTAAAACCTCACCTCAACACCGTCTTGCCCCACCCCCATCCTCCGGCTCCGTTCCTCTTCCTCTAGCTTCTCACCACCTTCGTCCAGGCACAGTCAAAGCGAGTCATCCTCCAAGCAACCATCGAGGGGGATTCTTCTCAACTCATTCTATCTTTTATCACTTTCTAGTGTAGTCTTGTATTTTGAGATTAGTTGTAATAGACTTTGGTTAGATATATAGTGATATTCTCTCCCTCTCTCTCTCTCCCTCTCTCTTTTTCTCTTCTTTTGCAAGTAGATTAGCTAGATATTATCGACCTGATCTCTTGGCTTATAAAATACCAAAAAAATCATAAAAGATAAAAACACCAGAAATAAATAAAAGCAAATACAATTTCTATAAACCAAATGTTTGCCTCCCCGTGTTTGACTCGAGGCTCACATTAAGCTTCGGTAATTTTATTTAGTAGCGATATTTTGTGACTACGACGTTGAGTTTTCTATAACTCCAATTTTTCTTGCAAAAATTATGCTCAAAACCCTTATTTTCTTAATTGAAAATAGATTACATCATATTATCATTAAATTAAGTAGAAGTTAATGTTAAGAAACATAAACTTAAATTAAAAAAAGAACATAAATTTTACCAGCACCGGTGCCTACCTTAGTCTCAATAGGTGCAAATGTGCCTGCATCAATTGTAGCAAGCATGTTCTGCTATACCTCTCCACCCTCCTACTATACCTCCTCATCCTCCTACTGTACCTCCTCTCCCTCTTCTCCACCAGCCTCATCCTCATCATCGACAAGCTTGCAAACAAAATAAGTAGTAGGAGGAAGCTGGGTAGGAAGAACTGGGGCCTTACCCCTCCCCTAAAGGTGATGCACCTAGGAAAGAGTATGTGGGGGTATGAATTGCGATCTAGGAGGAGGATGCCTATACAACCTATACCTAGAGTTGGGGACATAGTAGGTGCTAGGGATACCTTGCAATGGGATGGGGATATACTAGGAGGGTAATGGGGTGGTCTGGGTCTGTGGTGGAGGCTAGGAAACAGGTGAAGGCTGTAAGATTGGAGGTTGAGTCTGGGCCTCTTCCATGATCGGTGCCTCCTAATTCTCCCTAGAAGCCTTCTTTTTTAACTTCATTTGCACATCAAATTATAATTAATTAGTGATAAATATAAAAAAATACTAAAAATTTTGGTAGAGTTTCATCTATATTATTTAATTTTTCCCAAATCCTATATTCAGGAGAGGATATATAATAATAGAATTATAAACATGCAATAAGAATTTGTGGGCACACCCACATTCATTCACACATGTATTAATAGTGAAATGCAATATGAAAGTAAACAATTAAATTAAGAAACATATTGTAGCTTTCAAAATCCAAGTTTTCAAGTGGGTAATTACTATGGCTTGTTTTAATAATTGAAGTTATCTTTTAGCTTCAGGATCTTTAAGAACTATGTCTTGGTTCTTTCCTAATGAATGGACTTCAAGGACTTAACTTGTAAAGTGTTTACATGCAAAATCATGTTTTAAAATACTTCGTCATAGTATAATCGAAATCACACGAAAACAAATACAATTTATAGTCGAATTTTGAAGTCCGAGGTCGAACGTAGGGAGCAAGTATAGCAATTAATTCTCAAGATCATAATTTAAGCACAAGATAACAATATTTAATGAGAAATTCAAGCAATAATGATGTATGTATAAGAGTAAATGTCAATGATGCAAAAAGATTAGGGTAAAATGGTGATTTGAATCACCAATTACCCTAATTACAATAATAACAAATATTTGAGTAGTATCGAGCAAGTTTAATCAACGCAAGCCAAATGCACAATGCATTATCAGAGATATTAGACGACAAGGCTCCAGATCAAATGGCTTAAATGTTCAGATGCTACAGTGCAAAGGCACTATCCTCAGCCCTTCTTCATCTTCTCTAATCTTCTTCCTTTTCTTTTTCCTTTCTTACGCACAAGGCACAGCACAGAGGCACGATTGCCTCTCAATGGCTAAGTGTTGAGAGAGGGTTAGCTGAAGCAAACCCCCTTCCTCTCTCTTTCTTCTCGTGTTTCTCTCTGACTCAAGGCTAATCAAGTCGGTAACTGGGTATACAATTAGGGGTCCAAGTCCGTGGGCTGTGAGCACGGACGAGGGTGCGCAGGTGATGTAAACACATTTACACTACTTAAGATGTCTATTTATCCATGTTCTTAAGCATAGGATTGCATTGCATGCTATAAATATTGCATAACATGCATCATCTTGCATTTAGAGTAGCTTGAATAAAATGGAGGTTAATTGTAGCCTTTTATGTGCTTGGACAGGGCAAACTTTTTATCAGAGCCTCGGATCGAAGATCCAACCGTACAGATGTGATCATGGCAACGATTGGAGTTCAACAACTCCAAGATCGCCCTAATCAGGCATCTGTAGCATCTGATAGTGACCGGGGAACCCTAGAAGATCAAGGGCCAAGATGGTGTAAATCCACACTTCAAATGACAAATCTGACCACACAGATGGATTCGGATCGACGATCGCAGCCTAACGACGCAAAAATCGAGTCAATCCGACACATGTGGCACCATCTACAACATCCAGAAGATGGACGGCCAAGATGGCGCCACGTGGCACCATCTCGACCGCCCAAACGCCCGCATGCACCCGTTGAAGCTCCCGCATTCTCCCTTCCCCGTCGTTGGATCAAGATCCAACGACTGTGGATGCGGTGCCTTGAAATCGACCGCATGACCATTTGGGCGAGGCAGCGCAGTGGTCCAGCGCCATATCCCGAGGAGCTGGTGCACGTTCGAGCCTCGCCAAGCGAATTCTAGAGTAGGGGGCACGCCTTCAATTGGTCGTCAGATCGCGATCCAACGGCCGCGCTCTCCCGTTAGCGTCCACGCGCTATTGCACGTGTGGCGTAACGCGGCATCGCACGTGTTGGGGCGGGCATCCAGCGAAGCGGGCGAAGGTGCAATCTGAGCCGTCCGATCTCACGATCGAACAACTGTGGACGGCTGAACGTGCGCAAGCGTTGCGCGAGTGAGCAGACGAGTGGGCGCGCGCGGGCAACATCCACTACTCCCACGATGGGGCTTTAGCGACGGTTTTATCCGTCACTAAAGACCCCTTATTTAATGTTTTAAAGATGTAATGTCTAATTTTCCCCCACTCCTTGCAACTATAAAAGGAGACCCCCCCCACATGAAATTCTCATCCCTTCCTTCTCTTCTCTACCTCTCCAAATCTCAAGAGAAGCTTGTCCCACACCCGGGATGCTCCTCGCGAGATAAAGTCCAAATTTTCGTCCTCATTCGGAAGTGGATCCCGCGATGACAACGACGTGCTGCCCCATTCTCGTTCTTCTACTTCATCCTCCTTCGTCCTACTCCTTTCTCCTTCGTCCAAGCGTCGTCCCATCCGACTCGTCCTCCAAGCGACCGTAGAGGAGGATATCTTTCTCCCCATTCCTTTTACTGCTTTCTAGAATAGATTTACTATTTTCTAGAGTAGTTCAGCTCATCCTCCAAGCGACCGTCGAGGAGGATATTTCTCTCTCCATTCTTTTACTGCTTTCTAGAGTAGATTTACCGTTTCTTAGTGTAATCATTTTCCCGCTTTCTAGTCGTAATATTTAGTGTAATGAACAATCCCTTTTGATAATGAATTCCATGTGCATTCTATATCTCTTTTGATTTTTGTATGTATTTTCTCTCTCTTATTCTCTCTCTCTCTCTTTTATTTATTGTAAGTAGTTCTAATCAATTGAATTATTTCGTGACAAATAAAAACAAACGTGTAGCTTTTAAATCAAACGTCCGCCTCCCTATGTTTGACCTAGAATTTTCATTTTGGTATAAATTTTATTTGTTGAACACGAGTTCTTCGCTTTCAAACTACAACGATAGGTTTTTCAAAATCGAACATGTTAGCGAAGCAATTCGTACGTTCAACATTTTGGCACCGTTGCTAGGGAGGCGACGCTCTTTGATTTTCCTTCGCGTTTTCTATTTTACAAATCATTTACCTCACTTCTCTCCTTTCTTATTGTGATTGCAGGTACTCTTTCGAGACAGGCAAAAGCGGTAGATTGGAGTAAAGTGCTGTAGAAGGTTTTGTAAGTTATCCCCCACCTCCCACCCATTAGATTTCATTTCACAACATAATAACACAAACATCAATCAACCTAGGTGTTCTTATAAACTCTAAGGTTAGATTGTCTGTTGTTTGACACCCACACCTGCCCCAACCCCCACATTAAAAAAAAAAATTTAAAAAAAATCTCACAGAGGTACACAACCTCATCTGATTTTCAAACTCAACCGGTAAACCAATCTTTGGAGCCGGTATACACATTCAAACACATAATTGAGTAGAAATCAGATTAGGTAATCACTTGTGTGCCTAATTAAGTGGTGCAACAGGCCAATTGTTTGAGTTGATTGGACCGCACCACTTCAATTAAAATCAATTCATCAAGTAGCTGTCACTTAGGTTCAACTCTTAGGGATTTACCAGGCACTCCACATTCTTTTTAAGCTTTAAAGGAAAACATCTTCACCTGTGCTTGCAAAACCTGGTGTGCCAATGAAACTTGTTTGAAAACACCTAAAGTTGAATCCTAAAAGCTACTAAGCAAGATTTGAACTCTAAAATTCACCACATCAAAAATAATCTTGCTTGAAAACCACTGGTTGTGCACGCACACACAAATCAATCAATCATTAATGGCACAACCCATTTAAAGGGCCCATCACATTCCAAAGCACATTCAAACCTAGCCCTAAATAAAACAGAGTAGACGTTGGCCTTAAGGATTCGACTCGCTCTTCAGAGCCCAGAATGAGATTATTTTTTATTAGTCTGTTTCTAATGTTCAATCTGATGTCTAGCTAGGGGAGCAGAATCAAACGATCGCGGCTGGGGGGTACACTAGGAACCGGAGGCGCAAGCAGAAGGAAGAACCATCTCCCCAGTCCCTCCTTCTAACTAGTTGGATTGAACAAATAGAAGTAGATCAAATCGTTTCTCTATCTCGAGACGGGTTTTGGGAGTCTATAGGTCTGTAGGCTAGCCCATTTAAGGACAAGTTTGATTGTTTGTATTGCAGGGCACCTTTCTTCCTCCCGCTTATCATGAATCCTTCCACCTATTACACGCATTCCTGCTCTTTCCCTCCTGTTTCGAATTATCCTCAACACAACGATTATCCCGACTCGTACTGTAATCAACCATCAGTTACTTGGGATAACTCGGATTGGGGATACAGTTCTGGACCTCCGTGTTTAGGGTCTAACCCTGAACACTTTGATTGCGATTTCTATCCTTCTCAGAGCCACATCGACTATAGATCGTCAACCTTTCATGGAAAACATAATACAATCTATAATCAAGAAGGATACACCGATCCTTACCCATCCTCTGATTATACTGCCTTTAGGTCATCACCACTTTTTGAACAATCTGAAATGACCTATTATCAGGAAGGGTATAACGAATCTCAATTCGTTAATTCCCCTACTTTGACCCCAAACCCAACCAACCTTGAACCAACTCATTTGGTTCAAGGAAATCAGGTTCAAGATAAGGTTATGGCTAACTTAAGGAATATCATACAAACTTTAGAAGTTCAGCCAACAACTTGCATTGAGAGATTGGAGCCCCTGATTGAAATGATTGATGATTTGAATAAGTCTTTGTTGGATTGGCTCCAGGATGTTAAGGATAAGAACCCAGGTGAGTTTCTACTTGGGAAATTAGCGAAATTGAGGATGAGATTCGTGGTCGCTTTGATTCAATCATGGGATGATTCCTAGGATGAACCCTCTTCAGGAAAGCCAATGACAGAACCCGCTCAGGCACCTGTTGGGGGGACACGTGTTACGAGGTTGACTAGATTGAATTAGAGTGACCAATTAAGGAAGATCTGATTTCTTCACCTGAGATCCCTGAGCCGGGGTACGAGGAAATGTATGTCTCCTTGGAACAGAAAGTGACAGATGATTTTGGGACATACATTGATACGGATCTTGATTTCTTTGATGGTGAAGATTCAAGTTGCGAAGTCTCATGCGAGTTTTCTGAACATGATTTTTGTGAGATGATTGGGCCTGAGGAATCTGATAGATCATTTGATAGCCCAATAACTGAGGAAACTGATCTTATTAGGGCACACATTACAGATCCAGAATCGCATTTTCTAGAGGATTCAATCAAATACCTTGATTGTCAGTTACACCCCATTGAGTTTATCGAAAATCCTATTTCTGAGATAATTAGACCCAAGTCAATTCTAATTCAGCCACATCATTTAGACTTGGAGATTTCAGACGGGGTGATTAACATGCAAGAGGTCTCGGAATTTAACATTCTGATTAAGGAGGATAGGAGTTGGGAAGTTCTGATTTGGGAAGCTAACTGTGGAGGAAGTAGAAGATTGAGTCAAAGGGTTCCTATTAAGCTGAAACCATCAAACCAAGACCCTTACGACATTTGTTTTGAGGATGTCAAACCCAAGCACACATTCAACGATTATCCTTTTGAGCTTCAATTCTCTGTAACTCGACTTTTTGGTCTTGGGTTGCATCCTCATAAATTGCAGGCCCGACCCCACTTACATACTGATTTTAGGTTTTCGGTAATTTTTATCCAGAACCTAAGATATTCTCGATTATGGGGTATGAGTCTGCACCATAATCTGGTCCACATCTGTGGACCAGTGTTGATAGGTCAGAGGATTCTTCTGTTTATTCTGATTCTGACCTGCACCTGTGAATTCTTCATTTCTCTTCTTTCTATAGTGTGCCTAGCTGAAGGCACTAAATTCAACACTTATACAATTCTTTTTAGTTTTCATCTCGGAGCAGACCGGACATTCATGCAATTCAGGTACTCTCTACGCTATTCCACTTTGTTTTATGTCTTTTTAATACAATGAGGACATTGCATTAGATAGGCATGGGGGGGTGGATATTCATCTCTGAATTCATTCGTCAGCTCCATAGATTTGTTTTATTTTCTTTTATTATAAAAAAAATTTTGAATTAGGAAAGAGAACTTAGGTTTAAGAAAATTTTTAATCTTAGGAAATACTACATTATGATTTGAACACAAAGGCCCTTCAGATCTTTAGACTTAATCAGCTCGTGTATTCACTAAAATGTGGATTTATTTTCGAGTTCTCGCCAACTTGAATTCTATTTTAATTGGAGTAAATAAGTTTGGGTGATAAGTACACGACTTATCAACCCGCCCTCTGATTTGAGGGAATTTTGAGTTTCTAGCATCTACACACTATCTTGTCACTGACTCGTTGTTCAGTGATTTTAACGAAAATTGGGTAGCTAATGAACCTTCTAGGGTGATATGGCTGGCAAGTTATCGTAGGTAACAGCCCATAGGTAGGTTGTCCAAAGCCCAGTCACTGGACCTTTCTCTTTTTGTTGCCTTTAGGTAAATCTTAGACTAGGGAAGTCACCTACTTAAAAAAAAAAAATCAAAAAGAAAAGGAGAAAAGAAAAAAAGAAATAAGCCACACTTCGCCGCACGAGTATGGCTAGCAAGTTGTCGGTGGTAACAGCTCATCAACCGGTTGTCCAAAACCCGGCTCAGTAAATGCACTGAAACTTTCCAAAACACTTAGGAAGAAGCGAAGAAGTAGAATAAATCGAGGAGATATACACTGGATTCACCCTTGTGTTGACCCCGTAAAATAATAATAATAATAATAAAAGTAGGGAGAAAGCTACCGATTGTTAAGATACACCTTTAGGTAGAATTCTTTTTTAGGTCACCTAGAGGCGTAGAAACCTGAAGTCCGTTTTAACTGCCGATCAACGAGTTTATCACATTCACAATAAGATGCTTAGAACTTAGAGTTCTCATCAAATCTTGGGTGAGTTGAATGCCATAGAAAGCCACTCTCTAACCCTAAAACTTGAAAATCCAAAAAAATTAGAAAAGAGGGAAAAGAAAAAAAAGAAATTTTTCTTTGACTAAGGTGAGGGCTTGAGGCAGTCTGCATTTTGGCAAATACTCGGGCACTGTTGTGTCTTTGAAAGTTCAGATCCTAAGTAGACAATTTCTTAATGATTGAAAATAACTCGTGCCCAAATAATCCAACCTAATTCTTTTATAAATAGCATATAGTTTTTGCTAGGGACTAGCAAAAGGTAGGCATGGGGGTATGATGTAAACACATTTACACTACTTAAGATGTCTATTTATGCATGTTCTTAAGCATAGGATTGCATTGCATGCTATAAATATTGCATAACATGCATCATCTTGCATTTAGAGTAGTTTGAATAAATGGAGGTTAATTATCTCTTTTTATGTGCTTGGACAGGGAAAACTTTTTATCGAGGCCTCGGATCGAAGATCCAACAGTACAGATGTGATCAGGGCAACGATTGGAGTTCAACGACTCCAAGATCGCCCTAATCAGGCATCTGTAGCATCTGATAGTGACCAGGGAACCCTAGAAGATCAAGGGCTAAGATGGTGTAAATCTGCACTTCAAATGACAAATATGACCTCACGGATGGATTCGGATCGACGATCGCAGCCTAACGATACAAAAATCGAGTCAATCCGACACCTGTGGCACCATCTACAACATCCAGAAGATGGACGGCCAAGATGGCGCCATGTGGCACCATCTCGGCTGCCCAAACGCCCGCATGCACCCACTGAAGCTCCCACATCCACCCTTCCCCGCCGTTGGATCAAGATCCAACGGCTGTGGATGCGGCGCCTTGAAATCGACCGCACGACCATTTGGGCGAGGCAGTGCAGCGGTCCAGCGCCTTATCGCGAGGCGCTGGCACCCGTTCGAGCCTCGCCAAGAGAATTCTGGAGTGGGGGGCGCGCCTTCAACCGCACGCGCCCGATAGCATTCACACGCGATTGCACGCGCGGCGTAACGCGGCATCGCACGTGTTGGGGCGGGCACGCAACGAAGCGGACGAAGGCGCAATCTGAGTCGTCCGATCGCTGTGGATGGCTGAACGTGCGCAAGCGTTGTGTGTGCGAGCTGACTAGCGGGCGCGTGCGGGCAATGCCCACTATGCCCATGATGGGGCTTTAGCAACGGTTTTATCCGTCACTAAAAATCCCTTATTTAATGTTTTAAAGATGTAATGTCCAATTTGCCCCCACTCCTTGCAACTATAAAAGGAGACCCCCTCCACACGAAATTCTCATCCCCTCCTTTTCTTCTCTACCTCTCCAAAGCTCAAGAGAAGCTTGTCCCACACCCGGGATGCTCCTCGCGAGATAAAGTCCAAATTTTCGTCCTCATTCGAAAGTGGATCCCCCGACGACGACGACGTGCTGCCCCGTTCCCGTTCTTTTGCTTCATCCTCCTTCGTCCTGCTCCGTTCTCCTTCGTCCAGGCGTCATCCCTTCCGGCTCGTCCTCCAAGTGACCATCGAGGAGGATATCTCTCTCCCCATTCTTTTCACTGCTTTCTAGAATAGATTTACTGTTTTCTAGAGTAGTTCAGCTTGTCCCCCAAGCAACCGTCGAGGAGGATATTTCTCTCTCCATTCTTTTACTGCTTTCTAGAGTAGATTTATCATTTTCTAGTGTAATCATTTTCCCGCTTTCTAGTCATAATATTTAGTGTAATGAACAATCCCTTTTGATAATGAATTTCATGTGCATTCTATATCTCTTTTGATTTTTGTATGTATTATTCTCTCTCTTATTCTCTCTCTCTCTCTTTTATTTATTGTAAGTAGTTCTAATCAATTGAATTATTTCGTGACAAATAAAAAAAAACGCGTAGCTTTTAAATCAAACGTCCACCTCCCTGTGTTCGACCCAGAATTTTCATTTCGGTATAAATTTTATTTGTTGAACACGAGTTCTTCGCTTTCAAACTACAACGACAGGTTTTTCAAAACTGAACACGTTAGCGGAGCAATTCGTACGTTCAACAGTAGGTGTGCGGGGGACCTCACCCCCCGTGTGTCAAGGCAATAAGGCCCTGGCACAAATTCCCTTTATCCACGGTTGAAGGCTCCACTACCTCCGATGTGGGACTAAAATCCCACCTTCCTTCACGTAAAGCTGCTGCTACCTCCTTCATCAAATTCGTGTGGGGGAAGTGGTCAACACCCCCAATTCGCTACCTAGGAAGCTTCCTAGGCTGAGTCTGCTTCACCCGAGTCACAAACCTAGAGCGGATGTCTAAAGAACATGCCTCGAGCTCGCTCAAAGCAGCTGTAGCAATGGCATGTTGACCTGTTTCCTTGAAAACAAAAATATGGTCTTTCGACCTCGTCAAATCAACTCAAAAGGTCCACCGGAGCACGACGAATGTGGTGGTGGTGGTTTTGTGATGTGGGGAGGTGTGTGTGTGTAGGGAGAGGTTGGGGCAGAGCTGCAAAGGTGGTGGTGTTCAAGGAGATTGTAGAGTGGCTAATCAGTGGAATTAGGTCAGGGCCTTAGTTGGTAGGGTAGCGGCAAAGCTAATGGGGGTGGCAGCGGCAAGATTCGTGTGATGGAGCAGTGGATAGTCATCGCCGGAGCTTCGTCGAAACGGAAGAAGGCGAGGGTGTCGGGGTGTGTTGAGTGGTTGATTAGGAGTGTATGTGAGGGGGAAATAATGTAGAGGAGTAGGTAGAGGGTCATAGAGGAGGGGGAGAAGTCCGGGGAGCTCTGGTTGTGGCTTGACTGGAGCCGAAAAAGAAGATGGTGAGATGGCAAGACGGCGACGGCGAATGAGGCAAAGGAACGACCTCTCTTTGGCCGGAGAGGATCATGAAGACGAAGGGAAGAAGATAAGCCGTCCAATTTGATGGTTGGACAGCCAGAAGAGAGGGATAGAGGGTGGTCACCAGAGCAGAGGTTTTGGTGGCTAGAGGAGGAAAAAGTGGGATATTTGGCTTGCCAAAAGCTTGCTAAGGAGGTGAGGAACACAATGTAGGTCCATTTATAGGCCTTAGGATAGAGTTCCAAGCTTGGAAACAAGCTTGCAAACTCCGAGCTTTTTGCGCAAGCCGGATACATGTGGTTTCAAAGAGTTCCCATGAGGAATCTAGAGGGTTTTAGGATCTACGAATGGTCTCATTTGGAAGGGAATTCCTCAAGGAATCTCCCTTTCAATTTTGGGACTGATAGATTGAGAATCGAGCAAGAAATCCTCGCTCGAATCACACGGTGGAGTTTTTGAGTTTCCATTAATGGCACAGGGACCAGAATGTGAAGAAGATGGAAAACCTAGGGACCTATTTGTAGAGAATTCAAAAAGTTAAGGGCCATTGTGTGACAAAAAAGAGTCTGCTTGGACTGGAATGCAAACTAGATCAAGGAGATCTCTAATTGGGCCCAAATTTTGATAAAAACCTAATTTAGACCTAAGGAATCTAATGGTGAAGTCAGATTTTGGTTTTAACCAAGTTTGACTAGATAATTTATGAAAAATCCTAAATTAGGGCAATTATCTGTCTGCAACTTTTTTTTAGATCAAAATAGGTTCTGATGGTCAAATCAAATGTACCAAACCTTATAGAATATTTTTCTATGATTTTTAAAAGGTTTAGGTAAATTTTATCCTGACCAAAACCTCAGTTAATTAAGCGAATCTATTTTTAGGATTTTAGATGTTCATTAATTCTTGAAACTCGTGAAAAACCTATTTCTTTTTGCACGGACCCTCTTTTTAGACATTTATGACCATTTTACCTTCAATACCCCGTGGTTATTCTATAGTTGTGAAATGCTGTTAAAATTGTAGAAACAATTCTGGTTTCATCTTTTCTTTTCAAAATAGAACATCAAGCATTTAGGACCCTCTAATGGTTATATAGGAGCTTTTATTACCTTTTTAAGACCAAAACAGGCTAGTTAGGGCTTATGATAGTGTTCCCATCATAAAGCCAACTCTAAATAGATAACCAGATACTATAATGTCTACTATTGCTTATTTCCATTTGCTTATGTTCAGGCTAGGGGCTAGTTGGCTTGTTACTTTTCTTCTTCTTTCCTCCTTATAGCTTACGCTAATATTTATGCTTATCATGTAATGTTGGCAAGTGCTAGAATTTCCTGATTTGAGTAATGGAGCCTGGTTAGTTAAAAGCTAAAATGAATATGAAATGATAGTAAATTCATGTTATAGATCTTAGAAACATGGTTCAGCTTAAATTTACTTGACAAGTTCCTTTTCCTAAAGCATTTTCATGACAAGAACTAAGGCTATCCCTTCTTTTGAAAAGAACTAGAGATATGTTGGAACCCATTTTGGCAATATGCATATATTTGAGAAGTTTAACAAATGGAAGCAACCACATTCATTTGAAAGTGGAAATAACTAGCCAAGAAACATGAATCACATAATAAAAGGGAGTTAAGTTTGACATTATACCTTATATGTCATTGTCTAATTCACCAAGTGCTACTTCTCCTTCTTCTAGAATTTCTTGATAAGCTTAAGATTCAAAATCAACATCAATATCATTTTCTACATCGAAGTATTCACGCAGCATGGTTCTAATAGGTATTATTTATCCAATCCTACTATTATCGAGCACGTAAAACACTTATGACACTTGACAGGCTAGTGTGAATAGTTCTACTGTCTGAAGAATACGACAGTTCTTATTTAAACTTAAGAAATCATGTTTAATATCTTTTTTGAAACTATTGTCATTCTTTAAAACATTGAACCAATCACACTTAAGCAAGACCACCCTGCGATCGTCCTTGAAGCTCATCTCCACAATCTAAATGATTTAGCCATAGTAGCTATCACAAACAGTTGTCAGATCACAACTGACAACAACACCGACATATTACGTTGCTTTCTCATCATCAATTGATCTTATTCTAAATATAAAGCCATTTATTATATATCCAGAATGGTAATGTCCATAACTCAATGGGATTTCAACAATAACATCAAAATCTTCTACCCACCTAGGGTTGTTGTTTTCGTACATCTGTTCTACACATTGCTTAAACCAATCAAGAAATTCCAAGTCCCGGATAGATGGATGTGATGACTGTTTGAATTCGGTACAGAATGGATCAACTTTAGGAATCTACTTTAAAATGTATAAGTGAGCAAACCTTCGATCCATTTCTAAGATCAATTTGTACTATGTCAGTAGGATTAGCCTTCCCTTTGAATCAAAAATTGGGAGAGAATCTTCATCATTTTCATTGTATCCTGATAAATGCCAGTTTATCATCATTCTTATGCTTTAAAACAACCTTAGCTCTGAGGATTTTGCTCTGCAAACAGGTTTTTGGGTTGCATTTAGGCATCAACTAGGTTAAGCATGCATTGAATATTTTATTATGTTTTTAATGTGTTTGTTGGAGTGTTAGGGACAAACAAATTGATGGATCATTAAAATGCTAGCACTCTTGAAGGCAATTGGTGAAGAGGAAGCTCAATCAAGCTAGAACTCAACCAATTCCAGCACATCATGGCTGGATACCAACTCCCTTGGACTAGGGTTAGCTCCATTCAACTCCATTCAGCTCATCTTAGATGAATGATAGCTCAAGGTAGCTCATCTCAGCTCAACCCAGCTCAAGCCAGCTCAGATCCAACTCAACTTAGTTGAGTCTTGTTGACGTGTCTCGATCGTGTTTTAATAGTTAGTTACGTCATAGTATAGGTGACCAAGGTTGTCAACAAATAAAAGTTTATTACTCGAAAACCTAAGTATCCGAGGTCAAACAGAGGGAGCAATTAAAATTTATTACTAATCTCAAGAATGTAATTGAACACTTAATTACTCAAAACTTAATTCAAAATATATAAATGCATGAGTTAAAAAGTCAATTGTGGCAAAAAGAAGGAATTTGGATGTCTGATCATAGGATCAGACGTCTTAAAAGATGTTTCCCTTGTTCTTCTTCTGATTTTCTTCCTTTCTTCTTTGTGCTTCTTCTTTCTTCTCTGCAGTTGCCTTGCTTCTTTCTTCTCCTGCAGTATCTTTCTCCTTTTCTCTGTGGGTCTTCTTCTCTTTGGCTCTGCTTTGTCTTCCTCTTCCTTCCTTGGTTCTATTTCCCTTGCCTTCAGCTTCTCTTCTTCTTCTTCTTGTCTTTTCCTTTCTTTATTTGTTCTTCCTTCTTCAGTTCCTCTTCTCATTTTTTTTCTTCGCCTCTTCCCTCTGCCTTGCCTTTCTCTTTTTCCTCTACGATGGCTTCCTTCCTTCTTCTTCTTTTCCTTTGCTAGCAGTAGCTAAGTGTCAGCTTCGCTTCTCCCTTCTGCCTTCCCTGCACAAACCAAAGAGGAACAAAACCTATCCCTCTACCCACACCCGCGTCTCTCTCTGTATATCACTCTTCAGCAATCTCTCCCAGAGCCGGGTAAACGGGTCGGGTCGCGTGCCCGGGTCCAGGCGCACCAACGTGGGTGTGGTGCATGAGGAGTGCTCAAGAGGGTGTCGAGTCGGGTTGCCAGATCCGTGTGATGAGCTCACAGACGAGGCGGTGAGTATAGGTGAGGGACCTCACCCCAAGTGTAATCAGAGGCAACAAGCGCAAAGCATAAAATCAATTTAACCCACTCCAGCACCCTACAGCTTACCGAGGTGGGACTATTGTTCCACCTCTCTTTCGTGCACGCCCGCAGGAGAGTGTTCTCCAATTGCAGCACTGCAGGCTTCACGGCGCCACTTGCTGGGACAAATGACTTTGCGAGGCCTCCCTGAGTTAGCTGGACCTGGGATCCTGAAGTATTGCAACCTAGAGCAAGCATGCAGCTTCCTCGAGTCACCGTTAATGGCAGCTGGAGTGTGAAACCTGCCTGACACAAAAAGAGCCTTGCGGCTTAATCAAACCACAGGAGCACCTTCGTCGTGTCACGGCGAAGGTGAGGTGCTAGGTGGCAGGCCGCGGAGCGGCCTAGGCATGCATGCCTAGGTCGCTCTGTGGCCGGAAGGATGGGTTTAGTCGGGGGACAGTTGTGGTGGTCTAGAGGGTCTGTGGATGAGTGGAGGTTATTCAGTGGAGTATGGCAGAGGTTATGCGGTGGTTGGCGACACGTGTGGGGCTGCGGAGTGATGGGAGCGTCTCGCCGAAGGGTGGCCAGAGATGAAGAAGATGGTGGTGGTTAGCAGCAATCGAGGGGTGTTTGGTGAAATAAGATGAGGGAAATGAAAGAGGGGATAGAGAAGAGCAGTTCTAATCTAACTAAAGGGACGAAGGGGGCGAGAAGGCAGCCGACAGTATCTGCTGTCATCGGAGAAGAAAACGTCCAGTGGAGGAAGACGGCGGCGACGACAGGGCTAGGGCAGCTCGCACGGGTGTTGCGCGACGCGGAGGAGGATGAGGACAGCTCTACCACTGATTTTGTGGCAGAGCGACGAGGAAGAGGAGGGGGACTCGCCGGAGCTCGCTGGACCCCTTGGCTGGAGAAGAAGAGGAAATTGAGGTGGAATCCCGGCCAAGACGAGCTGAGGAGGTGCGGCCGGAGATGAGGGTTAATTTATAGGTGCTGGCCAAGCTTCTGGTGCATGGAGGGCAAGCCTTCTGCCACCGACGTCTCGCCGAAGATGGAAGGTTGTTAAGAGACCCAAATCTTTTGTGCGATCGCACGAGAGATTGGGTGCAATTCTAGGATCAGGATTGAGTTCAGATGGAATGGAATTCCTCAGAGAATCTCCCTTCCAAATTTAGGAGGAGATCTCTAAGGAATCAGAGAGTATTCCCTCTCTATTCCTCGCCGGAGTAGGATCTCTCCCCAATAATGGTGGAGGGACCTGCTTGTAAGAGTGGCGAGTAAGTTTGGGGTGTATGCAATGGCTTTCAAAAGATAGGGATCAAAATGTGATTAGGTGTACTAAATTGAAAAGTAGGTCAAGATGACCTCCCCTTAGGTCCAAATTTTGGTAAAAACCTAATTTGGACCTAAGGAATCCAATGGTGAAGTTGGATTTTATGCTTGACCACGTTTGACTAGACATTTTGCGTAAAAACCCAAATTAGGCCAATTGATGAGCTAGGACCCTAATCTAGGTCAAACTAGGTTCCAAAGGCCAAATTGAATGTTATAAACCCTAGGGGATATTTTTCCATGATTTTTAGAGGATTTACTTGATTTTTATCCTAACCGGAACCTTGTTGAATTAAGCGGGTCTGTTTTAGGGTTACCAGATGTCATTTAATTTTTGGATTTCACGTGAACCCATTTCTGATTGAATCAACCCACTTTTTATCTTATTCAGACCATTTGACCTATGTTTTGTCTCTGAGAAATCCCTTTTATGTACTGAAATGGTAAAATGACAGTTTTAACCTTTATTTCATGTTTTCTTCTCAAAACACTTATTTCTCCAATTAAGCCCTCTTCTAAGTTATGCAGGAGCTTTTATTCTCTTTAGTGGGTCAAATGAGCTATTTATGGCTCAAGATGAGGCTCTCATCATACCCCCATGCCTAGCTTTTGCTAGTCCCTTAGAAAAATTTCAAGGTTTTAACTTCTGTTCTAGACCCTGAGTGTCTGTCATCAGTTATGATAAGTGCTCTTCTTTTTCTTTTGTGATTAGCTCAAAATGCCGACAATAGGCCTAGAGGTACTCAAGTACCAACCAAAATCTGAACCTGACCCGCTTTAGCCTCAGTCCTCCGCAAAGGTTTTTAAGGCCCACAGAAACTAACCTAGGGTTTGTTGGACTCCGCAGTTAGAGTACCCGTGCTTGAGACATTTTTAGCCTAGGTTTAGTTTGCAGTGCATTTTTTTGTAAGAGAGAGACAGAAGATTTATTTGTTTGGAGAATTTTCTCTCTGTTTTCTTATTATTTCTAGCTTTGGATTGGCTTCTCAACACGGTCTATATCGGATTCCTCGTCCCATCATCAATCCTCAAGGGTCTCTGGCAATCGATGCTTCGAGATGGCACCACCCATGGCAACCCCCAGAACCCTGGCTTTCGAGATTTCGAGATAATCCTACCCATGGCATTCCGTGGCCGAATTCAGACCCTGGCGATCGACATTTCGTGATAATGCCGCCCATGGTATCTTAACCAGCAGAGTGCTTACATGCCCCCAATAGGATATTTAAATATCCTAAGAGACAAGCACCGAGGAGATGATATGTTGTTACGCATCTTCGAGGGGAATTTCCCGCCTCTCCGCACCGAGAACTCATCCAAATAAACTTGTGGTGATCGGCCACTCCTAATCTAGGTGACTTTTTCAGAACATTTAAACGCTTCTGCGTGATTTTGATATTTAGGCACACTGAACCAGACTGTGTGTGAATTGGGGTGCTCAGGTTATCGAATCCCACAAATCGAAGGTCAATCAACGAGGTCGAATGCTTCCTAAGCCTTAGACCTAATACTTCAGATTCGCATTTTCCCCAACCTCTTGAGGATTATCCAGATTTTAGCGGATACGTGAATTTTTAAGCCTAAGAATCTAGCCCAAGAGGCCTAAGATCAACGTTCCTACTAATCTCTTGTTATGTCTCCTTAGCACTTTTCTTTTATTTTTCTCTTTTCTTGATAGGGTCTAGAACTTCAGTTAATCCCTTAATCTCTTACTAATGACTATCTCTCTTTTTTTTCATTTTGTGCTCCTTTTTTGGCATTTTTGCTCTTTTTCTCCTCCATATGATTATGTGGCTCACAAAATTTCCTCCCTCCTCCAATTTGTTGTTATTTTTCATAATTTTTCAATTTTTTTTGTGTTTTTGACATATGTGATTTTTTTTTTGTGAGAATCCTTCCGACTTTTTCTTGGTTCTGTATGTATGCACTTTATCACCCCCCCATGCCTAAGTTTTGCAATGTCATTGTAAACAGAGGGTGTGAAATAGTTTTGAGGTCAGGGGCTTAGAATAGGATACATCGGGTGGGTGAATGGGTCGAAAATGACTGATGCGGATGATTTCAAGCTCTGGTATGTATACCAGAGGTGGGATCAACTGTCTAAAGCTGAACTCAAGGTGAAATGGACATGGAGTACAGACGGATAATCAGACGGGTCTCTATTTTTGGAATGATGGGTTGCCTCCCGTTAAGCGTTAAACTCAATGCCTTCAGCCGAGTGGAAAATGTGGTGGAGAGGGAGTGGTCAAATCAGCAGAATTTTGTAAAACAAGCACCTTGATTAAGAGCCTGGTTGGTCCAACCAGGTGCTTGTTAAGATCAGTAGGCTGATGATGCAGCCCAAACCCAATAAGTCTGGTGGGTTGATAGATGTAGATCAACAGATGCGGGACCCACCATATGCAATGTGGCTCAGATGGATATGGAAGTGAAAACTCGAGTTTAGGCTGAGTCAAATCAGCCTAGTCAAAGTAGGGTTCCGAAAAATAATCAGTGCATGGTGTGGAAACCTTACAGGGGTGATCAAAGAATGATGGCTCCTATTTTTCGGTCTGATCAATACCCGATACCTGGTATAGATATGCAGTTGAATCATCTGCAAACGGCTCAGTGAGAGGTGAACCAGAATAAAAATTGAGTCCGGTTGCTGGTCGGGGTAGAGAACGGGTTTTGATTGGTTCTGTATATGTGGAGCAGGTGACTTCAAAAAGAATTGGCTTGTTATAATCAGGAAGCAGATTTTCTCCGATGTTATGGTCAGATTCGAAATCGTCGGAGAGTTTGCGAAAATCAAAATCTGAATGAGATTCAAGATCGTGAGTTCCACCATAGAATAAATCCTATGTTATAGATTTAGCAGCCTAACCGAGGTCTAGCCTAGATGTTAATTCTGAGCTCAACAAGGTGTCCTTATCTGGTAGAGGCTCAGGTCCTAAGCTGGTAGGGCAGACCCAATTGAAACCCCACTCGTCCAACTCCTCAATTTCTGTATCGTAGATTGGCATGACCTCCGAAAAATTGATTATTTCCTCTGAGGATGTTGGCAAGGGATATTCATCAAATAGAGGCCCAAAATCATATTCTTCATTGAAAGATTAATCTTCTTCATATGGGGCCTTGAAATCTTCCCAATAGGTTTCAGATCTAGATTCTGGGCTTAGGATGTGGGTTGAATTTCTAGAATCTAGGTCCGAGTAATCTTCGAGGGTCACCTTATCAGAATAAGTGACGGAATTTACACCCTTGAGAGGTTCAGTTCTACTCTCATTATTGCAGGAGTTTTGGGATTCTAAACCTAGTGATTCATGGTCTAAAGTGGGCTTAACATTGTGTTCTCCTACATTTTGAGCTTCCCAACCTTCTTCAATATCAGACACATTGTACTTTATCTAGGTTGGGAATCCACGACCATTTTGTGACTCAAACCCGAGATCAGAGTGATCCTCGATGTTGTCCCAAGATGGTTCATCCTCTATTTGTGGTATATACGGGTACTTCTGGTCGATAATTTGTTTTACTAATCTCATTATCTCTTCCCGTTTTTCAAGACTATCTTGATGTTGCTACCAAAGTCGAGGATTTGTCATACATTGAAGGTATTCAAGATTGTGTAATTTTTCTATCTCAATGTACCCAGTAATGAGCACGTCATGGGTTGATCCTTTTGTGGCTTCTGCTAATAGTACTTGGGCACAAGTTATGATAAAGGTTGTAGTTGTTGGGATATCAACCTGAATGTTTCCTACTGATGTTGAGGTTTTGCCTTCTTTTTCATAGAATTTCAGGGCATCCTCAATCATCCTATCTCTCATGGATCTCCGATATTCAGGTTTCTTGAATGGTAGTCCTAAGTGGTTTGGCTGCATATTTGAATTAGGTGGTGGAATCAAGATATAGAGTCAGAGTTTGACTCAAGATGTAGAATCAAGTTATGAAGCGATTAAATCTGAATAACGAGTCCCACTGAAAATGTGTGTGTGCTCTAAAGAGAAAAGATGAGGGACTAGAGATGTTTTTGACCCAATCAAGACACCCAAAGATGTTTGGATGACTATGGAGGTTCGGGGCGGATGGTACCCCTGGATCAGAAGGTCATCCACCTGAGAATTACCTGGGCAGCCAGAGAGGGAGAGTCCCGCAAAGACCCCTACACAGTAGAGCATTCCCATGGGTTACAGGGTTTCCCCCACCCAACCTCTCTTGTCACTGAGATTCCAAGTAGACCAGAATGGGAACCTTGACCTCTTAAGTCTACCACTTTTATTTCAAAGGTGCTTTAGGGTTCTCACTTGAACTTTAGATGTTTTGATGTTGTGACCTAATTTAGAGGTTAGTTGATCCAAGGGGTAAACTTTACCTGACCTGTCCTATAGATGGCAGAATGATTCTAGGCTTGGGACCTAGTGATCACCCTGATTTGACTCCCAGGTTATTAGGTCCAAAATTTTAAGATTCAAGTGATTTTAGAGCTCAATTTTTCTTAGGGTTTGTCTTGTTTATATCTCTTCAATCAAGGGCTTGGGTAGCACACTGATGCAGGAGGGTTCATTTCCTTTTATACAGGCATGTGTGAACTAGCACTCCAAGACCCTACTGTAGAAATCCTAATTTGGTTCTATTTCCAATCCTCTTTTTCTTTTTGAAAAGGTTCTCTTTGGACTTAAAAACAAGTGTGTTGTCCGCAGAGATTAAGTGTGATTTTTATTAGGCACATGAATTTTGTGGGATAGAATCTAAAAAAAATCGCTCCAACTTCAAGAAGATTTGAAGAAAAAAAATTTTCACAAAATCAGGAAAGGTTTGCCTTAAAGATGGTGATTACTATAGAAAGAAGGCAATTGATTCCTAAATTAATTTCTTACTTTTGTCTTTCAAAGCTTAGGGGATAGAAGAAAAGAGATTACCTGCCCTTGAGTGGTGGACTTGCGGGAGGGATTTTCTCGTGAAATACTTACAAGATCAAAACAAAGCAAAGTAGAGCAAGTTAGTGTTCAATATGATAAAAAAAATGTAGAGACTAGTGATAAATTGTGCGTTGTACCCCGGCAACTGCGCCAAAATGTTGACGCGTCTCGATCGTGTTTTAACAGTTAGTTACGTCATAGTATAGGTGACCAAGAGTTGTCAACAAATAAAAGTTTATTACTCGAAAACCTAAGTATCCGAGGTCGAACACAGGGAGCAATTGGAATTTATTACTAATCTCAAGAATGTAATTGAACACTTAATTACTCAAAACTTAATTCAAAATATATAAATGCATGAGTTTAAAAGTCAATTGTGGCAAAAAGAAGGAATTTGGACGTCTGATCATAGGATCAGACGTCTTAAAAGATGTTTCCCTTGTTCTTCTTCTTCTGATTTTCTTCCTTTCTGCTTTGTGCTTCTTCTTTCTTCTCTGTAGTTGCCTTGCTTCTTTCTTCTCCTGTAGTATCTTTCTCCTTCTTTTCTCTGTGGGTCATCTTCTCTTTGGCTTTGCTTTCTCTTCTTCTTCTTCCTTCCTTGGTTCTGTTTCCCTTGCCTTCAGCTTCTGTTCTTCTTCTGCTTGTCTTTCCCTTTCTTTATTTCTTCTTCCTTCTTCCTTCTTCAGTTCCTCTTCTCATTTTTTTTCTTCGCCTCTTCCCTTTGCCTCGCCTTTCTCTTTTTCCTCTGCGATGGCTTCCTTCATTTTTCTTTTCCTTTGCTAGCAGCGACTAAGTGTCAGCTTCGCTTCTCCCTTCTGCCTTCCCTGCACAAACCAAAGAGGAGCAAAACCTATCCCTCTACACACACCCGCGTCTCTCTCTCTCTGTATATCACTCTTCAGCACACTCTCCCAGAGCCGAGTAAACGGGTCGGGTCACGTGCCCGGGTCCAGGCGCACCGGCGTGGGTGTGGTGCGTGAGGAGTGCTCAAGAGGGTGTCAGGTTGGGTCGCCAAATCCGTGTGATGAGCTCACGGACGAGGCGGTGAGTATAGGTGAGGAACCTCACCCCAAGTGTAATCGGAGGCAACAAGCGCGTAGCATAAAATCAATTTAACCCACTCCAGCACCCTACAGCTTATCGAGGTGGGACTATTGTTCCACCTCTCTTTCGCGCACGCCCGTAGGAGAGCGTTCTCCAATTGCAGCACTATAGGCTTCGCGGCAACACTTGCTGGGACAAATGACTTCGCGAGGCCTCCCCGAGTTAGCTGGACCTGGGATCCTGAAGTATTGCAACCTGGAGCAAGCGTGCAGCTTCCTCGAGTCACCATTAATGGCGGCTGGAGCGTGAAACCTGCCTGACACAAAAAGAGCCTTGCGGCTTAATCAGACCACAAGAGCACCTTCGCCGTGTCACGGCGAAGGTGAGGCGCTAGGTGGCAGGCCGCAGGGTGGCCTAGGCGTGCGTGCCTAGGTCACCCTGTGGTTGGACGGATGGGTTTGGTCGAGGGACAGTTGTGGTGGCGTAGAGGGTCTGTGGATGAGCGGAGGTTATTCAGTGGAGTATGGCGGAGGTTATGCGATGGTTGGCGAGACGTGTGGGGCTGCGGAGTGATGGGAGCGTCTCGCCGGAGGGTGGTCGAAGATGAAGAAGATGGTGGTGGACAGTGACGATCGAGGGGCATTTGGTGTAAGATGAGGGAAATGAAAGAGGGGATAGAGAAGAGTAGTTCTAACCTAACTAAAGGGACGAAGGGGGCAAGAAGGCGGCCGGCAGTACCTGCTGTCGCCAGAGAAGAAAACGTCCAGTGGAGGAAGACGGCGGCGACGACGAGGCTAGGGTAGCTCGCGCGGGTGTTGCGCGACGTGGAGGAGGATGAGGAGGACGGCTCTGCCACTGATTTTGTGGTAGAGCAACGAGGAAGAGGAGGGGGGCTCGCCGAAGCTCGTTGGACCCCTTGGCCGGAGAAGAAGAAGAGGAAATTGAGGTGGAATCCTGGCCAAGTCAAGCTGAGGAGGTGCGGTTAGAGGTGAGGGTTAATTTATAGGTGCTGGCTGAGCTTCTGGTGCATGGAGGGCAAGCCTTCTGCCACCGACGTCTCGCCGGAGATGGAAGGTAGTTAAGAGACCCAAATCTCTCATGGGTGGGAGTGAAGACAATCAATCAAACAAGTGAATTTTAATCCACTTGCCCCAAGAGATCCCATGAAGTTTTTCTAGTTTTAGTTTTTTTAGTTTTTTTTTTTTTTTTAGGGTGACAAGTTAACCTAAGTTGCTAAGAAAAGAAGAACCTACTTGTGCAGCCACGTGTGCGGAGCTCCAATGCAGTGTCAGCATCTTCACGCTCTCGTTCCCACCTTGGATCTGCCTACATCTCTAACTTCGTCTGCCTGCCTTCTCCTTGCAACAGATTTACCTGCACACCAAAAACAGAGACACCTGTGAAGAGAGAAGAGAAAAAATGAGAGGAATGGAATAGAAACTTACTTGAAAGCGCACTTCCCCGGCAACGGCGCCAGAAAAGGTGTGGTGTCAGACCCGAATAGGTTGTTAATATGGTGATTTTATCGTTGAAGTGTGTATAGTGGTTAACCTAAATCAGACCTAACCATCTCTTTACAAAATTTTTAACCTGGCCTACTTGATTTTATCTTGGTCACTTTTAGGCCCAAGGTCGAACTCAGGGAACTGGGTTTACAAGTAAAGTTTCTACGCCTTTCCTACAACGAATCTCTTCCATTTGTTTATTGTGTTTTTGGTGTTTTTCTATTTAGATTTTTTTCTAGTAATCTTTGTCCTTGAGGTACACCCTCAAAATTAAGTTCTTGGCTTTGAGCCAAAACAGGGTTCCAAAACGAGTCTTGCTATTCACAAGACAGGGTACCTGCAAGTCAAGGATTATCTTTTCACTTCTATATATTTTTTTTATCTTTTTACTAACAAGAAAGCGAAACAAAAATAAAGTAAATATAGTGTATATATATATATGTATATATTATATATGTATAAAGGGGTGGGTTGGAGGCGGAGATCGAGTGTAGCACGGTGTCGAGTCAGTCGTCGTCTGGAAAGACGCAACCAACATGACGAGGTGCTGCGTGGAGTGTGGGATGGATGGTGGAAGATGTATGTGACCATGCTTTTTGTACGCGTGTATCGGAGAATATCAGCAACTGGTGCAGATATTCCCGTGATACCACGTATGGTAAATAATGTGAAAATATATATATATATGTATATATCTATAGGTGTATATATATATGTATATATATATATATATATATATATACAAGTATATGTATATATGTATGTAGCTATATAGGTATATATGTATATGTATATGTATATATATATGTGTATGTAAATATATACATAAGTATATGTATAGATATATATATACGTATGTATGTATTTATATGTATATGTATGTATATGATACTATATAGATGTATATGTATATATCTATATATAAATATATGTAGCTAGATATGTATATATATGTATATATGTATATATAGTTATATAGATATAAATGTATATATGTATGTATATTTATATATATATATATATATATCTGTGTGTGTGTGTAAGTATATGTATATAATGTATGTATAAGTATATGTGTATATATATGTATATATATATACATGTGTGTATGTATATAGACTAATACATATTTATATAAGTACTAATATATGTATAGATATATGTATCTTTATATATATATATATATGTATGTATGTATGTATGTAGATATATGTATATATATATGTATGTATACTAATACATAAGTATATAAGTACTACTATATGTATAAATATAAAACATATATATATGTATATGTATATCTATATATATAAATATATGTATATATATATATCAATATATATATATGTATACGTATATATATATATATGTATATAATAGTGTATAGGTGTGTGTGTGTGTGTGGAAGTGTGAGTGTATGTGTGTGTGAGCGTCGGTAAAGAGAGAGTGAGAGAGTGTTGTGAAAGAGAGTGAGAGAGAGAGAGAGAGTGGGAGAGAGAGGGCACTGCTGGAGGGTTAAGGCGTCTTCAGACCAGCGGGCGTCGTCTGGAGCTCTCCACGTGCGCGCAGGCGTGTATGCGCGCAGAGGACATGCGCTGGAGGGAGTGAAGAGAAGAGGAGGGGCCGCAGCGCACAGCGCTGCGAGGAGATGCGTACGCAGGCAAAGGAAGCGGGTGACGCGAGCGCACGCGGGCGAGTGGGGTGGGATAAGGCAGGAGTACGCGGGCTGGCAAACACGCGGGCAGGTGCGGGCAACGCTGGGCGAGACGCGCGCACCAGCGAACGGCGGTAGCGACGCGCCTGGTGACCGGTTAAGTGAGAAGCTCACTGGTCACCCCACTGTAGCCACAGTGTTCCGCAGAAACGCGTGAACAGTGGCTACAGTGGCCGGGAGAGCCGCGCAACTGGGAGCTGCAGGTGCTGTGAGTGCGGCCGCTGGCACGCGAGGAAGAAGGTCTGCGCCGGCCAGTTGTAGGCGCGGAGAAGCTCGCGACAGAGCACGCGGAGAGGGAGGCAAGGGCGCCTGTAGGCACGCGCGGTTGCCTGCGGGTGCTGCTGGGGTGAGCGGTGAGGCTTGGCCAGCTGCTGCAGTGACGCGTGGTGGCTGGCTGCAGGCGGAAGAGAGAGTGCGATAGGGTGGAGAAGCGGGAGGCGATGGTGCCTGCAGGCGTGTGCGAAAAGGCGAGGGCGGCCTGCAGGCTTGCGTGGAATGGGTTGGGCGGCTGCTACTGCCGCCTTGCCGCTGCTGCTAGAGTTTTGAGCTTCAAGCTTGAAGCCTGCGGCAATGGCTGAAGGTCTTCAAACGGTGAACCAAGAAAAGAGCCACCACGCCCACCGGCTCTTTGAAGAGCTGGGCGGTGGTGGTCTCACTGTGGTGGGTGTGCACCACAGTGAGGGCTCCTGCCCGCCAGGTGTCTCCTCTGGGGAGGAGGGCCGGCGTATGGGGGGAGAGGGAGGAGATGGTGGCCTGGAAGGAGAAGAAGTTGATGTGGGTTCTTTGGCTGGGGACCAGGCTATTTGAAGAAGAAGACGCCCTGTATTTATAGAAGAAGAAAACCATGCACAGCCATGCCCTGGCTGTGCATGGCTCATGCACGGCTCATGGTAGGGAGAGGTTGCCACAGGGAATGGCCTGAGCAGGAAGAGGTGATGGAGAGCAGGGAATGGCTCGAAGGAGAAGAAGTTTCCATGCAGCCGCAGGAAGAGTGATTATAAAATCAAATGAAATAAAAAATAAAAAAATAAAAATATGGTGAATTTGCAAAGATGCACTTGAGGAAAAATGTTAATTGCAAGGCCACTTATTTTATTCTCCTCCCCTCTCAATTAAATGCATGCATGCGTATATTTTTACAATGCGACTATGGAGACCTAATATGCATTGGTAATGCTAGGAAATAGCATAAGATGGCACAATTACAGGTGTATTTTTGCGGTGTAATCAGAGAACGACAGATAGCTACCATATGGCCCCATCACCGGCATCGAAAGCACACGATCCTTCTGTTATCCCATGTGCTCCCTCTATCAGTCCTCCTCACCTCCATCACTCTTCTACCATAAACATCAAATTCTCTCCTCTCCTTCCACCTCCATGCCCTAGATCTCCATGTAGTCCATCCCTCGTCTTCCCTGATTCTACCTGTTGCCGCCTTGAGATCACCTGTTAATTTTGATCACTGATTAATTTGGGGTCATTTATTTGAAGATTTAATGACTGGAGCTTAGACTAAGGTTTCATCTTCTCCAACTTCGACAGAGTTGGAGAAGTCTGTACAGAAGCTTAGAAGTCACATTTAAGAGGTTTAGAAGCTTCAGTGCAGTACACTGAGGCTATTCACGTCCTTAAATCACATTAGCAAACTCCTAATTCTTCTGACAAACAAAGCACCTTTTGAGTTCAAGCGACGAGCCTGAAACCCTAGTTTCCAAGGACAAATCATCTGTTTAAGGGTTGAGCAATTTCCTAAGGTTATAAGAATCCAATTCTAGGCTTTAATTTCTTGTAAAGAGGCATAAATCAAAAGTCAATTTTTGAGCCTTTTAGTCAAACCTGAACTTGAGACTTTGATTTTGAGCTCAATTAGATGATTTGAGGAGCTTGAGTTGTTGTTGAGATTCTGTTCAACAATTTTAGAGTGATTTGATGAGCTCCGTAATGTAATTTTGTCAGAATTCATTAACTGCCAATTTGGGTTGTTTTCGAACCCAAACTGTTTTCAGTGGGTTTTTGTTGAAATTTGATCATGATTTCTGCCCAGATGAGTTTGTTACATCCCTTATAAGCTGTTCCAATCGATCAAATATGATCTTAGCTGTCTGTTACACCTTTCTTATGTTCAAATTCAATCTCTGAAGCTTTCAAAGAAGCTTCAAGCTTCTCCATGTTACCTGAAGCTCTCAAGAGTTTAAAACCTATTACAGCAACTGTAGAATTCCTTGTAGAACCTATTTAGAACCTTAGCCAAGAGAGAAGTCCAGTTTATGGACTCTGCAAGTCTCATTTCACTTCTAGGCAGTATAATGAACTGTAGAAACCCATAGTTTCGCCCTTCAAATCGAAGAGGAATTCTTCCCCTTCACCTTAAATTGATTACACAATCTTGTAGAGCTACTCTAGAGCTTTCCAACAAGCTTTGATTCGCTTGATTTGGAGCTCTAAGCGAGGATATATATTCAATTGAAGTCAGCTCTGGAAGGGGGAACAATAGTCCCACATCAGAAACTTTGGAGCGACCGCCTTGGTATAAAATGTTTTTGTTAAGTGGCTACTTCAGTCGTCAAGTGTTGGGCGCAAATAGAAATCAAGCATGCATGTGTGTGTGGCCCTGGGAGGGAGAGTGCCTGTGTGGGCGTGCGATGTGTGTAGCCCTGGGAGGGCGAGGCCTTGGAGGCGGTTGGGCCAGTTTGGCTTGAAAGAAAAATAAATCGAAAATAAACCAAGTTAACTCGAATCAGGCGAGGACTTAGTAGAGTCTAGTCCCACCTTGTGAAGGGTGCTGTGTATCCTCGAAAGGTCCTCGCCACAAACCAAAAACCAATTTTTGGTTGAGAAGGAAAGCCCGGTTCAGTTGAAGGTAAAGGAAGAGTGAAGGCGGAAAGCTAAGTGCTGAAGGAAAAATCACTAAGGGAAGAAGAAAGGCTAAAGAGGCTGAGGGAATAAGGGAAGGGAAGGAGAAAGAAAGAAGAAAGGAAACAGAAGGACTTGTAAAGAGAAAGAAAGAAGAAATGAAATAGAAGGACTTGTAAAGAGAAGAATGAAGAAAGGAAACAGGACTTGTAAAGAGAAGAAAGAAGGAACAGGCACTAAGGAAGAAGCTTAAGGAAATCACTAAGGGAGAAGAAGGTAGAACAGAAGAGAAGGAAAAGAAAAGAAGCTCGAGAGAGAATAAGAGAGAAATAAAAAGAGAAAAGATAAAAGAATAAAAGAAAAGGAAAATAGAGAACAGAAGAGAAGAAAAGAAAGAAAGAAGAAGAAAATAGAGAAAGAGGCTAAAGAATAAAAGAAAAGGAGTTTAATTTATTTTTATTTTTAATTGTTGTAAAAAGAATTGCTTTCAATTGTTGTAATAAGACATACTTTGAATGGATAAACTCTCATTTGCCTTAAATCTTTTGAAATAAATATTGTTAATGTGATTTCATATGGAATTTTGCATATTTCCTCAATTTAAATCATTTTTCAAAATTCATGTTATTAAAATTAACTTAATTATACCTCCTATACCTATAAGATGTTTAGAATTAATTGGTGAATTCAAAATAATGTATATCTCCCAGTGAATGACCTAGACTCAACTAGTTAAAAAAAATCTGAAATGTTAGGTTAATTTGACCCTATACTACTAAACTGACACAATTTTGAGTTAACCTAAGTTACTTTCTTCTACTCTTAATTAAGTAAAATTAACTTAATTAACTAAGTTGAGAGGTAGCATGATCATTTTAATGGCACCGTTGCCGGGGAGGAAAATCTTTTGATTCATCAAAATTTACCTGGTTTAATTATCTAAATAGGAGGTATTTGTAATTATAATTTTACTATTTTTAATGTTTTTGTTCTAATTAGTTTAGTTTAGTTTTGTTTTGTTTTTGTTTTATTTTCTGTCTTTTTTTAGGTTTACCTTCACGGGCAATCTTAGGAGAAGGTGGGATTCTGTTCGCTGTTTTTTTCATTGTTAATACCGTTGTAAGTATTTCTATTCTTAGTCTTTAGAGTAGATTGAATTGTTGCATTTAGATATAAATAAAAAAATACAAAATACATCTTATCTGACTAGCAAAAGCATATCATAGGCATACACTCTTAGGAGTGCATTCATCTGCTAGTAATCCTTTGCGATCAGACTCGGGTATTTCTATTGTTTTTCTCGCATCAGCGGGAAAACACGAAAAAAAATCGTGTAGATCCCTATCTTTGAGATTTATAAACAAGACTACATATTTTATTTGAAAAGATTTAAAAAGCAGCCATTGTAATTCATTCGATATATTTTTGAAAAAGATTAACTAAAAAGAGGAAAATTAAAAATTGTGACATAAATCTGATTGCAAAATGCATGCAGGTTTTTCTATCGCTATCGTCTGTTGCATGCTATCGCGCACACAATGCGATCACTAGAGTCACATGAGTCTTATTTTCTATCTCTCCTCTTTGCACCTCATAGGGCTTTGGTCGAAGATCAACAAGTCTGTCTCACTACTAGAGTCCCAAGGAGCTAGTAGTGAGCAGTCTTGATCCTAGACCTCAGACCTTCGAGCCTTAAGGATACGCACTTGCGTAGACACAGATTAGGACGCATATTTTGATACTGTTACTCGATTTGTTTGCGTCCAAATTACTTTTGCGTATCTTAGGAATCTCTTCTTTCCTTTGAGAGAAGAGCAAAACCCACATTTTCACGCTGTTTTGCGGGTTTTCGTGCTGCTGTTTTTTGTGTGGTGTGCGTGTACCTTTACACATTTTTTCCCATTTTATGGATGGGAGGCGATCCTTTCATCCACCTCTTGTAACGTCTTTGACAGGTGATCCCAGGCCTGTTGCAGATAAGCAACCAATGATTTTCCCGTTTGATCCATCTACATCTATGGAACAAATGTAGAATCAAAATCCCGAGATCCCTTCCTCTTCTGGTCAGGGGGAGATGCTGCCTTTTGATGTTCATGAGGAGCTCCTGAACCAGAACCTTAGGATGCTTGAGCAAACTAGACAAATCAATTTATTAACAACAGCCCTAAATAATCTTCAGACTCTTCAAACCCGTCCTCCACCTCAATCTGAGGCGAGTTTTGACATCCCTGATTTTCCAATCAATCGTCCAAGGCCTCTACTTAGAGATTACTACAATCCATCTAATGCACAAGTAGAGCCTAATGTTAGGATACTTATTGGGGAGAACGACCCTGAATTAAAGTCGAATATTATTGGTCAAATCCCTCACTTTCATGGATTTGCATCTGAAGATTCATTCCAACACATAGAAGATCTAAAGAATTTATCTCAAACTCTTGGACCTCAAAATCATAATAGGGAAATCCTACTAATGAAGATGTTCTCTTTTAGCCTTAAAGACAAAGCTGCTTATTGGTATAGAACAATTGTAAGACCAATCTCAAGTTGGGCTGAACTCGAATCCGCATTTCTAAAGAAATTCTTTCCTATTGGTCGAACTTATGCTTTAAGGCGAGCTATTACTACTTTCAATCAAAATCAATGAGAACCAATTCATGAAACGTGGGAACGTTTTCATGAATTGCAAAGGAAATGCCCACATCATGACATCCCTTGTTGGCAACTAATGCACATCTTCTACTATGGTTTACAAGAGGGCATTCGCAATCTAGTCGATGCCTCTTGTGGAGGGAACTTCCTAAATCGCGATGTAGAATCCGCCTCAGAATTATTTGAAGGGATGGCAGAAAACTCAATCAACAATGCATCAATGTCACAATTTACGAGGGGCGCAAACACGAATCATCAGAATCCGCACAAGGGCATTCACGAGATTGGTAACCCGTCTAGTGAAAAGGACTTGGAAATAATTGCAAAAAAATTGGACAAAGTCGATATTGTAGCAAAGCATCTCGATGAGGTTAGAAATACAATGAAGACTCTTACGCCTCTACTTGTTATGAATCCCGCGTATTCACCTGTTTCGCAAATTCCTGTGGGGAGGGAATTTGTGAATAATCTGGATTCTAAAGATCCATCTTCCTTGAGTTTTCTATCTACTCCTTCACCAACCCAAGGAGGGACCTTTGTCCCACAATCTTACCCACCCTTTTCCCCACCCTTACCTTTTGCAGAAAACACGCCTTATCCTCTAGATTTAAATTCCATTCAGGGATACACTCCTAGATCAAACCCATATTCAAATTTCTATAATCCTAGATGGCATAATCACCCTAATTTCTCTTGGTCTAACCATTCACAAAGACCATCATATCTGATTCAGGCAAAACCAGCCTACATTGTCGTTTCGGCAACACAATGCGAGGCCATTTTACACGGGTTTGCAAAACCTCGTAGGGCCAAATAGAGATTCACAGCTAGACCATATTTTGAGAGCTGTGACTCAAAGCCAGCAACAAAATGCTGAGGCTCTTACTGAAGTCCAACGACAATGTTTGGCAAAATTGGCCGATTTTAGCGGCCAAATCACATAGTTAGCTGAATCTCATCAGCTAGGGGCCCTTCCATCCCAGCCAATTCCAAACCCTAGGAATATCCAGCAAAGACAACACCCGAGAGTTCAAAATATGAATCAGGGACATGTCCATCTCCTTAATCAATTACCCCTGAATCCAAATCTGAATCTAAATCCGAATCCACTCACTTCTAATCATGATTTTGAATATCTTAATCAACAGCAATCAATTTTGAATCAACCTTTAATCAATAATTCCTCTTTCCAAAATCCACAAGCATCTTCTTCTTTATCAGCTGCTTCTTCTCATGCAGGTATTAACTCTATTACAACCCGTCATGGAACTTCCACTAGGGATCTAGTTTATCCAAGGAACCTATCCCAAGACCCTATTACATCTAGAACGACCCCTGTTTCTACACCTGGAAGAGGTGCAGAACCTGATCCCACAATTCCCGCTAATTTGCGAGATTAGGGAAATACCTCAATAGAACAGGAAATCCACGCCCCATTCCCAGAAGCTTTGAAGAAGACTAGGAAACAAAAATAACCTGTTACATTAGATGAAGATTTGATTAAGATTTTTGAACAGGTGCACATTAATATCCCACTCCTAGATTCTATCAAACACATCTCGACTTACGCGAGATTTCTTAAGGAATTGTGTACTCCTAAGCATAAGTCGAAGAAAAGAAGCACTGTGGTACTTTCAGAGCATGTGAGCTCTATAATTTCACGTATGCTTCCTTTGAAAAAGAAAGACCCAGGATCTCCATTTATTTCCTGTATAATTGGGGGTCAGTGTTTTGATAGAGTTCTCCTAGATTTAGGAGCTTCTATTAACCTCATTCCTTTCTCTTTGGTAAAACATTTCAAAATAGAAAACCTTAAGTCTACCAATGTGACTTTACAATTAACTGATAGATCTATTAAGTCACCTAAAGGAATGTTGGAGGATGTTATTGTAGGAGTTCGGGATTTTTACCTCCCTGTAGATTTTATTGTCCTTGATATGGAAGTACCTGAATGCATTAGCCACACCCCAATTATCTTAGGGAGACCCATTTTGGCTACTGCAAAAGCCAATATTAATTGTGAATCTGGAAAGATTGAATTGAAATTTGGGGAGAAGACAATTAAGTTAGATATATTTAGAGCTTCTAGTAGATTCGATTGTGAATGGATTGAGGAAATAAAATCTATAGCAGCTTTTGAGGATGACATTAATTCCTTAGAACTAAAGAGCACACCTTTTGATATCCCATACCCTCAAAGCAACGAAATCATTTTGTTGGAATCTATACTCAATCCTAAATCTGAATCTGAATCAACTAACTCACTTCTCGCAATTGAAAATCTCGCCCCAAATCCTACTGTTGATTCTACTCATGTGCTTGAATTGAAACCATTGCCTGACAATCTTAAATATGTATATCTCGAATCTGATCAAACATATCCTGTAATAATCAATTCTCATCTATCTGAATCACAAGAATCCAAATTGATCAAGGTTCTTCGAGATCACAAGAAGGCAATTGGGTGGACTCTACATGATCTCACCGGGATTAGCCCCAATTTTGTACTCATCGCATCTATATTGAAGATGGGGCACGACCTTCAAGAGAAGCTCAAAGATGTCTAAATCCAAATTTAAAGGTCGTTAAGAAAGAAATAATCAAGTGGATTGATGCTAATATTATCTATCCCATATCTAATAGCCCTTAGGTGAGTCCAATTCAAGTGGTACCCAAAAAGGCAGGAGTCACCGTAATCAAAACTGAATCTAGAGAAACCATTCCCACACGAATTGAAAATTCGTGGCAGGTTTGTAGTGATTATCATAAGTTGAACACTGTTACAAAAAAGGACCATTTTCCTTTACCATTCATTGATCAAATCCTTGAGAGATTAGCTAGTAATAGGTTCTTCTGCTTTCTAGATGGTTACTTTGGATATAATCAAGTTGCAATTTATCCCGAAGATCAAGAGAAAATGACTTTCACCTACCCCTTCGGAACCTTTGCTTTCCGAAGAATGCCATTTGAGCTTTGCAACGCACCCGCGACTTTTCAGCATTGCATGTTAGCCATTTTTACCGAATGGGTGGGTGAATACATGGAGGTTTTTATGGATGATTTATCAGTCTTCGGGGAGACATTTGATATTTGCTTGGATAATTTGTCGAAGGTTCTTAAGATATGTATTGAAGTAAACCTTGTCCTTAGTTGGGAGAAGAGCCATTTTATGATTCCAGAGGGCATAGTACTTGGCCACCTCGTATCTGAGTGAGGTATCCAAGTAAATTGAGCCAAGATCAATCAAATTGCAAATCTTCCAATTCCTGACTCGATCAAAGGCATTAGATCATTTCTCGGGCATGTGGGATTTTATAGGAGATTTATACTTGATTTTTCAAAAATTGCCTGACCACTCACAAACCTCCTAAAAAAGGATGCTACTTTTGATATGAGTGAGGAGTGTATTTCAATATTTGAAACTTTGAGAGACAGAGTTACACAGGCTCCAATTTTGCAACCACCTAATTAGGATTTACCATTCGAAATCATTTGCAATGCATCAGATTATGCAATAGGAGTTGTTTTGGGATAGAAAATTGAGAAGAATCTGGTAGTAATTTACTATGCTAGTAAAACATTGAATGAGACACAACAGAATTACACAGTTACAAAGAAAGAGTTACTAGCAATAGTATTTGGATTAGAAAAGTTCAGATCTTATATACCTGGATCTCAAATTATCGTGTACTCTGATCACTCAGCTATCCAACACCTCTATCTAAGAAAGACACGAACCTAGGTTGATCAGATGGATCTTGCTTTTGCAAGAATTTGACTTAGAAATTCGTGATAAGGAGGGTCGACAGAATGTTGTTGCCGACCATCTTTCCCGCCTTCCTTCTGATACAATTGAATCATCTCCTCCAATCACTGAACACTTCCCTGATGAACATCTTTTGACTATATCCACATATCTTCCTTGGTATGCAGACATTGTTAATTATTTGGTTACACATCAATTTCTGCCAGACTGGGATGGGAATCGCAAATCACAACTCAAAGCAGAAGCCAAATACTATTTCTTGGAAGATCCGTATCTTTTTTGACTTTGTAATGATCGAATCATCAGGCATTGTGTCACTTCTTCTGAGATTGATTCTATCCTATCCTTTTGTCATGACCAGGCCTGTGGTGGTCACTTTCTGGTAGAAAGACTGCTGCAAAAGTTTTGTAATGTGGGTTTTATTGGCCCACGTTATTTTTGATTTGCAGACTTATTGTAAGGCATGTAGTTGCTGCCAAACACTTGGTGGCATGTCACGGAAAGACATGATGCCTCTGAACCCGATTATAGTCTGTGAAATCTTTGATATTTAGGGCATAGACTTTATGGGCCCATTTCCATCCTCTATTGGCTTCCACTATATTTCACTTGATGTCGATTATGTTTCCCGTTGGATTGAAGCCATACCCACACGTACAAATGATCATCGAGTTGTGATTCCTTTTATACAGAGTCATATTATTGCTCGTTTTGGGGTACCTCCTGCCATCATTTCTAATGGTGGTTCCCATTTTATTAACGCCCAGTTTAGAACCTTACTTAGAAAATATGAGGTTACACATCGTATTTCTACACCTTATCATCCCCAGACTAATGGGCAAACCGAGGTCTCTAATCGGGAGATCAAAAAGATCCTTCAAATGACAATCCGACCCGATAGGAAGGATTGGTCTTCCTATTTAGATGAGGTGATGAGAGCCTCATCATGAGCCCTAACTAGCTCATTTTGACCCAAGAAAGTAAACAAAAGCTCCTACATAACCTAAAGGAAGGCCTAAGTCAAGGGTTTACTGTTCTAGGAAGGAAACATGAACTAAAGGGTAACAGTGCAATTTTACCATTGCAGTACATCAACGGGATTTTTCAAGGGTTAAACATAGGTCAATTGGACCTAATAAGAGGAAAAGTGGTATGGTTCAATCAGAAAAGGGTTATTCTGAGATTTAAGAATTAAATGACATTCTATAACCCTAAAACAAACCCGCTTAATTTAACAAGGTTCTGATCTGGATAAAAATCAACTAAACCCTCTAAAATTCATGGAAAAATATCCCCTAGGGTTTATAACCTTCAATTTGTCCTTTGGAACCTATTTTGACCTAGATTGGGGTTCTAGCTCTAGTATTTAACCTAATTTGGGTTTTTGTACAAAATATCCAGTCAAACATGGTCAAACCTAAAATCCAACTTTACCACTGGATTCCTTAGATCCAAATTAGGTTTGTACCAAAATTTGGGCCTAAGGGAAGGTCATCTTGACCTAATTTGCAAAATGATCCACCTAATTACACTCTGGCCCCTAACTTTTGAAAACCCTTGAGCAAAGCCCCCTAACTTCCTCGCCACCCTTACATTCAGGTCCCTCCGCCATTACAGCGGAGGAATCCCACTCCAGCAAGGATTTGAGGCTAATATCTCCTTGAATCCTCAGAGATCTCCTCCCAGATTTGGAAGGGAGATTCTCTGAGGATTTCTCCATCATATGAACGAGATCTCCAGATCAAATTTGCGCCCAATCTCTTGTGTGAACGCTTAAGAGATTTGGGTGTCCTGAGCACCTTCCTTCTCCGGTGAGGACCTTGCACTGGAAGGCTTGCCTTCCAAGCACAAAGGGCTCAGCCAGCAGCTATAAAAGGACCCCCGGTCCTTTACGCATCTTCTAAGCTTGATTTGGACGCAGATACCCTCTTAATTTCTTCCCTCCTCATCTCCGGTCAAACGCCCGCAAGCTCTGGTGATCTCCCCTCCCTCCATTCGTCACTCTGCCACCATACCAATGGTAGGGTTAGCTTCGTCTCATTCCTCTGCGTTGCGTCGCACCATCGCACGCCTCTCCGACCTCCTCCTCATCGCTGCCATCTCCACCTCAGGGTTGTCTTCCCCGACGATGGCACATACACGCCGCTCGCCTCCTCTCCCTCCCCTTCATCCCAATAACCACAGATAAGTTTCTCTTCTCCCACTCTTCATTTTCCCTCCTTTTATTTCATAAACCGCCCCTCGACTACCACTGTCCACCTTCATCTTCCTCATCTCCAGCTGACCTCCAGCGAGATGCATCCACCACTCCGCACCTCCACACGCCTCGCCACCAACCTCTTCACCTCTTCCATCACCCACTGATTACTCTCCACCCATCCACTGACTGCCACACAGACCCCACACTTCCACCGAACAAACCTACACGCACGGTCACAGTCTGACCTAGGCACGCACGCCTAGGCTATTCTGCACCTCGTCGACCCCCACCTCACCTTCGTCGTGATACGACGAAGCTTTCCCTGTTGTTTGACACGGCCGCAAGGCCGTCTTCGTGTCATGCAAGTCTGAGCCTTCTTCCGCCATTAGTGCAGAAGGATGTCCGCTTTCTTCCGAGCTCCAGGCCGCGCACTCCAGGTTTCAGGGCTTCAGGTTACGTGTGTTGAGCGTGCGAGTGTATCCAGCCTGAGAGCAGACATTGCGAGGCTTTCAGTTGCTCTAATTGCGTGGCTTCTCCTCTTGCGGGCGCTAGCAGAAGCCGGTGGGACATTTAGTACCACCTCGTAAACTCAGGGGTAAGCGACGTGCCATATATTGAATTTGTGTTTATGGTTGGTTGCCTCAAGTCACACAGGGGTAAGATCCCTCGCCCTCACTTACTCACGCCTCATCCGTGACCCCTACCCCCGTGGACCTGGCACCCGACCCGATCACCTAGACCTGGCACTCCTCGCGCACTACACCACACTGATGCGCCTGGACCTGGGCGCGCACCCGACCCGATTACCCTGCTCTGGGAGAGTGTTCCAAAGAGAGAAAGAGAGAGAGAGACGCAGGGAGGGTAGGGGTAGGTTTTGCTTCGTTGTGTTGTGCAGGAAAGGAGCTAAGGAAGGAAGAGGCGCAACAAAGAAGTAAAGGAAGAAGACTGCAAAGGAAGAAGGTGCGGCTGAAGGCAAAGGCTGAAGAAGGAAGGACTTAGCCACAGCAAGGTAGGAAAAAGAAGAAGAAGAAAAGAGAAGCACTATAGCAGAGGAGCGGCAGAGGAAAAGAAAGAAGAAGAAGAAGGTAGGTGCTGAAGGTAAAGGAAGCCAAAGCCAAGCAGGGACTTAGCCACGGAAGAAGAAGAAGACAAGGAAAGACAAAGAAGAAAAGAAGAAGAAGAAGCCAAAGAAGGCAGAAGAGGCATAGCCGCAGAGAAAGAGAAAGAGAGAGAGAGAAGGCAAAAAATCAGAAAGAGAAGGGCAAAGAGAAGCACTATAGCAAGAGCTTTTAAGACGTCTGATTTTTCATCAGATGTCCAACTTTTTAGCATTATTTCTACATTGACATTACTTCTCAATTTTGATTGGATTGGTTATTGCTTTTTATTAAATTGAGAGTTGTGTTATCAAGTTTTTAAATACCCAACTGCTCCCTATGTTCGACCTCGGATACCTTGGTTTTCGAGTTATAAATTCTTATCTGTTTTCGTGGTGATTTCATTTATACTGCAACGAACATCTTTTTAAAACACGATTTCGCTACGTCAACATTTTGGCACCGTTGCCTGGGAGCAACGGGCATTTTATAAGCTTTGATCACAACTTCTGATTCAATACTGACTTAATCTCTCTCTTTTGTTGTATTTGTCTCAAGGAAAGCCAAGGAAAGAGAAGCAGCCACACAACAACCACACCAAGGAACAGGTAAACTTTCATTAGCCCTCTCTCTTAATCCCCTCAAAGTCTGAAAAGGAAAAAACAAAGAAAAATCAATCTAGGGCTACCTACTTCCATATTTAGTAATTCGCCAAAGTTGCCTGATTTTCATTTCAACATATTTTGAATTGCACATCCAATTAACGTAACTAGGGCTAAAACCTTCTTGATTGAGCCCTAGATACCAATTGTTGAGGCAACTAAATTGGACCAACTAGAGCCAACCTAAGGATTGCAAAGCTAGGGTTTTTAGAGACATCTTCTCTTAAGCAAAGAAGCAAAAATTTCAAAAAGATGTGTGCCTAAGCCTTGTTTGAAAAGATCTATACAAGAGAAACCCTAAGCAAATCAGGCTCTTAATCCATTTGAACCCTAAACGAAAGGACCTAAAAGCTCTCAAAGGAACAAAGAAGTGAAGTTGATCCTTTGGGTCAACCAACCTTAAAATTAGGTCACTTTTTGCACTCAAAAGGCCTAAAGTTCAAGTGGAACCCTAGGCACCTTGATCTTAATTAAAAAAGGTAGACTTAAGAGGTCAAGGTCCCCATTCTGGTCTACCTGGAATCTCAGTGACAAGAGAGGTCGGGTGGGGGAAACCCTGTAGCTCGTGGGGATGCTCTACCGTGTAGGGGTCTTTGCGGGACTCTCCCTCTTTGGTTGCCCAAGTACTTCTCAAGTGGACGACCTTTCTGACTAAGGGGTATCATCTGCCCCGAACCTCTATAGTCACCCAACAATTTTGGGTGTCTCGATTGTGTCCAGCACCTTCGGATCTCATCAAATCCTTCGATGCATGTTTGGTAGGAGGTCCTCAAGACCATCCTTAAGACCTCCTTTAGAAATTCACTCTCACCGAGGCCAAGCCTCGACGCCCTTGTTTGTGCAACAACCCCACCCATAGATCTTTCCTCTGATTCAGAACTAAGTTATACTTCTTCTTCCATTATGGCATAACCCATTGTCCTTAAGACCTCCTTTAGAAATTCACTCTCACCGAGGCCAAGCCTCGACGCCCTTGTTTGTGCAACAACCCCACCACATAGATCTTTCCTCTGATTCAGAACTAAGTTATACTTCTTCTTCCATCATGGCATAACCCATTGAAGAAGAGAACAACCTTGAGCACCAACTTCAGCGCCTAAATGATCTCTTCCAAAACTTTGTAAACCCACCGTAGCGTCCTATGATGCGAGATCACTATAATCCCGCTGCGGTAGCAATCGAGCCTTGAGTCTGAATCCCTACTGGAGATCCTGATTCTGAACTCAAGCCCAATATGATTCATGCCATACCAAAATTCCATGGGCTTAACTCTGAGGATCCATTCCAGCACATTAAATAGCTCAAACATCTGGCCCAGACCTTCGGGCCAAATGCACAAAACTGGGATATTCTACTCATGAAGATATTTTCTTTCTCCCTCATGGACAAGGCTGCTCATTGGTATCAAACTTAGACTCGTCCGATCAACACATGGGATGAACTTCAGTCCGAATTTTTGAAGTTCTTTCCCGTTGGCAGGACAAGTGCCTTACGCCACCAGATCACTCATTTCACCCAGCAAACAAGAGAACCTCTTCATGAGGCATGGGATCGATTTTTAGATCTCATGCGAAAGTGCCCCCATCACAGAGTTCCTAAATGGGAACAAGTCCAGTCTTTTTACTAGGGACTCCGTGAAGACATTCGATTATTCATCAATGCAACCTGCGGAGGAAATATCATGGGTCAACATGAGGACACGGTGTGGGAGATTCTCAAAAATATGTGCAAGAACACCATCAATAATGACTCCATGGGCTTATTCAACCGGACGAACGCCTGCACATCGATGAATCTTAGGGGAGAACATGAGACGCAGGACCTGTCCACATCCGTCGACTTGGAACTAATGACCAGTTGGTTGGACAAGGTCTCTATCATAGAAAAGAAGGTGGACAAGCTGACTCGGCATCTGCAGTGAGCCACCTCTGCGTAGAACTCTTTTGCACGGCCACCTCTTGCGAGGGAAACTGTGCAAAACATCTATCACCAATCTTCTCAGGGGATGGACCCGTATCCACCCCCGTCTGACTCCCAGACCGGAGGGACCTCCGATCCACTCTATTCTAGTTGGGGGAACTCTGAACCCTCGTATTTTGACTTTCCTAAGGCTCCTCAGACCGGCAAGGACCTCAATGCCATCCAGAATGACCCATTCTCCAATACCTACAACCTTGGATGGCAAAATCATCCCAACTTCCAGTGGACGGGAAATTCTCATACTCAAAGACCACCTTATCAACCCCGTCCACAAGCTCCTCATCCATATCAGCTGCCTCAGCCTCGGCTCAATCCCACTTATCAATCTGGGCCAAACCAGGATCAAATGACTCTTATCCTTTAAGCACTGGCTGACATTTAGAAGACGAATGCGGCAATGCAAAAATAGCACAAAGACGAGATCAAAGAGGTTCGCAATCAACTTGCCCAGATGGCAAATTCCTGTCAACTCGGCACCCTTCCTTCGCAACCTCTGCCAAACCCAAATAACGCGCCAACCCAGAGGTGCGTTATGAACCCAAATTCAGGCCACGCGCATATGATTTATCAGGTCCCTTCTGTTCAATCACCAGATGGGATGGAAGCTTTGACATCTTATGCAGGATTTCAGCAGCAGCCACCCATTCTACCAAACCCAAACCAAAACCAGGCAGGATTAAATTCCGTAACCACTCAAAGTGGTAAAGCAACACAAGACCCACATTATCCAAACCACTCTAAGCCTGGTGGTAGCCCAATCCCTAGGATAGTTATCCAGGATACCCCTATCCCAGATCAAGAACTTGGACCTATTCTAGAGGAACCGACTAGGATTCCATTTCCCGAGGCCTTGACCAAAGGAAAAAGGATAACCAAACCCATAGCTCCTGAGGAGGATCTGGTCAAGCTCTTTGAATAGGTCCAGATAAACATCCCCTTGATGGATGCAATCCGCCACGTACCAACTTACGCACGATTCCTGAAAGACATGTGTACACCAAAGCGTAAACCGCGAACCAAAAGTGGGAATCCGATCATCTTATCAGAGCAAGCCAGCTCTATAATCTTGAGTGAACTCCCACCTAAGGCTAAAGACCCATAAACTCCCCTGATTTCATGTAAAATTGGTGAAACCCAATTTGATAGAGCCTTGCTAGACCAAGGTGCCTCCATAAATCTAATACCTCCATCCCTCCTTGACCACCTTGAAGAGTCCGAACTTAAACCCACTGAGGTGACATTGCAGTTAGCCGATCGATCCATCAAGTCACCTAAAGGAATACTCGAGGATGTCATTGTGAGGGTACGGGATTTCTACTTCCCGATGGATTTCGTAGTTCTGGATATGGATGCACCTAAGAACCCAAGGGATACACCAATTATATTAGGGAGACCTTTTTTGGCCACTGCTAGGGCCAACATAAACTGTGAGGAGGGCTAAATATAATTAAAATTTGGGAATCAAACTCTGAAGATTGACATCTTTAAGGCCCAACAAGGGATTAACTGCGGGGTTATAGAGCAAATATCTGATATCAAAGCCGTGGTTGATGAATTGCATGTTGAGGACAACCTGATTAGCCTTAATCAACCACCAGAAGATCAAAACCCACAAATAGAGGAGTTTAAATCTGATCTAGACACCCCCATAACTCCGACCCTTGTCCCTGATACAGACCCTGAACCACCCGCTGCTGCTGATAATTCCGTCCTGAAACCAAGCCCCTTCCCGAGCATCTGAAGTACGTCTTTTTGGGTTCCAATCAGACGTTACCTGTGATTATCAACTCCTAACTCACACCTAACCAGGAATCCCGTCTAATTACCGTTCTCCAGCAACATCGTAGAGCCATTGGATGGACTCTCGATTACTTAACTGAAATAAGCCCCTCATATTGCACACATCGAATCTACACGGAAGAGGGCGCACGACCTTCGAGAGAGATGCAGAGATGTTTAAACCCTAACTTGCAGGAGGTCGTGAAAAAGGAGAACATCAAGTGGTTAAATGTAGGGATCATCTACCCGATCTCCAACAGTCACCGGGTGAGTCCAATCTAGGTTGTGCCTAAGAAGGTCGGACTCACCATCATTATGACTGAAATCGGAGAGTTCATACCGACCCAAATAGCTAACTCATGGAGAGTCTGCATTGATTACAGAAGACTCAATTCCCCCACGAAGAAGGACCATTTCCCACAAATCATTTATTGATCAGATCCTTGAGAAACTAGCAGGAAATAGGTTCTTCTGCTTTCTTGACGGGTACTTTGGTTATAACCAAGTGGCAATCCATCCAGAGGACCAAGAAAAGACCATGTTCACCTACCCCTTTAGGACGTACGTGTTTCGAAGGATGCCTTTCGGTCTCTGCAATGCACCTGCGACCTTTCAGCGGTGCATGCTTGCCATATTCTCAGATATGGTAGGTGATTATCTGGAAGTCTTCATGGATGACTTTTCAGTTTTTGGAGCATCATTTGACGATTGCCTCCAGCACTTGGTCCAAATACTCAGACGGTGCATCAATGTAAATTTGGTTCTTTCCTGGGAAAAGAGCCATTTCATGGTGCCTGAGGGAATCATCTTGGGACATCTGATTTCGAAGAAAGGCATCCAAGTCGATTGAGCCAAGATTAACTTGATTTCCAAACTCCCTATGCCTAACTCGATCAAGGACATCCGATCTTTTCTGGGGCACGTCAATTTTTACCGTCGATTTATCCTTGATTTTTCAAAATCGCACGCACCTTGACTACTCTTCTCTCCAAGGATGTGCCTTTCGAAATCTCCAAGGAATGCACTCAAGCATTTAAGATCCTTCGTGACAGAGTTACCCAAGCCTCGATCCTACAATCCCTTGATTGGTCTCAACCCTTTGAGATCATGTGCAATGCATCTGACTTCGCTGTAGGAGCGGTTTTGGGGTAGAAAATTGACGGGAAACTCGTGGTCATTTACTACGCTAGCAAAACACTAGACGAGGCTCAGCGCAACTACACGGTTACTGAGAAAGAGCTGCTGGCTGTAGTATTTAGAAAAATCCAGATCATACCTCCTGGGTTCCCATGTTATCATCTACTCGGATCACACGGCTGTGAGGCATCTCCTTGCAAAGAAGGATGCGAAACCTCGATTAATCCGATGGATCATACTGTTGCAAGAATTTACCTTGAGATTTGCAACAAAGCGAGAAAACAGAATGTGGTAGCTGATCACTTATCCTGCCTTCCTTCTGAGATCATTGACCCTTCCGGAGCCATCACAAAACACTTTCCTAATGAGCACCTCCTAACTATCAATACAGTGCTTCCATGGTTTGTAGACATAGTGAACTACTTGCCATCACATCAGATCCCATCCGATTGGCCAAAGGCCAAGAAGGACAAGTTGTGTTCCGATGCCAAGTATTACCTTTGGGAAGACCCGTATCTATTTTGCATTGGTGCTGATCAAATAATTAGATGATGTGTCAAGGAAGCAGAAATCAAAGACATACTCTCTTTCTACCATGACCAGGCATGCGGTGGACATTTTTCAGGACACAAAACCACATCAAAAGTCCTCCAATGTGGCTTTTATTGGCCCACAATTTTCAAGGATGCATACGATTACTGTAAGGCATGTACCCGTTGCCAAACCTTGGGCAACATGAGCCATTGTGACATGATGCCTTTACAGCCGATCCTAGTATGTGAGAATTTTGACATTTGGGGGATTGATTTCATGGGACCCTTCCCTATCTCGGATGGCTTCGAATACATCTTACTTGCCATTGACTACGTGTCTAAGTGGATTGAAGCCATTCCGACCCGAACCAATGATCACAAGGTTGTTATCAAATTCATTCATCAAAACATCTTCTCAAGGTTCAGGATTCCACGAGCAATAATTTCCGACGGAGGGACCCATTTCACAAACGCTCAATTTAGGTCACTGATGACCAAATACGGGGTGTTGCATCAAATCTCTACTCCTTACACCCCCAAACTAATGATCTAGCTGAGCTATCAAATCGGGAGATCAAGAAAATCCTCCAGGTTACTGTTCGACCTGATAAGAAGGATTGGTCATCCCAGCTTCTGGGGGCATTGTGGGCTTATAGGACCGCTCACAAGACCCAATTAGGTATGTCTCCCTTCATATAGGACCGCTCACAAGACCCAATTAGGTATGTCTCCCTTCAGACTGGTGTACGGGAAGGCATGTCACCTCCCCGTCGAATTGGAGCATAAAGCCTATTGGGCAGTATGGAATTGCAACTTAGATCTTTCTACGGCTGGAACCCATAGAATTCTTCAAATGAGCGAGATCGATGAATTACGCCACGACGCGTATGAGAACTCGCGAATTTACAAAGAGCGAGTTAAAGCCTTTCATGACAAACACATTTCTAGAAAGATCTTTCATCCTGGTCAAAAGGTTCTACTCTTTGATGCCTGACTCAAATTATTCCCAGGAAAGCTACAATCTAAGTGGATCGGACCCTACCTAGTCCGATGAATCTTTGGAAATGGAGCCGTTGAGATCAGTCCACTCAGCCATGATTCTGAACCCTTCGTCGTGAACAGTCAGAGACTCAAATCGTTCATTGACATGATCAATACAGATTTGGCTGAGTCATCATTTATCCTCCATTCTCCCTGAGCTCATTACGCCCAGCCGATGGTGTAAAACTCAGCACTTAACAGGAGGCAACCCGTCATTCTTTGAAAAACCCAAAACATTTCCTAGCATTTCTATGTTGAATTCATATTGCACTTTAGGGTTCATCCATTAGCACAGCCAACTCCACCTCAGGTACCCGTACTCGAGTCTAGAAATCGTTCGCAACAATCACCTCGACCCGTTCGCTTACCTAACACCTGTCCTAATGAATAAACTAAGCTGAATTTGAACCCACCTAATTTACAATAAGGAGATTGCAAATCGTAGGCATGGGGGGAATGAAAGTGCAAAATGTCAGGAAAACTCATATCAAGAAAAGGTTTCAACCAAAAAAAATCACAAAAAACACAAAAAAAATGAAAAATCTGGAAAAAGAACAAAAAAAACTGAGGAAGGAGAGAAAATTTTTTTGGGCTATACAAAATATGAGGAGGAAAAGAGCAAAATGGCAAAAAGGAGCACAAAATGAAAAAGAAAAAAAGAAGAGTCATTAGTAAAAGATTAAGGGATTAACTGAATTTCTAGACCACCACAAGAAAAAAGAGAAAAATGAAAAAAAAGTGCTAAGGAGACACAAAAGAGATTAGTAGGAATGCTGACTTTAGGCCTTTTGGGCTAGACTCTTGTGCTTAAAAATTCAAGTACCCGCTAAAATCTGGATACTCCTCAAGTGGTTGGGGAAAATGCGAAGCTTAAGTATTAGGTCTAAGGCTTAGGGAGTATTCGGCCTCGTTAACTAACCTTCAGTTTGCGGGATTCGGTAACCTAAGCACCCCAATTCACACACAGTCTGGTTCAATGCACATAACTATCAAAATCACGCAAAAGCATTTTAATGTTCTGAAAAAGTTGCCTAGATTAGGAGCGGCCGATCAATACAAGTTGATTTGGACGAGTTCCCGGCGCGGAGAGGCGGGAAATTCCCCTCGAAGATGCGTAACAACATATCATCTCCTCGGTGCTTATCTCTTAGGATATTTAAATATCCTACTGGGGGCATGTAAGCACTCTGCTGGTTCAGATACCTTAGGCAACATTATCCCAAAATGTCGATTGCCAGGGTCTGGATTCGGCCACTGAACACCATGGGCGGGGTTATCTCGAAATCTCGAAAGCCAAGGTTCTAGGGGTTGCCATGGGTGGTGCTATCACGAAGCATCGATTTCAGGGACCCTTAAGGATTGATGATGGGGACGAGGAGTCTGATACAAATCGTGTTGAGAAGCCAATCCAAAGCTAGAAATAAAAAGGAAAGAGAGAGAAAACTCTCCAAACAAATAAATCCTCTATCTCTCTCTTACAAAAATGCACTGCAAACTGAACCTAGGCTAAAAATGTCTCAAGCACGGGTGCTTTAACCACGGAGTCCAACAAATCCTAAGATAGTTTCTGCGGGCCTTAAAAACCTTTACAGAGGACTGAGGCTAAAGCGGGTCAGGTCCAGATTTTGGTTGGTACTTGAGTACCTCTAGGCCTATTGTCAGCATTCTGGCCTAATCACAAAACAAAAAGAAAAAGCACTTATCACAACTGATAGAAGAAACTCATGGTCTAGAACAGATGTTAAAACCTTAAAATTTTTGCTAAGGGACTAGAAAAAGCTAGGCATGGGGGTATGATGAGAGCCTCATCATGAGCCTTAACTAGCTCATTTTGACCTGAGAAAGTAAACAAAAGCTCCTACATAACCTAAAGGAAGGCCTAAGTTAAGGGTTTACTATTCTGGGAAGGAAACATGAACTAAAGGGTAACACTGTAATTTTACCATTACAGTGCATCAGCGGGATTTCTCAAGGGTTAAACATAGGTCAATTAGACTTAATAAGAGGAAAAGTGTGATGGTTCAGTCAGAAAAAGGTTCTTGTGAGATTTAAGAATTAAATGACATTTTGTAACCCAAAAACAAACTCGCTTAATTCAACAAGGTTTTGGTCTGGAAAAAAATCAAGTAAGCCCTCTAAAATTCATGGAAAAATATCCCTTAGGTCTTAGAACCTTCAATTTAGCCTTTGGAACCTATTTTGACCTAGATTGGGGTCCTAGCTCAAGTATTTAACCTAATTTGGGTTTTTATGCAAAATGTCCATTCAAACATGGTCAAACCTAAAATCCAACTTCACCATTATATTCCTTAAGTTCAAATTAGGTTTGTACCAAAATATGGGCCTAAGGGAAGGTCAGCTTAACCTACTTTGCAAAATGATCCACCCAATTACATTCTGGCCCCTAACTTTTGAAAACCCTTACGCAGAGCCCCCTAACTTCCTCACCACCATGACATTCAGGTCCCTCCACCATTACAGCGGAGGAATCCCACTCCAGCAAGGATTTGAGGCTGATATCTCCTCGAATCCTCAGAGATCTCCTATATTTGGAAGGGAGATTCTCTGAGGATTTCTCCATCATCTGAACGAGATCTCCAGATCAGATTTGCGCCCAATCTCTCATGCGAACGCTCGAGAGATTTGGGTGTCCTATGCGCCTTCCTTCTCCAATGAGGACCTTGCATTGGAAGGCTTGCCTTCCAAGCACAAAGGACTCAGCCAACAGCTATAAAAGGACCCTCGGTCCTTTGCGCATCTTCCAAGCTTGATTTGAACCCAAATACCCTCTTAATTTCTTCCCTCCTCATCTCCGGTCAAATGCCCGCAAGCTCCAGTGATCCCCTCCCTCCTTTCGTCGCTCTGCCACCATACTAGTGGTAGGGCTAGCTTCGTCTCATTCCTCTGCGTTGCGCCACACCAGCGCACGCCCCTCCGACCTCCTCCTCGTTGCCGTCATCTCCACCTTAGGGTTGTCTTCCCCGACGACGGCACATACACGCCGCTCGTCTCCTCTACCTCCCCTTTGTAACAATAACCACAGATAAGTTTCTCTTCTCCCACTCTTCATTTTCGCTCCTTTTATTTCATAAACCGCCCCTCGACTGCCACTATGCACCTTCATCTTCCTCATCTTCGGCTAACCTTCGGCGAGATGCATCCACCACTCCGCACCACCACACACCTCGCCACCAACCTCTTCACCTCTGCCATCACCCACTAATTACTCTCCGCTCATCCACTGACTACCACACACACCCCACACTTCCACCGAACAAACACACACACACGGTCATAGTCCAACCTAGGCACTCATGCCTAGGTTGTTCTACGCCTCGCCAACCCTCGCCTAGGCTGTTCTACCTACACGCAAGTGAAGCTTTCCCTATTGTTTGATAGGGCCGCAAGGCCGTCTTCGTGTCGTGCAGGTCTAAGCCTTCTTTCGCCATTAGCGTAGAAGCAAGCTCGCTTGCTTCCGAGCTCCAGGCCTCACGCTCCAGGCTTCAGGGCTCCAGGTTACGCGCGTTGAGTGTGCGAGTGTATCCAGCCTGAGAGCAAACGTTGCGAGGCTTTCAACTGCTCTAATTGCGTAGCTTCTCCTCTTACGAGCGCCAGCAGAAGCGGGTGGGACATTTAGTCCCACCTCATAAACTGAGGGGTAAGTGACGTGCCATATATTGAATTTGTGTTTTCGGTTGTTGCCTCGAGTCACACAGGGGTGAGGTCCCTCGCCCTCACTCTCTCACGCCTCGTCCACGACCCCTGCCCCACAGACCTGGCACCCGACCCAATTACCTAGACCTACCACTACTCGCGCACTACACCACATCGATGCGCATGGACCTGGGCGTGCACCTGACCCGATTACCTGGCTCTGGGAGAGTGTTCCAAAGAGAGAAAGAGAGAGAGACGCAAGGAGGGTAGGGGTAGGTTTTGCTTCGTTGTGCTATGCAGGAAAGAAGGAGCTAAGGAAGCAAGAGGCACAGCAAAGAACTGAAGGAAGAAGACTGCAAAGGAAGAAGGTGCGGCTGAAGGCAAAGGCTGAAGAAGGACTTAGCCACAACAAGGAAGGAAAAAGAAGAAGAAGAAAAGAGAAGCACTATAGCAGAGGAGCGGCAGAGGAAAAGAAAGAAGAAGAAGAAGGTAGCTGCTGAAGGTAAAGGAAGCCAAAGCCAAGCAGGGACTTAGCCACGGAAGAAGAAGAAGACAAGGAAAGACAAAGAAGAAAAGAAGAAGAAGAAGCCAAAGAAGGCAGAAGAGGCATAGCTGCAGAGAAAGAGAAAGAAAGAGAGAGAGAAGGCAAAAAATCAGAAAGAGAAGGGCAAAGAGAAGCACTGTAGCGAGAGCTTTTAAGACGTCTGATTTTTCATCAGATGTCCAATTTTTTAGCATTATTTCTACATTGACATTACTTCTCAATTTTGATTGGATTGGTTATTGCTTTTTATTAAATTGAGAGTTGTGCTATCAAGTTTTTAAATACCCAACTGCTCCCTGTGTTCGACATCGAATACCTTGATTTTCAAGTTATAAATTCTTATTTGTTTTATAAATTCTTTTTATACTACAACGAACATCTTTCTAAAATACGATTTCGCCACGTCAACATGAGGCTTTGTGAGCTTATAGGACTGCCCACAAAACACCAATAGGCATGTCACCATACAGACTTGTTTATGGGAAACCCTGTCATCTTCTCGTAGAAATTGAACACAAGGCCTATTGGGCAATTAAAGCCTGTAATTTAGTCCTCGCAAAGGCTGGTGAAAATCGTAGGTTGCAGCTTAGTGAACTTGAGGATTTATGTCATGATTCCTATGAGTTCAAAGCTATATAAGGAGAAACTTAAGGCCTTCCACGACAGATTTATTTCCCGCAAATCCTTTACACCTGGTCAGAAGGTGTTGTTGTTTGATGCCTGTTTAAAGCACTTCCCTGGTAAACTTAGGTCTAAATGGCAAGGACCATTTATTGTTGTTAGAGTCTTCGACAACGGAGCTGTCGAAATCACTGAACTCAACAAGGATCAACCCTTCAAAGTCAATGGTCAATGTTTAAAACCTTTCTTGGAATCACATCCTTTGGGTCTTGTTGGAGAGTGTTACACACTCCACTAGGGTTTGTCACCATCCATCCACCACATTTGTATATACATGTTTCCTACTTTATACCTTTGATTTTCTTCCACGCTTACTTTGATTTCTCACCTCATCTTATACCGATTACCTTCATTTAGTCTGACTGACCACTCTGACCTTTAGTCAAATTTGAAATCGTCCGCATAGAGATCTTTGATCTCCTCTATTCAACTCCTTCTATCACCCTATATTAAATGAAGTGTAATATCTTTTCACCCTTTTTACAATGAGGACATTGTAAAATCCTGGCTTAGGGGGGGTTGAAGTGAAATTTTCATTTTAAGTGTGTGTAAATAGAAAATATAAGAAAAACACATAAAAATTAAATATCCACGAAATTTAAAAAAAAATAGAAATTCCAAAAATCATAAAAATTTTCAAAATCAAAAAATTTCATAAAAAAATTTGAGAAATTTTAAAAATTCATAAAAATTGGAAAATTCTATAAACATAAAAATAAAAATATATAAATACAAAAATTTGAAAAATAAAATTTCATAAAAATAATAAGAGGGGTATATTCATCTATAATAAAGAAGAAAAGAAGAAATATATATATATTTATTTATTATAATTAAGAGCTTAATTTTTCTTTTAGGTCAGAAACTAAAAATATATATATATAGAATACATTTAGAGTATTTAAGAGCATTCAACACTTATTTAGATTCTTACTTAAACATTTTGTAAAGACACACTTTTGTTTTAAAAATCTTTTAAACAAGATTTTATTTGAATTTAGAATCTTTAAATCTTTTAAGCTTTGTTTTTCTATTCTTACCCTGAATTAAGAAACTAAGTGTATTAAGTTTTAAACTTAAGTTTAGGGGTTAAATTATAACTTTCTAATCAATTAGATTAAGTAATCCTTCCGCTTTTTGAAATTTTGATTTTATCATAAGGTTAAGTAAAAAGGCCAGATATTAAGAGTTAATTAAATAAAAAGTTAGTAGAATTTTAGTTTACAAGTCTTACAGGCTAAAGACATATAACTAGACTTGGTAAATTTTGTCTTAACGAATCCTATAGGAGGAAACTCAGAATTTTAAGAACCTAAGAGTGAAGGGCTTTGTTGTCCAAGCTCTGGTTTGAGAGCTAAGTAACCTAAACATCTAAATCCACACACATAGAATTGTCTTGTTGGCATCTGAGACCGCGAAAACACAGAGGTTAAAAGATCAGTTCTGAATCCTTTTTAGTCCAAGGATTTCCGTGGGGCAGTTCTTGAAAGGGTGAAGGATGTGCCACTCACCTAGAAAAAGGATTTGGAGAATAAAGTTGGAAAGAAAAATGAGGGAAATTGAAAAAAAAAAAAAAAGAAGAAAAAATAATAAAACACCCTACAATTAAGTGCCTTGTTACAAATGGGTGCTTATGCAGTTTTCCCATAATGAAATAAAGCATCTCAATACAAATGGATGCTACCATTCCTTCCATTAAATAAAAGAACACCTCGCTACAAATGGATGTTCTAACCTATAGAAAAAGTGAAAAAAAATATAGAGATAAAAATATTAGAAATAAGAGATCCGGTGGTCCACCGGGGAGATATACACAAAAAGTGTTAACCTCGGGATAGAAAACTGGTGAGGAGAAAGCAACCAAACCTGAGTAAGGCCAAGCCAAAGGCTTGAATTAGAATAATTGGGATTGGAAATTGATATCTTAAGATCTGGATTTTTGCAACTTTAGATGCCTTTAGGATAACTCTCTTCACTAAGCACATACGTTTAAAAATCATAGCTACTAAACCTTTGTATTGGGCAATAAAGCCTAAGAAATCGAGTTTTGAGGATTTAAAGTTGAGACCTAAAGGAGAAGAATTGACAAAATCCTAGGTCTAGAAGTTGTTCTTAGTACTGTAGGATAGTAGATTAGAGTTTTACTACTCTAAGTTTGGTTAATAATGAGTATCTGGTTAATTTGCTTAAACTTATATTGATAAAAGTCAAACATCATAAAAAAAAGGGTTAACTTAGGCCTATTGAGTTTTTGAGTTAAAATTTAATTCCCAACTCTTAAGTTTTGTTTTCTCAAAACACTTTGTATTCTAAGTTTGGGTTAAGAATAGTTACAAAGAATAAGAGATTTTTGAGAATTCTAATTCTTAATAAAATTCTTGTTAACAACATTGTTTTAAGTGTTTTTTGAAAATGTTATAAGTCTAAATAAGAAAATTTTCACAAATTCTTTGTATATTAACTATTTATATTAAATCTAAAAATTCTCTGACCTAAGCTTTCCTCTACATAGTTATTATTTGTATTAATTTAAACCCAAGTGTTTTAAATCATCATATTTTTAGTTAATTTTGCTAGGGACTAGCAAAATTTTGGCTTAGGGGTATGATGAGAGGCTCATCATGATCTCTAATTACCCCTAATTGACTAGTCTTCCTAGTTAATTAGCTAAGAATATGTGAATACATGGGTTAATTATAAAATAGGGGATATATAGTAAAGGACCTTGAAATAAGTTAAAAATGCTATTTTAACATTCAAATAATATTATTAATAATCCGATTAATAATTGGACTCGAGATATTAACAATCATTCCTCTAATTAATAAGTTAATTATCTTAAGCATAATGTATACATAAGTATGTAATAACTTAAGTAACCTTAGTAAATTAAATAAATTAATCTAAAAAGGTTAAAAATGTAAATTCAAGGTATAAATATAATATTTACCTTATTTATAATCATATACAAAAAGTTGAAAAAAAAAATCTAAATTAAAATAAACCTTGAAAACCTGAGTTTACATTTAGGTCCTTACAATTCATTTCAATTGGGTCCTTATTTTTTATATAGGTCCTTAGGTTTCATCACGTATAGGTCCCTGACTTCTTCTTCTTCTTCTTCTTCTTCTTCTTCTTCTTCTTCTCTTCAGTCGGTTGAACGGTTAACGTCTGAGGGTGCCTCCACCACTCGATCGCCGCCCATCCAACGTCACCTCACCTTCTCCAAGCTCCTGGAGCTTATTCTCACCATCCCATCTTCATCCATCGGTCTGGATGACACTTTTATCCTAATTTTAGGTAGGAGTTAACCTCACCATCATTGGAGAAGATGCCGATGGTTAACCTCCTCCTAACCCCTTACACATCCAGATTCCACCTCCTTCGTCGTTGTCAACTATAAATACCCCCTTGATTTTCCGCAAGTTGCCTCCCTTCCCTCTTCTTCACTGTAGCCAACCCGATAGGCTATTCTCTCTACAACTTCGGCAAAACTTCCACCTCATTTTCTGACTTCCTCCGTCCACCTCAATTGGCTCACGAACTTCGCCGAGGTCAGCCGCGTCTCTGGACACAGGCGCTAACCAAGGAGTGCCTCTGGTTCATCTCGCATTCGACCGCCGAAGATCTTCCTAATTCCCCTCTAATTTCACTCCTCTGTCATGAGCCTTCGGCGGAGTTCCTCTGTCCCCTTCATCCAGGTAACAGTAGGATAGGAGTAGGAGTAGGAGTAGAGTAGTTTAGATAGGTAGTTAGGTAGTTTAGTTGTAATTTCAGAGTTCGAAGTTCATCTTCTTTGACTTCGGCGAGCTCCTTGAGTTCGCTAGAGCCCTAGTTTTGTCTTTTGAATCCATTGTCCACCTTCTTTAATCATTCACGATCATTTCTAACTCACTTGATCACTAATTTGATCACTGATTCGCTTAATCAAATCCACCTCCATCAGCTACTTCTATTATCCATGGCAGCAGTAGTTGACCTAGATTTCACCTCCATCGGATCCTCCATCATCAATTCATCATCAAAGGATCCTATTTATCATCTTAATTTGATTAATTATCATATGTAACTTAAATGCCTAATTTTATTTAAGCTCCTGAGCTCGCTGTCAATGGTGGCTCAAGAGTTGTTAAAATTATAAATTAAATGTATATTTATGATCGCAGTCCTAATTTTACTTGTCTTGACCACTCATCTGAGTGGGAGAGCAAGTCCTGTGCCTCAACACACACAGATTACATTCAAATCGAATTCACTGCTTAATCTTTCATTTAATGAATTAAAGAGGAATTTAATGCAATCCTGAGGTTCCTTGCAACCTCAGGAACCTTTTCAAAAAAAAAAATGGCACAATTTATCTTTCTGAACATGAATTTTATCTTTTTCTGGACTCACCGAAGCTCCGGCGATCTCCGGCGAGTGAAACTTGATCTTCAGCCTGTAGAAATTGATAAGAAGCTCCAGAATTATTTAATTTTGATCACTGATTAACTTGGGGTCATTTATTTGAAGATTTAATGATTGGAGCTTAGACTAAGGTTTCATCTTCTCCAACTCCGGCAGAGTTGGAGAAGTCTGTATAGAAGCTTAGAAGTCACATTTAAGAGGTTTAGAAGCTTCAGTGCAGTACATTGAAGCTATTCATGTCCTTAAATTACATTAGCAAACTCCTAATTCTTCTGACGAACAAAGCACCTTTTGAGTTCAGGCGACGAGCCTGGAACCCTAGTTCCAAGGTCAAATCATCTATTTAAGGGTTGAGCAATTTCCTGAGGCTATAAGAATCCTATTCTAGGCTTTAATTTCTTGTAAAGAGGCATAAATTAGAAAGTCAATTTTCGAGCCTTTTAGTCATACCTGAACTCAAGACTTTGATTTTTAGCTCAATTAGATGATTTGAGCAGCTTGAGTTGTTGCTGAGATTCTGCTAAACAATTTTAGAGTGATTTGATGAGCTCTGTAATGTAATTTTGTTAGAATTCATTAACTGCTAGTTTGGGTTGCTTTCGATCCCAAACTGTTGGCAGTGGGTTTTTATTGAAATTTGATCATGATTTTTGCCCAGATGAGTTTGTTACATCCCTTAGAAGCTGTTCCAATTGATCAGATATGATCTTAGCTGTCTGTTACACCTTTCTTATGTTCGAATTTAATCTTTGAAGCTTTCAAAGAAGCTTCAAGCTTCTCCATGTTACCTGAAGTTCTCAAGAGCTTAAAACCTATTCCAGCAACTGCAGAATTCCTTGTAGAACCTATTTAGAACCTTAGCCAAGAGAGAAGTCCAGTTTATGGACTCTGCAAGTCTCATTTCACTTCTAGGCAATATAATGAACCGTAGAAACCCTGGAGTCGCTGCCTTGGTATAAAATGTTTTTGTTAAGTGGCTACTTCAGTCGTCAAGCACTGGGCGCGAATAGAAACCGAGCATGCATGTGTGTGTGGCCCTGGGAGGGCGAGGCCTGGGAGGCGGTTGGGCCAGTTTGGCTCGAAAGAAAAATAAACCGAAAATAAACCAAGTTAACTCGAATCAGGCGAGGACTTAGTAGGGTCTGGTCCCACCCTGTGAAGGGTGCTGTGTATCCTAGAAAGGTCCTCACCGCAAACCAAAAACCAATTTTTGGTTGAGAAGGAAAACCCAATTCAGCTGAAGGTAAAGGAAGAGCGAAGGCTGAAAGCTAAGTGCTGAAGGAAAAATCACTAAAAGAAGAATAAAGGATAAAGAGGATAAGGGAATAAGGGAAAGGAAGGAGAAAGAAAGGAGAAAGGAAACAAAAGAAGGACTTGTAAAGAGAAAGAAAGAAGAAAGGAAACAGAAGGACTTGTAAAGAGAAGAAAGAAGAAGGAACAGGCACTAAGGAAGAAGCTTAAGAAAATCACTAAGGGAGAAGAAGAAGGCAGAACAGAAGAGAAGGAAAAGAAAAGAAGCTCGAGAGAGAATAAGAGAGAAATAAAAAGAGAAAAGATAAAAGAATAAAAGAAAAGGAAAATAGAGAACAGAAGAGAAGAAAAGAAAGAGAGAAGAAGAAGAAAAGAGAGAAAGAGGCTGAAGAATAAAAGAAAAGGAGTTTAATTTCTTTTTATTTTTAATTGTTGTAATAAGAATTGCTTTCAATTGTTGTAATAAGGCATACTTTGAATAGATAAACTCTCATTTGCCTTAAATCTTTTGAAATAAATATTGTTAATGTGATTTCATATGGAATTTTGCATATTTCCTCAATTTAAATCATTTTGCAAAATTCATGTTATTAAAATTAACTTAATTATACCTCCTATACCTATAAGATGTTTAGAATTAATTGGTGAATTCAAAATAATGTACACCTCCCAGCGATCGACCTGGACTCAACCAGTTAAAAAAAATCTAAAATGTTAGGTTAATTCGACCTTATACTGCTAAACTGACATAATTTTGAGTTAACCAAAGTTACTTTCTTCTACTCTTAATTAAGTAAAATTAACTTAATTAACTGAGTTAAGAGGTAGCACGATCAGCGCCCCTTTGCACCGCATTGTGTTTTGGGGTTGTGAGCTCCTAGGTGGTGTCATGGACACTGCTATCTCAAAGTACTGGCACCAAAGCCCCTTAAGGACTAGTAACAGGAATGATGATCCCGACACATCTGTTGTAAGACTAAGCTAAGAATAAGCATGGGGGGGTAAAAAAAAAAGTTTTAAACAAAAAACATGCCCTTATAAATGCTTTCTTTTCACAAGCACAGATACAAGGTTTTAAAGGTTATTGCAAGTTGCGAATCAGATTCAAGAGCCAGAAAAATCCTAAATACAAAAATTTCGAGTCATCTGAATTAACAAGGGGTTAATCTGTGAATTTTTTTGAGGATATATTGATCCCGAATCATCTAATTTTTGGATCCAATAACAAATCTCGATGTTTATCTTTAATAAATCTCGTACCTCCCTTGTTTAGATCAACTAAGGTCCCGTAATCTCTTTTTCCTCAAAAGTAAAAAAAATTAGAATTTCCCAAAATTCCATTTTGCAAAAATTAAAGTTTTGCTAAGAGACTAGAAAAAGATAAGCATGGGGGTGTGATAAACGGTTGTTTATCATCATTCTTTTGCTTCAAAACAACCTTAGCTCTTAGGATTTTGCTCTGCAAATGGGTTTTTGGGTTGCATTTAGGCATCAATTAGATTAAGCAAGCATTGCATATTTTATTGTGTTTTTAATGTGTTTATTGGAGTGTTAAGGACAAATAGATTTACAGATCATTAAAATGCTAGCACTCTTGAAGGCAACTGGTGAAGCAGAAGCTCAATCAAGCTAGGACTCAGCCAATTACAGCTCATAGTGGCTAGATACCAGCTCCCTTGGACTAGGGTTAGCTCCATTCAGCTCCATTCAGCTCATCTTAGTAGAATGATAGCTCAAGGTAGCTCATCTCAGCTCAACCCAGCTCAAGCCAGCTTAGACCTAGCTCAACTTAGTTCAGTCTAGTTCATCTCAGCTCCCATCAGTTCACTGGGAGCTCTAGCTAACTCAACTGAGTTGACAGGAGTCCATCTCAGCTCAGGCCCAGCTCATTCCAGCTCCACCTAGCTCATGGCAACTGAACTCCATGCTAGCTGAGCTACTACTCATCAACTAGTAGCTTAGATAGCTCTAGGGTTCTCATCAGAGGCAGTTCTAGCTCAAACTAGCTCTAGCTAGGTTGAGACCAGCTCAACTTAGCTCAACTACCCAAGCCTAGCTACTAGCATAAGAACTAGGTAGCTTAGCTAAGTAGTTGAGCTCCCCATGAAGCTACCTTAGCATATTGAACTCCAAGTGCAGCAGCCACCAGCTCCAGATTATTTTCTCCAGCTCCTCCTTCACGAAACCCTAGCTCCACCACCTCTACTCTACTAGCTAAGGTAGCTTAGCTAAGCTCCCAACACCACCCAAGCTCCATGGCCGTCCACTCCTTAGCCCTTAACCCTAACTAAACCCTAACCTAACCTACCTAAAGTGGCACCAACCCACACTAACCACCACCACTCACACCCCATCATGTTGGCACCAAAAACACCTTATGCATCCCTTCATGTTGGCGCCAACATGTCCCTAAATACTAGCCTACACAACACCACATAAGGCCATCTAAACCCTACACCTTAACCCCCTTCTAGAAGCCTTATGTGGCGCCAACCCTAAGCCACCCTAACCTACCCTTAACCACCATAGACTTGGCGCCAAAACACCACCCACACCCCCTCATTTTGGTGCCACCTATATCTACCCTTAATCCCATAACCACTACCACATGGAGCCATCCTAACCCTTCCTAAAACCCACACCACTTAACCCTCCTAAACCCTCCTATAGTTGGCGCCAAACACCTAACCAAGCCTCCACATATCCCTTAAGTTGGTGCCAACTAACCCTAGCCATCCATCTCCTAACTACCACCCTATGACCTAATCCTAACCTTACAACACATCAACCTACCCCTTAACCTACCCCACATAGAGTTGGCACCAACTCTTCCACCAACCATAACCACCACCTCATACACCTCTCTACCTCCACGCCAACCTTCATCCACCATCCATCAACCAACTTCCACATCTTAGCCTTCCAAAACACCACCCTTCCTTTAACCCTAGTTAACTACCCTTACCCCCTACCACTCCTATATGTACCCATACCTACTACCACTAACAAGTACCTTTGGCTACATTTTTTCTACCCTACTTCCACCTTTATAGCCGACCAAGTGTAGAAGAAGAAGGAGAGATTAAGGGAGACTCTGTCCCCTTGGTGCCTTCCTCTCTTCTCTTCTCTCTTGAGCCCACACCAGCCAAGGGAAGAAGCCAGGCAAAGGAAGGAGACTTAGGGTACACGGCTACCCTAGGAGGAGGATTTGAGGGTGGTGCACAACCACCCTTGGAGGAGAATTTAAAGGTGGTCCATGCCACCTTTGGAGGAGTTTTTGAAGGTGGAATTCCATCCACCTTGGACGAGACCAGGCATGCCCCCCCCTCCATTGGGCTTGCCAAGAGGAGCATACTTGAAGGAGCTGTTCAAGAAGGAGCCCTTTTTGACTGCGGGAGCAATTGTAGTTGGAGCAAGAGCCTCTTCTTCTTCACCATAACATCAGGAGGATATTGTGTTTTACTCTTTTTGTAGTTTAACTTTTAAGTAGAAGCATTCCTCTACTTGTAAAAACTTATCTTCCTTTAGTTAAAAAGTTGCCTTCCAATTTCTTGTTGCAATTTTTTACCTTAATTTGCTTTGTTTTTAGTGTATTTTCACTCCCTCTTTCTAATTACCCTAGGCCTCCACGTGCCTAGGGTGAGCTTAGAAAGAGGTTATTTGTGTTACTTAGATTTTAACTTATTAAGTGTAGTTCGCTTTTCCACCAACTTCGCATATTTCCTTGTTATTTCAAAACCTATAAAAATTATATATTTAAAAACACAAAATGAAAGGTGATTTTCAGTTTTCAAGTAAGAGACGTATTTTGCAAACATTTGGCCTCCTTGGATGACCCTAGATACTTTCCTATCTAGGTTAACAAATTTTAAAAGTCACTTGATTTTTGTGTGTTACAACGTCTTAAAAATCCTAATTACAAATCGCATAAAAACCCGACCATATCCCCCATTGAAATTTCTCTCGAAGGAAATTAAACCTATTATTTGGATCATCTATAAACATGGTACAAAAGTTTATGCATTCCTCTACAAGATATTCTTCAATAAGTGACCCTTCAGACTTCGTCTTATTTAGGTGTAGTCTTTCAATTTTTTAAGAAGCGTTTAATTGGATACATCCATCTGTACTGTACAGGTCAAGCAACTCTTGCTTCATTTGCAAGATGTATTGTAAGATGTACCATAATGTTAAAGAAGGTCAGAGGAAAAATTTGTTCCATCTTGCATAGTGTGATGATAATTTGTTCGTTTCAATAGTCTTAACGTTCATAGTCCAAAGTCTTTGAACAAATAGCTTTAAAAAATCGACCCATCACTATGAAAGAATCAACCACTAGATTAGGCAGAACTCCATGAATAGTGAGTAGAAACAAAATCTGTATATAAACATGAGAATCATGACTTTTTAACCCACTGATTTTCTTCTAAACTTCATTTACACAGCACGAAAGTTGTGGAGAGTATTCATCTGGAACCCGTATTCCCTTCAAGAAGGAGAATATTCTTTTCCTCTAATCTTGATTCAGACTATACATAGCTTGCATAAATTCCTCTCCCTCGGTAACATGCAATTTAAGATGACACTACTAGAAAATCGAGGATTGATCACGGGTATTTGGTCACGATTTTGGGAATGGTAACCAAAAGTAACTTATGATCACGGCTCCACTCAAAATCATAACCAAAATGGGAGAGTAGATTTGTTTTTTATTTTAACCATTTGTTACAAGTTTGAGAATCATGACAAAAGACTTTGGTGATGATTTTAAGTGGGATCGTGACCATAACCTTCCTTTGATGATGATTCCAAGTAGGACTGTGACCATAACCTTCGCTTTGGTGACAGCTCCAAGTAAAACCATGTGACAATTTCAAATCCCTCCAAAAATTTCCCCTTCCCTCCCATCCTCTCTCGAATTTTCCCAACTCCCCCTCCCAACTCTCCTTACCCCATTTGCATGTCTCCTCCGTCGTCGCCTCCTCTTCCTCTCAGCTCCTACACCATCACCCACGACCCAAATCCTCTACCCCCATGAAACCCCCAACTTGAGCCCTATCCTCTGTACATCACTACCCCCTCCCTATCCTCCTCCTCCTCACCCTCACCCTCCTCCACTTTGCCCTCCTCTGCCTTGCCCTCGTCGGCCTCTTCACCCTCCTCCACCTTCCCCTCTTCCATCACTACTACATCGAGTTCCCTCCCTAACCTCCTCCCTTGCTACAATCAATCGATGGCATTCTCATCAAGTTGGATTGAGATCGTGGAGGCATTGGTGAGATTAGCTCAAATGGAGATGATGATGGAGTGGGAAACACACCCCTGGAGGTTCTTCTCCCCATTCCCCTCCCCTTCCCTTGCGGCTCCAACCCTCTCGTTGACCCCCTTTGGGCCCTCTCCATGCATCACACGCTCACAGTAGTAGCAGTGCAACCCCCACGAGATATCGACTCCCTCCTTTGCAATTGCGAGGTATCGACTCCCTCTTTACTTGGTAAAGCATGGATAGTTTTGATAGTTTTGATGGCCACTATAGTAGCCATCAACGCCTGGCCTTCGGACTCCGATCCTGGTGTCTTCTTCTACAATGCATTAATCGCTACCTACAGTGACCCCAAGCTCTTACGCCTCGACATTCAAGAAGATAGTACTATTGGGGTGGAGAAAGTCAAAGAAGAAGAAGACGAGGATGAGGGGAGCAGCACTGGTGGAGTGAGCCCACCCCCCCCATTTTGTTGACGCTTCTCCCAGCCTTGGGATTAGCCAGGACCTCCAATGCTGGAGTAACAAAGCAGCAGCAACATTATTCAAGAGTTCATGGGGAAGAAGAAGTTCCTCCTCCTCCTCATTTAGACCACATTGCTGCCAAAACAAGAAGAGCAGGAAGATCTCCTCTTTCTAGTTTCCATCCTATGCATTCTCAGAGCATGAAGACAAATTTTTTTATCCAATAGAATATTCCTTGACCTATTAGCCAAAACTTTAGCTACAAGTAGATAAATTAATTACATTCAATAAGGTGATCAACTATTAATCTAGCTCTGGACACTTCTCTAACCAAATCCTACCAGTTCCTTATTTGAATTTACAGCCATGTAATAGGACGTTTCGAGGCTTTGCACTGTATTCATGGTAGAGGAGAAAAGATACAAAGGCAAGCTGGAAGATAGAGGTTTTATCATTCTAAAGGGGGTTCGATAGTTTGTTTCAGTGAAATTATATGGCTTTGCTTGAGATGTCATGTTGATTGGATTAGTCTTATATGGCTTTGCTTGAGATGTCATGTTGATTGGATTAGTATTGGTGTTTACAAATGCTAGCTGGAGATGTGGTTCAGCATAAACTCAGGGTATTGCAAGATAATCATCTGGTACTCATTCTATGTTTTTTTTTCTTTTTGGATATTTTCTTGAGTAATGCCAGGACTTTTTCAGGTAGTGGAGGATATAGGCATATCCATGTGCAAAAATAGGGTGAGTGAAGACCTTCTCAAGCCCACTCTAGACTCTTCTTTTCTTATGAATGTTGTGTTATCTTGCAGAGGTATCACTTCTACAAAATCATATGAGGGGTTTGATATATCTACCTTCTTTATTTACAACTCAGGTTTTTTTTTTTTAATTTTGTCAGTACTACCTTGCAAGTAATAAAATAGGGAAAGGATACAAAGACATGCTGCATTTAATGTATACAGCATGACTGGTGGAATTCCCATATATTACATGCATGATTGAATCTTATTTAGGCTAATCTATGATCCTAGGTTTAAAGTGACATACTAAGTAAGTTCTCCTTAAAGAAAAATTACATCTCCCACTTATTTTCGATTTATGTATAGTTCTTTATAATGGACTCGTCTCCCTCTATGTGTTCAATTTTTTTCTTTGATACAGCTTGGAATAATTTCAGGTGGGGCTTTCAATATTGAGAACCGTGATGCATGTGGCGAGACCAAGCACATACAAGCTTGTGAAGTGCTGGGTATGCTCCTTAGATTGTCGTCTACCTTCTATTTTGCTAATGCCAGCTATTTAAGAGAAAGATATGTATTCTCCTTATAATGGACATTTTTAATTCAATATTTTCAAACATTCTTAACCTTTTTCTTCGATTCCTCCATTTTCTATTTGCCATTGGTCATGCTATAGGGCATTGCATTTCCCATAGTTTTCCATCTGGGAAATTTTGGGTCATTGGATTTGCACTTATGATCAAAGAGATAGAAATTATGTTAACTAAATGTGGAGATATTAACATGTATACATGGTTGTGTTTAGGGTTAGTAGGTGGGTAGAGGATGAAGCAAGGATCAATGCTAATATCAAGGAGAACAAAGGCCTACACTACGTGATACTCGACATCGGAGGTAAGCTTCATGATCTTAGGTTTGCATCCATGTGAGCATGTCGTAGATGTATTATTCCTCATATTTCATCTCTTATGTGAATTTAAACATCTAAGGCTCAACCAACAGATTTTTCAGTATGGACAGGTTTATTTTTTTGCTAGCTTTGAGTATGTAAAGCTTTGCCTATTTTTTCTATAGTTCTGGAATAATGGAGCTGAGGCTAGTCATGGCCTACTGTTGCTATTCTTTTGCATGGTCCTTTTCTAATCTAACATTGAGGACATGTTACTCCATAGAAGAGAATGAATTTTCTCCCTTTTGTCGAGTCTCTCAATAGATGCCTCCTAGCAGCAATGTTTAATTCTCTTTTGATGATTACCAGCCACTGTGAACAATGGCTACTTGACTTGCTTATCCTAGAACAATCCAATTTATTTTTTTTCTTTCTTTGGTAGGCATTTTAAAATGCTCAATTAAGTCCCTTAACCTTCTAGTACCTTCTAATGATTTTAGTTCTCCATTTTCTTTTATGCAAACTACAAATGGAACATGTTTTACACTGAAATGCCTATAACATGTTTTACAATAACTCCCTTTTCTGAGAGAGGCTCTATATACATAATAGGTTCATGGTGGATCGTAATGGCTGGCGCTCATCTGCAATTAAGAGTATTTTTCTATGTCATTTTTTTAAAGGACTTTTTTTAATTAAACAGGGAGGATTTGACATGATCTGCAGTGGAAGAGAAAAGATTAAGACTCCGAAGCAGGTTTCTGCTTTTTCTGGGCAATAGGGTGGACATAATTCCTATTACATTATTTCTTTCATTGATGGCCCATCATATTTTCATTTTGACTACAGTGTAAACAAGTCGAAGAAACTGCCAAAAAGGTTGATTTGGATGGGATTGTTGTGATTGGTGGGGATGATTCCAATACAAATGCATGCCTTCTTGCTGAAAATTTCAGGTGAGATTGAATTGATATTTTACATTTGAGATAAATTAGCTAGGTTATTCCTTGAGATTTCACTGAGAAAAATTGGCTACTAAAATCCATGTGATCAAATTAGTTCGTGTTTAATTAAGTAGGATGAATATGGTTAAATGCTTGGCTTGGTTTCAAATTCTTCCTAACATGATGTCTTCAAAGAATAGGCAAAAGAATATGAAAACTAAGGTATTGGATGCCCGAAAATGATTGATGGTGACTTGAAATGCAAGGAGATCCCCACAAGTTTTGGGTTTGATACAGCCTGTAAGGTCAGATTTCAATCTAAAGGCATATTTTATGCTGATTTACTGTCAATTTTTTAAGCAGATATTTTTTAGTTTGTCAAGATGCTTGTAAGAATCACATTGGAAGTTTCGAGTAGCTCATTTTAGGATGCTGTAACGGAGTAGTTTCTTGAGAATGAGAATGTTGATAAGGTTATCATGCTTTTCAAGATTTCATCAATGTGGGTGACGACATGCTTGAGTAATTTGGTGGTGTGTGTGTGATTTGTATGGGATCCGATTTATTTGCTTGTCAGGAAGGATAGTCTTGTTGAGGTTTTTCTCCATGTGGAGTTAAGACTTGTTGGGCACTACTTGTTTGTGATCTTACTATGGGTTTGGTGATAGCGGTGTCTATGGAGGGAAAGGGGTTTTTTTCTTAATTGGGTTAGGGTTTGTGGGAAAGTGTGCAATTTTTTGAGCTCTATGTCTACAGTGTTCGCTATGTTAGAAGGAGAAAGATGAGAAGTATGGATGTTTGGCTAGTGCATGGAGCTATGGTGACTGAATGTGGATGGCTAACTGATAAATTTGGATGGTTTTAGTAGATGAGTGGAGAAAGTAGGTTTGGACTATTGTCTTGTTCCTTGGTTTATGTTGTTTTGTGAATGGAGGTGATTGGATTATCTGAAAGGCCTAACCTTTCTGTTCATTTGTGTCGACAATAGCTTTTACCATTGTCATTGACTATACTCATGTCATTGCATGAAATAGAAGCCTTGCTTCCTAATGATTAATGACAAGTTCATTTCTTTTCTAGCAACTGATGCTACGTGTTGGTGCTGTTGGGGCTTGGCCGGGAGGAGTTGAGGCGGCTGGTCTTCAAGGTGCTGCAGTGTGGTCGAGGAGTGGTGCGGTGTCGATGGCCGGTGAGATCGGATGGCACTCTTTGCAGAGAGGTCGCCGATTGGCGTGAGATGGAAGGTCCTGGTCGAGGGGGTTCCACTCTTCCTCCACACGGTGGAGGTGGTGGCGGCGGTGGTTGCCCCTTTTGCGAGGTTGCGAAGCTGCGAAGGCCTGGGCCTGAAGTCGGTCGATCTGTCACGTTTCGAAGCCTGGGTGGAGATGAGGCTGGGACAATAGCTTGTGGAGAGGTTGGTGCTCAGGTGGGGGAGCTCTGCCTGGTTGATCCGCATCTCGTGGGGACCCGGGAGCCTTAGGTCTTTTGCTGAGGCGGTGGTTGGCGGAGCGGCGGCGGCGCTTGGAGGCGGTAGTGGCGGGCGGGCGAAGGAGGGACATGCTGCTCTTGGGAAGGCCGAGGGTCGCGACAGGGATTGCGGCGAGGATCGTGCGGCGGTTGCGATCCCCGTGGCGTAGTTAGTGGCAGGTGAAGGGGCGGGGATGTGGGAGGCCGATGCGGATCTTGCGAAGGGGTCGGAAGAGGTGACTGCGACTCTGAAGCTGGGCAACCCTGCTGATTGTAGGTGCGATGGTGGCACTGAGGTGGCCCTGGGTTATGTGGGAGGCGCTCGTGGCGGACCCGGGTCGGGTGGGTGTGACCCGAGTATGGGAAATGGGGGCTTCGGTGCTGAGGTCGTTTTGGGTCTTCCCGTGCACTCAGTTTTGTGACCCCAGGTCTCTGCAGATGGAGGGTGGGGAGCTAATGCTGGAGGATCGCGACGCACCATGGCCAGATCGGACTTGGCAATGGGGCACGGTGCGACTGGCGAGGAGGGATGCGGGCGGCGACGGAAGCGAAGGTTGTCTGGCTCGCAGCGGCTCGTTTACAGGCCGAGATGGTTCTACCGTAGGGGGCAGGCTCGGAAGGTCTCGACTGGGGCGTTGCTGGGGATGACTGGTGCCGGTCACCGGTGGAGCTGGGCGTCGCCTCGCTCCCTGGAGGAGACGCGGTGTCTGCGGCGGCCCTAGCTAGGGGCGATGATGGGGTGATATCTGCTCCGGGGTCCCCTGCAGTGGTGGATGGGCGGCGAGCGGTGGGAGCTGGTGGTGAAGCTGGGAATCTAAAGGATGTGGTGACAATGCGGAGGGCTGATGCGGTGACTGGGTTGCCTGAGGGGGAGGTCCTGTCGCTGGGGGACATGCAAGTGCTGGCTGCAGACGGTGTGGAGGATGCGGGGCGAGGAGGGTCGGTGGGTGGTTGTAAGGGGAGCTCGCATGATCTGCGTTTGTTGATGGAAGAGGATGGAGTGGCCGCGATAATGGGGTTTAGGCGGTTGATGTAAGGAGGAGGTTCCCGAAGGTCTTCATGACCAAGGTCATGTCGTGGAATGTGAGGGGTTTGAATGACCTGTCGAGGCGGGCGGCTCTGCGGGGGTATATTCAGAGATGGGGGCCTGATGTGGTCTTTCTCCAGGAGACGAAGTGGGGGAGTTGTGATGGAAGGTTGTGGAGGGAGGTGTTTTTGGGGGTTTCTTGGCCTTGGATGTGGATGGAAGTGCGGGGGGAATTGCTGTGGGGTGGAAGGATGAAGAGTTCTCCCTACTGGACTCTCTGGTTGGGTCCCATGTCATTGTCAGACTTCAGAGACATCGGGATAACACATGTATGCTCCTTTCCTCAGTTTATGGCCCGACGGAGGGTCGGAGAAGGCAGGTCTTGTGAGAAGATCTGAGCTAGGTCGCAGCAGCTTTTCAGGGAATACCTTGGCTGATTGGTGGCGATTTTAATGTTACTCTGCGGGCAGAAGACAAACCAGGTGATCGAGGGGGATTGGACCAGGGCTCTGAGGCATTTGCAGGTTTTGTGGCGGATCAGGGGTTGGTTGACATGCCACCTTTGTCCTGTCTCTACATGTGGAGGAGCTCTGGAGGACAGCGATCCTGGATTGACAGATTTCTTGTCTCAACGGCAATGGCAGAGTTGTTTCCGATGGCGGAGGTTAGACCCCTGGAGCGTCCTTTCTCGGATCACACCCCCTTGCTGTGGGTGTCGAATGAGGGATGGAGGCATGGTACTTACTTTAAGTTCGACAGGGCGTGGCTCCTGGAAGAGGGTTTCAGGGGGTTGGTAGAGGAACGATGGAGGTCAATTTAGGTGGATGGTTCGGCGGCTGCCAGGTTGGAAGCGAAACTGAGAGATTTGAGATCCTTCTTGAAGGTCAGTATCAAGTAGATTAGGGAGGAACGTGGGAGGAAGAAAGAGGAGGCTCTTGGTGAGATTGCACGTCTAGACAGGGCAGAGGACGTTGGTCTCCTTTTAGACGCTGACAGGGTTTACAGAGTAAGACAGATTCAGGTGATACATGAGGAAGACCGGAAGGTGGAGATGGAGTGGAGGGTGAGGTCTAGGCAGAAGTGGCTGAAGGAAGGCGATTCCAACACCCGATTTTTTCATATGGCTGCATCAGGTAGGAGGAACTGGATTGATAGATTGGTGGTAGATGGGGAGGAGTTTATGGGAAGGGAGGTGGTGGGGGGGGGCAGCTGCGAGGTACTTCAGAGATTTTACTGGGAGGAGACGGGGGGGAAGGTGGAGATGGTTAGGGTTTGAGGTACCGCAGATCGGGGAGGCAGAAGCTAGCTTCTTGACGGGCTCGTTTGGGGAGGATGAGGTCCGTGAAGCAATATGGGGGTTGAACGCGGATGGTTGTTCAGGACCGGATGGCTTTCCAGTTGCCTTCTACAGAGAGTTCTGGCTGGTGGTGAAGGACGTGATGCAAGTGGTGCAAGAATTTAGAGCTGGAAACTTGGGGTTCAATAGGCTGAACAAGTTCTACATGTTCCTGCTGTCGAAGGAGGGCACTGAGGAGATCCAGGAGTACAGACTGATAGCTCTCTCGAATGCTATTTACCTGGTAATGGCGAAGCTTCTGGCAAATAGATTGAGGACTCTAGCTGGGATTGTAGATTTGGTGCAGACGGCCTTTGTTCCTGGCAGGAATATTTTGGAAGGTTATGTGTTGGCCTTAGAGATCCTTTCGTCCTGGAAGAGAGATAAGAAGAAGGCTTTCCTGTGGAAGGTTGATTTCAGCAAAGCTTACGACTCGATCCATTGATCGTTTCTTTGGGCGTCCTTGGTGAAGAGGGGTTTCCCGCCGGTGTGGATTGACTGGATGAAGAGATGCGTCACCACGACGTTGTTCTCGGTTCTTATCAATGGAAACCCAGTTGGGGTTGGATTCAACCGAGGGGGGTGAGATAAGGATGTCCGTTGGCCCTGATGCTCTTTGTGATTGTCGTGAATGCTCTTGCAAGGGTAGCTAAGAGGTCATGTGAAAGAAACTTGATGAGAGGTTTCTCCTTAAGAGATGGGACGAGTATCCCGTTACTTCAGTATGCGGATGATACGATCTTCTTCATTGAAGGTGGAGAAAGGGAAGCCAGAAGAATGCGGTTCCTTATCTTCTTACTTGATGAGGCGTTAGGATTGCAGATGAACCTAGCTAAATCTGGTTTTGTCCCTTTCAACCTGACTAAGGCAGAGGCGAGGGGGTGTAGTTTGGGACTTGGTACAAAGCAGGTTAAGCTCCCGATTAGATAGTTGGGTTTACCGTTGACGGATGGTAGGATTCTGGTGAGAGATTGGGCCCCCCTTGTGGAGAGGCTGGAGGGGGGGTTGGAGGGGTGGGCGTCCAGGCTATTGTCAAGAGGTGGAAGGGTGGTCCTGTTCAAGGCGGTTCTGTCAGTAATGCCATCGTATTTCACTTCCATGCTGAAGATGCCTCGACAGGTAGTTGCAAAGATAGAGAGATCTATGAGGAATTTCATTTGGTCCAACCAGGGGACGAATGGACAGGGTGCCAGGTTGGTTGCTTGGGAGGAGGTCTGCAAACCGTTGGAAGATGGGGGGCTCGGGGTGAGGGATTTGGGGAGATCTAATGACAGTCTATTGGCGAAATGTGTAGGAAGCCTGTTGGAAGGTAGGGGGAATGTGATGGGCAAGGTATTCGAGACGGCGTATGGTGGCCCGGTGCGGTTGGATCTTCTGATGTCTCCGCCTAGGGATGCCTCACTTTTTGAAAGGCCTGTCGACGGTGGCTCCTAAGGTGAGGAATTGCTTTGTTCCTGTGTTGGGAATGGGGGAGATTTTCAGATTTTGGCAGGATGATTGGACGGGTGATGGAGCGCTTGGCAGAAGATTTCAGAGGTTGTTTGCCCTGTCCCAGAACAAAATGGCGTTCGTGGCAGAGGTATGGGAAGATGGGTGGTGCTCGCGCTTTGTAGGCAGCTTGTCAGATGCGAAAGCGCATGATTTTCAGGTCCTACTTGAAGAGTTGGAAGGACTGCATCCGACATCTGGTACGGATATGTTTGGTTGGGATGAAGGTGAGTTTTCGGTAGCGGTTGCATACAGGAGATTGTCCACTGGTGATCCTGTGGTGGAGTTGGATTTGGTGAGGGACTGCAGATAGATTTGGAAAGCCGCGTGTTCCCTGAAGGTCAAGATTTTTGCTTGGCTCCTTAGGAGAAGGCTTGTGACTAAGGTTTAGAGGGCGAGGTGGGCTCTTGGAGAAAGTAAGGTCTGCCCTTTGTGTGGAGGTGGTGAGGAGGAGGCTGACCACCTTTTTTTCACTTGCCCTTTTGTGGTGCAGATTTGGGACAGGATGGGTGGGAGGTGGTGGGAGTGCCGTCTGTTCGGAGACCTTTGGCATAGCTTCAGAAGCGAAGGTGGTGTTGGTGGACAGTTCGTCTTCCGTACAAAGAAGGAGAAGGCCAGACCGTTGCTAGTTCTTTGGGATATTTGGTTGAGCTGGAATGCGGTGGTTTTCAGGGGCCAGAGACCTTATGTGGAGAATTTTGTTGAGTTTATTAACTCCTTGTTTACTCTTTGGGTTGATTCCTTGTGAGTGGGGGATCTTGGGGTCTGCCTGTTGTAGTGGTGGAGTTTGTTGATTCTATTATATATATTCTTGGGTAGTTATCACTCTGGATAACTACCCTTTCCTTTTTCAAAAAAAAAAAAACTGCTGCTACGTGTTATCATGCTTAGAATTGGTTGTTTTGCTATGCTTCTATTATAAAATAAAAAGATTTAAAGAAGAGTATAGCATCCTTTGGGTTATGCCATGATCTTTGTTGCTGCAGGGGATACCACCTGTTAGCAAGAATGTGGATGCTCCAGATGCATGCGTGACCCTTGCATGCAAGAAGATGGATATGTGGTGGTCCTGGGTATGTATTAACTAAATACCATAGCCTTGCTACTATGTTAATTGATGGTTTAATTCCTTGAGTCCTATGAGTTACGGCACAATTCTTCTCATGCAGGTGGCTGATGGTGATGCTCCGATTAGAACAAATCATGGGTATGCGGAATTTGTGTTCATGCTTTTGTTTTCCAAAACAATAGTTTATGTTCAGTAACTTATCACGTTTCATCAAATAGAGCTAAGGACTCCATGTACAAAAGTCTAGCTCCTCTGTCACGATTAAGGATGCTAAAAGCACTCTGCGAAATTCGTGCTGTGGTAAAATTCTTCTAGTTTCTTTTCTATGAATGTTTTTGGTAAATCTGTTATGTTGAATTTGCAGAATTGTGCACATCAATGTGAAATTTGCATGTTTGATTATGCAAGCCAAAACATATTCAGTAGTAACCTGTAGTTTTCCATTTTCATTCATTGAATATTGTACTTTTTTTTTGCATGCAGCAAGATGATATAATTGCTTATATTGGTGAAGCACTGAAGAATGGATCCCCGCTCTCTACATTTCACAAAGATAAGATTGGTACAGACTAATGGAAATGATTACTGGTAATTCTATGGTTGAATGTGTAGAAATACCTCTCAAGATCTCCTAGTTACTTCTACTAGATGGTTTGCATTAAGATAGAGTTCTCTAGGGCCAATTTATCAATTTTAATATTTTCAAAGAAAATGAATTCTTTGGTATGGCTTGTATGGATAAGCATCATCATTCTTTTCTAATCTTTTCGCATCATCTTCATTTTAGGTGGGATGGTGACAGCATCATGGGCTACCAATTATACAGAGTCTATGGTGGCTGATGACAAACAGAGGCTAAAGCATAAGAAGTTAATGGAACTGACAGCCAACCATCATTGGCAGACACTTGCATGTGACCTTGAGCAATTTCAGGATATATCAGTAAGATCTAATTTCCTGTGAATTAACTAGGCTTAATTGATTTTGCTTACTTGTTGAAGTTGGATTGAATGGATTCAAGTCTATCGTCCAAAATGTTTAAGCCGAAGTTGTTGAACTAGTAATCTTATGGGAGAGTGAGATTCATTTTCTATTTTAACCTTTTGCCATAGGTTTGAGAACCGTGACAAAAGGCTTTGGTGACGGTTCCAAGTGGAACCATGACCATATCCTTCCCTCCAAAAATTTCCCCTTCCCTCCTGCCCTCTCGAATTTCCTCTCGGATGCCATGACCATAGCTGACGACATCACCTTCCCCTTCATATCCAAGGTGACTATCATAGCCAACGACATCACTTCATGTCTGTTAAGTGAATGCCCAGTTCGTAGATTTTGTTGTATGTGACGCTTCTCTTGTTTCTTAGATTCAGGATTTTAAGCTTCTACACTGTGTTCAATCATCCTTGAGTCAATGAATTCCAACCCCATTAAAAAGGACTAACTCTACAGATCAAGTATAGTTCAAGGAATGAACTAATATCAATTGTACAGCTAGCACCTATAACTTCCCGTCGAGTAAATGTGACTCTTAACTTCTGAGTGAGACCGTTTAAGGAATCTCACTAGAATCATAGAGTTTCATTGGTCATTTGATGATTAAGCATTTTATTGATAAAACAGGCTGCATTGGATTTACAGTAGATTACATCTCTGATTGATAAAATTTCCATTTCCATCCTGAAAGTGATTCAACCAAATAAAAAACTTTATTACTACAATGCAAACAAGCAATTATATAACAGCAATAAAGCTCAGAATTAATGGTTTTCTAGATATTGAAAGGAGAGAAGGAACACCAGATCGAAAAATTCTAATTAGATACATGAGAACCTGAAGTTTTATTCTGAAAACAATTGAAGGATCTGTTTCCAGATCAAAAAATTCTAATTACATACATGATAAGCATGTGCAAGCTGCATCACATCCTTCTCGAGCACCTGTATGGTTTGGAGATCAGAATAGAGCTATAGATTGCAGGCAAAGGGGAGGTAGTTGCCTTCAACATGCATTTTCTGGTATTCTGCTCCATCTCTAGGCAAGAAGATTAAGCTGAGTTGAGGGCATTCATAGAAGAAACTACCAAACTAGTAACAAATATCAAGACATATGCAGTGACAAGAATGTACACCTTTGACAGCTTTCCCTTGCCATAAAGCTTGTAAGCTTTTTATTTGATGATTATTCTCTTTAATGCAACATTGGCTGCAGGTGCAAGAGAATGAAGAAATACAATGCCATTGACAAGTGGAACACTCAACTTGGCTCCCTCTACCAAACCATCAACAATAGGATCGGCTGATTTTTGTCTAGAAACATGGTTAATATGTAGGAGAGGCTAATTATCACATTTTATTTTGGTGCCCATTTTCAACTCCCTTGATGCCTCTGTGTACACCGAGTTTGCCAGGAGATGAGGCTTTTTGCTTCATGGGAGAACCTATTTAAGCATTGCCTCTACCCATACACACCCATATATATAGTAGAGATTTGTATGTCATGTACTATCGATTGAGTTTGTATGTGCACCACACCCAGAGAAATGGTTTTGGAGACATACTTCAATCTGATTCTCACATTTTGATTTTCTACTAGAAACATGTATCTCATGAATAGTTCAACACTCTGGAGATCGTGATTTGTTCTCCCCTCCAATTTTCCAACACTTATCTAACCTGTAAGGGGTAAGATTTCATTTTCTTCCTCTTCCTCCTCCTCCTTGTCCTCCTCTCACTAATTTTTTTTAAGGAATCCCAATTGCATTCAATAGTGATCAATCATGTGGAGTAAAAACACTGTGCACAGGTGATATTGGTGGATGCTATATATACATAGGTGAACACGGTGAACCTAATGGGATTAATATTTTTGTTTTCAGAGACCTTTGCTCACAGTTTATAAATCGTGACCAAAGAGAACCTTTGGTGATGGTTAAGGAATCGTGACCAAAGGGACCCTTTTTCTTCCTTGCCAAACTTTGGTCACGGTTCTACAACAGTGACTAAGCATCTTTAGTCACAGTTTATAACCATGACCAAAGCTATTGGATCTAGCTAACGGTAGGGGCTTTGGTGAAGATTTTGGGTGGAATCATCACTAAATACCCTTCTGTAATGCAACTTTTGCTGACACTAATTGGTGACGGTTATAAACCCTTTGGTGATGATTTTTAACCGTGACCAAAGCCCTTCTTTGTTGTAGTGTGAATACCCAATTTCTTCATGCCATTTCTCATTCTTAACGTGTCTTCCAGGTTATCTGATAAGCTTAACATGTCTAAGATCTTCTCAATATGCATTACGTCAAGGTTGTGATAGATCATAAGATCTTTCAAATATAAGAGCTACATGAAGATGCACTTCTTTTTGAAACATGAATCCTTCAAATTCAGCAGATCTTTTTTAAATATACGTACGACCTAATCGAATATTCCCAAGTTTTTGTAATTTTTCTATTACTTGAAATACTGACAACCTGATGGAAGTTGTTTGATGTAGACACATCCATTTAGGTTAAAATACCTATTTATGCATGTCTTAAGCTTAAACATGCATTTCATATTATAAATATTGCATAGCATGCATCACTCTACATTTAGAGTAGTCTGTATAAATTATAGGTTAATTCATGTCCTTTTGTGGTTAGGAGAGGAGATTTATTTCGGGGCCTCGGATTGACGATCCGATCGTATGGATCTGATCAAGACAACAATCAAAGTTCAACGCCTCCAAAATCATCTTGATTGGAATCCTGTAGCACCTTATGCAATCCAAGGATGATCAACGGTCAAGGGACTAGATGACATAATTTGGAGCTTCAAACAACAAATCCAACCGCACGGATGGATCCGAATCGACGATCGTAGCCTAAAAGTGTGGAAATCGACCCAATCCGACGTCTGTGGTGCCACCTACAAAGGAAAGAAGATAGACGGCCTAGATCACGCCAAGTGGCGCTATCCAAGCTGCCCAAGGGCATGCGCTAGCAGGAACAGCCACACGTGTGCTAGCGCATGCAACGTGGCGTACTGGCGCGCGCCAGCAGCGCAGCAGTGCAAGGCGTGAGCTATCTTCAGCGACATTTGCGGTGGGTCTTTGGCGACGTTTATGGACATCACTTACTGCCCCATGTATGAAAAGCCTCTACTCCACTATAAAAGGACCCCTACTCTTCCCATTCTTCTTCATCCCTTCCTTTCTCTCCCTCACCACCTCCAAGGCTCTAGAGAGAGCTTGTCCCAAGCCCAAGATGCTCCTCTAGAGTAGAAATTAAACATTTTTTCCCTCTGCTCATCCCCATTCGAGGAGCATTCCGTGGTTGTCCTCTCACCACCTTCGGGAAGAAGATCCTCGTCACGACGCCATCCTGCCCCATTCTCATTCCTCCACCACCGTTCTCCTTCATCCAGCTTCCCACCATCTTCATCCAGGTGACGTTAGAGCGAGTAATCCTCCAAGCAACCGTTGAGGGGGCTCTTCTCACTCCTATCTATCTTTTACTATTTTCTAGTGTAGTTTTTCACTTTCTTACCTGTAGCAAACCCTTTGAGATATATGATTGTTTCTCTCTCTTTGCAAGTAGATTAGTTAGATAAATATTTTGTCGACTTGATCTCTTGCCTATTAAGATTCCAAAAAAATTTTTAAAAGATAAAAACACCAAAAAGAAATAAAATCAAAAGCACGGATTTCAAAACCAAACATTCGCCTCCTTGTGCTCGACCTAGGACTCTCTTAGAGTTTCGGTAAATTTTATTTGATAGCAAGTTTTGTGATTGAGACGAAGGGTTTTCCAAAATCCTAACTTTTCCTCGCGAAAACACACTCCCCCATTTTGGCGTCGTTGCTGGGGAGGCAACGCTCTTTGATTTTTCTTATTTTTTTCCACCTTAACTTTTATCTCACTTTTTCTCTGATCTTACTGTGATTGCAGGTACTCTTCCGAGGTGGATCGGAGTGATTAGATCAGAGAAAAGTGTATATGAAGGTTCTGTAAGTGTACCCCACCAACCCCACCTTAGATTCCATTCCATCACCATTAACTCAAACTCAAATCAAGTTAGGTGCTTGCATAAACCCTAGGTTAGATTTTAGTTGTTTGATTGTCACTTCACCTTATCTTATCCATTTGTATAAAGTAAAAGATACAAAAAAATTATGCTTCTCTTTTTGTGAGATTAAACTAAAAGGAGATACACTTAAACACCTACAAATTTATCAACCTAAGACACACAATCACATTGATTCTACCACTTAACTGGAATTTGACCTGTGGATCCGGTATACCTTAATTCAACACACAAATAAGTGAGTAGAAATTTGATTAGGTTAAACATTTTTGTGTGCCTTAATTAAATGGTGCAACAGGCCAATTGTTTGAATTATTTGGGCTGCACCACTCAAATTAAAAGTAATTCACCTGTAGCTTGCCCCATAGGGTTGATTTTTAGGGTTGAACCAAGCACTCCACATTATTTTTGAGCTTTAAAGGAATATACCATCACTTGTGACTTCAAAACTTGGAGTGTTCTCCTGAACTTGATTGTATACACCTAAAGATTAAACCCTAAAAGACACATCATCGAAACCTTCTTTGAGAACCCTGGTTGTGCACACACACATTTTTAAACTGATCATTAAGGGCACAACCCATTTAAAGGGCTTATCACATTCCAAGAGCATAATCATCCCAAGCTTAATTAAAACTAAGTAGATGTTGGCATTAAGGATTAACTCACTCTTCGAGGCCCAGATTAAGATTATTTTTTTATTAATCACTTCTACTGGTCCATCTGATGTCTAGCAAGGGGAGTAGCGTCAAATGACTGCGGTTGGGTGGTATCAAAGGAACTGAAGGCGCAAGCCAAAGGAAGAACTTTCTCTCCAACCCCTCCTTCTAACTGGTTGGATTGACTAGATAGAAGTAGACCAAATCGTTTATTTCATCTCAAGACAAGTCATGGGAGTCTATAGGTCTTTAGGCTACCCACCTAAGGACAAGTTGGGTTGTTGTATTGCAAGGCACCCTTTTCTATTCTATGTTTCCTCCTACTTCATCATGTATTCTTCCACACCATACACACAATTCCAATCCTACCCTCCTACCACCACGTATCCTCAAAATGATTGCTCTCCTGACTCGACTTATGATTACCCATCTCCTAGTCGGGATAACTTTGATTGGGGATATGATTCCGGACCTCAATGTCCAGGACTTAACCCTGGACATCATGACTATGATTATTATCCTTCTCACTCCAATGATTATAGATCTCCACCCTTTAATGATCAACCTAACCCGATCTACAATCAAGAAGGATATGATGATCAGAACTCTTACCCTCCCCAGGATTATGCTTAACATGGGTCACCACCATTATTTGAACAACACGGAACAAGCTACTATCAGGGAGGAACCCTAGAATCTCAATATCTTGACTCCCCTAGATTAAACCCAAACCCACCCAACCCTGAATCGAACCATTTGGTTCAGGTGAACCAAGTCCAGGATAGGGTGTTGGCTAACTTGAGGAACACTATACAATCTTAAGAAGTTCAGCCAACACCATGCACTGAAGCATTGGAGCCTATGATCAAAATAATTGATGGGTTTAATAGTTCTTTATTGGATTGGCTCCAAGATGTTAAGGATAGATGATCGGGTGAGTTTTTACTTGGGAAATTGTTGAGATTGAGGATGAAATTTGTGGTTGCCCTAGTCCAATCTTGGGACGATTCTCAAGATGAACCCCTTTCAGGAGAGCTAATGTTAAAACTCGCTCAGGCACCTGTTGGGAGGGACAATTTTTATGAAATCGGGGATGACTAGGTTGGTTTAGAGCAATCCATTGAGGATAAACCAATTTTCTCACTCGAGGTCCTTGAGCCAGGGAGCAAGGAAAAATGTCTCTATAGACCAAGGAACATATGATTTTGAGACATATATTAATGAGGATCTAGAATTCTTTCATTCTGAGGGTGAGGAATCTTTAGGTGAAGTCTCACTTGAGCCTAACAAAAATGATTTTAGTGAGAAAAACGGGCCAAAGGAACTTGATGAACCATTTAAAGCTGGATAATTGAGGATCATGATTCGATTGGAGTTGACATGGAGGATTCAAATCTATTAACCCCATTCCTCAACCACACCCCAAAGAACTGAATGATGACAGTTTTGAAATCAATGTACCCAAGTCAATTCTGCTTGAGCCATGATTTTTGGATTGGGGTAAATCAAATGGGATAAATGATATGCTAGAGGTCCTGGAAACTAAACACTTGATTCTAGAGGAGAGGAGTTTGGAAGTTAAATTATGGGAAGCGAATTCCAAGTGAAATGAAATTTTGGATTTAAGGGTTTCTACTAACCTGAAACCACCTACCTTCTATCAGGACCCTTATGATATCTTTGACGTGTAACATAAGCTCGAAATAATTGACTATCTTTCTAAGCTGAACTCTAAGTGGACACCTGAATTTAGGAAATCAGATATACCCATTGTCCACCACTTTAGTCTTGGGTTACACACCACAAAACCACAGGCCCAGTCCCGCAAGCACAACAATCTCCGGTTCTGGGTGATTTTCATCTCGAACCTTAGAACAACCCAACCCTGGGGCATGGGTCTACATCACAACTTGGTCCACATCTGTGGACATCTTTTTCTGGCAGGTTTGAAGATCAATATTTTTATTCTAATTCTAACCCGCACTTGTGAATTCTTAATTTCTTCTTTGTTTGTATATTATGCCTAGCTAAAGGCAACAAACTTAGCACGCGTGTATATACCTTTCTCTTTGTGGAGCTGACTGGATTTTCACGAAATTCTGGTGATATTCTATTTACTCTACCTTTTCATGTCTTTATTTTTATAATGAGGACATTGTGTCATTTAGGCATGAGGGGTGCATAATTAATCCTAAAATTATTTTGTTAGTTCCATGGAATTTCTTTTATTTTCTTAAAAAATTCAAAATTCAAAAATTCAAAAAGAAAATAGAATTTAGAGAAGAGAACTTAGGCATTAAGAGTTATTAACTTTAGGAGACGATACTTTAGGACCTGAACACTTAGACTCTTCAGGTCTTCAGGCTTAATTAGTCCGAGTGTCCACTAAAATGTGGACTTGTTCTCGAGTCCTTGCCACGTTAATTCTATTTTGGCTAATAAATTAGGGTGATGAGTACATGACTTAACAACCCATCTTCTAATTTGGGGGAACTTATAGTTTAAGCATCTACACACGTTTTGCACTGACTTGCTCCTTGGTGGTTCTAATGGAAATTGGGTAGCTAATGAACCTTCTAGGATGGTATGACTGGCAAGTTGTCGATGGTAACTGCTCATTGGCCGGTTGTCTAGAGCCCAGCCATACGACCATTCTCTTCTTGTTGCCTTCAAGTAAATTTTAGATCAGGGAAGTCACCTACTTATAAAAAAAGAAAAAAAGAAAAAAAATAGAAATACCCAAAAAAAAGAAAAAAATTAAATAAGCCACACTTCATCACACGAGTATGGCTGACAAGTGATCAGTGGTAACAACTCTTTGGCCGGTTGTCCAGAACCTAGTTCACAAAAATGCATAAATTATTCCCAAAACACTTAGGGAAGAAGCAAGGAAGTAGAATAAATCGGGGACATATACACTGGGTTCGCCCTTGTGTTGACCCCATTAAAAAAGAAAAAAGGTAAGGAGAAAGCTATCAATCGGAAAGATAAATCTTTAGGCAAAAACTCTTAAGGTCACCTAAGGTCGAAGAAACCTGAAGTCTGTTTTAACGGTCGCTTAGTGAGTCTATCACTTTTCACAAGTTGCTTAAAACTTGAAGTTTTTTTTCAGTCTTGGATGGGTTGGGTAGCCATAGAAAGCTACCCTAAAACGCTAAATTGAAAAATTAAAAAAAAATTAGAAAAGAAGAAAAAAATTAAAAAATGTATCTTCTTTTTTCAAAATAAGGCGAGGACTTGGGCGGTCTGCATTTTGAAAAGCACCCGAGCACTATTGAATCTTTATAGTTTAGAACCTCAGTTGAAATTTTCTTTTGTTAATAAACAACTAATGCCTTAAGCGATCAAGTCATAATTCTATTTTTATACATAGCATTTAGTTTGATTTTGCTAATGATTAGCAAAAGATAGGCATGGGAGTATGATGTAGATACATCCATTTAGGTTAAAATGCCTATTTATGCATATCCTAAGCTTAGATATGCATTTCATATTATAAATATTGCATAGCATGCATCATTCTGCATTCAGAGTAGTATGCATAAATTATAGGTTAATTCATGTCCTTTTGTGGACAGGAGAGAAGATCTATTTTGGGGCCTTAGATTGATGATCCGACCATATGGATCTGATCAGGACGACGATTGGAGTCCAACGCCTCCAAAATCGTCATGATCGAAATCTTATAGCACCTTATGCTGTTTGAGGAAGATTAATGGCCAAGGGACTAAGTGATGCAATTCGGAGCTTTAAACAACAAATCCAACCTCATGGATGGATCTGGATCAAAGGTTGCAGCCTAACAACGTGGAAATCGACCCAGTCCAACGTTCGTGGTTCCACCTACAAAGGAAAGAAGATAAACAGCCCAAATTGTGCCAAGTGGTGCTATCCAGGCTTCCCAAGGGCACACACCAGTAGAAACAGCCGCATGTGTGCTAGTGCGTGCAATGCGACGTACGGGTGTGCATAGCAGCATGGAGCACGCGACACGACCTCAACTCATAGGAGTGCATAGTGCAACAGCGCACGGAGCGTGTGCAGCATGAGACACGGGCGCGTGCAACGTTAGACACAGGCGCGCGGAGTGCGCGCCAGCAGCTCAGCAACGTAGGCGCGTGAGATGTCTTCAGCAACATTTATGGACATCACTAATTGCCCCATGTTCGAAAAGCCTCTACTCCTCCACTATAAAAGGACCCCTACCCCTCCCATTCTTTTTCATCTCTCCCTTATCTCCCTCACCACCTCCAAGGCTCTATAGAGAGCTTGTCCCAAGCCTAGGATGCTCCTCTAGAGTAGAAATTAAACATTTTTTCCTGCCTTTCATCCCCATTCGAGAAGCATCTCATGGCCGTCCTCTCACCACCTTCGGGAAGAAGATCCTCACCACGACACCATCCTACCCCATCCTCCTTCCTCCGCCGCCATTCTCCTTCCTCCAGCTTCCCACCATCTTCATCCAAGCGACGTCAGAGCAAGTTGTCCTCCAAGCAGCTATCGAGGGGGACTCTTCTCACCCCTATCTATCTTTTACTGCTTTCTAGTGTAGTTTTCCGCTTTCTTACCTGTAGCAAACCTTTTGAGATATATGATTGTTTCTCTCTCTCTCTCTCTGCAAGTAGATTAGTTAGATAAATATTTTGTCGACCTGATCTCTTGCCTATTAAAATTTCAAAAATGTTGCAAAAGATAAAAACATAAAAAAGAAATAAAACTGAAAGTGCGGATTTCAAAACCAAACGTTCACCTCCTTGTGTTCAACCTAGGACTCCCTTGGAGTTTCATTAAATTTTATTTGATAGCAAGTTTTGCAACTATGACGATGGGTTTTCCGAAGCGTTAACTTTTCCTCGCGAAAACATGCTCAACCACTGTTCTAAACTTATTCCTCGAATTTATGTTTGAATACCGACAAGTTTTACCATCAAATCTTTCCTTGAACTATGATGTTTGCCATTTGTGCTCAATAGAAAGAAATCAGCGGTGACCTAAGTAACACAATTTATTACTTTCAGGCAAACACAAATGATGCGTATCCTTCATGCATATAGAACAAGTGAACTTCCCCTTCATACTCCATCCAGACAAGTTTACATACGCTGGGAAGTCATTTATGGTCCAAAACAATGCTGCGTACATCTTAAATAATTCTTTCTTCTGTGCATCGCACGTTTGGATGTCGTCATGCCATAATTATTTTAGTTTATCTACCAGTGGCTATAAATACATGTCAATCGCATTTCCCGATTTCTTTAGACTTGGGATGAGAAGTGTCAGCATCATAAATGAGGATCACATACAAAGCCATAGTGGTAAGTTACAAGTAACGAACATGACCAGCCAAATAGACTACAATGGATACATGTTCTTGAAAGGGTTAAATCCATCACTTTCAAGTCTTAATCTAACATTACGCGAATCCCCAATGAATGATAAATGTGTGCTGTCAAATTTTTTTCACTCTTCAGAATCTGTTAGATGACGAATACGTCTATCTCGTGACTTGCTGTCTACATGCCCTGTCATCCACGTTGTTTTACTAGATATAAAAAGTTATGGGAGCCTTGGAAAGTATCGGAGAACCTTTCGTCCTTTCTTGTCTCCTCTATACCTTTTCTTGCCACATTCAAGGTAAGAAGTCAACTCAGGGTACTTGTTTCTGTATAACATGCAGTCATTCGAACATGCGTGAATCTTCTCACAATCCATATCTAGCACTCGAATCTACTTATTTGCTTCATACCATGACTCAGGAAAACCACCATGATTATTCAACTACTCTTGTATGAACTAAAGCATCTCTGGCATTAATTTCTTCGTAGCTCTATTCATAACTTTCACTTGAAATAACTTCAATAGGAATGGTAGCCTTATCATGGAACTAATTCCAGAAGCAATTGGTTCTTCTACTACCTTCATTGCATCATAAAACTGATCGCAACTTCTTATGTTTCTTCTTTATTCCCAATCTCAGCATCACCCATTCTCATCTCATGAAGCATCTCATCAATTTGATTACCTTCAATATCATCATCGGAGTAATCAACTTCCATTGCATTCCCTATGACCTTGTTTATCGGTTCCTCTCCATGTGTAGTCCACTTCATGTAATGCTGCCACCAACAATTGCAGATCATGTGCTCAAACATTGTGTTCCTATCCCGAACGTATCCATTAAAACACCTCCTTCAAGGACAAAAAATTTTCTCCAAATGTTTTCCTCACCTATATTATTTCCTATCCTCATGAAAGGTCTAATCTAAGAATAAAAGGACTCCACTCTTATATTTAGTGTAATCCAAGGTCCTTAAATCAATCCACGTCTTGTCCATGGTAACATAAAATTTACAGTAAACTACCCGCAAGTTAGAAAGGAATATAGGGATGATGTGTGTATTTTAATGAAGGTTTACACTTGAAAGCACATCTTTGAAGATTTGATCACAACATTACTTGTTACATATAACTACTGTTTGGAGAAATTTCGGCAGCATCTTCTCACACTTCTACAGTATACCCCCCAAGGCTAACCTTAACTACATTCCTAATAACTTCCATTTAAGGGTGCCTTAAGAACGTAGATAAGGTGCGAAGATGTTGCCAAAATTCCTTCAGACACCAGTTACATGTAACAAGTAACCCTAAATTGTAATCAACCTTTAAGGACCCTCTTTAGCTCGGTACTTCATCGAACTAAAGATGATCGAGACTTATGGTTTGCTATAGAGAAAATGTATCATGCATGTAAGTGAGGTACACATAAACTACTTATCGTGCATGTTATATTATCTATATAACATGATCATAAGTCTCAACGAACAAGTATTTTGACACAATTTGATTCTAGCAACTTTTACCCTAGGGGTTAGAATAACTAGTGTTTGACCTCATGTGCATCTAAAATTGAGTAAGTGTATTATCTAACAATTACAATAAATTACATTTTAATTAGAAAATAAATTAAATCACTACAACCTTATTCCTAAGCCCTAACAGAACCTAATAAACTTAAACCTACCACAACTTTATTCCTAAACCCTAACTCAATCCCTAAACCAATCGACTTAAACCTACCACAACTCAATCCCTAAACACTAACCCAAACCAACTGTCCAAACCCTACCCCAAATCAATCCCTAAACCCTAGCCCAACCCAACCACCCTAACCCTCGCCTAACCTAATCCCTAAACCTTAGCCCAACCACCCTATACACAACCCAATACCAAACCTATATGACATAGATTAAATCAAACCCAACAAAAAACAAGCATCGTCCAACCCAAACCCCAACCTCCTAGCCATCACCCAACTCCATCCCAATCCTAAGCTTCTTCCTACCCAAATCCTAACATAACCTAACCATAACCTAATAAACCCCCAACTAACGAATATACTGAACATAATGAATTTAAAAAAAAAATTGGCAGAGCTTTCCCTTAAATATTTTTTCCATAAACTTGCATTTCAAAATAGCACACCACACATACTTATAGAACTAGGCACACCCCACATTAAAAATGTAACAAACAAAATACATAAATGCATAAGAAAACCATATATGTGGGCACATCCCACCATCTATTCAATTAAAATACAATATGTGGCCACACCCCACATCTAATAAAATCCTAAAATTACATTCAAAAGACATAAAAGTAGGCACACCTAACCATCAATTGAACAAAATATAGTATGTGGACACATCCTACATCAACATAGTCCTAAAATATCACAAAAATAAATTAGAAAATTTTAAATTATACCTCCAAAGCCACCAAGAGTGACTACAGCGAACCTGTAATTTAAAAAATACAAAATAAATTAAATAACTAGCTACTATGTTATTAATAACTTCAATAATTTATTTAATACTATAAGAAGGAAATGAGTTAAGTTCCTTACATGTTTCATTGGGTTTGTTAATAATTCGATTAAACCCTAACTCTTAAACCCTAATTAAATTATAAATGTTAAACCTAATTGTAACCTTGTATCCTAAACTTTAAGCCATAAAATTGAAACCCAAACCCTAACCCTAACCACATAATTAACACAAACCAAAATCTAAATCTCCTCCAAATTAAACTCCAAATTTTCATGCATAGCACAAGGCTTATGTTTGTTTTAAATGAATAGATTGAAGAAGACCTTCATTAATAGTGCATCAATATTTAAAGCTTTTAACAAAATGCTTTGAATAATCAAAGCACTTTTAAGAATGCCATCCAATTAAGAATAATTTAAACCTAGGTGCCATGACAACGAATTGTGGAAAAGGTGTATATCAGTGACATCAAAACATAGAACTTTTCAATAGATATTTTGGAAAGTTATAACCCCTTCAGTGGTTATTGATTGAATTCTATTGCACACTCACTAAATTAAAGCTCCTTATCCATTAAAAAATTTCAATATCCTAAAGCCTAAAACCTAGACCCTAACTTAACATTCTAAACACTAAACTCAAACTCAATATCCTAATCTAACATGCTAACCTAATCCAAAAGGAAAATTTAATTTAATCTAGCATGCACATTTAATTAATCTAACATGCTTGTAGTTAAACACATAAGTTGCAAATCACATAATAATAAACAATAAAATTTAACATGTAAATAAATTGAACATGCTATCACGCAATTTCATTAATTAATTGCAGGAATGTAAACATGTTAAATTAACATTTAACATATTAATTTAATTCAATTTTACATCTAATTAAATCAATCGTAAACTAAAAAATATTACACAGGGTCGATTTGGGGTGGGGGGGGGAGGGTGGGAGAAGGGGGTAGAGGATGGAAAGGGGCAGGGGGACAGGTGGTGGATGGGCAATGGAGGAGGAGGTAGTGGAGGGGAAGGTGGCAGCTAGAGGAAGGAGATGGTGGTTGGGAGGGGAAGGTGGAGGAGGTGCCATGCTAAGGGGAGGACAGGGATGTGGATGGGTAGTGGATCAGGAAAGGTGGAGGAGGATGATGGTTGGATTAGGGGGTGTTCGATGGGTGCACGGTGGAGGAGGTAGGGGGTGCGTGGAGGGGAAGGGAAGAAGGACAACCTAAGGAGGGGGCGGAGGGGGTGAGGAGAGGACTACCGTGGAGGAGACGATGAGTCAATAATGAGGACAAGGAGGCGAGGGCAGCGAGGATGAGGAGGTGAGGGCGGTGACAGTGACTTGGTGACATGACGAATGGCAAGGAGTGGCGAAACAAGAAGGTGGAGAATGAATCGACAGAGGAAGTAGGAATCGAGAGAGGAAGTAGTGATCGAGGCGAATGGGGGAAATGCAGCCCTAATATGCGACTATTGGCGACGATTCTATAATAACCATCGCGAATGTTAATAAAATAATATTTTTAACTACAAGCCTTCCCAAAAATATATTTCCCATGCAAGCACCTTATTTTTTGGGATTGGCGACTGGCTTTTCCATAATCACCATCGAATGTAGTAAAATATCTTCACGACTAAACAAAATACTTCGCATGCAGGCGCCTTAGTATTTTGACGTTGGCGGCGATTTTTGTTATAACTATCACCTGATCAACAAAATTGAGCTCGCATGCTTTTCCAAGCTAACTCCTAGCAACGATACATAGATATCATCGTAGAATTGTACTTGCAACATTTATACAACCGTCACTATTTGTAAAGATTCCCCCTAAGCCAACTTTCTCAGGGGGCAATTCCATGTCACCTTTTGTGACAGTTAAATGTAAAACCGTCACCATATATTACCCATGGCGACGATTTCAAAACCGTTGCTAAATAATCGTTGCAGGTCGCGCCCTTTCCTGTAGTGAATCCTTCTCCTATGATTAGTAAACAAAGTAGCAACACTTAAAAAAGCCTAATTGGGAAGGGAACCTTTAGGAAAGCAAAAAAAGAAAAAAAAGGAAAGCAAAAATTGGAAAGGGTCCATTTATGATTCCTAAGCCTAAAAATCAAAGGAAAATCCCATTCCTAATGAGATTTAGACTTTTCAAAGCCCTACAAAATTATGAAATTAGGGTGATGGTCGAGATTTTATACGCTAAAAGATTGAGTTCAAAATCCGTCGTTGTAGTTGCATAAAAAATCCGCTATCAGATAAATTTACCGAAACTCGTGTGAGTCCTGGGTCGATCACAGGAAGGCTACGTCTATCTAAATCCACAATTATGTCTTTTTGTATTTTTTTATAAAGGAAACATTCACAATGGTAGGTAAACTACTTGAAATATAAACAAGAGAGAGAGAGAGAAATAACTTTATATTTGTGATAATGTCGATTACAACTAATGACTACAACTAGAAAGTTGAAAATCTATGCTAGAAAGTGATAAAAAGATAGTGATGAGAAGTTATCCTCCTCGACGGCTGCTTGGAGGACGAGTCGGACGGACGACTCCAGGAAGAAGGGGAGCAAAGATGAAGGATGGAGGGTGAATCTGGAAGAGCCAAGGATGAGGCATTTGACCTGGAAATCAAGGATAAGGTGGGATCGCAAAATGTAGTGGCCGATCATCTCTCTCGTCTTATGATGAATGATATGTTAACCCCTCCTAATGTGTTCCCTGATGAGACCATCTTAGTTGCCAATACCCTCCCCTGGTCTACACTTATTGCAAACTATTTAGCAATAGAACGAATCCCCTCAGACTGGCCAAAAACCAAACGGGACAAGTTCTTTGATGATATCAAATATTATTTTTGGGAGGAGCCCTACCTTCTCCGCATTAGTGCTGATCAGGTCAATTGACGGTGTGTACCCAACTTAGAAATTCATGATATTCTCACACACTGTCACTTCATGGCCTGTGGTGGACATTTTTTGGGAAAAAAAATTTTAGCTAAGGTTCTCACTTCTGGATTCTTTTGGTGCAGCTTGCATAAAGATGCTCACTCTTTCATTCGATCCTGCGTGCGCTGCCAGATCATCGGCAACATGACTCAGAAGGATATGATGCCCCTAAAACCAATCTTAGAGGTTGAAATTTTCGATGTATGGGGCATCGACTTCATGGGACCGTTCATCAACTCTTATGGGTATTTGTATATACTAGTCGCAATCGACTATATATCAAAATGGATTGAAGCAATACCCATGTTCACTAATGATCACAGGGTGGTTTTTGAAATCATCAAGAAAAATATTTTTTCAAGATTCGACATTCCCAAGGCCATTATCAGTGATGGAGGATCACATTTCACTCACTCTCAATTCTGTCACCTTCTTTTCAAATACGGGGTTAATCATAAAATTTCCACTGCTTACCACCCCCAAACGAATGGCCAAGCAGAAGTTTCTAATAGGGAGTTTAAAAATATTTTACAAAAGTCGGTTAGGCTTGATCGTAAAGACTGGTCCACCAAATTGGATGATGCTTTATGGGCCTATCGTATGGCTTTTAAAACCCCACTCAGCATGTCTCTTTTCTACCTAATTTTTAGAAAGGCATGCAATCTCCTGGTAGAACTCAAACATAGGGCTTTTTGGGTAATAAAATAATTAAATATGGATTTATCTGAAGTTGGTACCCACAGAAAATTGCAATTAACTAAATTTGAAGAATTATGTAATTTCTCTTACGAAAACACACGAATTTAAAAAGATCGAACAAAGAAATTTCATGATAAATATATTGTTCAGAAAAATTTTGATGTCAATCAATGTGTTTCGCTTTTCGACAGCAGATTATGAATTTTGCCAGGAAAACCTAAATCCAAATGGACTGGCCCATTTATTGTCCTTAAAACCTATCCATACGACACTGTTGATCTTTTAGATCCCAAAACAAATACTACTTTTCAAGTCAACAGCCAGCGTTTAAAGTCCTATCTAGATAATACTTAGAATCTCTCATTAGACACTCTTGATTTAACCGACTTACCCTCTACTGATCATTGATGCAATTCACGCTTGGTTGAATGACGTAAAAGATAGCACTGGATGGGAGGTAACCCATCGTTTTTCCTACTTTTCATTTTTATTTTCATCAGAGGTTTTGACTATCCAGATTTTGATTGCCTTCGCCAAGGTAATCTCTTTTCCTTCCCTTCTGCATGCGGACATGTCATATCTTTAGCATGGGGGGTATTTTCAAATTTTGATGATCAAATTAGGATTTTCAAAACCCAAAAACATTCAATTTTGTTGTTTCATTTTCTGCCTGCATCCCAAAAACTTAAAATTTTGAAAACTTTTTTAGGAAAATTCGAAATCGGGACCAAGGTTGAAAGATTCATATTAAGGCACAATGGGATTTAATCTTTAACAAACTAGGGATAAGGATACGAATTTGATTGTTGGAATCTCTGGGTCTATTTTCTAACTAGATCAAGTATCCTTATTTAAATTTCACTTGAACTTATGATGGTTCAGGTGACTTGATTTCCTTTTGTGACCTAGAAATTACCTTGTTTAGTTTTCGATCCAAAAACGAGCATCTCATGCAAAATTCTTGTGTCAAATTGCACACACAAGCCAACACCTAAAAAACATTTAGAAATTAGAAAAACCCCTTGTTTGGCCTTAGTGAAATCTGAAGCAGATCATTGGTTTGAGTTTCCACTGTCGAGGAGGAAATGCCTCCTTTGAAGATGCGATGTCAACATGTTACCACTTCGACGCTGCTCTATATCTATATCTCATATCTTTAGATAGAGCATTATGATGCAATTTTGCAGCTCAAGTGTCTTGGACAGTACTCTACTTATAGCGTCAGAGCAAGAGCTTGAGTTTGCTTCGAGTGCCCCTTTACACCACATTGTGTTTTGGGGTTGTGAGCTTCTGGGTGGTGTCTTGGACAATACTATCTCGAAGTATTGACACCAGAGCCCCCTTGAGGATTGGTAATGAGAATGATGATCCCAACACATCTGTTATAGGATTAAACTAAGGATAAGCATGGGGGAGCTTTTTTTTAAAAAAAAATGATTTTAAACAAGTACACGACCTTATAAATCTTGGCATTCACAAGCACAGAGACAAAGTTTTAAAGGATTATGCAAGTTGCAAATTAGATACAAGAGCCAAGGAAATCCTAACTACAAAATGATTTCAGGTCATTTGAATTAACAATGAGTCAATTTGTAAATTTTTGGAGGATACATTAATCCCGATTCATCTAATTTTTGGATCCGAAAAATGAATCCTGATGTTTATCTTTAACAAATCTCGTGCCTCGTATTTTAACCAATTAAGGTCCCGTAATCTCCTTAAAAGTAAAAAAAATTAATTTTACCCAAAAATCCATCTTGTAAAAATTAGTTTTGGTAAGAGACTAGCAAAAGATAAGGATAGGGGATTGATAAACGCCAGTTTATCATCATTCTTATGCTCTAAAACAAATCTAACTCTTAGGATTTAACTTCAAAAATGGATTTCTGGGCTGCATTTAGGCATCACTTAGGTTAGGCATGCATTGCATTATTTTTGTGTTTTTAACATCTGTACTTGAGTGTTAGGGATGATTAGATAGCTAGACCTTTAAAACCCTAACATTCAGGAAGGCAACAGGTGAAGAAGAAGCTCAATCCAGCTAGGACTCAGCCAAATCCAGCTCACCATAGTTGGATACCAGCTCACTTGGGTTAGGATTAGCTCCATTCAGCTCATCTTAGTTGAATGGTAGCTCAGGGCAGCTTAACTTAGCTCAACCTAGCTCAAGTCAGCTTAGATCCAGCTCAACTTAGTTGAGTCTAGTTCATCTTATCTCCAATCAGTTCACTGGGAGCTCTAGCAAGCTCAACTAAGTTGACAAGAGTCCACCTTAGCTTAGATCCAACTCTCCCCAGCTCCTCTCAGCTCATGGTAGCTGAACTCCCTCTAGCTAGCTACTACTTGTCAACTTAGTAGCTAAGCTAGCTTGGGAGTTCCCATCAGAAGCAGATCCAGCTCAACCCAGCTTCAAACAAGTTGAGACCAACTCAATTTAGCTCAACTAAAGCTTAGCTGCTAGCAGAAGAACTAGCTAGCTAAGCTAAGTAGCTGAGTCCTCGTGAAGACCACTTCAATAGTTCAACTCTAGTAGTTCTTCCTCAGCCCCTCTTCCCTAAACCCTAGCTCCATCCTACCTGTTCTACTCACTTATTAGCTAAGCTAGCTTAGCTAAGCTCTCCACTTCATTGCCATCCACCATCCACCATAACCCCAACCTAAACCTTAAGATAACTTGACCTTAACCCTACCTAAACATAACCCTAAGCCACCATGGTTGGTGCCAAAAACACACCATAAGCACCCCTTCAAAGTGGCTCCAACCATGGCACCCTTTCCATCCCATAACCACCAACCTAATCACCCATAACCACCACCTTAACCCCCTTCAATGTTGGCGCCAAAAACACCCCCACACCTCATCAAAGTTGGCGCCAACTTTAAATCCTATCACCACCAATACACTTATCTCCAAAAAGCCATCTACACCCTACACCTAAACCCTTTCTAGAAGACCATCTTGGCGCCAAGAATAAACACCCCTCCATTACTATAACAACCTACTATCCTACCTAGAGTTGGCACCAACACACTCTACCACCACCATCCAAAGTTGGCGCCAACTCTCCCTTACACATCCACCCTTCATCTACCTACTTGACCCATCTTAACCCTCCATCCTAGGTGACAAATTAACTCCCTTCTAGAACCTAGGGTTGATGCCACTAACCTCCTTAACCCAACCTCTATACACCCCTTAAGTTGGTGCCAACCCACCCTAGCCTTTCATCTCCTAACCACCACCATATAATTCCATCCTAGCCATACAACACACCTAACCAATCCCTAACCCTAGTTCCCATTTAGGGTTGGCGCCAACCACCAAGCATCCCTCCATTTTAGCGTCACCCATCATCAACCCTACGATCTCCTAACCACCCCCTATGAGACATCTTAACCATTCATCCCTTAACTACACCTACACCCCTACCCTTGCTATAAAAAGACCTACCCAACCACCAAAAAAAGTCACCTTTGGCTTCATTTATTCACCAAATTCCCACCATATTCCACCCTTCATAGCCGACCAAGAGAAGGAGAAGAAGAAGATTAAGGGGACACTTTGTCCCCTTGGTGCCTTCCCCTCTTCCCTTCTCTTTTGTGCCCACGCCAGCTAGAAGACCAGCCAAGCAAGGACTCTAGGAGGAGATACTGAGGGTGGTGCATTCCCACCCTAGGAGAGTTATTGTGGGTGGAATTTTTCCATCGTTTGAGGAGCAAGGGCATGCCCATCTAGGGCTTGCCAGGAGGAAGATCTTATCAACTTGGAAGAGCACTTCAAGAAGGAGTTGGAGAGGCCTTTTTCAAGCCCAGGAGCAGTTGACCTTGGAGTAAGGATCTCCTCCTCTTCACCATCATCACGGGAGGATTAGTGTTTTTGCATCTTTTATATTTTTATTTCTAGTAGTAGAAGCATTCCTCTACTATCAATTTGTGTAAAACTTTTCTTCCTTATAAAAATTGCCTTCCCATAATTTGTGTTTGCATCTTTATTAGTTATTTATTCTAGCACTTTTTACTCCCTTTCTCTAATTACCCTAGGTCTCCACATACCTAGGGTGAGCTTAGAGAAAGGTTACTTTTGTCACCTAGATGTTAACTTTAACTAGTTAGGTGTAGCTCCTTTTCCCACTCTCAATTTCGTAGTTGCCCGTTATTTTAAAACCAAAAAAATCTTATAATCAAAAAAATCCCAAAAAGAAAGTTGATTTCCAAATGTCAAGAGAGAGTATTTAAAGTGCATTCTTGCCTCCTTGGGCAGCCCTAGATATTCCCCCTATCTAGGTTATAAATTGAAAAGCGATTGTGATTTGCGTGTTACGACTTAAAAATCCTAATTTCAAATCACGCTTTTCTTCACATCACTTTTTGGCACTGTTGCGTGGAGGCATAGCTTTGTATTTTCATATTTCTCTTGCTTGATATGCGGATATCATCCCCTCCTCTTCTTTCATTTCGTGTGTGCAGGCATTACAGGAAGAAAGTAAGATTTTGGAAGCGAAAGCTTGAAGTTCCTTTTCTTCTCATGGATTCAGGTTAATACCTTCTCACTTGTCACATAATTTCACCTAAAAAACTATCAAAAAAGTATTAAATCAGGCTTTTAGGATCAAAAACATTAAAATTAGGTAAAGTGGTGACTTTAAAAACTCATTGTTTGCTTGTTCGAATCATTTAACACCACTCTACCTTAAGTGTTGATGTTTTGATTTTCGGATCCAAACTTCTATTCGAACATCAAAAATCAAGTCCCAACACCATAGGCCTCCTAAAATCTTGAAATTTCACTCAAAGATTCCAAATCAAATTAGGAACATCTGCACCAAATTTCAGAGCATTTGGAGTTGTAGAGAATTTTTAAAAATTTGTGGACCATAGTGAGAGTTTGCGTGTACCTGCGGATCTTACTTGGTCACAAATATAAGATCAAGTGTGATATGCTTATAATGAAAATATAATACACAAAAACAATCACATGATATAGACAAAGATTTATAGTGGAAACCCCTACGAGTAAAAATCACTACCTAAGCCTCCCAGCTTAGGATTTCCTGACTAGGCAACGCTAGTCAATCCACTAACGTACCACTTGAACGAGGGTGGCACGACCTCTTACAAACCCTTCTCTTTTTATCTTGAAGAGAAGAAAAAACAACGGATTTCTCACAACTTAGGATCCGTAACTAAATCAACTAATAAAATAAAATAATATAATCCTATGAAACCTCAAGGAAAGTCAAACCAGATTTTTTGCAGAGGTTCAAATCGACGTGCTTTGGAGAGCGTGAAAACAGACATGCAGAAGCACTTTGAGAGAAAGCATGAGAGCTCTTTTTCTATATGGATTTTTCTTTGAAAGTATATTTTGAAATGAGGGGTGTGGAGCCCTATTTATAAGTGAAAATGGAGCATTCTTGGAATGTTGAGAAAAATTATTCGAACCAAATTGGTCGATCAATTTACTTAATTGGTTGATCAATTTTCATTTTGGTCGACCAATTAACTTAATTAGTTGATCAATTGCTGATTGATTAAATAGTTAATTGGTCGATCAATTGTAGGAAAATTGGATTTGACTGTTAGGCTAATTTGGTCAATCAATATTTCTATTTTGATCAATCAATTGATTTGATTGATCAATTCTAATATTTTGGTCGATCAACACTATCTAAATGTTTATTTTACGATTTAGAAAGGTTTGTCTTTAATCCTGAGGTTCCTTACAGTAATTCTAGACTCAAAAAATATAAAAGAATTACATTGACTAAAGATAATCTTCACTTTGATCCACACGGAGGATAATTGAGTTGATTTATGCAAGCGTGATTTTGAAAGATTAGTTCACTATAAAACATAATTTTGTTTCATCAAAACAGAGGTACTTACATTCTTCCCCTTTTTGATGATAACAAATTACAATTATGCATGCGAGAATAATAAATAATTACTTTAGAATTACTCCCCCCATCATCATGCATATTTTTTTATTTCTCCCCTTTTTGTTATCAACAAAAAGATATATTTGAAGTGACTTGTTATTAATCATGCTTAAATATTCTAAGAATGAAATTTACATTCTTCTCCCCCTTTTTCAAGTAATATTCTATTAAGCATGATGCCAAATTTATCATATGAAAATTATCAAGTTCATGATAAGGAGATGATGAAATTCATGATAGTCTAACACAATGACAATATTAAAATAAAATGAAGTATTGAGTAAGAGTTATACAGTCAAACATAGATAAATATGCTATCTAAAAGTTACTAAGAAATTGATCTTGATTCTCTCCCTCAAACAATGATCCCTTATGAAGGCTTGATTTTCCTTATTCTTCTCTAACAAGCGTAGAAATCGCGTATTTTGAAATCGTCGGAAATCGTAGTATAGACGTGAAATCCCCTTAAGAAAAATATTTATAATAACGAAACTCACATAGATTTCTTTTCTTTTTAGAACTTGAGTTCCGGTCATTCATCTCTGGGAGGCATGAAAACAAGTCAAGATTTGGATTGTCTTAATTTAACCTAAATCTAATCTAACTTAATATTTTTGTCCTTTTTTTGATCTTTATTTTGAAACACGAAATGCAAGCATGCATCAAAGTTGTAAGCTATGAAGGTAATAGCAAGCATACAAAACCATTGACAAGAGTATCATGCATAAAAAATTAAGTCACTATGAAATACGGATACATGGAAATAAAGCTAAACTAAAGAAAGGGACCAACCAAGAGAGGCTAAGGAGAAGCCTTCTTGGCCGTCCACTAAAGAGAGGAGGATGGGTGTGTGCACCCAAGTGGAGAGAGGAGGGTGTTGCACCCTTTCTCTACCAATGGCCGTCCTTGAGAAGACCTTGAGGGGGGTCTTCTCTATGGCCATCTAAGAAGAAAAGAAAATGGGGGCGTGGATCCTCTATGGTGGAAGAAGAGGGCACGCCCACAAGAAGAAAGGAGAAGGTGTTACATCCTTATGCTCTTCTTTTTCTTGCCACCCTTGAAGAAGCTTGGAGGAGAGCTTCTTCCTAGCTGTCCATGGAGGGAGCCTTAGAGGAGGAGGACGACCTTGAGAGGGAGAGGAGGAGGTGTGGTTGCAAGTGGAGAGAATGGATGGAGATGGTGCAATTTCGTGGCTCTTTCTTTGCCCTTATGGAAGGCTCCATTTGGTTGCCACTTTTGGTGGCTCCAAAATTAGCTAATACCACATTTTTAGGATCTAGGTTTGACACAAGTTTTTAGGGTTTTCAAGAGAGTGTGCATGGGTTTGGTAGGGGTAGAATGGGAAGGGGAGTGCGTGTGTGTGGGTGTGTATTTTTCGTGGGACTTGGTTGTGGGTTTTGGTAGGATTAGGTGCTAAATGGGTTGGGTCAATCTAGATTAAGTGGGTGTGGACCTAATTAGGCTTAGGAATGTCTAATTGGAAAGGAGTGAACCTAATTAGGTCTAGGTCAAGTCTAATTGGATGTGTGCATGTGATTAGGCTAGGGTAACCTTAATAGGTATGAGTCAATTAGATCCTGGTGGATCCAATTGGGCTCAGATGCACCCAATCAACTGTAGATGCACCCAATTAGGTATGGGATGGTTTAATTGGCTTAGGGATAGGATAAGTAGGATTATGGATAGTAGAATAGGCTTAGGAGGTCTCTAATTAGGTTTCCTAGGGTGTCTGGTGGGGTTCCTAGGTCAAAATAGGCAAGCTAGGGCTTCCAACATCAAAATCAGCAACCGGACAGTAGTATCTGACATCCAGGGTAGTGGTCAGACGTCTTATACTACAAAATTGGATGTCTAGACATTAAATTAGACGTTCAATTCTGTGTTAGTATGAGTTTTGGCTTCATGGATTGTTATTCTGCAGAAATCAGACATCCAACCAGATGTCTGGACGTCCTAAAAGGTGCTCGATAGTGGGTTTTAGGTTTTCTAAGGTGGGTTTTTGTTCCTTAGTGTTTGGGAGAGGGATAGGGTGGATAAGAACATGGATAGTGCTATCCATATTTGGGTTTTGAGGCTAAGGTGCCTTAATGGAGGTCGTTTTATTTTTGGGAAGGCTGTCTTAGGGTTTCTATGGGTAGGGATAAGACTATCCTCCTCACTCCTCTTATCTGGATCAGTCTTCTTCCTTTATTGCTTTATTCCACTATCTCTATCTTGGATCACTTTATTATCTGCAAATAGCAATAAAAATCATTAAATAGTAGGATATCTCATCTTATTCTAAATAAACTGATGCAATGCATGATATGCAAGATATGAGTGTAATATCCACAAATTAAGATAGGTTTAAACATTATTTAGGTTGATTATGACCCATGATTGCGATGCAATCATTCTCCCTTTGTCAGGTTGCTATCCCAAATTAATTAATTCAATGCTTAGTCAATTTTATATTAAAAACTTATTTATAACTAAGTAGGTAATAAAGATTTAGTTTTGGGAATCATACTTGCCAAGGTATAAGGAGTTATACTTAATAGCAGTAGTCACGTGGAGGGGGTCTCCACGAAAAATCTGGCATCCATTGACATTGTTGGTTCCACCATCTTTCATAGCCAAATTGATGATTGTGGGCTTGTTGAAGGTTGCCTCTCAAATTGTAATTTCTATGTCGATCTTTCCCAAAACCTGCAACACAATTTTTTACAAATTTTTTCGGTACCCATATTCTTTTGGTCCATGGCTGTTAATTTCTTTTGAGTTAGAGGGTCCATTAGACTCTTTTCTCTTGGCCTTTTGATATAAAAATGCATGCGTAATCTTCTTTTGATTCTTCTTTTTAATGTCCTCATATTTTTCTTCATATGTTCTAGTAGAATAGTTGTGGTTATTAAGTGTGTCTTTAAAGTGAATTTATTGTTCCTTGAGATCTTCTACTTTCTCATGGAACTCCATGTTCACAATTCTTGTTACATCTAATTCTCTTTTCTTATTTTCTAAATCTAGAGATAAACTAAGTTTTTCATTTTCAAAACTAGTGCACTTATCTTTAAGTTCCTTATTTTGCTTCTTTAATCTTTTAGCTAAAGCGTATAAATCATGATATGCATCTAATAATTCATCTAAAGTAAGGTTAGAATTTACTTCTTCTTTGCTTGATTCTGTTGGTACCATGAGACATAGATGAGTAAGTCTGTCTTCATGGCTTTGTTCCTCAGCATCTAATTCCGAACTTAGGTTGGAATCATCCCATGTTACTTATTCGTCAGTGCTTTCTTCATGTATGATAGAGAGTTGGTTCCATATCTCATATGCACTTTTGCATGAAGCAACTTTGTCAAATTCCTCTCTTGCTAATGCATAAAATAGTGCATTCATGTCTTTAGCATTATATGTTTCTTTCTTCTTCTCCTCCTTCGTTAGCTCTTTTTCTTTTTTCTTCTTTGGCATATATTTAGACTCGATGATATGCCAAATATCAAAGTCCATTGCTTTAAGAAAAATTTGCATTCTTCTTTTCCAATAATCATAATCCGATCCATTGAATAATGGTGGTTGGAAAAATGATTGTCCCTCTACAAAACTTGTTGGGGCCATGTGAAGGTGAGGTGTGACGTCTCCTTCACTGTCAGGCTCTGATACCAAATGAGAGTTTGCGTGTGCCTGTGGATCTTACTTGGCCACAAATACAAGATTGAGTGTGATATTGATTATAATAAAAATATAGCACACAAAAATAATTACACAATATACACAAAGATTTATAGTGGAAACCCTTACGGGTAAAAATCACTACCTAAGCCTCCCAGCTTAGGATTTTCCTAACTAGGCAATGCTAGTCAATCCACTAACGTACCACTTGAACGAAGGTGGCACAACCTCTTACAAACCCTTCTCTTTTTATCCTGAAGAGAAGCAAAAACAACAACAATGGATTTCTCACAACTTAGGATTCGTAATCAAATCAACTTGTAAAATAAAACAATATAATCCTATGAAACCTCAAGAAAAGTCAAATCGGATTTTTTGTAGAGGTTCAAATCGACGGGCTTTAGAGAGCGTGAAAACAGACATGCAAAAGCACTTTGAGAGAGCACGAGGGCTCTTTTTCTATATGGATTTTTCTTTGAAAGTATATTTTGAAATGAGGGGTGTGGAGCCCTATTTATAGGTGAAAACTGAGCATTCTTGGAATGTTGAGAAAAATCATTTGAACCAAATTGGTCGATCAATTTTCATTTTGGTTGATCACTTAACTTAATTAGTCTATTAATTGCTGATCGATCAAATAGTTAATTGGTCGATCAATTGCGGGAAAATCGGATTTGACCGTTAGGCTAATTTGGTCGATCAATATTTTTATTTTGATCGATCAATTGATTTGATTGATCAATTCTAATATTTTGGTCGATCAACACTATCTAAATGTTTATTTTATGATTTAGAAAGGTTTGTCTTTAATCCTGAGGTTCCTTACAATAATTCTAGACTCAAGAAATATAAAAGAATTACATTGACTAAAGATAATCTTTACTTTGATCCACACGGAGGATAATTGACTTGATTTGTGAGAGTATGATCCTGAAAGATTAGTTCACAATAAAACATAATTTTGTTTCATCAAAATAGAGGTACTTACACATAGGATGGTCATCTCCTCTAATTTCATCATTTTGTTACTATCTGCGAATTTTAAGAATTTTTCTACTTATCTAATTTCCTTGAAATTTAGTTTTCTAGAATCCTTGTGAAATTCAATAGTGGTGTTGTTTGCTTTGTTTGGACCACTATTTAACAAGAAAAGCCTGAAACAATTCATTAGCAGTTAAAATTTCTGCTTAGGATTCAATTCAATTAAGGCTTCTTTTCATTTTTTCTAGTCCCACATTATAAAAGAAATCTATCTTCACCAATAAAACTTGATTTCTTTGTAATTGTGGATTTCAAACTTGTTTGGAAGCTTAAAAAGAAAACCCCAAAAAACATTAATCTAAATAAAATCCTAAAAGCAGAAAAATAACAAAAAATTATGTGACAACTTGAATTACCATTGGAATCACTCCTTCCAATTTGTACACAGTTAAAAAAATTGAAATAACATGCCATTACCCAAATTAATGCCCTCCACATTCTCGCGCGCAATTAGACACCCAAGCTTAAATTAAAACAAGTAATCATTTGACCACTTAAGGACTTCACCAAAACTAGGCTTCATATCCATTATCTAAGAATCATTAAGCACTCCTAATTCCTTTTGAAAACACGGCAATAGACTTAGAGGGAAGTCAAACGATGAGTACAGGTTTACACAAGCCCTTGGTGATTTTCCTAGGAAATGCTTGGGCTCGATTCACCTCTTTTAGTCTAGCCAGGTAATATAAAGGAAGTGGGTTCACTTATTAATTTCTTCTTTATTGGGTTCCCAAGTCTTAGGTTTCGTTAAGGAGTCAACTTTGAGACAGTTTAGTCTTGATTGTTTGATTTGCACACTTTCTCTCATCTCCCTCTCTTCTCCTCCCCTCCCGTTCTTCCATTAAGTGCATGCACGGGCAAAGGTCCCAAAATCAACATCTTCAGGGACATTTGATTTTGCCCCACACACCAAAAGATCTTTATTTTCTTCTCATCATTCCTCTAATTTTGACATGGAAAACATAGAAAGCAGGTCAAAAAATTCTGCTTCCACATCCCAACCTGAACCAAACCCGTCAGCTGACCCATAAGTTGACTTCACCATCCCTAACCTCTCGCATTTGGAGCTATCACAAAACCCTGAACGGCCAGGTGGTCCTCTAAATCAAAATACAAACCCCTTCTCTCTTATGGTCGACCAATTGGTTCGACTTCAACAAAACCAGTAGCAATTGGCTAGGAGTCACGAACCTAGCCAACCGAAGACCAAGTCAGCCACTCGAGGAACCTCTCGTAGCTCTTAAGGATTTCTACGATCCTTCCAATTATGAAGAGAGACCTAAAGTGGTTATATCCCAAGGGGGTTTTGAAATTAAACCCACCATTCTAAACCTAATCAAACATTTTCATGGTCTTCCGAGGGAGGACCCCTTTTGCCACCTCGATGAGCTAACTGTCCTCGCTCCAACCACCCATTCCCACAATGTGTAGGAAGAGGTGTGGCTCATGAGACTTTTTCTTCTCTCACTAAAAGATAAAGCATCACATTGGTTTAGAACAGTCAGGTATCTTATCACCAACTGGCCCAAATTAAAAAGCACTTTTTTAAAAAGATTCTTTCCGATAGGTCATACAAATCATTTACGTCGATCACTAACGACCTTTCAACAAAAATCTGGTGAACTCTCCATGAGTCTTGGGAGAGATTTCAAGAAATACTTAGAATTTGCTCCCACCATGAAATTCCATGAAGGCAGCTAGCGTAGATCTTCTATCATGGATTAGAAGATCAGTTAAAAAGATTCGTGGATGATTCATGTGGGGGTAGTTTCCTTAATAAAGATGCCAAAAGTACCTACCTCCTGTTTGAAGAAATGAGTGAAAACTCATTTAATATGGCTTCAATGGACACTTTTGGTAGAACTAACAACCCAAGACTTGGAGTCAATGAAATTGACTCCAAATCCACATTTGTTCCAATCACACAAGATGATCTACACATGGTAGCTCAACGACTGGATCAGATGCAAAGAAATTAGAAGAAAATGGTAGAAAAGCTCAATAAAAAATAAGCTCCTTACCCTAGCTCCCCTCACCTTCTCAGAAGAGAAAGTCTGCACAATATTAATGCTACCCCTGCTGGATAGCAATTTTCCGCTAAACTCTCACAAGATTTGACTGGGACCTTTGATTTGATGAATCAAAATATTTTTGACCCCACCACTGAAAACATTTCAACTCTCTAGGAGCAGTTTAGAAATCCCTCCAATTATTACAATCAAAATTGGAGGATGTGGATGTTCATCACCGCTAGACACGTTAGAAAGATACGATATTATCATTGTAGTGCGAATCTCAACGAACAAATGAATTTATAAAAATCAGGAGTACCAGGTCGTTCGTAGGGAGGCAATCACAATTTATACAGAAGCTCTTCAGAAAACTAGTTCTAGTAGATATTTATATAGTTATATATGTATAGACATCAGATATATAATCAGAATTGTATTGCATTCAGAAAAAATTTTTCAAATTAAAGATTGCTATGCTAAACAGTAATTAGAGAGAGAGAGATAAGAAGGCACCGCTTGTGGGATTCTTGTGTGAAGTGTGGCAGCACTTCAGATCCAGAGCATCGAGATGAAGGTCGGAGCAGAGTTGTAGAGGGAGAAAGGTCTGGATGAAGGTGGAAGAGAGAGAGAGGAAGAGTTGTCTAGAAGACGCCTTCAACAGGGGGCCCTAGGCCTCTTTTTATAGCTTTGATGAGGGGCAAAGTGGGCATTTTAGCCCTCCAACTCGTGTAATAATCCCTAGGCGATCAAATACGTCGATCGGAAGATCAACAGACCGAATCATGCCTCAAAAATCACCTTCCTCCCCCCTTAACCGCTCGGATTCAACTTGGTGGCAACACGTGGTGGCCTCTGGAGTGTTTGATCATGATCGCTCGGCTCAGCACATGCCTTACACCCACCCACTCATTTTCCTCTCTTCGAATGCCTCATCCTCGGTCCGTTGAGTTCAAATCGAGTGCCTCATCCTCGATCTAATCAAGGATTTAAAATAATCGCTCGGTCTGATTATTCAAATCGAGCGCTTCATCCTCGATTGTCCGATCTTACGATCGGACGGCTTAAAGAACTCGCCTGCAATGCCTTTCGAAGAGTGTGTGCAATCGCATGTTGAGCGCACGTCTGTTAGCGCTTGCATCCGCGGAGAGCTCTGATCGTGCCATGCGTGTTAGATCGAAAGGCGTGTTGATTGTGTCCGCAATGTCGCGCATGATGATTATTCTTGCAATCGTAGTTTGCTTATCCACCCTCTATTACCATCTGACTGCCAATAGCACGCTCCTCCACAGCCTCTCCAAATTTTTCGCGCAGCACCACTCGAACCCGTGCCCTTCGTGCGTGGTTTAGCACGCTGACTGTTGCGTTGTGGCCGCTGATGGGAACACCATCATGAGCCATAACTAGTTCAATTTAGTTATTATCAAGGAATAAATGCTATTACATAACTGCCAGAGCCATAATTCATTGCATAACCATTCTGAGAGAAAGACAAGAAACTAGGGTTAAAGCTATAATTTTACTATCATATCTTGAATGCAGAACAACCATGGGCTTTCCCATGGGGTAATTAAGGGTTAAATGGCCTTAAATGTCCAACAAGTGGGTTAGTACAGATAGAAATGGGTTTTTGCGTGTTTTGAGAATTAAATGACTTCTGAAATCCTAAAAAAAGACCTGCTTAATTAACTAAGGTTCTGATCAGGATAAAATTCACCTAAACCTCTAAAATTCATATAAAAATATTATCTAGGGTTTGGTACCTTCAATTTGACCATCAAAGCTCGTCTTGACCCAAAATAGAGTCTTAGACAGACATTTGCCCTAATTTGGGTTTTTGCATAAATTACCCAGTCAAACAAGGTCAAAACCTAAATATAACTTCACCATTGGATTCCTTGGGTTCAAATTAGGTTTGTACTAAAATTTGGGTCCAATCTAAGATCATCTTGACCAAGTTTGCATTTTGGTCCAGTCAGACTCTTTCTATCTCATTCAGACCCTTAACTTTTGAATTCCTTACAAATTACCCCCCAACTTCTTTATCTTTTTCATAGAAAGGTTGCCGCCACCATGAATCCTATTCCTACAACTCTAGCGACCTTTGATTGGAGAGAACTCCTTCTCTGATCAATTAATCTCTTCCAAAATTGGAAGGGAGATTCCTTGAGGAGTCCTCTTTCGATTGAATCTATCCATAAACCCTAAACTTTCTCAATCTCTCATACAAACACATGAGAGTTTTGGGTACCCTAAAACTTCCAAACTTTGGCGACATTTTCTAGCTTGAAAGCTTAGCTTCCAAGCTCAAAATCCCCTCCTGAGCCTTATAAACGGATCCCTAGGGCACGGCCGTGCTCTTTAGCTAGGTTTTGGCCCAAAAAACCCTCTTCCTAACCCTACCTCTGACCTAGCTCCGGCGAGCATCCCTCCTCGTCGTCCTACGGCCCCCCAACGGCCAAATTGGGGGTCTTCTTCCTCCCTGACTTCCTCTACCTCTCGATGATCACATCAGAGATGCCCAGATCCTTTTCATCGCCGCCGTTCCCCTCATAGAGGATTCATTTTCCCCACGTCCGGCCATCTCACCGGCGTGGGTTTTCTACCTCCTTCGACCGTTAGATTAGGTTCTCTAAGTTTCCTCTCCTTCCCTAAGTTTGTCTATTCTTCTTTTTCTCAAATTCGACCTCCGCTACCGCCATTCACCCTCATCTCTTCCATCTCTAGTGACCACTCCGGTGAGGACTTTCGCTCGCTACACAACTTCATCCTCCTCACCGACAAGTCCCTGACCTCCACCACATCCACCCGCATAAAAGCCCTAACTCTATTGGGTCGCTCGACCACCCTAGCCACCTGTTGACCAACCCATCATTCTCCGCCCAAGACTGACTTTGTTAGCAACCTACACACATGCACTCGCCTCTTCACGTACCCCACCATGTTCGTCGTTACACGGTGAAGCTGAGGAACTATCTGACACGGCTGTAAGGCCCCTCTTTTGTATTTCAGGCTCACCTCCACCACCACCATTAGTGGTGAGCTCGAGCGAAGCTTGAAGCTCGCTTTTCAGCACCTACAGCTCCAGGTGACACATCCAGAGAGTGCGGAAAGGCTCCAGGCTTCGAAGCAAGAGTACAATTGGGAGTTCCCCCTGCAGTAGCTGCTCCAATTAGTGAAGCAACTTCAGCCGCTGCTGTCATGCGAAGACGGTGAGACATTTAGTCCCACCTCAGAAATCAGTGAAGCTATGACAACAGATAACTTGCAAAAGTGATATGAGCTGTTTGCCTCAAGACCATAGGGGGTAAGGTCCCCACGCCCTCACGTGCCTCACCCGCGAAACCCCACACATGGATCTGGTGCACCCAATTACTCGCCTAAGCCTGTCCACACCTCGCTCACCACCCACGTCGGTGAGCCTGGTCCCGGGTACGGGTGTGCCCATTTACCCGAATATCTTGACTGGCCTTGGGAGGGTGGATCCCAGAAAGAGAGCGTGAGGGCAGGGTAGGGTTTTTCCCTATGTGACACTTAGCCAAATCTGAGTGCCTCCCTTGTGCGTAAGAAGAAAGGAAGAAAAGAGAAGGCACAGAAGGAGAAGAACTTGAGAAGAAGCAGAAGAGAGAAGGCACAACTGCAGAAGAAGGAAAGAAGAAGGAGCAACATACAGAGAAGAGGAAGAAGAGAATAGTTGAAGAAGGGAAGCTAAAGAAGAAGAAAAGAAAAAAGTAGAAGCAGAGAAGAGAAGAAAAGCCAAGAAGAAAAGCTAGAGAAGAAGAAGAACAGTGCTAAAGAAGCACTGTAGCACTTGTTGGATAAGTCGTCTGATTCAATAACCTGACGTCTGATTTGAGGCTTTATCTGGTTATCTAAGTACCTAAGTTTGATGGTTGATGGCACTTTTGCATTATTTGCATATATGCTTGAATTGAATAATTGGTGATTTAAATCACCATTACTTTAGCTTCTATACCTTTTTATTGCCTCAAAATACATGAGAATTCATTGAATATCTAAAGTGACATATTAGTATTTATTGAATATCATTTTGTGGTTAAATTCTTGTGCTCATTTGCATTATTAAGATTAGTGTGTGAATTCCTATTTGCTCCCTGTGCTCGACCTTGGATTTCTTTCGAGTATAAAAATTATTTGTTTTTCGCGCTGATTCGATCTATACTATAACGCGAGGATTTTAAAACCCGTTTCAGAGTGAACAACATTTTGATGCCATTGCCGGGGAGCAACGTGCAGTTCATCGCTATTCTCTGCATTATTTGATTATATTTGAGCACTGACTTGCCCTATTTGTTATATTGTAATTTTGTGAGGTACTTCACGAGGAGTTCTTCCACGCAAAACAGCCACACCAAGGCAAGTAACATCTCTATTCTTCCCTATTCAACCTCCTAATCTTGGGAAGACAAAAAAAAGAGGGAACAATCAATTAGGAATCACTTGCTTGATTTTTCATAGTAATCATCATTTAAAAGGCAAGTTTCCTAATTTGCGAAAATTCTTTTCAAAATCTGAGTGAAGTTTGAAGCGATTCTGTTTAAAATTCCCTACCCTAAATTTCCTATGCCTATTAGGGTCTACGCTTAATTTCTAATCACTTTAGGGCTAACACATTTCTTGCTTGAAGCCCAAGGTAAACATTTCTAAAGATCAATTGGACTTGGAACAGAACCAATTAGGGGCTCAATTCTTAAGGTCTTGGAGTGCTAGTTCACACTTTCCTAAATTAAAAAGAAACAAACTCACCTACATTTGTGTGCTATCCAAGCCCTTGATTGAAAAGATCTAATTAGAAAAATCCTAAAATCAGGCTCTAATCTCACTTGAATCCTAAAATCCTTGGACCTAATAACCTGGGAGTCAAATCAGGGTGATTTCTAGGTCTTGACCTCGATCTCATTTTTCCATCTTTAAGACAGGTAAGGTAAAGTTAGCCTACATTGTAGGCCAACCAACCTCCAAATTAGGTCACAAGTTGAAATTAACTTCTAATCAAGTGGAGCTCAAGGCACAAATTAGGACATAAAATTGGTAAACTTAAGGTCTTAAGTTCGTACATTCCAATCTACCTGGACCCTCAGTGACAAGGAAGGTTGGGTGGGGGAAACCCTGTAACTTGTGGGGACGCTCTAACTTGTAGGGGTCTTTGTGGGGCTCTCCCTTCCTAGCTACCCAGGTACTTCTCGGGTGCGCGAATTTATAATTCAAAGGTATCATCTGCCTCGAAATTGCCTTAGTCATCCAAATATCTTTGGGTTCCTTGATTGGTCCCTCATCTTTTCATTAGAACACAGAAGGGTCCTTAGGTTATTACCCTAAGAGGCCTCAGTAGATCTTCTTGGGAGTCTCTTTTCAGATAGAATCACTTCATTCTGAACCTGAATTTGATTCTACATCTTGATTTCACCACCTGACTTGAAAATGCAGCCTGGATATTTAGGAAAACCATTGAAGAAATCGGAATCTCAAATATCCATGAAAGATAGAATGATTGAGGATGCCCTTAGATTTTATGAGATTGATGACAAAACCAGATTTTATGAGATTGATGACAAAACCTCAAATCCAATTGAAGACATTCAGGTTAATGTGCCGGTAACAACAACTTTCATCATAAATTGTGCCCAATTAATTATAACACAAGTAACACATGGATTAACTCGAGATGTTCTCATGACAAATCCTATACATTGAGTTAGAGAAATTGCATAACTTTAAATATCTCCAATGCATGACAAATCCTATACTTTGGGAAAGACACCAAGATGATCTTGAAAAATGGGAAGAGATGATAAAATTATTAAAGCAGATTATCAATAAAAAATACTCGTACATTCCCCAAGCATTTAGTGAAACATCTTGGAACAATACTGATGATCAATCTTATTTTCCAAATCCCAGGTTTGAGAATCAAGGTTGTTGTGGACCCCCAACCCAAATGGAATATGATCCAACTTATATACAGACTGATACACCTGATCTTGAGATGGGTTGGGAGGATTCAATTGCAGGTGATCATAATTTTGAACCAGCCCTAGAAAATCAAAAGACTGGTTCACTGGGCTTAGATTTCCTAGACACCTATAATAATAAATCAGAACCTCTCGAGGGTGTAAATTCCGCTCCTTATTTTGATAAGGTGGTCCTCGAGGACAACTCTGACATCCCTGTGAGCCCAATCTAGATTCTAGTGATACAACCCACACCCATAACGTAGAATCTGGATCTGAGCCTTCCTAGGATGATTATAAGGCCCCGTATGATGAAAATAAGATTTTGAATTTGGATTATGATTCTGGGCCTTTATTTGATGAATACACCTCTCCAACACCCTCGGAAATATAGATTGATTTTTCGAAAGTCATGCCAACGTACGAGACAGAAATTGAGTTGGAAGAGTTGGGTTCTGATTGGGTCTTCTTTACAAGCTAAGAACTCGAGCCCAGATATAATAGGGACACCTTTTTGAGCTCAGAATCTGAGAATAGGCTAGATCCAAGTCAGGTTGCTGAGTCTACATCTTTTGATTTATTCTGTGGTGGAACCTCTGATCCCAAATCAGATTCAGAACTTGATTCTCGCAAGTTCTCCAATGATTTCGAATCTTACTCTGACTTCAGAGAACCTTTATTTCCTGTTGACTATGGGCCAATCTACAACCTCAGCATACATGATCCATTCTTTGACTCTGACTTTGAGGTCCCTGATCTTGAGATCATTGATTGAAAATCAGGTTCCATGGAGATGAAATCATTTCTTCTTGATACTCAAGAATCAGAAATAGAAAATGCCGAGAGTATCTACAATCCAGAGTTTGAATCTTTTCTTGACTCAGATTTCCTTCATCCTATAAATACTCTTCAAGCATTTACCTTTGATTTTGATGGCTACTATGAGGACTCTCTAAATGAACCCACCTTTGAATCCTTTCTAGAGGAGCCCTCACACACAATTTTTATTGATGCTGCCTCTTTTACACATGTAGAACCTTCCCAAACCCATTTTCAACCTCGACCCACTACCAGACTCAGTTACTACTCTGATTCTCCTCTCAATGAGACAGTTGCAGATGATTCTCCTCTACATTCCAATTGGGTTTCAGACATCGATCATACTACAAATCGTGCTCCATCCTTCTTTGATCATTTTCGTAGGGTTTCTACATCCTCCACTGATTCTTGTTCATTTGAGGATCCCTACTCTGATCAGGCTGATCCAACTCAGCCAAACCTTAGCTATACACTTCCACATCCTTTTGAGCTCCACAGTATCTGGTGGGCACCGCATCTCTTGATTCACATCTATCAACCCGCCAGATTGATTGGATTTGGGTTGCATCATCAGCCTGTTGATCTGAACAAGCACCTGGTTGGACCAACCAGGCTATTGATCAAGGTGCTTGCTCTACAAAACTCTTCTGACTTGACCACTCCTCCATACCATTTTTTGCTCTGCTGAAGGCATTGAATTTAGTGCTTAATGAGAGGCATCCCGTCATTCCAAAAATCAAGATCCTTCTGATTATCCTTTTGTACCTCACATCTACTGCACTTTGAGTTCAATTTTAAAATAGTCGATCCCACCTTTGGTATTTGTATCAGAGCTTGAAATCGTCCACAACAGTCATTCCCAACCCGTTCGCCCACCCGATAGATCCTATTCTAATTTCTGAACCCAAAATTATTTCACACCCTTCGTTTACAATGAGGACATTACAAAACTTAGGCATGGGAGGTGGTAAAGTGCAAACATACAAAAATTCAAAGTTTGGAAGGGTTCTCACAAAAAAATACATATTCTAAAAAATCAAAAAAATACAAAATAAAAAAAAGAATAAAAAAAATGGAGAAGGGAGGAAATTTTGGAAGATCAATTTGCATATCATTTTTTTAGGAGGAAAAGGGGAGGTGATATAAATGTCAAAAAGGAGCACAATTTGAAACAAAAAGTGATAGTCATTAGGAAAAGATTAATGAATCTACTTAGTTCTAGACCAAATCAAAAGAAAGAAAATAAAAGACAAAAACTGCTAAGAGACAAAAAGGGATTAGTATGAAAGCTGATCTTAGGCCTCTTGGGCTGTGATGTTAGGCTTAAAAATTCAAGTATCCGTTAAGATTTGGCTAGTCCTCAAGAGGTTGGGGAAAATGCAAAGCTTAAGTATTAGGTCTAAGACTTAAGGATTATTCGGCTTCGTTAACTGACCTCTGATTTGTGGGACTCGGTGACCTAAGCACCCAAATCCACACACAGTCTGGTTCAGTGCGCTTAATCACCAAAATCATGCAAATGCGATAATTTTGTTTTGAAAAAGTTACCTAGATTAGGAGCGGCTGATCAACACAAGTTGATTTGGAAGAGTCCCCGATGCGAAGAGGTGGGAAATTCCCCTCGAAGATGCGCAATAACATACTGTCTCCTCGGTGCCTGTCTCCTAGGATATCTAAATATCATACTGGGGGCATGCATGCACCTTGTGCTGGTTCAGATGCCATAGGCGACATTATCATGAAATGTTGATTGCTAGGGTCTGGATTTAGCTACAGAATGTCAAAGGCGGGATTATCCTGAAATCTCGAAAGCCAAGGTTCTGGGGGTTGCCAAGGGCGGTGCTATCTCGAAGTATCGATTGCCAGGGACCCTGCGAGGATTGATGGTGGGAGCTAGGAATCTGATACAAACCGTGTTGTAAAGCCAATCTAAAGTTATAAATAAAGAAAGAAAAGAGGGAAAATTCTTCAAAAACAGAAATGCACTGCAAACTGAACCTGGGCTAAAACATGTTACAAGCACAAGTGCTTTAACCGTGGAGTTCAATGAACCTTACGTTAGTTCCTATAGACCTTAGAAACCTTCGTAGTGGACTAAGGCTAAAGTTGGTCAGGTCCAGATTTTGGTTTGTACTTGAGTACCTCTAGGCCTACTATTGGCATTCTGACTTAATCTACAAAAGAAAGCACACAACAGAAATCTGAGCATAAAAAGGCATACGGTCTAGAATTTAAGTTAATTCCATGAGATTTGTTAAGGGACTAGCAAAAGCTATGCATGGAGGTATGATGAGAACACCATCATGAGCCATAACTAGCTCAATTTAGTTATTATCAAGGAATAAATTCTCCTACATAACTACCAGAGAGCCATAATTCATTGCATAATCATTCTGAGAGAAAGATAAAAAATCAGGGTTAAAATTGTAATTTTACCATCATATCTTGAATGAAGAACAACCACAGGTTTTCCCAGGGGTAATTAAGGGTCAAATGGCCTTAAATGTCCAACAAATGGGTTAGTACAGACAGAAATGGGTTCTCGCGTGCTTTGAGAATTAAATGATTTCTGAAACCCTAAAAATAGACTCGCTTAATTAACTAAGGTTATGGTCAAGATAAAATTCACCTCAATCCTCTAAAATTCATATAAAAATATTCTCTAGGGTTTGGTATTGTTTGCGAGCAAAATCGAGGTTAAAATTTGCATTATAGTATAGTCGAAATCGCTTCGAAAACAACCAATATTTAATACTCGAATTTAAAGTCTGAGGTTGAACACAGGGAGCAATATGAAATTTAAAACTCAAGATAGCAATTTGAATTAGAAATAAAAGAGATTGCAATAAGAATAATGTCAGGTATGAATGTGCAAAAAGAATGGAGTAAAATTGTGCTTTAAATCATCCATTACTTTTCACAAATAACAATTAAATCAGAGCCTCAAATATATGCAATCAAATGTACCAGACGACTTAAACAGCTTGTGCTACAGTGCTGTTTAGAGATTCAAGGGTCTCTCTGCTTCTCCTTTCTTTCTCCGTGCTTCTCCTGCCTTGTCTTCTCTTCTTCTCTTTCTCTTCCTGTGAGCCTTCTCCTTCTTCTCTTTTCTTCTTGTGCTCAGTCTTCTCCTCTTCTTCTTTCTGTCTTCTCTGTTCTTCACACAGAGGAGGAAGATCCTTCAAACGGCTAAGTGTCAGCCGTTACTCCCTGTAGCAAAACCCCTTGCCCCCGTGCGCTATCTCTCTCTCTCCGGGTCACGCTCTCCCAGAGCCTTTCACAGTACTGGGTAATCGGGTTTCGGACCTAGAGTGCACCCGGGTCAAGGGCTGCAGGCGTGATCGCAGCCAAGGAGTGGAACGAGTCAAGCGGATCAGATCTGCGCCAGGCCCGCAGGGGATGGGTCACGGGTGAGGTGCAGGTGAGTGAGTGAGCGGGGTCCTCACCCCCAGTGTCTGAGGCGATAAGCCTTAGACACAAAATCAATTTATGTGCTGTAGTGCGCTCCTCAGCTTTCGAGGTGGGACTAAAGTCCCACCTTTCTTTTTGCATGTCTATAGTAGCACGGTCTCCTCCTTGATTGAGTCAGTTGCTGAGGGTATTTCCCTCAATTGAAGACCTGAGTGTGTTCGTGAGATGTTTTCGCATGACCTGGAGTTGAAGCCTAGAGCGAAGGCACCCTGGAGTGGCCTTGAATCTTGCTTGAAGAAGCTGCTCCAATGGCGGAGGGGATGGGCACCTGAAATCAACAAGAAGGCCTTTCGGCTGCATCAGAAGGCTCAAGAAGTATCATCGGACCACGGCGAGTGTGACGGTGATGGTTGTGTGGCATGGCATGATCTGTGCGTGTGGGGCGAAGTTGGGCAGTGCACGTGAGAGTGGGTGTGTTCGGGGGCACATTTGGGTGAGTGGTGGAGTGAAATAGGAGAGGGCTTTTGTTCATGGTGGAATGATGAAGGTTATGGGGTAGTTGGCAAGGCAGATGGAGGAGTGTAGTGGCAGATATGCCTTGCCTGAGGAATGGCTGGAGACAGAGAAGATGGAGGTGGGCAGTGGCGATTGGCGATTGTGTGCGTCTGTGAGGGTAGGAAAATGAAATTAAAAGAGGGAGGGAGCAAAAGAAGGACTTATCGAGTAGGAAGGCAGAGGGCTATCGGTGTTGGTTGACCAGAGCCGGAGACGGAAGATGATGTGGCGAGGCGGCGATGTCGACTAAGGGAGAGGCACGACCTCTCATTGGTAGGAGAGGTTCGCGAAGATGAGGGGAGGATAGTCAACCGTCCAATTTGATGGTTGGACGGTCGGAGGAGAAGAGCGGAGAGGGGTCACCGGAACTAGGTTTGAAGGTGGCCGGAGATGGAGTAAATGAGGGTTTCTTAGGCCAAAACTTGCTGAGGAGCACGGTCGTGCCCTGGGGTCTCTTTTATAGGCCATATGACGTCCTTCCAAGCTTAGAAAGAAGCTTTCAAGCTTGGCAGGTGGTTGCAACAATGGATACCCGAACCTTTGAATGGTTCGCTTGACCTTTTGGGAAGGACTTAGAGCCCAAGGAATGGCTCAAATGGAAGGAAACTTCCCAAGGAATCTGCGTATCAATTTTGAGAAGGATTGATTGAGAATCGAGCGAGAAATTCTCTCTCGATACTTGAAGGTGAAGGTTTCACCTTCCAAAAATGGTGCGGGGACCTACTTGTGAAGAAGACAAAGAAGTTGGGGGGTTATTTGTAAGGAAATTCAAAAGTTAAGGGTCTGAATGAGATAGAAAGAGTCTGACTAGACGAAAATGCAAACTTGGTCAAGATGATCTCAGATTGGGCCAAAATTTTGGTACAAACCTAATTTAGACCCAAGGAATCCAATGGTGAAGTTAAATTTAGGTTTTGACCTTGTTTGACTGGGTAATTTATGTAAAAATCTAAATTAGGGCAAATGTCAGTTTAGGACTTTATTTTGGGCCAAGACGGGTTCTGATAGTCAAATTGAAGGTTCCAAACCCTAGTTAATTAAGTAGGTCTATTTTTAGGGTTTCAAAAGTCAATTCATTCTCAAAACACGTGCAAACCTTTTTCTAATTGTTCTAACCCACTTGTTAGACTATTAGGACAATTCGACCCTTAATTACCCCTAGGAAAACCCATGATTGTACTACATTCATGACGTGATTGTAAAATTATAGTTTTAACCCTATCTTCTTGTATTTCCCTCAAAGTGGTTATGTAGTGACTTATGGCTCTAGCAGTTATGTAGGAGCATTTACTGACTTAATTGGATAAAAATGAGCTAGTTATGGCTCATGATGGTGTTCCCATGAGGTACATTCAATTTGACTATCAGAACCCGTCTTGACCCAAAATAGAGTTCTAGACAGACATTTGCCATAATTTGGGTTTTTACATAAATTACGCAGTCAAACATAGTCAAAACCTAAATATAACTTCACCATTAGATTTCTTGGGTCCAAGTTAGGTTTGTACCAAAGTTTGGGTCCAATCTGAGATCATCTTGACCAAGTTTGCATTTTGGTCCAGTTAAACTCTTTCTATCTCATTCAGACGCTTAACTTTTGAATTCCTTACAAATTGCCCACCAACTTCTTTATATTCTTCACATAAAGGTCCCCACTACCATGAATCCTATTCTTACAAGTCCGATGAATTTTGATTGGAGAGAACTCCTTCTCTGATCAATCAATCTCTTCCAAAATTGGAAGGGAGATTCCTTGAGGAGTCCTCTTATCATTGAATCCGCCTATAAACCCTAAAACTTTTCCAATCTCTCATGTGAATGCATGAGAGATTTGGGTACCTTAAAACTTCCAAACTCTGGTGACATTTCCTAGCTTGGAAGCTTGGCTTCCAAGCTCAAAATCCCCTCCTGAGCCCTATAAAAGAATCCCCAGGGCACAACCATGCTCTTCAGGTAGGTTTTGGCCCAAAAAACCCTCTTCCTAACCCTACCTTCGGCCTCCTCCAACCTAGCTTCGGTGAGCATCCTTCCCCATCGTCCTACGACCTCCCAACAGCCAAATTGGGAGCATCTTCTTCCTCCCTGACTTCCTTCGCCTCTCGACGATCACATCAAAGGTGCCCAGATCCCTTTCATCACCGCCGTCCCCTTCACAGAGGATTCATCTTCCCCACGTCCGGCCATCACACTGGCGTGGGTTTTCTACCTCCTTCGACCGTTAAATTAGGTTCTCTAAGTTTCCTCTCCTTCCCTAAGTTTGTCTATTCTTCTTTTTCCCAAATTTGAACATTCGCTATCGCCATTCACCCTCATCTCTTCCATCTCCGGCGACCACTCTGGTGAGGACTTCCGCTCGCTACACAACTTCATCCTCCTCGTCGACAAGTCCCCTACTTCCGCCACATCCACCTGCACAAAAGCCCTAACTCTATTGGGTCGCTCGACCACCCCAGCCACCTGTCGACCAACCCATCATTCTCTGCCCAAGACCGACTCCGTCAGCAACCTACACGCACGCACTCACCTCTCCACGTACCCCACCATGTTCCCCATTACATGGCAAAGTTAAGGAACTATCTGACACGGCCGTAAGGCCCCTTTTTTTTTATTTCAGGTTCACCACCACCACCGCCATTAGTGGTGAGCTCGAGTAAAGCTTGAAGTTTGCTTTTCAGCACCTGTGGCTCCAGGTGACACATCCAGAGAGTGCGGAAAGGCTCTAGGCTTCGAAGCAAGAGTTCAATTGGGAGTTCCCCCTACAATAGTTGCTCCAATTAGTGAAGAAACTTTAGCCGCTACTGTCGCACAAAGATGATGGGACATTAAGTCCCACCTCGAAAATCAGTGAGGGTACAACAGCAGATAAATTGCAAAAGTGATACGGGCTGTTTGCCTCAAGACCACAGGGGGGTGAGCCCCCTACGCCCTCACGTGCCTCACCCAAGACACCTCACACGCGGGTCTGGTGCACCCAATTACCCTCCTAAGCTTGTTCACACCTTGCTCACCACCCACGCCGGTAAGCCTGGTCTCGGGTACGCGTGTGCCCGTTTACCCAAATATCCTGACTGGCCCTGGGAGGGTGGATCCCAGAGAGAGGAAGAGAGCATGGGGGCAAGGGAGGGTTTTGCCTTGTGCGACACTTAGCCAAATTTGAGTGCCTCCCTTGTGTGTAAGAAGAAAGGAAGAAGAGAAGGCACAGAAGGAGAACCTGAGAAGATGCAGAAGAGAGAAGGCACAACTGCAGAAGAAGGAGCAACAAACAGAGAAGAGGAAGAAGAGAACAATTGAAGAAGGGAAGCTAAAGAAGAAGAAAAGAAAAAAGTAGAAGTAGAGAAGAGAAGAAAAGCCAAGAAGAAAAGCTAGAGAAGAAGAAGAACAATGTTGGAGAAGCACTGTAGCACTTGTTGGATAAGTTGTCTGATTCAATAACCCGATGTCTAATTTGAGGCTTTATCTAGCTATCTAAGTACCTAAGTTTGATGGTTGATGACACTGTTGCATTATTTGCATATATGCTTAAATTGAATAATTGGTGATTTAAATCACCATTATTTTAGCTTCTATACCTTTTTGTTGCCTCAATACATGAGAATTCATTGAATATCTAAAGTGACAGATTAGTATTTATTGAATATCTTTTTGTGGTTAAATTTTTGTGCTCATTTTCATTATTAAGATTAGTGTGTGAATTCCTATTTGCTCCCTATGTTCGACCTCAGATTTCTTTCGAGTATAAATATTATTTAATTTTCGTGTCGATTTGATCTATACTACAACGCGACGATTTTAAAACCTATTTCAGAGCGAACAACAATCGCCTTTGAGTCGTGGTTTTGTTTTAGGCAACTCCACTCTCGACTGTTGGATGGAAATCCAACGGCTGAGATTAACCTTCCGTTTGATGAGGATGCGGTTGAGTGGGGACGTGGATGCATAGTCAGCGTTGGATGACGATCCAACAGCCCACAGCACATGATGAAGTGTCCTCAGAGAGTGTGGTGTAGCGAGGGTGGCTATGATGGCACCACGTGATGCCATCATGGCCATGCATCTTCTCTTCTTTGTATTTGGTGCAACAGAGCTCCGATCGGGTTGATTTTTGCTTCGTTGATCCAGATCCATCTATGCGGTTGGATCTTTTATCTGAGGCTTTGATCTTTGTCATCTAGCTCTGTGGCCTTTATTCTTTTATGGACTGCACAGGATGCTTTGGTTGTCTGATCAAGATGATTCTGAAAGTGTTGGACTTCCGTTGTCATCCTGATCAGATCTGTACAGTCTGATCTATCATCCTCGGCCTCGAATCATTTGCAATTTATTTCATCTCTCTTTTAGGTCATAAAATGATAATATTATCTTTGCAGCTGACAAACTAACTATTATGCAAATTACAATGCTTATGAATGCATTGTTCCTAAGTTATGCTAGAATCTAGCTTAATTTAGGTGATTTAGGTCTCATGATTGTTGTGCAATCAGAGGACCAACCCGAATCCCTCCTGGAAAGCTCCAAACTAGGTTCCGTTTCCCAAACAAAATCAATTTGGGAATTATGGACAAAACACATATCAACCTGAACCATCCCAGGAAGACATCAACACCTAGGTCATGAAGACTTTGTAGGGAATGCAGACTCAAATGATTGAAGTAACATGCATGATCACCAATTTACAACATTAAGTAAAGGTTACTCCTAATCACTGACCTGCTGGGAACCTGCCATCTCAGCCCATGCCCAACCCTAACAATCAATGGAATCAGTATCAAGGTGGTTATCCCAGTCAACCTATCTACCCAGCAGCCCAGCATCCATCAGGTTTTAATCAAAATCAGGCATCCTGTCCTCCTAGAAACAATCATACTACAAATGCAATGACTCTGAGGAATGGGAAAACTACTCATAATCCTTTGCCTGCTTAAGAAACCCACTACAAAAAAAAAGCAGATCAAATCTTCCCCCTCTACCTCTAACCCCGTTCAGAAACCTAAAAATGCAAAATAGGAAAATCCCATACCTTTTCCACGAGCCCTTCACTCTTCACACACTAAGAAAAAGAAATCCGAGCTCACTGATAAGGAATTGATGAATCTTTTTGGGCAAGTAGAAATAAATATCCCCCTCATAGATGTCATTAAATATATCCCTGCCTATGCCAAATTATTAAAATATTTGTGTACCCCCAAAAGGCAACCAAGAAACATAGGAAAGGTGATTCTCCTAGAGATAGTAAGCTCAGTTGTGCAGAGTAAACTGCCTCTGAAAAGAAAAGATCCAGGTGCACCCATTATTCAAGTAGTCATTAATGACACTTCTTTTGGTCGCGCCTTACTGGATCTTGATACCTCAATTAATCTCATCCTCACTATCGTTTTTAAGGAATTTAAGATCCGTGAATTAAAGCTTGTCAAGGTAACATTTCAACTAGCAGACCGATCTACAATCAAACCAAAGAGGATTGTTGAGGATGTCATAGTTCGAGTCAAAAACTGTCTATTCGCTGTAGACTTTTTGGTCCTAGATATAGAGGTACCGAATGCTTTAAAGAATGCCCCCATAATTCTTGGAAAACCATTCTTAGCCACCACCAAAGCCAATATTGATTGTGATTCTCCAAAGATGAAAATCATGTGTGGCGGTGAATCTGTTACCCTAGATATTTTCCAAGCGTCTAGGCATTTCCAAGAACCAGATTTCTTTGATGACTCAGATTCTGAGATTGAAAATTTAGTGGAGGAAACAATGCAAATTTCACACATGGGTTCCTACTTTGCAGTTAACATGGTTGCTGAACAATCTGATTTAACCCACCCTCCCACCCTAACCACACCTTCTCCATCTGACTCTTCATCTAACCCCCTTTCTCTCACTTCACCCCTAAATCCAAAAGCAGAAATCATTTCAGAGTCGAGCCCTCAACTGGAATTAAAACCCTTACCCGACTCCCTTAAATATGTTTTCCTGGGACCAAACCAGACCATGCCCCTAATTATCAACGCTGGACTTATTAGGGTACAAGAGGAAAAACTTCTCCAGGTTTTGAGTAAGCATAGAAAAGCTATTGGCTGGACCCTTTTTTATCTTAAGGGTATTAATCTGTCCTATTGCACTCATCGAATCTATCTTGAGGACGATTCTTGCCGCTCCCACCAACCACAAAGGCGCTTGAACCCTAATATGCAGGAGGTGGTAAAAAAGGAGATTATAAAGTGGCTTGATGCTGATATCATCTACCCCACTTCTGACAGCTCCTAGGTTAGTCCCACGCAGGTAGTTCCCAAAAAAGCTAGACTAACAGTTGTCACTAATGAACATGGGGAGAATATAGCCACTAGGACCACTTCTTCTTGGCACGTGTGCATTGATTACCGAAAACTAAACACCACCACCAAGACGGACCATTTTCTGCTCCCATTTATTGATCAAATCTTGGAGCGATTAGCTGAACGTGATTACTACAATTTTCTTGACGGTTATTCTGACTATAATCAAGTTGCAGTCCATCTCGAGGATCAAGACAAAACTACATTCACTTGCCCCTTCGGAACCTTTGCTTTTCGAAGGATGCCTTTCGATCTTTGCAATGCACCTGAAACTTTTCAAAGGTATATGCTTGCAACTTTTTCGGACCTGGTAGGTGAATGTCTAGAAGTTTTTATGGATGACTTCTCTGTATTTGGAGACTCTTTCGATCTTTATCTTAGAAATCTTGAAAGAACTCTCCAGAAATGCATATAAGTTAAATTGGTCCCCAGTTTGGAAAAAAGTCATTTCATGGTCTAGGAAGGAATCGTCCTAGACCATGTCATTTTGAAAAAGGGAATTACGGTAGATAGAGCCAAAATTGTTGTTATCTCCACGCTCCAACCGCCCACTACTGTGAAACAGATCCGATCTTTTTTTGGGGCACGTGGGTTTCTATCGCTGTTTCATAAATTTTCCCAAATCTTCAAGCCCTTAAGTCACTTACTTACCAAAGACCAGCCTTTTGACTTTAATAATCAATGCCTGAAGAATTTCAATAAGCTGAAGAAAGAAGTCACAAAGGCACCAATTTTACAAGGACCTGACGGAAATGTCCCTTTGAGTTAATGATCGATGCCTCTGATTTTGCTGTGAAGGCCGTTCTAGAGCAGAGAATTGACAAGAAGTCCGTTGTGATCTATTATGCCAGTAAAACTCTTGATGTTGCATAATGGAATTACACTATTACTAAAAAAGAACTTCTTACCATTGTCTTCGCCCTAGAAAAATTCCGCTCTTCTCTGTTGGGGTCACATGTCACTGCATACACCGACCACTCAGTACTTAAATATCTGCTGAACAAAAAATGTGCGAAACCCCACCTTATTCATTGGGTTCTGTTGCTCCAGGAATTTGACCTAGAAATCAAGGATAAGGTGGGATCGCAAAATGTAGTGGCTAATCATCTCTCTCATCTTATGATGAATGATATGTTAACCCCTCCTGATGTGTTCCTTGATGAGACCATCTTAGTTGCCAATACCCTCCCTTAGTTTGCACCAATTGCAAACTATTTAGCAATTAAACGAATCCCCTCTAACTGGCAAAAAACCAAATGGGACAAGTTCTTTGCTGATATCAAATATTATTTTTGGGACGAGCCCGACCTTTTCTACATTTGTGCTGATCAGGTCATTCGACGATGTGTACCTGACTTAGAAATTCATGATATTCTGACACACTGTCACTCCATGGCCTGTGGCGGACATTTTTCGGGCAAGAAAAGTGCAGTTAAGGTCCTCACTTCTGGATTCTTTTGGCCTAGCTTGCACAAAGATGCTTACTCTTTCGTTCGGTCTTGTGTACGTTGCCAGCGTATCGGCAACATGACTTGGAAGGATATGATGCCCCTAAATCCAATCTTTGAGGTTGAAATTTTCGATGTATGGGGCATCGACTTCATGGGATCGTTCATCAACTCTGGTGGGTATTTGTATATACTAGTTGCAGTCGACTATGTATTAAAATGGATTGAAGCAATACCCACGTGCACCCCTTTTTCCACCCCCATTACTTTCCAAATATATGGTTAATCATAAACTTTCCACTCCTTACCACCCCCAAACGAATGGCCAAGTAGAAGTTCCTAACAAGGAGATTAAAAATATTTTACAAAAGACAGTTAGGTCCGATCGTAAAGACTGGTTCGCCAAACTGGACGATGGTTTATGGGCCTATCGTATGGCATTTAAAACCTCTCTTGGCATGTCTTCTTTCCGCCTAATTTTTGGAAAGGCATGCCATCTCCTTGTAGAATTCGAACATAGGGCTTTTTGGGCAATAAAATACTTAAATATGGATTTATCTGAAGCCGGTACCATAGGAAATTGCAATTAACCAAATTGGAAGAGTTACGTAATTTCTCTTACGAAAACGTGCAAATTTATAAAGACTGAAGAAAGAAATTTCATGATAAATATATTGTTCGGAAAAATTTTGATGTCAATCAACGCATTTGGCTTTTCAATGGCAGATTACGAATTTTTGTAGGAAAACTCAAATCCAAATGAACCAGCCCATTTATTGTCCTTAAAACTTATCCATACGACTGTTTACACGAAATCGTCAATGTCTAAGATATATGTTGTAGTATAGGACAAAATCGCTCAAATCACTTAAATTTATAAAGTCAGATTTAGAAAGGAGTTTGAGATCGTTTGCAGGGAGCAAGTATGCAATTTAATTCACCAATCATAAGAAATATATGTGCAATTGAAATCAATAGTGCTCAAAATGATATTTTAGTAAAATCAGAAGAATAGTGCAAAAAGATTGGGTTAAAATACTGATTTGAATAACCAAATTAACACTTTAAGTTTAAGCTCACAACTACTTAAATGTTTCAGCAGTAAACCACAATCAATATTAGGCACTTTAAATATCTTAGTAGTAACTAGCAGGGAGCCTCAGATGACAGACCAAAGGCTTCAGACGCCTTAAAAGAAGAGGCTCAAGGACCTCTCAAGAGAAGCACAAGGCTCCTCTCTCTTTCAAGAGCCTCAAGAACACAGCAGCAGCAGTAACAGAGGCTCAAGGCCCTCACACAAATCTCACTAACTATAGAGAGGGGAAGGCTTAAATCCCAAGGTAGCAAAACCCACCCCCTCTCTCTCAGATGTTCCTTCCTCCTTTCCAAGTTTAGAATCGAACTAGACCCACGTATCGGGTAATCGGATCCACCACCCAGACCCACTAGGCATGAGCACGAGCGAGGGCGTGGACGAGCGTGTGACGTGTCCAGGGGCATGGGGTAGGGACCTGACCCTAGTGTTCGAAGGCAATAAGGCCAAGTGACTTTTAGCATATATGTGTAGCGGGAGGCCTTCTTTTCATGATGTGGGACTATCCCATGCATCCTCCTTGCACAGCAACAATAGAAGGTGACGCCTCCAATTGAAGGCGAAGGAGAGTCTGGCAGCTGCAATTGGATGCCTGGGAAGGAATTCGGAGCTCAGCCGCAACACCTAGGAGTGGAAGCCACGAAGAATATGGCCGAAGATCTGCAGCTGAGGTCGAAGAACATGGTTGCAATGGCGGTGCTTTAGTGGGTTAACTAAAACCACAAATACAGCCTTGCGGCTAAGTCAAAGGAAGTCAGAAGGATCACTGGTGGACAGTGAGTGTGCTGGTGGTGGTTTTGTGGGTGAGGGTGCGTGTCGTGTCCAAGCGAGGCCGACGAGGTGGTGTAGTGAGGGTAGTGTTCGGTGGAAGTGTTGAGTGGCCAATCCCCTCAATTTCTTGAGGAGTTTTGGTGGGCGTGGAACGGTGAATGTGTAGGGATCGGTGGCAGGCGATTTGGTACAGTGGAGCAAGCGGAGGGCATTGTCGAAGCATCACCAAAGCGGAGGAAGATGAAGTGGGTGCGGTGATGATTTGGGTGAGACCTAGAATCTAAGGGGTTGGTGAGGATTAGGAGGGTGAGAGGAAGAGAAAGAGAGAGTTAGAGAGGAAGAAGTGAGCCGATGCGACCAGCTATGATAGGCTGGTGCTGGAGAAGCAAGAGCTGACGGTGATACAACGGCGAGGAAGGAGGGGGAGATGACGGCCATGCTTTGGCTACCGACGGTCACGAGGATGAGGGGAAGATGTCGAGTCGATCAATTTAACCGTTGGCCAGCTCGATGAAGAGGATGGAGTGGCTCGCCGAAGGCGAAGGTGCAGATGGCCGGAGTTGAGGAGGAAAGGGTTTTTCCGGCTCAAAACTTCGTAAAGGAACTTGGTTTCTCAAGAGGGTTCTATTTAAAGGCCTCAAAAGATGTTATAACCATGGTAGGAGGCTTGGAGAGCTCCAGAACTCAAGGAAAAGGATCTCTAAGATTGCGAGCATTCGCATGAAGATTTGGGTGCAAATCATGGTCCAAAACCTGGTCCAATCGATAGAGGACCTCTCAAGGATTCTACCTTCCAATTTTGGAAGGAGTTGATTGAGAATCGAGTGAAAAGACCTTGCTCGAATCTCGGCGGAGGAGCTCTGTTCACACCAATGGCAGTAGGGACCTTTTTGAAAAAATGACGACAAAGCTAGGGATCTAATTGCAAATATTGTAAAAGTTAGGGGCTTATTTATTTTCGAAGTGATTTTGGCTATACTATAATGTAGTTTTTAACCTTGATTTCGCTCGCGAACAGTACCAAACCCTAGAGAATATTTTTCTATGAATTTTAGAGGGTTTAGGTGAATTTTATCCTGACCGAAACCTTAGTTAATTAAGCAAGTCTATTTTTAAGGTTTCAAAAGTTATTTAATTCTCAAAACACGTGCAAACCCTTTTCTGTTTGTTCTAACCCACTTGTCAGACTTTTAGGACCATTTGACCCTTAATTACCCCCTGGGAAAACCCATGCTTGTACTACATTCATAATGTGATGGTAAATTTACAGTTTTAACCCTGTTTTCTTGTATTTCCCTTAGAATGGTTATGCAGTGACTTATAGCTCTCTGGCAGTTATGTAGGAGCATTTACTGACTTCATTAGATCAAAATGAGCTAGTTATGACTCATGATGGTGTTCCCATCATACCCCCATGCCTAGCTTTTGCTAATCCCTTAGCAAAATCACATAGAATTAACTTTAATTCTATACCATATGCCCTTCTATGCTCAAAACTCTGATGTTTGCTTTCTTTTGTAGATTAGGTCAGAATGCCGATAGTAGGCTTAGAGGTACTCAAGTACCAACCAAGATCCGGACTTGACTAACTCTAGCCTCAATCCATCGTGAAGGTTTCTAAGGCCCATAAGAACTAACCTAAGGTTCGTTGAACTCCAACATTAAAGCACCCATGCTTGTAACATGTTTTAGCCCAGGTTCAGTTTGTAGTGCTTTTTTGTAAGAGAGAGACAGAAGAACTTTTCTTTGTTTTTGGAGAGTTTTCTCTCTCTTTTCTTTTTATTTCTAGCCTCGGATTAGCTTTACAACATGGTCTATATCGGATTCCTAGTTCCCATCATCAATCCTCGCAGGGTCCCTAGCAATCGATGCTTCGAGATAGCACCGCCCATGGCAACTGAACCACCACAAGGTGCTTACATGCCCCTGGTAGGATATTTAGATATCCTAGGAGACAAGCATTGAGGAGACGATATGTTATTGCCCATCTTTGAGGGGAATTTCCTGCCTTCGTGCCGGGAACTCGTCTAAATCAACTTGTGTTGATCAGTTGCTTCTAATCTAGGTAACTTTTTCAGAACAGATTTAACACATTTACGTGATTTTGATACTTAAGCGCACTGAACCAGACTGTGTGTGGATTGGGGTTCTTAGGTTACCAAGTCCCGCAAACTAGAGGTCAGTTAACGAGGTCGAATAATCCCTAAGCCTTAGACCTAATACTTAAGCTTCGCATTTTTCCCAACCTCTTGAGGATTATCCAGATCTTAGTGGATACTTGAATTTTTAATCCTAAGATCGTAGCCCAAGAGGCTTAAGATCAGCGTTCCTACTAATCTCTTTTTGTCTCTTAACACTTTTTGTCTTTCATTTTCTTTCTTTTGATTTGGTCTAGGACTAAGTCAATTCCTTAATCTTTTACTAATGACTATCTCTTTTTCTTTTCTTTTCAAATTGTGCTCCTTTTTGATATTTTTATCCCCTCTCCTTTTTCCTCAAAAATGATATGCAATCAATTCAGAATTTCCTCCCTTCTCCTAATTTTGTTCTTTTTCAATTTTTTTATTTTTTTGTTTTTTAGAATATGATTTTTTTGATGAAACCCTTTCTTGTAAAGTGATTTTCACAGTGTTTTGCACTTTAATATCCCCCCATGCCTACGATTTGCAATGCCCTCATTGCAAATTATGTGGGTTCGAGTTCAGCTTAGATTGTTCATTAGAAGAGGTGTTGGGTGGGTGGATGGGTCGGGATGACTGTTGCGGACAATTTCAAGGTCGGGTACGGGTACCAGAGGTGGAGTCGGCCGTTCTATTGAATGAACCCTAAAGTGTAATATGAGTTCAACAAAAGATGTGTCAAGAAGGATCTCAGGTTTTTCAAAAAGATGACGCGTTGCCTCCCGTTAAGTGCTGAGTTTAACGCCATCAGCCGGGTGCAATAAGCTCAGGTAGAATAGAGATCAAAAGATACCTCATCCCTGTTCGCATCAGTGAGTTCAATGAACGGCTTGATTTGTTGACCATTCACAACAAAGGGTTCTGAATCAAGGCTAGGTTGGTTGATTTCAATAGCTCCATTTTCAAAGATTCATCTCACCAAGAATGGTCCAATCCATTTTGATCTGAGTTTTTCTGGGAAAAGTTTGAGTTTGGCATCAAAGAGAACTTTCTGACCAGGGTGGAAAGTTTTTTCGCATAATGTGCCTATCGTGGAAGGCTTTAACCCACTATTTATAGATACGCAAGTTCTCATACGCATCATTGCGTAGTTCCTTGATCTTGCTTAATTGCAACCAACGGTGTATTCCAACCTTCACTAGATCCAGATTGCACTTCCGTACTGCTCAATAAGCCTTATGCTCCATCTCAACGGGAAAGTGACATGCCTTACCGTACACTAATCTGAAGGGAGACATGCCTAATTGGGTCTTGTGGGCGGTCTTATAGGCCCACAAGGCTTCTGGAAGGCGAGTAGACCAATCTTTTTCGATCGGGCCGAACAGTGACCTAAAGGATCTTCTTGATCTCTCGATTTGACAATTTTGCCAGTCCATTAGTCTGGGGGTGGTAAGGAGTCGAGATACAATGTGACATCCCGTACTTTTTCATCAAGGTCTGGAAGTGTACATTGGTAAAATGAGACCCGCCATCGTTGATGATGGCCTTAGGAACCCCAAATCTAGTAAAGATGTTCTCTTAGGTAAATCAGAGGACAACTTTATGATTACTCGTTCTCCTGGGGATGGCTTCGACCCATTTAGAGACATAATTAACAGCGAGTAGGATGTATTCGAAGCCGTTAGATCCAGGAAAGGGTCCCATGAAATCTCCCCATATGTCAAAGATTTTGCACACAATAATCGGTTCAAGGGCATCATATCCTGTGGACCCATGTTGCCGAGGGTCTGACAACGAGCGCATACCCTACAATACATCTATGCATCTTTGAACAAAGTGGGCCAAAAGAACCCACACTAGAGAATTTTCGTTGCGATTTTATGCCTAGAGAAATGGCCACCGCAGGCTTGGTTGTGACTGAATGATATTACGTCATTTACCTCGTCGTCAGAAATGCATCTTTGGATCACCTGATCATTGTCGATGTGGAAAAGGTATGGTTCCTCCCAAATATAATACTTGGCCTCAGCAATCAATTTGTCTCGCTTGGAAGTTGGCCAATCTAGCGGAACTTTCCCTGTAACCAAGTAGTTTACAATATCGGCAAACAAGGGGAGATTGTGAATGGCTACTAGGTGCTCGTCCAGAACATGCTCGGTGATTGGATTAGACAGGTCGATGACGGAAGAAGGAAGATGGGACAAGTGGTCAGCTACCACATTCTGTTTTCTCGCTTTGTCGCAAATCTCGAGATCGAATTCTTGCAATAGCAAGGTCTAGCGGATTAGTTGAGGTTTCGTGTCCTTCGCAAGGAGGTGCCTCACTGCAATGTGATCTGAGTATATGATAACCTGGGAACCCAAAAGATATGATCTGAATTTTTCCAAGGCAAATACAACCAGTAGCTCTTTCTCAGTAACTATCTAGTTTTGCTGAGCCTTGTCATGTGTCTTGCTAGCGTAATAGATGACCACAGGTTTATCGTCTATTTTCTGCCCAAGTACCGCCCCTACAGCATAATCGGATGCATCGCACATGATCTTAAATGGTTGAGACCAATCAGGGGACTGCAGGATAGGTGCCTAGGTAACTTGATCACGTAGGATCTCAAATGCCTAAGCGCACTCCTTGGAGATATCAAACGGGGCATCCTTAGATAGGAGATTAGTCAGGGGGCATGCGATTTTCGAGAAATCGGGAATGAATCGACGGTAAAAATCGATGTACCCCAGGAAGGATCGAATGTCTTTGACCGAGCTAGGCATAGGGAGTTTGGAAATCAAATTCACCTTGGCTCAATCAACATGGATGCCTTTTTCAGAGATGAGATGTCTCAGGACAATTCCCTCAGGTATCCTGAAGTGGCTCTTTTCCTAGGAAAGAACGAAGTTCATGTCGATGTACCGCTTGAGGATTTGGACCAAGTGCAGGAGGCAATCATCAAATGATTCACAAAATACTGAGAAGTCATCTATGAAGACTTCAAGGTATTCACCTACGATATCTGAGAATATGGCAAGCATGCACCGCTGAATAGTGGCAGGTGCATTGCAAAGACTGAACGGCATCCTTCGGAATGCATATGTTCCAAAGAGGCAAGTGAAGGTGGTCTTCTCTTGGTCCTCGGGATGGATTGCGACCTGATTGTAACTGGAGTACCCATCCAAAAAGAAGAATCGATTTTCCGCTAGTTTCTCGAGAATCTGATTAATGAATGGTAGTGGGAAATGATCCTTCTTCATGGAGGAATTGAGTCTTCTGTAATCAATGCAGACTCTCCATGAGTTTGCAATATGGGTCGGTATGGTTTCTCCTATTTTAGTCATGATGACGGTAAGCCCTTCCTTCTTAGGCACAACTTGGATCGGGCTCATCCACCGACTGTCGGAGATCGGGTAGATGATCCCTGCATCTAACCACTTGATGATCTCCTTTTTCACGACATCCTGCAGATTTGGATTTAGGCGTCTCTACATTTCACGAGATGGTCGTGAGCCCTCTTCAGTGTAGATGTGATGTATGCAGTATGAGGGGCTGATACTAGTCAGATCATCGAGAGTCCATCCAATGGCTCTTCGATGCTGCTGGAGAACAGAAATCAAGCGTGTTTCCTGATCAGGTGTGAGTCGGGAGTTGATAATCATAGGAAACGTCTGATTGGAACCCAAAAATACGTACTTGAGATGATCAGGAAGAGGCTTTAATTCCATAACCGGGTTGTTAGCAGCAGCGGGTGGTTCAGTGTGGGTGTCGGGAGCAAAGGAGGAGCTATGGGTGTGTCTAGGTTGAGTTTGGGCTCCTCTAATTGTAGGATCCTCTTGTGGTTTATCAGAAATAGTCAGGTTTTCCTTGATAAAGTTGTCAACCGCAACTTCGATATCGCAAATCTGTTCTATGACTCTGCAATTAATTCCTTGTTAGGCCTTAAAGATGTCGATCTTTAGTATCTTTCTCCCAAATTTTAATTCAATTTGGCCCTCCTCACAATTGATATTAGCCCTGGCAGTGGCCAGAAAGGGTCTCCCTAGTATGATCGATGTATTCTTCACATTCTCAGGAGCATCCATGTCTAAGACAATAAAATCCACTGGGAAATAGAAGTCATGTACCCTAACTATGACATCCTCGAGAATTCCTTTTGGTGACTTAATAGATTGGTCAGCTAGTTGTAAAGTCGTTTCTGTCGGTTTAAGCTCAGATTCCTCGAAGTAGTCTAGTAGGGATGTCAGTATCAAATTTATGGAGGCTTATAAGTCTAATAAAGCTTAGTCGAATTGTATATCACCGATTTCGTAGGAGATCAAAGGGGTGCCTGGGTCTTTTGCCTTAGGTGAGAGTTTGCTCAAAATGACGGAGTTGGCTTGCTCCGACAGTACGATTGGATGTTCATCTTTGGTTCGTTGCTTACGCTTAGGTGTACACATGTCTTTCAGAAATTGTGCGTAAGCCAGTGCATGGCGTATCGCATCCATCAAGGGGATGTTTATATGGACCTGCTCAAAGAGCTTAACCAGGTCCTCCTCTGGTGCCACGGTTTTAGTTATCCTTTTTCCCTTGGTCAAGGCCTCGGGAAATGGAACTTTAGATGGTTCCTCTAGAATGGGTCCAGGTTCTTGATTTGGGATAGAGGTGTCCTGGATGACTATCGTAGGGTTAGGGCTTGTATTACCAGGCTGGGAGTGGCTTGGATAAGGTTGGTCCTATATTTTTTTGCCATTGCGGGTAGTAACATAATTCAAGCCCGCCTGGTTTTGGTTTGGTGTGGGTAAAAGAAGTGCTTGCTACTTGTAACCCACATATGATGTTGAAGCCTCCATCCCGTCGGGTGATGGAGTAGGAGTCTGATAAACAAAGTGAGCTTGGCCCGGATTTGGGTTCATAACGTACCTCTGGTTTGACACGTTATTCGGATTAGGTAAAGGTTGTGAAGGAAGTGCACCAAGTTGGCGAGGATTTGCCATCTGGGCAAGTTGATTGCGAACCTCTGTGATCTCGTCTTTGTGTTATTTTTACATAGCCGCATTTGTCTTCTGAATGTCAAAGGATAAGAGTCATTTGATCTGTATGAGTTGGCCCAGATTGATAAGTTGGGTTAGGTCGAGGCTGAGGCGGCTGATGTAGATGAGGAGCATGTGGTCGGCGCTGATATTGAGGTCTATGGTTTTGATTATTGCCTGACCACGTGAAATTGGGATGATTATGCCATCCAGGGTTGTAAGTATTGGAGAATGGATCATTCTGAATGGCGTTGAGGTCCTCGTAGGTCTGAGGAACCTCGGAAAAGTCAGAATACGAGGGTTTAGAGTTCCACCAACTAGAGTAGGTGGGTCCAGAGTTTCCTTCGAAACCAGAATCAGACGAGGGTGGATATGGGTCCATCCCCTGAGAAGGTCGGTGATAGATGTTGTGCATAGCCTCCCTACTAGAGGGTGGTTGCTTGAACGGGTTTTGTGTAGAGGTGGCTCGCTATAAGTGTCGATCTAGCTCATCCACCTTCTTCTCAATGATAGAGACCTTGTCCAGATGACTGGCCATCAGCTCCAAGTCAACGGAAGAGGACATGCCTTATGTCCCATGTGCTTCCTTTGGATTCGTCAATGCACGGGCATTCGTCCAGTTGAACATGCCCATGGATTCATTATTCATGGAGTTCTCTCACATATTCTCGAGAATCTCCCAGATGGTGTCTTTGTGTTGACCCATGATGTTTCCTCCATAAGTCGCATTGACGAATAATGAATATCCTCACGGAGTCCCTGGTAAAAAGACTAAACTTGTTTCCATTTAGGAACTCCTTGTTGGGGGCACTTTCGCATGAGATCCAGAAAATGATCCCATGCCTCGTGAAGTGGTTATCTTGCTTGTTATGTGAAATGTGTGATTTGGTGCCTTAAAGCATTTATCCGACCAACAGGGAAGAACTTTCTCAAAAACTCAGATTAAAGTTCCACCCAGGTGTTGATTAGACGCGTTTGGGTTTGGTACTAATGAGCAGCTTTATCCATGAGAGAGAAGAACATTTTCATGAGTAGAACATCCCATTTTTGAGCTTCTGACACGAAGGTCTAGGCCAGATGCTTGAGTTGCTTGCTATGTTGGAAAGGATCTTCGGAATTACACCCATGGAATTTGGGAATAGCATGAATCATGTTGGGCTTGAGTTCAGTGTTAGAACCTCCAGCGGGGATTTGTACTCGAGGTTCGATTGCCACTGCAGTGGGATTGTAGTGATCTCGCATCATTGGACACTGTGGTGGGTTCACAAAGGCTTGGAATAAATCATTGAGGCACTGAAGTTGATTTTGAAGATTATTTTCTTCTGCTGGTTGTGCCATGATGGTGGATGAAGGAGAATTAGGTTCAGATGAATCAGAAGAGATATCGATTGGATTGGGTTGTTGCACAAGCAAGGAGGTCGAGGCTTGGCCTCGACGTGAATGAGTAGCTAAAGGAGGCCTTAAGGATGATCTTAGAGACCTCCTCCCGAACATGCATCGATAGAGTAGATGAGAGGTAGAATGTGATGGACCCAATCAAGACACCCAAAAATTTTGGATGATTATAGAGGTTCGGGGCGGATGATACCCCTTAGTCAGAAAGCCATCCACCTGAGAATTACCTGGGCAGCCAGAGAGGGAGAGTACCGCAAAGACCCCTACATGGTAGAGTGCCCCCACGGGTTACAGGGTTTCCCCCACCTGACCTCTCTTGTCACTGATGTTCCAGGTAGACCAGAATGGAGACTTGACCGCTTAAGTCTATCAGTTTTAATTAAGAGCAAGGGTGATTGTAATTTCACTTGAACCTTTTAAGATGTTTTTATGAAAAAGTGACCTAATTTGAAGATTGGTTAACCCAACACGGTGGGTCAAGTTCACCTGTTTTGTCCTTTTGAGAAATTTAGGTCCCTCCTTTAGCGTTCAAATGAATTTCGGAGCCTGATTTTAGTGTTTTGCTTGTATAAATCAATTCAATCAAGGTCTAGGCACACATTGTTTTTGGAAAGATAAATTCTTTATTAGGCAAGTGCGTCTCTAAAATCCTAAACTGGAATCTTTAATTGGCTCTGATTTGGTCTAATTTGGTTTGTCAAAATGTGGTACCTAAGGCTCAAACATGAATGTGATAGCCCTAGATACCTTAGTTTCAAATGGGTGCACAGATCAGGGTTTGAATGTTTGTAGAATGTATCAAATCAGGCAACTTGATGATTAATCTAAGAATATCATGTAAGTAGCCCTAATTGATTTCTTCCTTTTTTAGCTCTTTTAGATTCAGGGGTTTTGAAAAATTTGAATGAAATTTTACCTGTCCCTGGAGTGGATGATGTGCTGCTGGTCTTTCTTGATGAATCCCCTGAAATAGATCAAAGTCAAAAGAGATAGAGCAAGTTAGTATTGACTCGGATATTGCAATCGAGAGATCTGAATTGCGCGTTGCTTCCCGACAACGATGTAAAAATGTTCATGAGTGAAATCGAGGTTAAAAACTGCGTTATAGTATAGCTGAAATCGCTTCGAAAACAAATAATAATTATTACTCAATTTAAAGATCGAGGTCGAACATAGGGAGCAATATGGAATTCAAAACTCAAGAAAGCAATTTGAATCAGAAATATAAGAGATTGCAATAAGAATAATGTTAGGTATGAATGTGTAAAAAGAATGGAGTAAAATGGTGATTTAAATCACTAGTTACTCCTAAAAAATAACAATTAAATTAGAGCCTCAAATATATGCAATCAAATGTACCAGACAACTTAAACAACCTATGCTATAGTGCTGTTTAGAGACTCAAGGGTCTCTCTGCTTCTCCTTTCTTTCTCTGTACTTCTCCTACCCAGTCTTCTCTTCTTCTTCTTCTCTTTCTCTTCCTGTGAGGCTTCTCCTCTTTTCTTCTTGTGCTCAGGCCTTCTCCTCTTCTTCTTTCTTTCTTCTCAGTTCTCCTTCTTCACGCAGAGGAGGAAGATCCTTCAAATGGCTAAGTGTCAGTCGTTACTCCCTGTAGCAAAACCCCCTGCCCCTACGCGCTATCTCTCTTTCTCTCTCTAGGTTACGCACTCCCAGAGCCTTCCACAGTACAGGGTAATCAGGTTTCGGACCTAGAGTGCACCCGGGTCTAGGGTTGCGGGCATGATGGCAGCTGAGGAGTGGAACAGGTTAGGCAGGTTGGATCTACTCCAGGCCCACGGGGGACTGGTCACGGGCGAGGCACAGGTGAGTGGGTGAGCAGGGACCTCACCCCCAATGTCTGAGGTGATAAGCCTTAGACACAAAATCAATTTATGTGCTGCGGTGTGCTCCTCAGCTTCCAAGGTGGGACTAAAGTCCCACCTTCCTTTTGCGTGTCCGCAGCAACATGGTCTCCTCCTTGATTGAGTCAACTGCTAAGGGTATTTCCCTCAATTGAAGACCTGAGTGTGTTCGCGAGATGTTTCCGTGCGACCTGGAGTTGAGGCTTGGAGCGAAGGCACCCTAGAGTGGCCTTGAAGCTTGCTTGAAGAAGCTGCTCCAATGGAAGAGGGGATGGGCACCTGAAATCAATAAGAAGGCCTTTAGGCCGCATCAGAAGGCTCAGGAAGTATCGTTGGACCATGGAGAGTGCAACGGTGATGGTTGTGTGGCGTGGTCTGTGCGTGTGGGGCGAAGTCGGGTAGTGTGCATAAGAGTGGGCATGTTTGGGGACACGTTTGGGTGAGTGGTGGAGTGAAATAGGAGAGGGCTCTTATTCGTGGTGGAATGATGAAGGTTATGGGGTAGTTGGCGAGGCAGATGGAGGAGTGTAGTGGCGGATATGCCTCTTTGGAGGAACGACCGGAGACAAAGAAGATGGAGGTGGGCGGCGGCGATTGGCGGTTGTGTGCGTTTGTGAGGGTAGAAAAATGAAATAGAAAGAGGGAGCAAAAGAAGGACTTATTGAGAGAGTAGGGAGGTTGAGGGCTGTCGGTGTTGGTTGACTAGAGTCGGAGAAGGAAGATGGTGTGGCAAAGCAGCGACGTCAACTGAGGGAGAGGCACGACCTCTCGTTGGCAGGAGAGGTTCACGAAGACGAGGGGAGGATAGTCAATCGTCCAATTTGATGGTTGGATGACCAGAGGAAGAGAGCGGAGAGGGGTTGCCGGAGCTAAGTCTGAAGGTGGTCGGAGATGGAGTAAAGGAGGGTTTCTTAGGCCAAAACTTGGTGAAGAGCACGATCATGCCCTGGGGTTTCTTTTATAGGCCATAGGACGTCCTTCCAAGCTTGGAAAGAAGCTTTCAAGCTTGGAAGGTGGTTGCAACAATGGATACCCAAACCTTTGAAAGGTTTACATGACCTTTTGGGAAAGACTTAGAGCCCAAGGAATGGCTTAAATGGAAGGAAACTTCCTAAGGAATCCTCGTATCAATTTTGAGAAGGATTGATTGAGAATTGAGCGAGAAATCCTCGCTTGAAACTCGATGGTGAAGGTTTCACCTTCCAAAAATGGCATGGGGACCTACTTGTGAGGAAGATAAAGAAGTTGGGGGGCTATTTGTAAGAAAATTCAAAAGTTAATGGTCTGAATGAGATTGAAAGAGTCTGACTAGACCAAAATGCAAACTTAGTCAAGATGATCACAGATTGTGTCCAAATTTTGGTACAAACCTAATTTTGATCCAAGGAATCTAATGGCGAAGCTAAATTTAGGTTTTGATCTCGTTTGATAGGGTAATTTATGTAAAAATCCAAATTAGGGCAAATGTCAGTCTAGGACTCTATTTTCATCCAAGACTGGTTCTGATGGTGAAATTGAATGTTCCAAATCATAGAGAATATTTTTTTATGATTTTTAGAGGATTTAGGTGAATTTTATCTTGACCAAAACCTTAGCTAATTAAGCAGATCTTTTTTTAGGATTTCAAAAGTCATTTAATTCTCAAAACACGTGCAAACCCTTTTCTTTTTGTTCTAACCCACTTGTTAGACTATTAGGACCATTTGACCCTTAATTACCCCCTAGGAAAATCCATGATTGTACTAAATTCAAGATGTGATGGTAAAATTACAGTTTTAACCCTGTCTTCTTATATTTCCCTTAGAATGGTTATGTAGTGACTTATGGCTCTCTAGCAGTTATGTAGGAGCATTTACTGACTTAATTGGATAAAAATGAGCTAGTTATGGCTCATGATGGTGTTCCCATTAGGTACCTTCAATTTGATTATCAGAACCCGTCTTGACCCAAAATAGTCCTAGATAGACATTTGCCCTAATTTGTGTTTTTCCATAAATTACCCAGTAAAACAAGGTAAAAACATAAATATAACTTTACCATTGGATTTCTTGGGTCCAATTTAGGTTTGTAGCAAAATTTGGACCCAATCTGAGATCGTCTTGACTAAGTTTGCAATTTGGTTCAGTCAGACTCTTTCTATCTCATTCAGACCCTTAACTTTTGAATTCCTTACAAATAGCCCCCCGAAATCTTTATATTCCTAACAAAAAGGTCTCCACCGCCATGAATCCTATTCCTACAACTCCGACGACCTTTGATTGGAGAGAACTCCTACTCTGATCAATCAATCTCTTCCAAAATTGGAAGGGAGATTCCTTGAGAAGTCCTCTTATCATCGAATCCATCCATAAACCCTAAAACTTTCCCAATCTCTCATGTGAATGCATGAGAGATTTGGGTACCTTAAAACTTCCACACTCCGACGACATTTCCTAGCTTGGAAGCATGGCTTCTAAGCTCAAAATCCCCTCCTAAGCCCTATAAAAGGATCCCCAGGACACAGTCGTGCTCTTCAACTAGGTTTTGGCCCAAAAAATCCTCTTCAAAACCCTACCTTTAGCCTCCTTCGACCTAGCTTTGGTGAGCATCCTTCCCCGTCGTCCTACGGCCTCTTAATGGCCAAATTGGGAGCATCTTCTTCCTACCCGACTTCCTCCGCCTCTCGATGATCACATCAGAGGTGCCTAGATCCCTTTAATCGCCGTCGTCCCCCTCACAAAGGATTCATCTTCCCCACGTCCGGCCATCACACCAACGTGGGTTTTATACCTCCTTCGACCATTAGATTAGGTTCTCTAAGTTTCCTCTCCTTCCCTAAGTTTGTCTATTCTTCTTTTTCCCAAATTCGACCTCCGCACCGCCGTTCACCCTCATTTCTTCCATCTCCAGCGACCACTCCGGCGAGGACTTCCGCTCACTACACAACTTCATCCACCTCGCTGACAAGTCCCCGACCTCCGCCACATCCACTCGCACAAAAGCCCTAACTCTATTGGGCATCTCGACCACCCCAGCCACCTGTCGACCAACCCATCATTCTCCACCCAAGATCGGCTCCGTCAGCAACCTACACGCACGCACTCCCCTCCCTCTCCACGTACCCTACCATGTTCGCTGTCACACGGCGAAGCTGAGGAACTATCTGACACGGCCGTAAGGCCCCTTATTTGTATTTCAAGTTCACCGCCACCACCGGCATTAGTGGTGAGCTCAGTGGTGAGCTCGAGCGAAGCTTGAAGCTTGCTTTTTAGCACCTGCAACTCCAGGTGACACATCCAGAGAGCATAGAAAGGCTCCAGGCTTCGAAGCAAGAGTTCAATTGGGAGTTCCCCCTGAAGTAGCTACTCCAATTAGCGAAGCAACTTCAGCCGCTGCTGTCGCACGAAGATGGTGGAACATTTAGTCCCACCTCGAAAATCTGTAAGGCAACAACAGATAAATTGCAAAAGTGATATGGGTTGTTTTCCTCAAGACCATAGGGGGTGAGGTCCCCACGCCCTCATGTGCCTCACCCGTGACACCTCACACACGAGTCTGGTGCACCCGATTACCCACCTATGCCTGTCCACACCTCGCTCACCACCCACGCCGGTGAGCCTGGTCCCGGGTACGCGTGTGCCCGTTTACTCAAATATCCTGACTTGCCTTGGGAGGGTGGATCCCAAAGAGAAGAAGAGAGCATGAGGGCAGGGGAGGGTTTTGCCCTGTGTGACACTTAGCCAAATTTGAGTGCCTCCCTTGTGCGTAAGAAGAAAGGAAGAAAAGAGAAGGCATAGAAGGAGAACCTGAGAAGAAGAAGAAAAGAGAAGGCACAACTGTAGAAGAAGGAAAGAAGGAGCAAGAGACATAGAAGAGGAAGAAGAGAACAGTTGAAGAAGGAAGGCTAAAGAAGAGAAGAAAAAAGCAGAAGCAGAGAAGAGAAGAAAAGCTAGAGAAGAAGAACAGTGCTGGAGAAGCACTGTAGCACTTGTTGGATAAGTCGTTTGATTCAATAACCTGACGTCTGATTTGAGGCTTTATCTTGTTATCTAAGTACCTAAGTTTGATGGTTGATGACACTATTGCATTATTTGCATATATGCTTCAATTAAATAATTGGTGATTTAAATCACCATTATTTTAGCTTCGATACCTTTTTATTGCCTCAAAATGCATGAGAATTCATTGAATATCTAAAGTAATAGATTAGTATATATTCAATATCATTTTGTCGTTTAAAATCTTGTGCTCATTTGCATTATTAAGATTAGTGTGTGAATTCCTATTTGCTACCTATGTTCGACCTCAGATTTCTTTCAAGTATAAATATTATTTCTTCGTCGCGCTGATTTGATCTATACTACAATGCGACGATTTTAAAACCCGTTTCAGAGTGAACAGCAGTCGCCTTTGAGTCATGGTTTTGTTTTAGGCAACTCCACTCTCAGCCATTGGATGGAAATCCAATGGCTGAGATTAACCTTCCGTTTGATGAGGGCGCAGTTGAGTGGGGACGTGGATGCATCGTGGTCGTTGGATGACGATCCAACAGCCCACAACGCCTAATGAAGTGTTTTCAGAGAGTGTGGTGCGGCGATGGGTGACTATGATGGAACCATGTGGCGCCATCATGGCCATACATCTCTTCTTTGTATTTTGTGCTACAGAGCTCCGATCGAGTTGATTTTTGCTTCATTGATCCGGATCCATCTATGCGGTTGGATCTTTCATCTGAGGCTTTGATCTTTGTCATCAGGCTCTGTGGCCTCTGTTCTTTTATGGGCTACATAGGATGCTCTGGTTGTCTTATCAAGACGATTCCGGAAGTGTTGGACTTTCATTGTCATCCTGATCAGATCTGTACAGTCTGATCTGTCGTCTGCGGCGTCGAATCATCTGCAATTTATTTCATCTCTCTTTTAGGTCATAAAATGATAATATTATTTATGCAACTGACAAACTAACTATTATGCGAATTACAATGCTTATGAATGCATTGTTCCTAAGTTATGCTAGAATCTAGCTTAATTTAGGTGATTTAGGTCGCATGATTGTTGTGCAATCAGAGGACCAACCCAAATCCCTCCTGGAAAGCTCCAAACCAGGTTCTGTTTCCCAAACAAAATCAATTTGGGAATTATGGACAAAACACATATCAACCTGGCCCATCCCAGGAAGATATCAACACCTAGGTCATGAAGACTTTGTAGGGAATGCAGACTCAAATGGCTGAAGTAACCTGCATGATCACCAATTTACAACATCAAGTAAAGGTTACTCCTAATCACTAACCTACTGGGAACCTGCCATCTCAGCCCTTGTCCAACCCTAACAATCAATGGAATCAGTATCAAGGTGGATATCCCAGTCAACCTACCTACCCAACACCTCAGCATTAGTAAATGCTCCTACATAGCCAACTGAAGGTCATAATTCATTGCATAACCATTCTAAGAGAAAAATAAGCAACTAGGGTTAAAATGGTAATTTTACCAATGCAGTACAACCACGATTTTTCTCAAGGGCTGAATAAAGGTCAAATGATCTTAATAAGATAATAAGTGGGTTAGATTAGATAGAAAAGGGTTTGCGTGTGTTCTGAGAATTAAATGACTTTTGAAATCCTAAAAATAGACCCACTTAATTAACCAAGGTTTTGGTCAGGATAAAATTCACGTAAACCCTTTAAAAATCATAGAAAAATATTCTCTAAGGTTTAGTACCTTCAATTTGGCCATCAGAACTCATCTTGACCCAAAATGGAGTCTCAGACAGATATTTGCCTTAATTTAGATTTTTACATAAATTATCCAGTCAAACGTGATAAAAACCAAAATCTAATTTCACCATTGAATTTATTAGGTCCAAATTAGGTTTTTACCAAAATTTGGACCCAAGATGAGCTTGTCTTGACTTAGTTTGCAAAATGGTTCTGTTTGATTACATTTATGCCCCTAACTTTCAAAAACCCTTGCATTCAACCCCTTAACTTCCTCGTTGTCTTCACAATTAGGTCCCTCCACCATTATCACGAAGAAATCCTTCTCCGACGACCTTTGATTGAAGAGAACTCCTCTATTCAATCAATCCCTTCCAAAATTGGAAGGGAGATTCATCATGTAATTCTCTTCAATCTAAGCCCATCCATGTGCTCCAGATCTTTCCCAATCTCTCATGCGAACGCAAGAGAGATTTGGGTATCAAGAAGTTTCCTTCTTCGACGAGCTTTTAAATCTTAGGAAGCTTGCTTCCCAAGCTCAAAACTTCTTCTTGAGACCTATAAAAGACTCCCCAGGGTTCGACCATTCTCCTCAGCTTGAAATTCGACTGGAACTCCCCCTATTCCTCTCTCCTCTTCGGCCACAAAACTCCGCAGGCTCCGGCGGTCTCTCTCTGGCTCCTCTCATCGTCCGACCACAAAACCAGTGGCGGATTCATTTTCCTCACCGTCCTTCGCATCGTGCAATACCAGTTGTCGCCGTCCTTTCCCTGTCTTTGCCGCCATCTCTCCTATGGAGGTTCATCTTCCCCACGTCCGGCAACCACACCAGCATGGGAATCCCTTCCCCTTTTTGTCCTTAGAGTAGATTCTTAGGTTCTCTATCTCTCCTACTTTCTTCCCCTCTCTCTATTTCCCAAATCCGACCACCGACGATACTAAACACCATCATCTCCTCCATCTCCAGTGACTCCTCCGGCGAGGTGTTCCCACCACTACACACCTCCATCCACCTCGCCGACCACCCTACAACCTCCACTGCACCTTCCCGCTCATTTCCCCTCACTCCATTCGCTCCATCATTCGCCTAAACACCTTCCCGAACAGACCCACTCTCACCGGCCATAATCGCATTCGTCCCGCCACCACAGCCACTCACGCAACATGCCACTGCCACCGTCACATTCGTCGTGCCACGACGATCCTGCTGCACCTTCTGACGCGGCCATAAGGCCCCTTTTCTTGAATTTCAGGTATTAGGCCAAACCAGCCATTGATGTTGTGCTTCGAGCAAGCTTCAAGCTGCTCCAGGGTGCTTCTGCTCTAGGGGATAGCTCTAGGCCATGCAGAATTGAGGCCTGCAGGAGTCTAAGTCCTCATGCGAGGGCTTTAGAAACCACAGCCTCGTCAAATTGGCCGAGTACCTTGTTGCTGCGTTGCTTGGAAGAAAGGTGGGACATTTAGTCCCACCTCGGATATGAAGAGTCACTTGTAGCCTCATAATAGCAAAAAGTGAATGGGGTTGTTTGCGTCCAATCACTGAGGGTGAGGTCCTCCTACACCTTCACTTGGCCTCGTTCGCGACACTGACCCACAGACCTGGTTGACCCGATAACCCGCCTGACCTGCACTCCTCGCTCGCCACTGCATGTCGGTGAGCCTAGACCCTGGTATGCACCTAATCCGATAACCCGAATACCTGTAGGCTCTGGGAGAGCGAATCCTAAGAGAGAAAGAGAGAGGCGAGTTGCGCGAGTAGGGGGGTTTTTGCCCTAAGAAGTTTGGCTCTGACACTTAGTCGAATTCAGAAGGCAGGAAAGCCAGAGAAGGAAGAATAGAAGAAGGAGCAAAGAAGGGCCAAAGAAGAAGAAAGCTTGAGGAAGAAGAGAAGTGAAGAAGAAGAAGAGGAGTTACAAAGAAAGGGTCAGAGAAAGAAAAGAAGAAAGAAGGGGCATACAGACAAAGGGGTATTGTAGCAAATGTCATCTAAGACGTCTGATTGCAAAATCAGACATCTGATTTCATACTCTCCTTTAGTAAATTTGAGTAACTATTCTATGTATTAGACTTATAATTAGTGATTCAAATCACCATTATTTTGTCTAAAAATTCTTTTTACTCTTCATATACTCATATGCTCTACATTGCAAATTTGTTTTTGAGTAATATTTTGTGTTCAAATTACATTAGTTGTTGAGATTAGTGTGTGAATTCCATTTGTTCCCTGTGTTCGACCTCGAAATCTTTTCGAGTAATAAAAATTATATTTGTTTTCAAAGCGATTTTGACTATCTTACAATGATTCATTTAAAACAACGATATCACCTTGTAAACAGTTACCCTAGCTATTTTCTAAGCTTCTAGGCATTTCCAAGAACCAGATTTCTTTGATGACTTAGATTTTGAGATTGAAAATTTAGTGGAGGAAACAATGCAAATTTCACACATGGGTTCCTACTTTGCAGTTAACATGGTTCCTGAACAATCTAATTTAACCCACCCTCCCTCCCTAACCACACCTTCTCCATTTGACTCTTCATCTAACCCCCTCTCTCTCACTTCACCCCTAAATCCTAAAGCAAAAATCATTTTGGAGCCGGGCCCTCAACTGGAATTAAAACCCTTGCCCGACTCCCTTAAATAGGTTTTCCTGGAACCAAACCAGACCATGCCCCTAATTATCAATGCTGGACTTACTGGGGTACAAGAGGAAAAACTTCTCCAGGTTTTGAGTAAACATAGAAAAGCTATTGGCTGGACCCTTTCTAATATTAACGGTATTAATCCGTCCTATTGCACTCATCGAATCTATCTTGAGGACGATTCTTTCCCCTCCCACCAACGACAAAGGTTCTTGAACCCTAATATGCAGGAGGTGGTAAAAAAGGAGATTATAAAGTGGCTTGATGCTAATATCATCTACTCCACTTCTGACAGCTCCTAGGTTAGTCCTACGCAGGTTGTTCCCAAAAAAGCTAGAGTAACAGTTGTCACTAATGAACATCGCGAGAATATAGCCACTAGGACCACTTCTTCTTGGCATGCGTGCATTGATTACCGAAAACTAAAGACCACCACCAAGAAGGACCATTTTTCGCTCCCATTTATTGATCAAATCTTGGAGCGATTAGCCGGACTTGATTACTACTGTTTTCTTGACGGTTATTCTGACTATAATCAAGTTGCTGTCCATCCTGAGGATTAAGACAAAACTACATTCACTTACCCCTTTTGAACGTTTGTTTTCCGAAGGATGCCTTTTAGTCTTTGCAACGCACCTGAGACTTTTCAAAGGTGTATGCTTGCAATTTTTTCAAACCTGGTAGGTGAATGTCTAGAAGTCTTTATGGATGACTTCTCTGTATGTGGAGACTCTTTCGATCTTTATCTCAGAAATCTTGAAAGAACTCTTCAGAAATGCATAGAAGTTAAATTGGTCCCCAGTTGGGAAAGAAGCCATTTCATGGTGTAGGAAGGAATCGTCCTAGGCCATGTCATTTCGAAAATGGGAATTGCTGTAGATAGAGCCAAAATTGATGTTATCTCCAAGCTCCCATCACCCACTACTGTGAAATAGATTCGATCTTTTTTGGGGCACGTGGTTTCTATCGCCGTTTCATAAAGAATTTTTCCTAAATCTCCAAGCCCTTAAGTCACCTACTTACCAAAGACCAACCTTTTGACTTTAATAATCAATGCCTGGAGCGTTTCAATAAGTTGAAGAAAGAAGTCACAAAGGCACCAATTTTACAAGGACCTGACGGGAATTGTCCCTTTGAGTTAATGATCGGTGCCTCTGATTTTGCTGTGAAGGCCGTTCTAGGGTAGAGAATTGACAAGGAGCCCATTGCTATCTATTATGCCAGTAAAACTCTTGATGATGCACAATGGAATTACACTATTACTGAAAAAGAAATTCTTACCATTGTCTTCGCCCTAGAAAAATTTCGCTCTTATCTGTTGGGGTCACATGTCACTACATACACCGACCACTCAGTACTTAAATATCTGCTGAACAAAAAAGGTGCAAAACCCCACCTTATCTGTTGGATCCTACTGCTCCAGGAATTTGACCTAGAAATCAAGGATAAGGTGGGATCGTAAAATGTAGTGGCTGATCATCTCTCTCGTCTTATGATAAATGATATGTTAAACCCTCTTGATGTGTTCGTTAATGAGACCATCTTAGCTTCCAATACCCTCCCCTAGTTTGCACCTATTGAAATCTATTTGGCAATAGAACGAATCCCCTCTGATTGGCCAAAAACCAAATGGGACAAGTTCTTTGCTGATATCAAATATTATTTTTGGGACGAGCCCGACCTTTTCTGCATTTGTGCTGATCAGGTCATTCGATGGTGTGTACTCGACGCAGAAATTCATGATATTCTGACACACTATCACTTAATGGCCTGTGGCAGACATTTTTCTGGCAAGAAAAGTGCAACTAAGGTCCTCACTTCTGGATTCTTTTGGCCCAGCTTGCATAAAGATGCTTACTCTTTCGTTTGATCTTGTGTTTATTGCCAGTGTATCGGCATCATGACTCGGAAGGATATGATGCCCCTAAATCCAATCTTAGAGGTTGGAATTTTCGATGTATGGGGCATCGACTTCATGGGATCATTCATCAACTCTTGTGGGTATTTGTATATACTAGTCGTAGTCGACTATGCATTAAAATGGATTGAAGCAATACCCACGTGCACCCCTTTTTCCACCCTTGTTACCTTCTTTCCAAATATAAGGTTAATCATAAAATTTCCACTCCTTACCACCCCCAAACGAATGGCCAAGTAGAAGTTTCTAATAAGGAGATTAAAAATATTTTACACAAGATGGTTAGGCCCGATCGTAAAGACTGGTTCGCCAAACTGGATGATGCTTTATGGACCTACCGTACGGCGATTAAAACCCCGCTCGACATGTCTCCTTTCCGCCTAATTTTTTCAAAGGCATGCCATCTCCCGATAGAACTCAAACATAGGGCTTTTTGGGCAATAAAATAATTAAATATAGATTTATCTGAAACTAGTACCCACAAGAAATTGCAATTAACCGAATTGGAAGAATTACGTAATTTCTCTTTAGAATTACGTGCGAATTTATAAAGATCGAACAAGGAAATTTCACGATAAATATATTGTTCGGAAAAAATTTGATGTCAATCAATGCATTTGGCTTTTCAATGGCAGATTACGAAGTTTTCCAGGAAAACTCAAATCCAAATGGACCAGCCCATTTATTGTCTTTAAAACTTATCCATACAACTGTTTACGCAAAATCGTCAATGTCTAAGATATACGTTGTAGCATAGGACAAAATCGCTCAAATCATTTAAATTTATAAACTCAGATTTAGAAAGGAGTCTGAGATCGTTTGCAGGGAGCAAGTATGTAATTTAATTCACCAATCACAAGAAATATATATGCAATTGAAATCAATAGTACTCAAAATGATATTTTAATAAAACCAGAAGAATAGTGAAAAAAGATCGGGTTAAATTGGTGATTTGAATCACCAAATTAGCTCTTTAAGTTTAAGCTCACAACTACTTAAATGTTTCAACTATAAACCACAATCAATATTAAGCACTTTAAATATCTCAATAATAACTAGCGGGGTGCCTCAGATGACTGACCAAAGGCTTCAGACACCTTAACAGAAGAGGCTCAAGGACCTTTCAAGAGAAGCACAAGGCTCCTCTCTCTTTCAAGAGCCTCAAGAGCACAACAGCAGCAACAGAGGCTCAAGGGCCTCACACAAATCTCACTAAGTATAGAGAGAGGGGAAGGCTCAAATCCCAAGGCAACAAAATCCACCCCTTGAAAGAGTGATCTTCATTTTCGTTAAAAACTTTAACATAAAATGTTGCGTAGTTATAATATGTCACGTGGTAGAAAATTGCTTTACAAAAATATTAAATAATTCAAAACTAATCACGAAGAGTTAGGTTGTCTCCACAGGGAGGAATCAACCTAATAAAATCACAACTATGTAGAAATCGAGTTCGCAGAAGTATTCGTCAAATTAAACAATGCATATGTTGCTCTAAATGTAAACCCCAAATTTAAGGAGAATTTAAGGGCTATTGACGTAAATTTCACATAAGAAGATAGTTCATGTGTAGGGGTATATTGTGTACTTTTTACTTGCATGCAGACTAAAGTGTAAATTAGAATTCAAATGTGATGTATATTGAGATGGATTGTAAGGGCTTAATAAATATGTGGAAGAATAAGCATAGGGCTACAATTTCACCTCAATTTAATTAATTAAAGAAATCAGAAAAATGAATCTTTAACAATGGCAATGTTCGTAAATTTTAATTTAAAGGGAAACAGAGTGTTTTCCTTCTCTCTTCTACACATGCATGGAGGAGGGATCTTCTATCGGCCTGTGAGCGATGGAGGCATGCTAGAGGACGACCGTTGAGATGGCTGTGATGGGGCAGCCGATGGTCGTTGGAGGCAACCGACCGGAGCACTGTCGGTTGGCGGCGACGACAGCGTAGCTTGTTGCTGCAGCTTTGTGCGTGGCCCGTGAGTGGTTGCTCGTGGCCTACACAGTCGCCGAGGGTGGTTAGAGGCTATTGGTGATGTCGACGAGGAAGATGGCAATCGGAACGATTGTTGTGATGCGGCACCGTGGGGCTGCGGTTTTAGGTTCTTTGGGTTCTCGGTGATGGTGAAACAGAGGGAGTTTGAAGAAGAAGAAGAGGAAGAAGAAGATGGAGCGGTGGTGGGTGGCTTGGGAGAGGTTTACTGCTAGGGGGAAGGGAGGCTGGTGGTGGCATTGGGTTGTGTTGGGGAAGGTGGTGAAGTGGGTTTGCTCTGTGGGTGGAGATGGCCGACGGGGGCGGAAGGGGGTGGTTTGGTTATGTGGAAGGTGTTGAGGCCGCACGCTGTCACCATGCGATCGGCGAGGAGCAGAGGTGCAGTTTGCCTAAGCCATGGTTGATTAGAGCCTCATCATGAACTCTAACTAGCATATTTTGATCTAAATAAGTATACAAAAGCTCCTACAAAACCTAAGAGAAAGCCTAAATCAGAGAATTCTAAATTTAAGAATAAAATAATTCACAAGGGGTAAAACTGCAATTTTACCAATGCAGTACACAAATGGGGTGTCTAAGGGTCTAAACACAGGTCAAATGGGCTTAATAAGAAAGAAAGTGGGATGACTTGATTCGAAAAGGGTTATAGCAACTTCTAGGAATTAAATGAGATTCTGTAACCCTGAAACAAACGCGCTTTAATTGACGAGGTTCCAGGCAGGATAAAAATCAACTAAACCCCCTAAAATTCATGGAAAAATATTCCCTAGGGTTTAGAACATTCAATTTGGCCTTTGGAACCTATGTTGACCTATATTGAGAACCATGCCCATTTTTTGACCTAATTTGGGTTTCTATGCAAATTAACCAGCCAAACGTGGTCAAACCTAAAATAAAACTTCACCATTAGATTCCTTAGGTCCAAATTAGGTTTATACCAAAATTTGGACCTAAGGGAAGGTCATCTTGACCTACTTTAAAAATTGGTCCTCTTGAATTACTTTTCGACCCTTATCTTTTTGAACCATTGCATTTTTCCCCCTAGCTTCCCTTTCGTTCTTTATAGAACGGTCCCTTTGCCACCTCGCGCAGCTGCCCATACCTCCGGCGACCTTGCGCGAAGGATGGCGCTACGCAGGATGTGGGAATCGCTCTCAAAAATGAAAGGGGGTTCCCTGTGTCGTCCTCTTCCACAGGGACCCCCTCCCATGTCCTGCCATTGCCCACTCTTCTCGTGCGAACGCGCGGAAGGAATGGGTCTCCACTTCCGGCCAACTCCGGCAAGCTCTCCACGATCTCTCCTTGAGATTCTCTTCTCGCTAGCTGCTATTTAAGGGACGGTAGGGCTCTCCGGTCGTCTCAAGCTTGTTTTGGCCAGGAAAACCCCAAAACTTCGTCTCCTCCTCCCGTCAAGCGCCCGTAGGCTCTGGTGACCCTTCCTCCTCCCCTTCGTCGCTCTGCTGCCATACCTGTAGCAGAGTTCACTCCGCCTCGTCCTCCCGTGCCAGGCTGCACGAGTTGGCTCCTTCCTGACCTCCTCCTCGTCGCCGTTACCCCCCTCTGGGCATCTTCGTCTCCGGTGTCGGCAGGCATGCGTCGAGCGCCTCCTCCTCCCCTTTCGTCAGTTAAGTAGGTAAACACTCTTCCTCTTACTCTCTCCTTTATTTCCCCCTTATTAATTTGCTGTTTCCACCCACCGACCACCACTGTCCATCGCCACCTTCTCCATCTCCAGCCACCCTCTGGCGAGGTGTTTCCGCTGCTCCACGCCTCCATCTGCCTCGCCAGCTACCCCTTAAGCACCGCAACACCTCACTGACCCTAAATCCGCACTCCATTCACTACATCATACCTCCAGAACACCCCTCGAACACACCCACTCTCACGCACGCAGTGTGCCCTAAGCTCACGGCCACAGGCACTCTCACATCTCGCCGACCACCTCTGCACACTCGCCACACCTTGGCGAACCTCCCTGAGCCTTTTGACATGGCCGTGAGGCTGTCTTAGTGTTTTCAGGACCCAGGTGCTCGCCGCCACTGTCGAGCAAGTTGAAGCTGATTCGTGAGCTTCTTAAGGTCCATCCGCTCCAGGCGTAAGCCCCAGGCGACGTGGAATTGAGGCGCGAGCATGTCCAGGTCTTCAATTGGGGTCGTAAGCCTCGGTTGCTGCCCCAAATCGCTCGAGCCTCCTGCCTGCAGACGCACGAAGCAGCAGGTGGGACTTTAGTCCCACCTCGGAAGTGTGTGGGCACGCACCCACACATAAATTGAAAAAGTATTCCTAGTTTATCGCCTCGAAACACTAGGGTGAGGTCCCTCGCCCTCACTCACCGGGTCTCGTTTGTGGCACTGCCCACGCGGACCTGACCCGTGACCCGATTACCCTAATCTGTGCACTCCTCGCGCACCACACCCACGTCGGTGCGCCTGGACCCAGGTGCGAGACCGACCTGATAACCCAGGAGCGTACCGAAGAGAGATTCAGAGAGAGAGAGAGACGCACGGGGAGGGTAGGGTAGGTTTTGCACTCGTGTGTGCAAGGAACAGGTGAGGAAGAAGAAGAAGAGCGGGCGGGGAGGACTTAGCCACAATGCTTCAGCAGCAGAGAAAAAGGAGAAGAAAGGAGGAGGAGCGAAAAGGAAGACGAAGAAGGAAGGAGTTGCTGAAGACAGAAGGAGAAGAAGACGTTGAAGAAAGAAGAAGGAAAAGAAGACGCAGAAGAAAGAAGAAAGAAGAAGAAGCAGCAGTAGAGAAAAGGAAGAGAAAAAGAAGAACCGCAGCAAAGGAGAAGAAGAAAGAAGGCAGAGAAGTTGACTGAAGAAGAGAAGGTACAGTAGAAGGGAGAAGAAGAAGAAGCCAAGAGAAAGAAGAAAGAAAGAAAAGAACCGCAGCTGCTGAAAGAAAAGAAGCATAGTGCAAGAAGAGAGAAGAAGAAGCCAAGAGAAAGGAGAGAAGAAGAAAAAGAGAAATGTTTTCTCACTCTCTTAAATTTTTGTAACAGTATTGTGAACTTATATGTTTCTAGAATGACGTGTGCTTCCTGAGTTCGACCTCGGGATAATCTAAATCTCGAGTAATAAATAAATTAAACTAGTGATCATTTTTTGCAATATACTGCAACGAATATATATTAGAACACCGCGAACAACGAACTGACCAGTTTTTGGTGCCGTTGCTGGGGAGCAACGGTCATTCTAAAAGCTATTTATTCATAATTTTTGATTTACTATTGACTTATGCTCTTCTCTTTTGCTGTGAAGGCACAGGGAAACAAGAAGGAAACAACCAGCCGCACAACAACCACGCCAAGAGACAGGTAATTTTCTATCCTCTCTTTTAATCCCCTAAAATTCTAAAGAGAAAGAAAAAGAAAAAATAATTTAGGAATAACCGTTAAATCACAGAAGTTGCCTATTTTCAAATTTCAACACATTCTATCTGTATATCCACTAAAGGTATTTAGGGTTAAAACCTTCTTTCTTGAGCCCTAATTACTTAATCTTAAGGCAACTAACTGGACCAATTAGAGCCAACTTTAGACTCAACGCTAGCGTTTTAGAGACACACTTTCTAATCAAGAATTGAGAATTCCCAAAAGAAGTGTGTCCAAGCCATTGCTGGAAAGCATCTATTAAGAGAAACCCTAAGCAATTCGGCTCTTAAGTCACTTGAACCTTAAAAGACATAACCTAATAAGTTCTCAAAGGAACTAATAGGTGAAGTTGATCCTTTGGATCAACCAACCTTTAAATTAGGTCACTCTTTGCACTCAAAAGGTTAAAGTTCAAGTGAAACCCTAAGCACCTTATCCTAATTAAAAGTGGCAGACTTAAGAGGTCAAGGTCTCCATTCTGGTCTACCTGGAATCTCAGTGACAAGAGAGGTCTGGTGGGGGAAACCCTGTAACCCGTGGGTGCGCTCTACCGTGTAGGGGTCTTCGCGGGACTCACCCTCTCTGGCTGCCCAAGTAATTCTTAGGTGGGCGACCTTCTGATTAAGGGGTACCATTCGCCCCGAACCTCTATAGTCACCCAACATCTTGGGTGTCTTGATTGGGTCCAGCACCTGCTAACCTCGTCTAATCCATCAGTGCATGTTTGGTAGGAGGTCCCTGAAACCTCCTCTAGAAATTCACTGTCCCCGAGGCTGAGCCTCGGTACCCTTGTTTGTGCAACCAACTCTTCACATAGACCTCTCCTCTGATTCTGAACCCAACTCACCTTCTTCTTCCACAATGGCTCAGCCAATTGAGGAAGAGAATAATCTTAAGCACCAGCTCCAGCGACTCAATGACCTCTTCCAGAACTTCATGAACCCACCGCAGCGTCTCATGATGTGAGATCACTATAATCCTGCTGCGGTGGCAATTGAGCCTCGAGTCAGAATCTCGATTGGAGGACCTGATTCTGAATTGAAGCCCAACATGATTCATGTCATACCTAAATTCCATGGGCTTAATTTTGAAGACCCCTTCCAGCACATCAAACAGCTAAAGCATCTGGCCTAGACTTTCGGGTCAGATGCGCATAATCGGGATATCTTACTCATGAAGATGTTCTCTTTCTCCCTTATGGACAAGGCAGCCCATTGGTATCAGACCCAAACTCGTCCGATCAATACTTGGGAGGAACTTTAGTCCGAGTTCTTGAAAAAGTTCTTCCCATTGGTCGGATCAATGCCTTGCGCCATCAGATTACTCACTTCACGCGACAGACGGGAGAACCTCTTCATGAGGCATGGGATCGTTTTCAGGATCTCATGAGAAAGTGCCCCCATCACGGAGTTCCTAAATGGGAATAAGTCCAGTCTTTTTACCAGTGACTCCGTGAGGATATTAGACTGTTCGTCAATGCAACTTGCGGAGGGAATATCATGGGTCAACATGACACCATGTGGGAGATTCTCGAGAATATGTGCGAGAACTCCATCAACAATTACTCCATGGGACTATTTGACAGGACGAATACCCGCATAGCGACAAACATTAGGGTAGCACATGAGACGCAGGGCCTGTCCGCATCAGTCGACCTGGAATTAATGGTCAGTCGATTGGACAAGGTTTATTATTAGAAGAAGGTGGATGAGTTGACTCAGCATTTACAGCGAGCCACCTCGGCGCAGAACTCCTTCGCACAGCCTCCTCCCACACGGGAGACTATGCAGAACATTTTCCACCGACCATCTTCTCGGGGTGGACTCGTATCCACCCCCATCTGACTCTCGGATCGGAGGAACCTCCGATCCTTTCTATTCTAGCCGGGGGAGCTCTACTCCCCCATTCTCTGACTTTTCTGAGGCTCCTCAGACCTGCGAGGACCTCAACGCCATCCAGAATGACCCATTCTTCAATATCTACAATCCTGGATGGCGAAACCATCCCAACTTCCAGTGGACGGGGAATTCCCAGAATTCGAGACCACCCTTTCAGCCCCGTCCACCAGCACCTCGTCCTTATCAGCCGCCTCAACCTCGGCCCAACCCCACTTATCCATCCAGGCCAAACCAAGACCAAATGTCCCTCATCCTCCAGACTTTGGCTGACATTCAGAGAACGAATGCGGCTATTCAAAAGCAACACAAGGACGAAATCACAGAGGTCCAAAATCAACTTGCCCAGTTCGCAAATTCTTGCCAACTGGGCACGCTTCCTTCTCAGCCTCTACCTAACCCTAATAGCATGCCGACCCAACGGCGCGTTCTGAACCCAAACCCGGGCCAAGCACACATGGTTTATCAGGCCCCTTTTATTCCTTCACCTGACGGGATGGAAGCTTTAACTTCTTATGCGGGTTATCAATAGCAGCAGCCGATTCTACCAACCCCTAGCCAGAACCAGGCAGGACTTAATTTGGTAACAACCCGTAGTGGTAAGGCAACCCAAGATCTACTTTATCCAGACCACTCCAAGCCTGGTAGTGACCCAAACCCTAGGACAATCATTCAGGATGTTCCTATCCCTATCCCAGATCGAAGACCTGGACCTATCCTGGAGGAACCAACCAAGGTTCCATTTCCTGAGGCCTCGACCAAGGGAAAGAGGACAACCAAACCCGTGGCTCCTGAGGAGGACCTGGTCAAGCTCTTTGAGCAGGTCCACATAAACATCTCCTTGATGGATGCGATTCGCCACGTACCGGCTTACGCACGATTTTGAAGAACGTGTGTACACCTCAGCGTAAGCCGCGAACCAAGAGTGAGAGTTCAATTGTACTGTCAGAGTAAGCCGGTCTGTAATCCTGAGTAGACTCCCACCCAAGGCAAAAGACCCAAGCACTGCCCTGATTTCATGTAAGATCGGTGAAACCCAGTTTGATAGAGCATTATTAGACCTAGGTGCCTCCATAAACTTAATACCCACATCCCTACTTAACCATCTAGACGAATCTGAGCTCAAACCGACCGAGATGACATTACAGTTAGCAGACCAATCTATCAAGTCACCCAGAGGAATTCTAGAGGATGTTATTGTGAGGGTGCAGGATTTCTATTTCCATATAGACTTCATAGTCTTAGATATGGACGCACCTGAAAATCCAAGGGATACACCGATCTTACTAGGGAGACCTTTTCTGGCCACTGCAAGGGCCAACATAAGTTGTGAGGAGGGCCAAATAGAACTGAAATTTGGGAACCAGACTCTCAAAATTGATATCTTTAAGGCCCAACAAGGAATTAATTTTTGTGTCATTGAACAAATCTGTGATATTAGGATCGTGGTTGATGAACCACAACTTAAGGACAACATGATCATTCCTCATCAACCACAAGAGGATCTTGAACCGCAATTAGAGGAGGCAGACATTGAGATAGACAAACCCATAACTCCTACCCGTGTACCTCACACGCACTTTGAATCTCCCGCTGCTGCTGATAACCCCATTCTTGAACTCAAACCCCTTCCCGACCATTTAAAATGTCTTTTTGGGTTCTAATCAGACCTTTCCTGTGATTATAAACTCCAAACTCACACTTGATCAGGAAGCCCGTCTGATTACTGTGCTTCAGCAACATCGCAGAGCCATTGGTTGGACTCTCGATGATTTGATTGGAATAAGTCCCTCTTATTGCACACATCGTATTTATTCTGAAGAGGGTGCACGACCTTCCAGTGAAATGCAGTGACGCTTGAATCCCAATCTGCAGGAGGTCGAGAGAAAGGAGATCATTAAGTGGTTAGATGCAGGGATCATCTACTCGATCTCCGACAGTCGTTGGATGAGCCCAATCCAGGTTGTGCCTAGGAAGGCAGGGCTCACCACTATCACGACTGAAATTGGAGAAGTCATACCCACCCGTATAGCCAACGCGTGGAGAGTCTGCATAGATTACCGATGACTCAATTCCTCCATGAAGAAGGATCATTTCCCACTACCATTCATTGATCAGATTCGCGAGAAATTAGCAGGAAATAGATTCTTCTGCTTTCTTGACGGGTACTCCAGTTATAACCAAGTGGCTATTCATCCAGAGAACCAAGAAAAGACCACATTCACCTGCCCCTTCGGGACGTACGCATTTCGAAGGATGCCGTTCGGTTTTTGCAATGCACCCGCGACTTTTCAACGATGCATGCTTGCTATATTCTCTGATATGGTAGGTGATTATCTGGAAGTCTTCATGGATGACTTCTCAGTTTTTGGGGCATCATTTGACGATTGCCTTCAGCACTTGGTTCAGATACTCAGGCGTTGCATTGATGTAAATCTAGTTTTTTCCTGGGTAAAGAGCCACTTTATGGTGCCTGAGGGGATTGTCCTGGGACACTTAATTTTTGAGAAAGGCATCCAAGTGGCTCGAGCCAAGGTTGATCTGATTTCTAGACTTCCTATGCCTAGCTCGATCAAGGACATCCGTTCTTTTCTGGGGCACGTCGATTTTTACCGTCGTTTCATCCCTGATTTCTCGAAAACGCGTGCCCCCTGACTACTCTTCTCTCCAAGGATGTACCATTTGAAATTTCCAAGGAATTACTCAAGCTTTTGAGATCTTTCATGACCGAGTCACCCAAGCCCCGATCCTACAGCCCCCTGATTGGTCTCAACCCTTTGAGATGATGTGCGATGCATCTGACTTCGCTGTAGGAGCGGTCCTGGGGTAGAAGATTGATAGGAAACCCGTGGTCATCTACTACGCTAGCAAGACAGTTGACGAGACTCAGCGTAACTACACGGTTACTGAGAAAGAGCTGCTAGCTGTAGTATTTGCCCTCGAAAAATTTCGATCTTATCTCCTGGGTCCCACGTCATAATCTACTCGGATCACACAGCTGTGAGGCATCTCCTTGCTAAGGACACGAAGCCTCGATTAATCCGATGGATCTTGCTGTTGCAAGAATTCAACCTCGAGATTCACGACAAGGCAGGAAGACAGAATGTGGTAGCTGACCACTTGTCTCGCCTTCCTTCTGAATCATCGACCCTTCTAGACCCATCACGGAGCATTTTCCTGATGAGCACCTATTGACTATTGGTACTAGGCTTCCGTGGTTTGCTGATATAGTAAACTACCTAGCATCTCGTTAGATCCTGTCTGATTGGCCAAAGGCCAAAAAAGACAAGTTGTGCTCTGATGCCAAGTACTACATTTGGGAAGACCCGTACCTTTTCCGCATAAGTGCTAACCAAATCATCCGGAGATGTGTCCCGGAGGGCGAAGTCAATGACATTCTCTCCTTCTGCCATAACCAGGCATGCGGTGGCCATTTCTCTGGGCACAAAACCACATCAAGAATCCTTCAGTGTGGCTTTTACTGGCCCACTATCTTCAAGGACGCATACAGTCACTGTAAGGCATGCAGTCGTTCCCAAACATTGGGCAACATGAGCCATCGCGACATGATGCCTTTGCAGCCGATTCTATTATGCAAGATTTTTGATGTTTGGGGGATTGATTTTATGGGATCCTTTCCTGTTTCGAACGGCTTCGAGTATATTTTGCTTGCTGTGGACTACGTGTCCAAATGGATCGAAGCCATTTCGACCCGAACCTGTGATCACGAGATCGTCATCAAGTTCATTCATCAGAATATCTTCTCACGGTTTGGGATTCCTCGTGCAATCATCTCTGACGAAGGGACCCATTTCACCAATGCTCAGTTCATGTCACTGATGACCAAATACGAGGTGTCTCACCGAATCTCTACTCCTTACCACCCCCAGACTAATGGTCTAGCTGAGCTATCAAATTGGGAGATCAAGAAAATCCTGCAGGTTACTGTTCGACCTGACAAGAAGGATTGGTCGTCCCGACTTTCGGAAGCTTTGTGGGCTTATAAGACCGCCCACAAGACCCAATTAGGCATGTCTCCTTTTAGACTGGTGTACGGGAAGGTGTGTTACCTTCCCGTCGAACTGGAGCACAAAGCCTATTGGGCAGTACGGAGCTGCAACTTAGATCTTTCTAAGGCTGGAACCCACAGAAAGCTTCAGATAAGCGAGATCGATGAATTACGCCTTGATGCGTATGAGAACTCGCAAATCTACAAAGAGCGGGTTAAAGCCTTCCATGACAAGTACTTATCTATAAAGATCTTCCACCCTGGTCAGAAGGTCCTACTCTTCGATGCATGACTCAAACTCTTCCCTGGGAAACTGCGAACTAAGTGGGTTGGACCATATCTTGTCCGACAAGTTCTTGGAAATGGAGCCATCGAAATCAGTCCTCTCAGCCACGATTCTGAACCTTTCATCATGAACGGTCAGAGACTCAAACCGTTCATTGATGTAACCTCTACAGATTTGGCTGAGTCATGATTTATCATCCATTCTCCCTTAGTCAGTGCTTAACGGGAGGTAACCCGTCATTTTTTCTAAAAAACTCGAAACCTTTTCTGACACCTCTTTGCATTTTAGGTTCATCCTTTAGGACAGCCGACTCCACCACAGGTGCTCGCATCTGAGATTAGAAATCGTTTGCAACAGTCAACCTGACCCATCCACTCACCAAAATACCTGTCCTAATGCATGAACAAAGCTAAATAAAAACCCTCCTAATTTACAATGACATTGTAAATCTTAGGCATGGGGGGTATGAAAGTACAAAATGAATAAAAACTCATAAGAAAACGTTTCGACATAAAAATTAAAAAAATAAAAATAAAAATAAAAATATTTTGGAAAGGAGGGAAGAATTCTTGTGGATTTTACAAAAGGAGGAGAAAAAGAGTTAAACGATAAAAAGGAGCACAAAATAAAAGAAAAGAGATAGTTATTAGTAAGAAATTAAGGAATTAACCTAAGTTCTTGACCACATTAAGGAAAAGAAAAAGGAAAGTGCACAACAAGATTAGTAAGAATGCAAACCTTAGGCATTATTGGATAGACTCTTAGTACCTATTAAGATCTAGATATTTCTCAAGAGGTTGAGAAAATTGAAAGCTAAAGTATTAGGTCCAAGGCTTAGGGAGTATTCGGCCTCGTTAATTGACTTTTGGTTTACGGGACTTAGTAACCTAAGCACCCAAATTCACACACACAGTCTGGTTTAGTAAGCATAAGTATCAAAATCACGCAGAAGTGTTTCAAATATTTTGAAAATGTCACCTAGATTAGAAGCATTCGATCAACGCAAGTTGATTTGGACGAGTTTCCGGTGCGGAGAGGTGGAAAATTCCCCCTGAAGATGCGTAATAACATATCATCTCCTCGGTGCTTGTCTCTTAGGATATTTACATATCCTACTGGGGGCATGTAAGCACTCTGCTGATTCAGATTCCATGGATGGCATTATCACGAAGTATCAATTACCGGGGTCTGAATTCAGCCACGGAACACAATGGACGGGATTATCTCGAAATCTCGAAAGTTTGGGTTCTGAAGGTTACCATGGGCGGTGCTATCCCAAAGCATCGACTGCTAGGGACCCTTGAGGATTGATGATGGGGATAAGGAATCCGATACAGATCGTGTTGAGAAGCCAATCCTAAGCTAGAATTAAAAAGAAAAAGAGAGAAGAAAACTCTCCCAACAAATAAATCTTCTGTCTCTCTTACAAAACACACTTCGAACTGAACCAAGGCTAAAATTATCTAAAGCACGGGTGTTTTAACCACGAAGTCCAATAAACCTTAGGTTAGTTCCTGTAGCCCTTAAAAACCTTTGTTAAAGACTGAGGCTAAAGTCAGATAGATCTGGATCTTGGTTGGTACTAGAGTACCTTTTAGGCCTATGATTGGCATTCTGACCTAATCAAGGATACAAGAGAAAAAGCACTTATCTAAACTTGATAAAAAATTCATGGTCTAGAATAAGGGTTAAAACCTTAAAATTTTCTTAAGGGACTAGCAAAAGCTAAGCATGGGGGTATGATGAGAGCCTCATTATGAACCCTAACTAGTATATTTTGATCTAAGTAAGTGTACAAAAGCTCCTACAAAACCTAAGGGAAAGCTTAAATCAGAGAATTCTAAATTTAAGAATAAAATAATTCACAAGGGGTAAAACTGCAATTTTACCAATGCAGTACACAAATGGGGTGTCTAAGGGTCTAAACACAGGTCAAATGGGCTTAATAAGAAAGAAAGTGGGATGACATAATCCGAAAAGGGTTATAGCAACTTCTAAGAATTAAATGACATTCTGTAACCTTGAAACAAACACGCTTTAATTCACGAGGTTCTAGGCAGGATAAAAATCAACAAAACATCCTAAAATTCATGGAAAAATATTCCCTAGGATTTAGAACCTTCAATTTGGCCTTTGGAACCTATCTTGACCTAGATTGAGAACCATGCCCAATTTTTGACCTAATTTGAGTTTTTATGCAAATTAATTAGCCAAATGTGGTCAAACCTAAAATTAAACTTCACCATTAGATTCCTTAGGTCCAAATTAGGTTTATACCAAAATTTGGACCTAAGGGAAGGTCATCTTGACCTACTTTACAAATTGGTCCTCTTGAATTACTTTTCGACCCTTATCTTTTTGAACCCTTGCATTTTACCCCCCGACTTCCCTTTCATTCTTTACAGAACGGTCCCTCTGCCACCCCGCGCAGCTGCCCATACCTCCGGCGACCTTGCGTGGAGGATGGCGCCGCGCAGGGTATGGGAGTCGCTCTCAGAAATGAAAGGGGGGTTCCCTGTGTCGTCCTCTTTCGCAGGGACCCCCTCCCATGTCCTGCCATTGCCCACTCCTCTCGTGCGAATGCACGAGAGGAATGGGTCTCCACTTTCGGCCAACTTCGACAAGCTCTCCATGATCTCTCCTCGAGATTCTCTTCTTGCCGGCTGCTATTTAAGGGACGGCAGGGCTCTCCAGTCGTCTCAAGCCTGTTTTGGCTGAGGAAAACCCCCAAACTTCGTCTCCTCCTTCGGTCAAGCGCCCACAGGCTTCGGTGACCCTTCCTCCTCCCCTTCATCACTCTGCTGCCATACCTGCAGTAGAGTTCACTCCGCCTCGTCCTCCCTTGCCAGGCCGCACCAGTTGGCCCCTTCTTGACCTCCTCCTCGTCGCCGTTACCCCCCTCTGGGCATCTTCATCTCCGACGTTGGCAGGCACGCACCGAGCACCTCCTCCCCTTTCGTCAGTTAAGTAGGTAAACACTCTTCCCCTTACTCTCTCCTTTATTTCCCCCTTATTAATTTGCTGTTTCCACCCACCGACCACCACTGTCCATCACCACCTTCTCCATCTCCGGCCAGAGTCTAGATCTCTAGACTATTAAACAGGTCAACTCAGAGAGAGGCTAAATAACTATGCTCTCTTGATATTCCTTTACGCTCACTCTTTTCCTTCTTTTCTTTTTAAGATCACAAATCTCACCAGATTTAGTAAATGTACTCACTTTTTGGTGGCTTCACATGGCATTCACACTTCAACTAAAGTCCTAATAACTCTACAATTAAGTTAGGGTCCTTAGCCAGTATTTGGGCGATCAGAAATACTGAAAAGTAGGTATGGGTTATATTTGGTAGATCGTGATGGGTGTTTTTGTTGCCTCAGAAACGTCACAAAGATAAAATTATAAACTTGGACTATTTTCTTTTTCTTTGCTCTCTCTTTTCTTTTCTTTTTTTTATTTTATTTTTTTTCTAAATATAATTGTTTCTTTTTTCTTCTTTTTCTTTCTTTATAAATCAACATAACACGACGCAGACTTTATTTATGAGGCATTATTAGAGATGATGATGGTCAAGAGGATATTGTGTGACTTATTTGGTAAAAGTGCCTTCTCTCGATACCGGGAAGGAATGGATAGGACAAGTGTATTTCTGACTTTTAACACTATTACCCTCCTTCAGCTGAGGACTCTATGAAAGACGGTCGTAGCCATCTACCATAGTCATAGCTTTATTAAGACTTAATCTCTGTGTATCTGCCTTATTTGGTGGCTCTCAGAAATTCACACAATGTACGCACACAGGAACAGAGAGCGAAAATTATGCCTAACCCTTAGGTATCATTATCTAATTGTCCAAAACCTAAGAGTCCTTGCACTAGACTTAGCGCACCAGTAATCTCTCTACTTTCTTCTTAAAAATATGAGGTGGATCTACTAGAAGATAGTATGCCTGACTCCCTATTAACTGTCCAAGGGTTCAGTAGACTAAAAATGCTAATTGATTTTCTTCAAAGATCCATTACCCAGTCTACGTGCAAGTGAAATAAATGTACTAGATTCTAAACTTAAGAAACAATTTAAGAAGAAAAATCTTTAATGACACCTCCATGACAAAGGTGTTTTGCTAGGGCCAACAAATTCAGCTCAAGAAATTTTTTTTTTTTTATATATATGCTAACCTAAATGCATGAATATTTCCTAAAATGCAAAATGCACCCCCCCATGCCTAAATCGTACAATGTCCTCATTGTAAAATTAAAACAAGGGGAGAAAGGAAGGAAATCACCTGATGATGATGTTATTCAGAATGCTAGGTTGCCTCCCAACAAGTGCTGCATTTTCTATCAGTAGCCAGACTTAGAGGGAACCTGTAAGTCTAGTTCCATATAGAAAAAGTTAAGCCCTAAAAATATGCATAACAGTGTGGGCCTAGAAAACAGTTAGCCACAGATGTTGGCGAGCTAATGATGCAACGTTATCTCAAATGCTCGCCAGAAGACATGAAAGCAAATAACCTTGTAGGCTACCTAGGGAGGTTTATAAATAACAAAAGGAATATGAAAAGGGACCTCCCGAAATGGAATAAGTGGAGGATAACAAGGATTGTCCAAAGCAGGAAGGGTTTTAAAAGATATAAACATAATTATTTCAAACACTTGAATGGCGAAACTAAACGTACAAGCATCAATCCAAACTCACCATTCTACCCAAGGATGTACTGGCTTGATATTCTCCCCAGAAAGAATGTAAGTGAACAGAGACCTAAGCCAAGGATCGCTTAGGTAGTGGAAGGGTTGTTTGTGGTGTTGGGCGGTAACGGTTAAGTCCAAGGAGGGCTTAGTCGGTGTCAAGTCCAATTCCAACAATGATTCAGATTGTGTATTCTCCTTAACAATTATTGCAAAAAAATTCAAGTCACCCTGCCTATCATTAATGATCGGAGTTATATTTTCACCTTCCAGTATATGTGAATCAATGGTGGACTCCAAATTAAATTTCTTTGATGGCAGGGTTGAAGCAACTGAATCATTATCATTACTCATATGCCCGAATTCTTTTGGCTCACTCAAATTTTTGTCGAGGTGTATATGTGATTCATTAGTAAAGAAAGGAGTTGCTTCAGTGTCATCAATTATTTCTGACGGAGGATCCATCTTAATGTTTTGGAGTAGGCTTATATCACTCAATTCTTTGTTCTTCTTGGGGCATAAATCCTCAATTAACGTGTTTTGTCCCCGAGAGTCTCCCCTGGGCTTCTCACTATTATGTTTATTCTCCTTTAATATCAACTCCTAGTTTGGTGGTGGATGACTCTCCAAAGAAGGGAGGAATCCGGATTTCACCAAATTATTTATATCCTCCGGGGGTAAGTCCTCGAATAACAAATAATCCCCCTGTGATTCACTCCAGATTTTCAATCTGGGTTCCTCCATCGGGTCATCCTCATCCTCTAAAATAGACTCTTTATATCCCTGAGACCAAAATTGATCTAATTCATCATCCATTCCCTTAGGGTCACCTTCATTGGGTGCATTTAAATCCTCAGAATGCTGAATGGTAGGTGTTGATTCCCTAAGTGGAGGGTCAGGATTAGGCTTATTGAGGGTAGAATGGGGTTCCACCATATAATTAATAGGGGAAGTGATATGAATAATACGACCTTGACTCAGGTTATCAGGGGTAACGGAAATACTGTCATTGGGGTCAAGGTCCTCAAGAGGTACTATCTTCCCTTTCTTTTGACTCCAATATAGCTCGGGTGGATGATTACTAGGATCATTCTCCTCTAATGGTCGTGTCTCATTGGGAGAGTCTAAGTGATAGCTACATAAAATGGGATCCCTATTGTCATTGGTTTCCTCAGAATTATTTTCATGATCACGGTCATATGGGTAGGGATCAGAATTACTAGGAAGAGCGTAGCTAAGTTGTCTAATTTCTTTGTTCAATTGTTGACTATTCCTCAACATCTCTCCCATAGATTCCATTATTTCCTTTTATTGTTTTTGCATTTCTATCATAAAAGAGGAGAGGCTACTACTATCAGATTGGGGAGGATAGTCAATTTCAGGCTCTGGTTGCCTAGGGGTATCAGTCTAACCTCGATACGGAAAATCATGAAGGATGGGAGGGTTGGGTGTTTGCATAGTAGTAGGGATTCCAGGGTTGGAAAACCCTGCTCCTACGCTCTGCTCAAAAGTGGGAACTATCGGGCCAGTACTCCCAGGATAGGAATATGAATGATCCCATGAATTGTCAATGTACCCATCAAAGGATGGATACGCTCGGGGCATGGGATCTTGGTTAAAATGATAGAAGTAAGGATAGTCCATTTCTTTCAATTAAACATGTTAAACTCTCTTAGGATTTAAAAGAAATCAGAAACTTCCTAGAGAGTTCTACCACTATCCAAAACAAACGCAAATACAGTGGGATCTATTTTTAGTATATTCTAGATCTTAGGTGTTTAGTTGGTGCCTAAACAAGTTTTGCAAGATTCACACTTCCTAGGCCTACCTTTGTTTGTGCCTACAACCTACTTGTAAGGGATGGAAGTCTCGAATCGAGCCCACGCATGAGGAACCGAAGTAACTTGGTGGATAGGCTTGTTAATTTTCGACTAACTTCCCTTGTGGTGCAAAGAGGAGAGGTAGAAATTTATCTAGTGACCTTATGTGTGAAGTGCACAGTGTCTCACATGTGCAATCATACGTTCACGTTTTGAGTTTTGAAATCTCGTAAACAAGATCCTTTTACACATAATTTTAAGGTTCAACCTCTTAGCAGTCCCAATTTTTAAAGTGAGCACTGAATTAATTCGATTCAAGCACTTTAGTGGTCATAGATTTAGGTTCAATGTAGATGCATGACAGGCAATTGATGCTCAAGAAAAAGACGTACCTTATTCCAACTTTCTTCAATGCAGGGATATTTGCAATGCAATTAAGATAAACTAGATGCTGCTCATTCAGTCCTAGATGATCGCCCTATTGATATGTAGCTTTTAGTAGGCAGTTCGATATATTTTTTTAATTTTTAATAATATTATGCAAATAAACCTAATCTAACTAACCTATATGCATTTCAAACAATTCGAATAATCCTATAATCTAAATAAAATGGGAACACGCTCCCAAAAATATGCTCTCGCATACAAGAGTGATAAGAAATAAAGAAACACTGGGAACACATTCTCAAAAATACCCAACAAGGGTCCACAAGACGAAAATTAAATGTCTAAGGTCTATCTCAACTAAATTTAAACTAAGATCTATTGACTAAATCAGAAAAAGGCTCCTCCGTACGCCTACGTGCATGGGATCAAGGCCCACAAGTGCTCGTCGCTGGCCTCCAGGTGGCGTCAAGCTCCACCAAAAATATCTCCTCCGTCGTGCGTGCCCACCACGTTCGTTTGTTGTTTTTGCACAGAAAAGGATCCACAGTCAGTAATTCAGATTAGCTTTCAAAATAGCATAAAATAATATAAAATTCCTGAAAAAATTAATAGGCATGTTTCCTCCCAGGCAACGGTGCCATTTGAAAGAGCAATCTTCATTTTCGTTGAAAATTTTAACATAAAATGTTGCGTCGTTGTAATATGTTGCATGGTAGAAAATCACTTTTCAAATATATTTAATAATTCAAAACTAACCACGAAGAGTTAGGTCGTCTCCATAGGGAGGAATTAGCCTAATAAAATCACAACTATGTAGAAATCGAGTTCGCAGAAGTATTCATCAAATCAAACAATGCATATGTTGCTCTGAATGTAAACCCCAAATTTAAGGAGAATTCAAGGGCTATTGATGTAAATATCACATAAGAAAATAGTTCATGTATAGGGGTATATCGTGTACTTTTTACTTGCATGCAGACTAAAGTGTAAATCAGAATTCAAATGTGATGTATATTGAGATGGATTGTAAGGGTTGAACAAATATGTGGAAGAATAAGCATAGGGCTGCAATTTCACCTCAATTTAATTAATCAAAGAAATCAGAAAGATGGATCTTTAACAATGGTAATGTTCGTAAATTTTAATTTGAAGGGAAACATAGTGTTTTCCTTCTCTCTTCTACGCGCGCATGGAGGAGGGATCTTCTGCCGGCCTGTAAGCGATGGAGGCATGTCGAAGGACGACTGTTGAGATGGTTGTGATGGGGCAGTCGATGGTCGCCGGAGGCAGCCGACCGGAGCACTGTCGGTTGGTGGCGACAACAGGGTAGCTTGTTGCTGCAGCTTCGTGCGTGGCCCGTGAGTGGTTGCTCGTGGCCTACACGATCGGCGAGGGTGGTTAGACACTATTGGTGATGTCGACGAGGAAGATGGCAGTCGGGACGGTTGCTGTGGTGTGGCATCGTGGGGCTGCGGTGTTGGGTTCTTTGGGTTCTCGGTGATGGTGAAAAAGAGGAGGGAGTTTGAAGAAGAAGAAGAGGAAGAAGAAGAGGGAGCGGTGGTGGGTGGCTTGGGAGAGGTCTATTGTGAGGGGGAAGGGAGGACGGTGGTGGTGTTGGGTTGTGTTAGGGATGGTGGTGAAGTGTGTTTGCTCTGTGGGTGGAGATGGCCGATGGGGGGGAAGGGGGTGGTTTGGTGATGTGGAAGGTGTTGAGGTCGCACGCTGTCACCATACAACCGGTGAGGAGTAGTGGTGCAGTACGCCTAAGCCATGGTGTATGCCGAGTCCACAGTGCACACAGGATCCATGGTGCTCCAAGGGAGGAGGTCCTCGCCGAGGGGAGAAGATATCTCGTATGGGTTTTTCTGTGGTTGGAGAAAGGAACGGCGTGGAGTGGGCGGTGCGTTAGGATAATGGATGGGAGTTGTTGCGAGGGGGAAGGCAGTGCGTGAGGAGGGGGCATGCTGCTGGTCGCACACGTGCGCGAGAGGAGGTTTGGTTTATTCAAAATATAAAATAATTATTTATATACAATAAGTTATAAAATGCATTAGATATATGCAAACCTAAGTTATGATGCATGTAATTATTTTATAATCTAATGTAGTTATTAACGAATATAAAATACAAGAATAAAGTTAACTTAGGCATAACAATAGTCCATTAAAATAGACTCATCACCCCCCTCTCTCTCAGATGTTCCTTCCTTCTTTCCAATCTCAGAATCGAACTAGACTCGCATATCAGGTATCCGAATCCACCACCCTGACCCGCTAGGCGTGAGCACGGGTGAGGGTGTGGACGAGTGTGTGACGTGTGGTGTATGTAGGGGCATGGGGTTGGGACATGACCCCAATGTTAGAAGGCGATAAGGCCAAGTGACTTTTAGCATATATGTGTAGTGGGGAGGCCTTTTCACGATGTGGGACTATCCCACGCATCCTCGCACAGCAGCAACAGAAGGTGATGCCTCCAATTGAAGGTGAAGGAGAGTCTGGCAATTGCAATTGGATGCCTGGGAAGGAACCTAGAGCTCAGCAGCAACACTTGGGAGTGGAAGCCAAGAAGAATATGGCTGAAGATTTGCAGCTGAGGTCGAAGAACACAGTCGCAGCGGCGGTGCTCCGATGGGTTAACTGAAACCACAAATATGGCCTTGCAGCCAAGTCAAAGGAGCTCAGAAGGATTGTCGGTGGGCGGCGAGTGTGCTAGTGGTGGTTTTGTGGAGTGAGGGTGCGTGTCGTGTCCAGTCGAGGTCGAGAAGGTGGTGCGGTGAGGGTGGTGTTTGGTGGATGTGTTGTGTGGCCAATCCCCTCAATTTCTTGAGTTTTGGTGGGCGTGGAATGGTGAAGGTGTAGGGACCGGTGGCAGGCGATTTGGTACAGTGGAGCTAGCGAAGGGCGTTGTCGGAGTGTCGCCAGAGCGGAGGAAGACATAGTGGGTGTGGTGATGGTTTGGGAGGATCAGGAGGGTGAGAGGAAGAGAAAGAGAGAGTTAGAGAGGGAGAGAGTGAGTGGATGCGACCAGCTATGATAGGCTGGTGCTGGAGAAGGAAGAGTCGACGGTGATACAGCGGCAAGGAGGAGAGGGAGATGACGGCCATGCTTTGGCTGCCGACGGTCGCGAGGATGAGGGGAAGATGTCAAGCCAGGCAATTTGACCGTTGGCTAGCTCGATGAAGTGGATGGAGTGGCTCGCCAAAGACGAAGGTGCGGATGGCCGGAGTTGAGGAAGATAGGGTTTTTCCGGGTCAAAACTTCACAAAGGAACTTGGTTTCTCAAGAGGGTTCTATTTAAAGGCCTCAGAATATGTTATAAGCATGGTAGGAGGCCTGGAGAGCTCCAGAACTCAGGGAAAAGGATCCCTAAGATTGCGAGCATTCGCATGAGGATTTGGGTGCAAATCATAGTCCAAAACCTGGTCCAATCGATAAAGAACCTCTCAAGGATTCTCTCTTCCAATTTTGGAAGGATTTGATTGAGAATCGAGCGAGAAAACCTCGCTTGAATCTCGGCGGAGGAGCTCTGTTCACACCAATGGCGGTAGGGACCTTTTCAAAAAAATGATGACAAAGTTAGGGATCTGATTGCAAATATTTCAAAAGTTAGGGTCTTAATTGAGAGGAATAGAGTTTGAATGGACTGAAATGCAAATTAGGTCAAGATGGACCCTGATTGGGTCTACATTTTGGTACAAACCTAATTTGGACATAAGGAATTTGATGGTGAAGTTGGATTTCAATTTTAACCAAGTTGGATTGGGAAATTTATGCAAAAACCCAAGTTAGGGTAGAAATCTGTCAGTAACTCTGTTGAAGGTCAAAATAGGTTCAAATGGTCAAATTAAGGATAGTAAACTGCAAGAAATATTTTTATATGAATTTTATCCTGACTAGAACCTCTGTATTTTAAGCAAGTCTGAAATTAGGGTTTTGGGTGCTGTATTGGTTCTCGAAATGCATGAAACCCCATTTCTGTCTACATTAACCCACTTATTAGTCTTTAATGCTCATTTTACCATCAGTTAACCCCTGACAAACCCTGTTATTGTTCTATGCTCATGATATGCTGTTAAAATTATAGAATTAACCCTAGCTTCCTGTTCTCTTCTCAAAATAGAATGAAGTGGAATTATGACCCTCAGATGATTATATAGGAGCATTTACCTTTCAAACTTGACTAAAAGTGACCAATTAGGGCCTATGATGGTGTTCTCATCATACCCCCTTACCTAGCTTTTGCTAGACCCTTAGCAAAAAATCGTATGGATCAAACCAGGTTTCTTGGTCGAATGTAACCGTCAGGGTGCCTTACTATGCTGCTTCTCTAGAATTAGATTAGAATACCAACAATAGGCCTAAAGGTACTCAAGTACCAGCCAAGATCTAGACCTGACCAGCTTCTGCCTGAGTCTTCTAGGAAGGTTTCTAAGGCTCCTAAAAACTGCCTAGAGGTTCATTGACCCCAGCGGTTAAAGCACCCATGCATAGACGTAACATGTCCTGGTTCAATTTGCCAATACATTTTTGATAAGAGAGAGATAGAGAAGGATCTTTCATTTGGAGAGTTTTCTCTCTTTTCTTTTTATTTTTCCCTAAATCCATCCTTGAATTGGCCCTAAACACAGTCCGTATCGAATTCCTTGTCCCCACCATCAATCCTCGAAGGGTCCCTAGCTTTTGATGCATCGGGATAGCATCGCCCATGGCAACCCCTAAAACCCTGGCTTTCGACACTTCGAGATAATGTTGCCCATGGCATTCTATAGCTAAATTCAAACCCTCGCAATTGATATTTCGGGATAATCCCATTCATGACACCTGAACCAGTACAAGGTACTTACATGCTGTTACGACCTGGTTCCTGAATCTCTACAGGACACGAGACCGACTCGACTTGACTAATCCCAAGATCCAATCGTCCAACAAGAAATAACAAAAAAGCAGGAAAGTAAACCACATTCACCATGCAAAGTAACTAACAATAAAAGAGTACAAGGAGTAAAGGAAGCAAAAGCTGTAAACAGTACATATCACCGCCAGAACAGGAAAGTATAACAAAAGTGCAGAATAGTAACAGTAACAAAGTTTGAACTTACTAACAAAAAAGGAAGTACAACAACATTAAGAACTACTGCTAGGCTCGACTGGCCCAGCACCCTCTGCAATCGATAACTTGGCCTGCTCAACTCCTGAACCTGAAAAGGGCTTAAGAGTAAACGGAGTCAGGGAACACTAAGTAGAGTGCTAACCAACTACCTAAAGCAGTAAAGGCTAACAGGTAAATTTATCTTTTCCAATTATTTTATTTACAAGTCATTTTTTTTCACTGATTGGTTTACTTTCAGATCTCTTTCTTGATCTCGTATGTTACTCGTGGGAACGATCTTGATTGTAGTCTTTTTCCAAGAGTAGAAGGCACACGTGGTGCTCTCCTGGTCGGGAGAGTCCCCTGTGGTGATCCTACACCCAGTCAACCACCCCAAGGTCACGGACAGAATAGCGGTGACTATGGCACGTGCGATAAGTGCACGGGTAGCTACCTCGCACTGGCACGTGGTAAGTCATTTCCACTAGCGGGTACGCCCAAAGTACAGTACGGAACAGTATAGGGCCTAGTCCTCTCAGTAACAGGGACCTAGTTCCTCAGAATCAAACAGCGGTCTTGCCCCTCCACAGTCCGCGCATCCTCGTCTGACTACCCCGGTTTGCCCAGTGGGCCTAATAAGTCGATGTAGGGTGGCTAGCTGAACCCCAGGCTTCGTGGGGAGGCTAGCTCTCTCCCTATACTAGTAGCTCTCCCCGGTACGGTGCATGCGAGGGCGAAGAGAAGTCGGTGTAGAATGGTCAATCCTAACCCCGGGTCCCAACCCAAGGCGGCTAGCTCTACTCTACACTAAACAGGGGACAGTCGCTCTCTTTGGTACCATGTACTCAAGGGCCAGCACACTTCCCACTCATGCTTCTAGATCCTTTCCATTTATCCACAGGATCTCTACTCCTAACTCCCGGTAGGGTTCATGCTCATATTCACCATATTATTCCATACTAGGTTTCACCATTCACGGTTCCAATATTGTATTATACACATGTAGCTCGTTTTTCCACAATTTAACATATACAACAAGTAAGGTCACAGGTAACTATTTAACTAGCACAGATATTTCATATTCCACAGGCAGCTCGTATTTATTAACAGACAACTGTTTACAATTCTATTTATTCATTTATGACTGCAATCTCAAACACGCATACATACAGTGCAAGTATTTCTTGTTCTAGGATTCATGCCACATCCTAGGTTTCTAGTTATCTAATTTCACATATGCATTCATGTTTTATAATTAAAACAGGGGGAAACTACTCTACCAGACAATCCGAGAGTACCGGGAGCTCGAACGGTAGACTCACGTGCCTCAGTAAGCCCCGAACACGCAACAGATCAAAGTATATACCAACGAACATAACACAACAGAATGTTCAGAACATCATATAAGTCTTTCTGACATATAGAGGAACTCACAAGGAAACCACATATATCTTGCCTGCGTAAAACAGACCTCAAACTGACCCTAAATGGGTCAAAAACATAACTGCAGGCCTAAATCAGACGTTTGGCACAAGGTCTAGACGTCTTAAAAGTTACCAGGGTCTCACCTTAAGTTCCTGCGTCAACTTCAGACATCCAGAACCCCTACTTAACCATCTGGACTCAGCTCCAGTCGTCTGGGAGTGCTTCTGGTCATCTGGTAAGCTGTCCAGACATTCGAAACGCGTGGGAGGGCGTGCCCCGCACCTTCCCAAAGCTGTCCTTGCACGCGACAGACCAAATCTTCCACTTTTAGCCACACAGATCGTCTATGCGGTGCAACTTGTATGGTCGTAACCACAAGAGGAACGTACCTTCGTGAAGCCTTGCTTTCAGACGTCCGGTGTCGTCACTAGACGTCCAACCCGTCGTCTGGACGGCACACTAGACGTCTGTTTTTGGGAGAAACCCAGAACTAGAGCGAGCTCCTGCTCCTCTCGCCGCGTGCAGTTGCGGCTCCTCCTCGTCTACAGCTCCAGCTGCAGCATGGTGTCGGGGACGGCTTGCCCGACACACTCCTCTCACACGCGCTGCTCTGGTCGTGTATCCTCCAGTGAGCTCCCACGAACTCGCGAGCTCAAGCTCCTCTCTTCATGCTGCCTCTCCTCGCTCCCGTGCCCTCTCTCTCGCTCGTCCCTCTCGCTGCAATGGAGAGGAAGGAAGGTGGTGGTGGTGGAGAAGAGAGGAAGGTGAGAGAGGGGTCTTATATAGGGAGCGATTAGGGTTCGATGGAGGAGAAAAGAAGAGAGAGAGAAGAAAGGAAGGCTGTCTGTGCACAGCCAACACGCAGACCCGACCCTGCGTACAAAATTTTCAATTTCTAGACATTTGGGAAGGGGTCCAGACGTCTGACCAGACTTCTGACCGACGGTCCAGACGTCTTAAAAGGCTCAGAACAGAACGAGTTTTTACATCATAACAAACTTAAAGGAAGTTTTATCCCCGAAACATGAGCTAACTAGGGTGCCGAAAGGAAATATACGCGCATAACAAACTTAAAGAGGGTCGAAGTCGGTCCGAAAAGACGTACCCTAAAAAAGCTCCAGGTACCGCTCTCTTATCGCCGCCTCAATTTCCCAAGTAGCCTCCTCGTACCGCTGGCTACTCCACAAGACTTTCACCAGGGGTACCTGCTTCCGTCTCAAATTCCGGACGGCTCTGTCTAGTATCTGCACTGGTCTCTCGGGGTAGGTTAGGTCATCACCCACCTCGACACTCTTTTGGCTAAGAACATAACTGGGATCGGTGACGTACTTCTTGAGGTTGGGCACGTGGAACACGTCGTGCACATCAGAAAGCTGGGGAGGAAGGGTAAGCTGGTAAGTAATGGGTCCTTGTTAGGACTCGAATAGGTTGTGTTAATATGGTGAAATTATTGTTGAAGTGAGTATAGTGGTTAACCTAAATCGAGTCTAACCATCTTTCACAAGATTTTTTTTCCTGGCCTACTTAATTTTATCTTGGTCACTTTTAGGCCTAGGGTCGATCTCAGGGAGGCAGGGATTAAAGGTGAAGAATTTTTTATGCCTTTCCTAAAACATATCTCTTTTGTGCGTTTATTATGTTTTTGGTTTTTTCCATTTGTGATTTTTTTGCTGATAATTTTGTCCTTGAGGTACACCTTCAAAATCAGGTCTTTGGCTTCGAGTCAAATTGTTCTTGGCTTTAAGCCAACTTAGGGTTTCCAAAAAAAATTAGTCTTGCTATTCGCAAGACCGAGTACCTGCAAGACAAGGATTATCTTTTCTCTTTTACTCTTTTTTTTATCTTTTTAATAGTAGGAAACAAAAAAGAAATAAAAACAAGATAGGTTGCTTGTAGAGAAGTATATATATATGTATATATATATATGTATATATATATATGTATATATATATCTGTGTATATATATATATATATGTGTATATATATATATGTGTGTGTATGTATATATGTGTGTGTATATATATATATAGGGGTGGGGGTGGAAGTGGAAATGGCGTGTAGCACAGTGTCGAGTTGGTCCACGTCTAGGAAGACGCAACCAACAAGATGAAGTGCCACGTAGAGTGTAGGATGGATGTGTGGGAGTGTGTGCGGAGGTGCTTTCTTTACACGGGTATCGGGGAATATCAGGAACTGGTGCAGATATTCCCGCGATATAACGTGTGGTGGAGTGACTAGTGCGTAGGTTTATAGGTAGGTGATGTGTATGTAAATATATATATATATGTATATATGTGTATATATATATATGTGTGTGTGTGTATAGATAGGATTGTAACTATATAGGTGTATATGTAGTTACGTATATATATATATATAGATATGTAAATATATATATAGGTATTATATATATTTATAACTAGATATATATGTATATATATTTAACTATATAGATATATATATATATAGTAATATATGTATGTTTATATATATATATATATATATATATATATATATATATATATATATATAAAAGTATGTATAGGTGTGTACAAGTGAGCGTGGGAGTGTACAAGTGTGTGTGTACGAGTGTGGTATGTCACTGGAGAGGAGTGTGAGAGAGAGTTTAAGGCGTCTGTGGGGTGGGAGTGTCGTCTGGGTGCGAGGGCGCACGGATCCAGGCGTGAGTGCAAAGGGGACGTGTGCGCAGTTGTCGCGTGCAGGCAGGAGTGGGAGTGTGGGAGAGAGTGCAATGCCGCGCACTGCGCTGTGGGTTGGAACGGGAGCGGTCGCAGATGGGCGCGGGCGTATGCGGACGCGAGCACAGACGCTGGAATGCGCGCACGTGACTGGCTGGAGGCGGTTGCTGCCAGGAGAGAGAGCGTGCGGTGACCGGATAAGTGAGAAACAAATCGGTCACCGCACTGTAGCTACAGTTCCGTGTTGAGAGGCGTGAACAGTAGCTACAGTGTCGCGTGATGTGAGCAACCGGTTGTGGCCGGTTCTGCGTGCGCATGCGTGCTGGAAGGCGCCTGCGCACGCTGGGAGAGCTTGCGAACATCGTTGGAGTGCGCACGGTGGCTGCGCGACTGCTGGAGGCCGCTGCTGCTGCTGGAGCTTCAGACCTTAGAGCTCCTGACAATGGCGGCGATGGTGTTCAACGGTGTAAACAGAGGGTGAAACCACCACGCCCACTTGCTCACGAAGGAGCTGGGCAGTGGTGGAACTCACAGTGGTGGTCGTGGGACCACTGTGAGCCTGCTCCTGCCCGCAGTGTCTTCAGTGAGAAGAGAGACTGTGTATGGAGAGGGAGAGGGGAGGACGATGGCCTGGAGGAAGGTGTCTGTGGTGGTGTGTGTTCCAGGCTCTCTGCGCAAGGGAGAGGTCAAGGCTGTTTTAAAGAAGAAGACGCAACCCCCTGCCATGTTGCTGGCAGAGGAAGTCTAGCCATGCTGTTGGCAGAGGAATGGCACGAAGAGGCACAAGCCCCATGCCCTGCAGCCGCGGGAGGAAGAAGATTTCAAAGAAAATAAGGAAATGAAGGTGAAATTGCGAGGCAGCACTTGAAGAAGATGTCAATTAAATGGCCAATTATTTGCATTCTCCTCCCCTCTCAAATAAATGCATGCATGTGTCAATTTTACAAATGCAACTATAGCTACCTAATATGCAATGGCAGCGCTAGGAAATAACACAAGATGGCATACTTATTGGTGTATTTTTGTTGTGCAATCATACCCACATGCCTATCTTTTGCTAGTCCCTAGCAAAACATTTTGTATTATTTTTAGAAATGATCTTAAGCTGAAGATTTTCTTCTGAGGTGACATGGGTGTGTTTATTTGTTGGATATTGTGAGAACCAATTGCAGAGAAGACTACCAGTACTTTAAGTCTTACGTGACATAGACCATCTCTCGACTAACCTGGACTCTTGATATTTAAACCTTAAGTACGATTTTCAGGACTCAGAAGGTTTTTGCCGTACTTGAGAGCTCAAGATATTATGGTTTGTGCATAGTGGAGGATCAAGATTGACCAGATGAACATTAAGACTCAAGCCCAGGGTTTCACGAATCTTTAAGTGCAGGTTGGTCCCAATTTCAGCTCATGTTTTCGGATTGACCCTTAAACAGATGACGGAAAACTCAACTCCCATTTTTTTCTTTTGTGGCTCAAAGAATATATGGTAGAAACATGGTATTTGTAACTTTGCCCTAAAAAACTTTGAGGGAGAAGAATTTACAAACATTTGCGAGATATACTGAATTATTTGCACAGTTTTTTTTTTTTTTAAAACAAGTGTCAGTATATCTCTTACAACTTTATTTGGAGGAGCACACTTTTTTTTTTGGTGGAAGAGTTTCTTTTTTGGTGGAAAGAGTTTCTCCTAGATACAAGTCTAAAGCTTGGGATAAAAAGTCTACCTACGCGCACAGGTAAGGACTCCACCTTCCCTAATGAAGACTAGGGTTGGATCTTATGTTCACCTTGTTTTTCTTGATATGTATAGTGTGAACCAAGATTACTTAGGCTCTCGAGTAGAAGCAAACCAACGGATCCTGTACTGATGTCTCAGGTACAAGAATACGTCCTTAGTTAGGAGAGATTCCAATCTATCTTGTCAATGCTCAAGTGAATTAAGCCGAGTCTAAGCGAATCAAGCTTTTGTGGCTTGGAAAGTCTTCAAAATAGTGGTTGAATATCCATAAACACTTATTGTATTTTTGTTTCAGCCTTCAGATCATTACTAAACACCTTTTTTTTTTTTATGCTATGTACATATTTATAGATGGATGGAAGCTGTATGATACCATATAATACCCAGATCCTATAGATGTCTATCCAGCCCCCCATGACAAACGATGCTATGTCCTCATATGCATGCAGGGTAGGGTAGAGGAAGGTCCAAAGATCGGGAAACGAGAGTCGAGGTGTAAGGTATATAGCAGGGTAGTAGGGTGAGTGGTGAAGTGAAAAGGTGCAAAGTGAAGTGTACGTGACAGTGGAAGAGTGTTGCTGGGGTGCTTCCCAACGAGCGCTGAATTTAATGTCCCCAGCTGGACTCAGGATGAGGCACGAAATTAGTTACCCTCCAGCAGGGCAACTGTTTCTGCAACGAGGGCAGGTTCATGAGTAAGATAAGGTTTTAAACATTGCCCATTGACCGTAAATTTATCCCCAGATTTGGGATCTTCAATTTCAATGGCCCCGTTGGGAAATGGTCTCAAGACCAGGAAGGGACCAGTCTATTTGGACTTCAATTTCCCAAGAAAGAATTTGAGCCGGGCATTGTAAAGCCAAACTTGCTGAGATGGCTCAAATTCCTTCCGCCGAATACGGCTGTTGTGAAAAGCCTTGGTGCGTTGTTTGAAAGTTAAGGCAGAATCGTAGGCTTCATAACGGAGCTCTTCCAGCTCTTGGAGTTGGAGTTTCCTTTCTCAACTACGCAGGTCTGGGTCGAGGTTACATTGGCGAACCGCCTAATAAGCGCGGTGCTCCAGCTCCACGGGCAAATGATAAGGCTTCCCGTAAACGATTCTATAAGGAGACATACTTAGGGGAGCCTTGAAGGCGGTCTGATACGCCCAAAGTGCGTCAATCAGCTTGTCGGACCAATCCTTACGGTCAGGCCGAACTGTTTTCTGGAGAATTTGCTTGATTTGCCGGTTCGACACCTCAGCCTGGCCGTTTGTTTAAGGATGATACGGAGATGCGATACGATGGTAGACTCCATATTTCCTCAGAAGTGCCCGAAAAGAAGCATAGGTAAAATGGCTTTCTCCATCCGAGGTAATGGCTCGAGGGATCCCAAAGCATGCAAAAATGTGGTCTTTGACAAATCGAGTGGATATGACATGATCAGCATGGCTCGTGGGAATAGCCTCGATGCAGTTCGAAACATAATCAACAGCAATGAGGATGTATTCGAAGCCGTTGGAAGGAGGAAAGGGACCCATGAAATCGATTCCCTAAATGTCGAAGATTTCAGCAGCTAGGATGGGTTGCAAGGGTATCATGTCATGACGTGACATTGACCCTAATGACTGGCACCTAGTGCAATATTTGGCATAATTGTGTGCATCCAGGTGAAGGGAGGGCCAAATGAAACCGCACTGTAACACCTTGGCTGTAGTTTTCCTCGCAGAGAAATGGCCTCCGCAGGCCTGATCGTGGTAGAAGGATAGCACATTGGGGAATTTGCTGTCAGGAATACGACGGATGATCTGATCAACACCTATTCGAAAAGGAAGTGGATTATCCCAGAAATAATACTTTGCTTCTGCAATGAGACGCTCGCGTTGGTTTTTAGACCAGCCACATGGAAGGGAACCAGAAGCAAGGTAATTGGTAATGTCGGCATACCAAGGTCCACTTGCCACATTAATTGCTAATAGGTGCTCATCGGGAAAGACCTCGTTAATCGGCAGGGTAAGTCCAATGTGGTCAGGGTCGAGTCTAGAGAGATGATCAGCCACAACATTCTGGGCTCCGGCCTTATCGCGGATCTCAATGTCAAATTCTTGGAGCAGAAGGATCCAACGAATCAGTCTAGGCTTGGCATCCTTCTTGTGCATGAGATGGCGAATGGCTGCGTGGTTAGTGAATACAATAACATGTGAGCTCAAATGGTAAGTGCGAAATTTCTCTAGCCCAAAGACGATCGCCAGTAGTTCTTTCTCAGTGGTTGTATAATTACACCGGGCCTCGTCCAACATCTTACTGGCGTAGTACACCACGAAGGGGTGTCTATCGCGTCTTTGTCCCAGGATGGCTTCGACTGCAAGGTCGGAAGCGTCACACATGAGTTCAAAGTCGAGGGACCAATCAGGTGGCTGGAGAACAACGGCCTTGGTGATAGCATTACGCAGCTGCGTGAATGCTCGTATGCAGTCGGGACCCATATCAAAGGGTACGTCGGTCGATAGGAGATGAGTTAAAGGTCTAGAAATCTTGGAGAAGTCTTTGATGAATCTCCTATAGAAACCGACGTGTCCCAAGAAGGAGCAGATTTGTTTGATAGAGCCAGGTACAGGTAAATCAGTAATTACATCAAGCGTAGCTCTATCAACCTCGATACCCCTGTCGGAGATGATATGCCCGAGAACAATTCCCTCGTGTACCATAAAATGACTTTTTTCCTAGGAAAGCACGAGGTTCACATCAATACATCTCCGAAGGATACGAGTCAGGTTGGCAAGACAATCATCAAAAGAGGGTCCAAAGACCGAAAAGTCATCCGTGAAAACCTCGAGAAAGCCACCCACTATGTCATGGAATATCGCCAGCATACATCTCTGGAAAGTTGGTGGCGCGTTACAAAGTCCAAATGGCATCCTTCTAAATGCAAAGGTGCCAAAGGGGCAGGTAAAGGTGATTTTCTCTTGGTCCCTGGGGTCAATTGCCACCTGGTTATATCCAGAGAATCCATCCAAGAAATAGAAAAATTTATTTCCCGTTAACCGCTCCAGGATTTAGTCAATAAAAGCTAGTGGAAAGTTATCTTTCTTAGTTGCAGCATTCAGTTTCCTATAATCTACACACTCTCCAAGATGTAGGAGTGCGTGTAGGGATGGATGCGCCCCTGTCATTAACATGGATGGTGAGTCCCGCCTTTTTGGGCATGACGTGAATCGAACTCACCAAGGTGCTATTGCTGATCGGGTAGATTATACCCGCATCCAGCCACTTAATAATTTCCTTTTTAACGACCTCCCGCATCTTAGGGTTGAGACGTCACTGCATCTCACGGGAAGGTCGAGCCTCCTCCGTATATATATGGTGAGTGCAGTAGGAGGGGCTAATGCCAGTTAAGTCTGATAAGGACCATCCGATGGCTGCCTTGTTCTCCATAAGGACCTTTGTTAGTTTGCACTCTTGCTCCCTAGTCAATTTTGAACTAATGATTACGGGGAGCGTTTCATTTGGTCCCAAGAAAACATACTTAAGCGTATGAGGCAGCTCTTTCAGCTCGGGAGAGGATGGTGAAAGATCTGGCATTCCTTGGGACAAGAGTGTCCCAAGCGGATCAGAAGAAAACAAGTCAGGAGGAAGAAGTTGGCCCTCAGTTTGGCCAAGCAGAGGGGCATCTTGGATAGATGGATCGAAAAAGGGGTAGCCCCAGTGAGTAGTATGTGGGCTCAAGGTCCCAGTGTGGAGTTGCAATTTCTCCTGATTTGGCGGGAAAGAAAGGGCAATCCGGTCTTGAATAGTGTGGACTGGCGGTGAGTAGCCCGAATATGACTCAGACCACGAGGTATGGGAAGCGGAGAAAATCTCATCAGAAGTCTGGTCAGGAGAAGGTATGGGAAAAGGGAGGGATGGGGGAACGTCACAATATGTGTCGGTCAGGCAATCGTCTGTGTTTAAAGGCAATCCACAGCAGTCAGAATAGGTCCCAATTAGTCCGATACACGTGCTGACAGCCATGTCCTCATCAGACGTGTCATCCTTGATGCAATTGCAATTAAAGTTCTTGGCTGCCTTGAAGATGTTAAGCTTGAGCTTCTTAGATCCAACGGCAATCTCAATATAGCCCGACTCGCAATCGATATGGGCGCGGGATGTGGCCAAGAAAGGTTGACCAAGGATGATCGGACAATTAGAAAGTGAGCTAGGAACTTCCATATCCAAAACAAGAAAGTCAACAGGAAAACAGAGAATGTTGACCCTAACCACCATGTCTTCCACCACACCCTTTGGTATTTTGACAGAACGATCTGCCAACTGTAACTTGATAGGGGTGGGTTTCAGATTTCCTAAGGCAAATTTCTCGAGCATGATGGTTGGTATAAGATTGATGGAAGATCCTAGATCAAGCAGGGCACGGTTAAAATTGCAATCTTGGATGCTACAAGAAATAAGTGGTGTGCTTCGGTGGTAGCTTTGATAGTATAGCACAACTCGCATGAGGCGACAGAACCACCGGATTCTTTGTTTTCTTTGACTGTCGCCTCGGTGTAGTAGGTATATGGTCGATAGCCTTTAATAGGGGTACCTTGATTTCAACATCCCTGAATAAATTACGTAGGTTATCAAAGCCCTGCATATCCTTTTTCTTGCCTTTTGGCTCCCTCAGTAGAGCCTCAGGGGATGGGACCGATTCTGGCATTAGTTTGGGTGTATCGTCCTCTCGCGAATGAGGTGCGCATCCCGAATGAGAGGGCGATGAAGAAGATGGGCTAGGATCAGGTCGAGGTGGATCGACGGTTTGCTTACCGCTCCTCGTAGTAATCGCATTAGACGTCGTGGGTCCAGTGGGATCATAAGGCGGAGGAGGGTTCACAATAGGGACATAAGGGTGAGGTGCTGCAGCGGGATTAGCCTGAAATCCCGGTGGAATGCTTGGAGCCTGCAGAATCTGATGAACCTGCCCCTGAGAAGGTCGTACCTGTGGTTGAGGACCACGGGGTATGAAATTTCGCGGGTTGGGAACAGGTTGGGCTGGAAGAGTGCCCTGAGATCAAGTCGCCATGCGTAGTTGACTGATCTCAGCATTCTACTGCGCTAATTGGTGCTGAAGAGAGGTCATGTTCTCTTCATGGCGCTTAGACATTTCCGTCATCATTCGCATCAGTTTATCAAGAGGACTTGATGCGTGTTCTGTTTGCGGTATGCAAGGACCCGATGGCGGATTTGCCACATGATTAGACTGGGCCCTTGGGATGACGTGTGCGGATGGTCGCATTGGCCCACCCATAGGGTTTTGGCTCTGCGGGTTATTGGACCATGCAAAGTTCGGATGATTTCGCTACCCTGGGTTATAAGTGGCAGAGAATGAGTTGTTCCCCTGGGTGCAAGCGTCTTCTAAGCCAAAATACGAGTCCGCATGTAAATATGCTTCCGAGCACACGGTGGCTTGGTTCTCCTTGTCAAAATACTGGCTTGCAGAAGTCAGATCCACATGACTTACCGAATCACTCGGCGCGACACTTGGTAAGGAAGATCTCACGGGATTTTTGGGGATAAGCCTGGCGTTGGAAGGATTGGGATTGTGACGAAGTGGTAAGGTGAGGGTGTTTTCTATAGAACGGGTGGGATTGGCCAGAAGCTCGTCCAGCTTCTTGTGCACTACGGAGACTTCATCCAATTTTTGTGCGATAAGGTTAAGATCAGTGGATGAATGGGAGGGTCCTGTGTTAACTTCGTGAACATTACGGGGCAGGCTGGTACGATTAAAGGCGACAATGGAGGCATTGCTCATTGAGTTTTCGCTCATGTTTTTAAATAATTCCAATGCTCCATTCTCATCTTTATTCATGAAATTCCCTCCGCAAGAAGCGTCTGTAATCTGCTTCAAAGTCTCATTTAGCCCATAATAGAAAATTTGGGCTGTATGCCACTTAGGCAGACCGTAGTGCGGACACTTCCGGTGGAGGTCATTATACCTCTCCCAAGCCTCATGAAACAGTTTGCCATTTTGTTGCGTAAAGGAAGTTATAGCACGGCAAAGCGCATTGGTTCGCCCGATTGGGAGGAATTTCTTGAGAAATGCTGTTCGCATCTCTTCCCAAGAATGGATGGTTCTCCCAAGGGTGCGTAACCATTGCGACGCTTTATCCCACAACGAAAACAGAAACATTTTCATGAGAACAATTGATAACTCGATATTTCATGGTTTAACCGTTTCAGCCAATCAGGTTAGGTCTTCCAAATGGAGAAAAGGATCTTCACTTGCAAGACCATGGAAGTGAAAGTTAATTAGGCCAATTATATTGGGTTTCAGTTCAAAATCGTCCCTGCCCATGGGGACCCGAATTTGTCCTTTGGTCTCTGTAGCGGCAGGATTTTGATAAGAGCTAAGAGACCTAGGCTCCTCCCGTTCAGGAGGGTTCTGCATTTCCTCCAAGGTTTCCCTAAAGGCTTCAATTTGTTCATTATGCATTTCCATTTGGGCTTGGAGGCCGATTATGGGGTCCATGGCTCCACCACCTGGTGGGTTTTGAGGGCGGTTTCCTCCCTCGGGATTTGGGGGTGGGTATGCAGCCATGTTTGTGGAGGAGCATGACGATTCGATTTTTGTCCTAAAATTATCTGACAATTCAAATAATTTAGGGTTTTGTGACCTCCTCCCAAACATGCACTGCCGCAGGAAGAGTTGGGGAGATAAGAAGGGAAAAGGGGATGAGAGAAATGACGTCGCAAAGGTACACTTGATGACGAATCAAGGTAATCAAAGTCCTAATCTCTACAGTGTGCCCTTAGACTTAAAGATCTAAGTTACGTACTATCACACCTGATAGTACGCGAGAACCCGCACCAGCACGTAGGCGCTACACGCAGGTAGTTAGACCTCCAATCCTTAATAAGGGTCAAGTTGCTACCAGTTTTAATTAGAGGCTTAGTATCAAGTGCTTTAGGAATGTGAATGGCGTTGTTTACGGGTAATGCCCAAGTGTGTTGATTGTAGAAAGTGTGTAAACCAAGCATGCAATGGGGAAATCTCCCCGAATTGAAGTTTTAGTTGGTGAATGGTTTTTAGAATTTCAGCCTGTAAGTAGTATGGATTTTAAAATTTCGCTGAGTTATCAATTCAACCAATCTTCGGGTTTTTGAGAAGATACAAGTTCTTCTATGCCCAACAAACCCTTCTTCAATGTGAGTTGGTTAATGCATGCTAAAAATGCAATGGGCTTCCCTAGGTGGAAATTTCTATGTGTGGATGCACGAGTCAATTTTAGGTTAGTGTGAATGGGAGCGAAAGCACTTCAATTCAAGTGCTCCCAATCACCAAAATGATGTTCCACACACAAGGCTCAACCACAAGATAATGTAAAGAAAATCAAAGTGTTGAGGTTGAAATATTCGGGATCAAATCTAAGGCATGTAAAAGGTCGTGGTGGGGTTGGAATTAACTCAATTCCAAGTCTCCCACCAAAAAAAATGTGATCCCGAATTGTGGATGAATGAGGCAAGGAGGAATGACAACCAATCTATTTAATCTTGCCTCAAAGAATACTTCATACGGTGAAAGATTCAAGAGTCAAGATTCTTGGATCTTCGCTATGCGAAGTCTGGCGGGAAATCCAAAGGCGGTGGGGGTGATAGCAAACAATCAAACAAGTGATTTTTAATCCACTTGCCCCAAGAAATCCCAATAAGTGTTTTTAGGATTTAGGTTCTTTTTTTTTTTATTAAGGTGACAAGTTGACCTAAGTTGCTAAGAGAGAGACCTACCTTTTCAGCAACGTGGGCGAAGCTCCAGTGCCGCGCTGGTGACTTCACTCTCTCGTTCCCACTTTGGATCTGCCCACGTCTCCGACTTTCTCTGCTTGCCTCCTCCTTGCAACTGGTTTACCTGCACACTGGCAAACAAAAACACCCGTGAAGAGAAGGGTGTGAGAAGAGAAAATCAAAGGAATAGAGTAAAAACTTACCTCAATGCGCACCTCCCTGGCAACGGCGCCAGAAAAAGGTGTGTTAGGACTCGAATATGTTGTGTTAATATGGTGAAATTATCGTTGAAGTGAGTATAGTGGTTAACCTAAATCGAGTCTGACAATCTTTCACAAAATTTTTTTACTTGGCCTACTTAATTTTATCTTGGTCACTTTTAGGCCCAGGGTCGATCTCAGGGTGGCGGGGATTAAAGGTGAATAAATTTCTACGCCTTTCCTAAACCGTATCTCTTTCGTGCGTTTATTATGTTTTTGGTTTTTCTCTATTTAAGATTTTTTTGCTGATAATTGTCCTTGAGGTACACCCTCAAAATCAGGTCCTTGGCTTCGTGCCAAATTGTTCTTAGCTTTGAGCCAACTTAGGGTTTCCAAAAAAAATTGGTCTTGCTATTCGCAAGACCGAGTACCTGCATGACAAGGATTATCTTTTCTCTTTACTCTTTTTTTTATCTTTTTAATAGCAAGAAACAAAAGAGAAATAAAAACAAGATAGGTTGCTTATAGAGAAGTAAATATAGTCTATATATATACATATATATTATACATATAGGGGTGGGGGTGGAAGTGGAAATGGCGTGTAGCACAGTGTCGAGTTGGTCCACATCTAGGAAGATGCAACCAACAAGATGAAGTGCCGCGTAGAGTGTAGGATGGATGTGTGGGAGTGTGTGCGGAGGCGCTTTCTTTACGCGGGTATCGGGGAATATCAGCAATTGGTGCAGATATTCCTGTAATATAACGCGTGGTGGAGTGACTAGTGGTAGGGATACAGGTAGGTGATGTGTATGTAAATATATATATATATATATATATATATATATATATATATGTATATATGTATGTATATATGTGTGTGTATATAGATAGGGTTGTAGCTATATGGGTGTATATGTAGTTATGTATATATATATAGATATGTAAATATATATATATTTATAACTAGATATATATGTATATATATTTAACTATATATATATATATATATATATATATATATGTATGTGTATATGTGTATATATATATATATATGTATTTATATCTATAGATGTATATATGTATATATGTATGTGTCTATGTATATATATATATATTTATATATATGTATGTATGTATGTATATATACTTATATATAGTTGTATAGGTATGAATATGGATATATATATATATATATATATATATATATATATATATATATATATATATATATATATATATATATATATATGTATGTATGTATGTATAGGTGTGTACAAGTGAGCGTGTGAGTGTACAAGTGTGTGTGTGTACGAGTGTGGTATGTCGCTGGAGAGGAGTGAGAGAGAGAGAGAGTTTAAGGCGTTTGGCAGGTGGGAGCGTCGTCTGGGCGCGCGGTCACATGGACGCAGGCGCGAGCGCAGAGGGAATGTGCGTGTTGTTGCGCGCAGGTGGGTGCGGGAGTGTGGGAGAGAGAGCAACGCAGCGCACGTGGACGGGAGCGGGCGTATGCGGATGCGGATGCAGACATTGAAATGCGCCCGCGTGACTGGCTGGAGGCGGTCGCTGCGAGGAGAGAGAGCGTGCGGTGACCGGACAAGTGAGAAACAAACCGGTCACTGCACTGTAGCTACAGTTCCGCGCTGAGAGGCGTGAACAGTAGCTATAGTGCCGCGCGAAGTGAGCAACCGGTTATGACCTGTTCTACGTGCGCAGGCTCGCTGGAAGGTGCCTGTGCACGCGGGGAGAGCTTGTGGACGTCGCTGGCGTGCGCACGGTGGCATGCGTGTCTGCTCAAGGCCGCTGCTGCTGTTGGAGCTTTAGACCTTGGAGCTCCTGATAATGGCGGCGATGGTGTTCAACGGTGTAAACAGAGGGTGAAACCACCACGCCCACTTGCTCACGAAGGAGCTAGGCGGTGGTGGAACTCACAGTGGTGGTCGTGGGACCACTGTGAGCCTGCTCCTGCCCACAGTGTGTCTCTTCAGTGAGAAGAGAGACTGTGTATGGAGAGGGAGAGGGGAGGACGATGGCTTGGAGGAAGGTGTCTGCGGTGGTGTGTTCTAGGCTCTTTGCGCAAGGGAGAGGTCAAGGCTTTTTTAAAGAAGAAGACGCAACCCCCCGCCATGCTGTTGGCAGAGGAATGGCGCGAAGAGGCACAAGCCCCATGCCCTGCAGCCACGTGAGGAAGAAGATTTCAAAGCAAATAAAGAAATGAAGAAGTTGAAATTGCGAGGCTGCACTTAAAGAAGATGTTAATTAAATGGCCAATTATTCGCATTCTCCTCCCCTCTCAAATAAATGCATGCATGTGTCAATTTTGCAAATGCAACTATAGTTACCTAATATGCAATGGCAGTGCTAGGAAATAACACAAGATGGCATATTTATTGGTGTATTTTTACTGTGCAATCAGTCCTACTCGCTTCAGGACCTCAAAGGGCCCCACAAACCTTGGCGCAAGCTTTCCTTTCAACCCAAAACGCTGTAGGCCCTTCATGGGCGAAACGCGACGAAAGGCGTGATCCCCAACCTCGAACCGCCCCTCTCGACGCTTCTGATCGGTATAACTCTTTTGTCTGCTCCTGACAGTGCGAAGTCGTTTGTGAATCTGCTCTATCACCTCCTGACTCTTCCGGATCAACCTGGGGCCAACCTCCCACTTGGTCCCCACCTCAACCCAACTCAGGGGTGCAGCACACCTCCATCCGTACAGAGCCTCGTAAGGTGCCATGCTGATACTCGAGTGATAGCTGTTAGTATATGCAAACTCTGCCAGGGGTAAGTGCTCCTCCCAAGAGCCCCTCCAGTCTAGTACACAGGCGTGCAAAAGATCCTCAAGTGTCTGTATAGTGCGCTCTGACTGTCCATCCGTCTGGGGGTGGTACGCCATTCTAAACCTTAATCGTGTCCCCAAGGCCTGCTGAAACTTAGCCCAAAATTGGGAAGTAAAATGGGTATCTCGGTCAGATGCAATCTCACGCGGAACTCCGTGGAGACGTGCCACATCACGAATATACCTCTTTGCCAATTGTGCTGGTCCCAAGGTGACTCGGATCAGCAAGAAGCGTGCCGTCTTTGTCAATCTGTCTACTATCACCCAGACTGCATCGTGTCCTCACTGGGTAGTGGGCAAGCCCACCACTAAGTCCATGGTGATGCTCTCCTACTTCCACTCTGGCACAGAAAGTGGCTGCAACGGCTCTGCAGGCCTCTGTTGCTCAGCCTTTACCTGCTGGCACACCAAACACTACTGCACGAACTCACCTACATCCCGCTTCATCCCTCTCCACCAAAAGTCACGTCTCAGATCTTGATACATCTTCATGTTCCTAGGATGTATGGTGAACCTGGACCTGTGCGCCTCAGTCAGGAGCTCTCTGAACAACTCCTCGTCCCTGGGAACACACAAACGTCCCCTTATGCGTAGCACCTCGTCTGTAAAAGTGATGTCTCCTGGGTCTCCTAACAGCACTTTGTCTCGCAACGACTGCAGGTACAGATCTGTCATCTGTCCTGTGATAATGCGGTCTATTAGTTCTAATCTCGTCTGTCGTGTCACCGTCACTACCCCACAATACCCTTGTGACTCACGAGGTCACCAACTACCCAACTCCTCCATAAGCCTCCAACTCTATGCCTGTAAATTGGCCAAGTGGGCAGGTGCCTTCCGGCTCAAGGCGTCAGCCACCACGTTGACCTTCCACGGATGGTAGGAGATGCTGCAGTCATAGTCCTTCAGGAGTTCTAACCAATGTCTTTGTGTCATGTTAAGCTCTTTCTGATCAAACAATTATCTGAGGCTCTTATGATCTGTGAAAATCTCAAAGGTCTCACCGTAAAGGTAGTGCCTCCATGTCTTCAGCGCGAATACAGTAGCTACCAGCTCTATGTCATGGGTAGGGTAGCTATGCTCATGGGGCTTCAGTTGTCGCAAAGCGTAAGCGTCAACGTGACCCCGCTACATGAGCACACCCCCTAACCCCTGCAATGAAGCATCCGTGTAGACTACAAAACCACCACTACTATTTGGGATGGTAAGCACATGAGCTGAAGTCGGTCTCTCCTTTAACTCTTGAAAACACGCCTCATAAGCGTCTGTCCAAGCAAAGGGCATGTCCTTCTGGGTTAACTGAGTCATAGGACGTGCAATCTGCGAGAAATCCTTGATGAACTGCCGATAATAATCTGCCAGTTCCAAGAAGTTGCGTATCTCTATCACTGTACGTGGCTTCTCCCACCTGAGTACGGCCTCAACATTGGCTGGATCCACAACTAAACCATCCCCTGAGATCACATGGCCCAAGAAGGTCACCTACCTCAACCAAAACTCGCACTTGCTGTATTGGCATACAACCTGCGTCGTCTCAAAGTGTCCAGAATCATCTGCAAGTGCTGTCCATGCTGTGCCTGATCCCGCGAGTAAATGAGCATGTCATCAATAAATACCACCACAAACTAATCCAGATACGGTCTGAACACCCGGTTCATCAAATCCATGAAGGTAGCGGGGGCGTTGGTCAGCCCAGATGGGATGACCAAAAACTTGTAGCGTCCGTACCCGGTGTGGAAAGCTATCTTGGAGACGTCGATCTCCTTAATCCTCAACTAGTGGTAGCCTTGTCTCAGATCTATCTTGGAGAATACCATGGCACCTCGCAACTAGTTAAACAGATCATCAATCCTTAGCAGCGATACCTATTCTTGGGTGACTCTATTCAGCTGTCTGTAGTCAACACAAAGGCGTAGGGTAGCATCCTTCTTCTTCACAAATAACACAAGGGCTCCCACAGGGACGCATTGGGCCTCACAAAGCCCTTCTCCAATAGTGCTACAAACAGCTGACCACCCGGACCTTTGATCACAAATGGATCCTCTAACAACACGCAGTCCTATCGCAAACCGACAACAAAACTCGCAGGGACAAAAGAGTATGTGGCGCCGGAATAAAAAAGTATGTAAACTAATTTGCTCGAAACTGTAACAATACCTGCCACCACTGAACCTGATGTCCTGGCGTCTTTGTGAGTGAGGGTGTTGATACGCCCCCCGCTCTCAGTGCAGAAGAAGCAGCCACACTCTGCGTCGGACGAGTAGCCGCTGACCGGTACCCTCCCCGTGATTGCTGTCCTCCCCTACATGCCTGGGAACCACGACCACCTACTCGGCCTCTAGTGCTCGGTGCGGGGATCAACTGCTGTGCTCTAGCCCTAGACGGGCAGTCCCTCCTGATGTGGCCCAGCTGGCCACACTAGTAGCAGAGGGGGACTCGACTCCCTCCCCCGGTAGGTCCCTGCTGACGGCTGGGCAGGGGTCCAGTGCTGACAGTTGGCCCTTGTCGGGGGCCCCCAAAGGCCACTGATGGCCCCGCAAAATGAGACGGCTCTCCCACAGGTGCCACGTGCCTCCTCTCTCATCGGCCCTGTGAGTACTCTGGTTGGTATGGCCTCTTCCGTCCGCTGTCGGTGTCTCGTGCGGCCAGGTTGGTCTCCTCATTCGTCATAGTTGCCTCCACCACTCTCGAGAAGGTGTGCATCTTCAGGGGTTTGACATACCCCCGAATGGCAAGCTGGAGCCCCTTAGTGAACCTCCACAGGCGCTCCTCCTCCGTAGCTACGGCTGTCGCAGCAAAACGTGGTAGCTCCAGGAAGAGCGTGCGGTACGTGCTAACAGTCATGTCACCTAGCGGAGTGTGGAACTCCCGCCTCCTTTGGTCTTGTCAAGTCTACGGGAAGTACTGCTCGTAGAAGAGGGTTACGAACTGGTCCCACGTCGGCTCTCCCCTCTCCTGGCCTCTGACTCCCTCCACCACCTGTGTGCCGCACTCTCCAGCTAGTACGTGGGAAAGGCCACGCGGCACTCCGTAGGGGGTCGAAGGGTGTCAAACATCTTCTCAATCTGCTCCAGCTAGTCCTCGGCCTCAGAAAGGTCCTCATCCCCCTTGAAGGAGGGGGCTTCAGCTTCCGGAACTGTCCGAAAAGCTCGTAGTGTAGCTGCAGTGGGGGAACGGGCATGCCTCCAGGTAGGGAGGGCTCGTGCTCAGAAGTGTCAGAGTGCGGTGGGGGCGGTGGAGACCACCCCGTCCACCTCGTCTAGCGCTGCGTCGGTCTATCGGCCCCATAGAGGATTCCCCCTCCACATCCCCAGGGGGAGGAACCCGTGGAGGTGGGTGGAGCTCCTCTCATACTATGTCTCGAATCAACTGGGCGAGGTCCTGGGCCTGAACACTCGGGAGAAATGGTGGGTCAACTGGCACCTCGGGCCAGGCGCGTCCGCCCCTTCAACCTCGTCCATGGCCGCGTCCACGGCTCGCCGCAAGAACTCTACGGTGAGGCATCTCCTGCAAGGAGATGCGGAAGACAGAACAAAAAGAAGTCAGCTCTAACGGACTTTAGCGAAAGAAACTTAGAACAGATGTCAAGCGGTACGTTGTGGTGGTTACTCTAGTTACATGCATGTGAATTGGTTATTTTCAAGCAAATTGGTTCATTTCTCAGGACGACCTTGCTCTGATACCATCTTGTTATGACCCGATTCCCGAATCCCTACAGGACACGAGACCGACTCGACTTGACTAATCCCAAGACCCAGTCATCCAACAAGAAATAACCAAAAAGCAGGAAAGTAAACCACATTCACCATGCAATGTAACTAACAGTAAAAGAGTACAAGCAGTAAAGGAAGTAAAAGCTGCTAACAGTACATATCACCACCACAACAGTAAAGTAAAACAAAAGTGCAGAACAGTAACAGTAACAAAGTCTAAACTCACTAACAAAAAAGGAAGTACAACAACAGTAAGAACTATTGCTGGGCTCAACTGGGCCCAGCACCCTCTACAGCCGATAACTCGACTTGCTCAACTCCTGGACCTGAAAAGGGGTTAAGAGTAAACAGAGTCAGCGAACGCTAAGTAGAGTGCTACCCAACTAACTAAAGCAGTAAAGGTTAACAGGTAAATTTATCTTTCCTAATTATTTTATTTACAAGTCATCTCTTTTCACCCATTGGTTTACTTTTAGATCTCTTTCTTGATCTCGTATGCCCCTCGTGGGAACGATCTTGATTGTAGTCTTTCCTGAAGAGTAGAAGGCACACGTGGTACTCTCCTGGTCGGGAGAGTCCCCCGTGGTGATCCTACACCCAGTCAACCACCCCGAGATTACAGACAGACGTAGCGGTGACTACGGCACGTGTGATAAGTGCACGGGTAGCTACCCTATACTAGCACGCGATCAGTCGTTTCTGCTAGCGGGTATGCCCAAAGTACAGCACGGAATAGTATATGGCTTAGTTCTCTCAGTAACAGGGGTCTCGCCCCTTCACAGTCCGTGCACCGTCGTCTGACTACCTCGGTTTATCCAGTGGGCCTAACAAGTCGATGTAGGGTGGCTAGCTGAACCTCGGGTCCTGTGGGGTGGTTAGCTCTCCCCGGTACGGTGTACGTGAGGGTGAATAGCAGTCGGTGTAGAGTGGCCAATCCTAACCTCGGATCCCAACCCAAGGGCAGCTAGCTCCGCTCTACACTAAAGTGGGGACAGTCGCTCTCCTTGGTACCACGTAATCATGGGCCAACACACTTCCTACTCACGTTTCCAGATCCTTTCCATTCATCCACAGGAGCTCTACTCCTAACTCCCGGTAGGGTTCATGTTCATATTCACCATATTATTCCATACCAGGTTTCACCGTTCACGGTTCCATTGTATTTTACATATGCAGCTCGTATTTCCACAATTTAACATATACAACAAGTAAGGTCATAGGTAACTGTTTAACTAGCATAGACATTTCATATTCCACAGACAGCTCGTATTTATTAACAGACAACTGTTTACAATTCTATTCATTCATTTATGACTACAATCTCAAACACGCATACATACAGTGCAAGTATTTCTCGTCCTAGGATTCATGCCACATCCTAGGTTTCTAGTTATCTAATTTCACATATGCATTCATGTTTTATAATTAAAACAGGGGGAAACCACTCTACCAGACAATCTGAGAGTACTGGGAGCTCGAACGGTAGACTCACGTGCCTCAGTAAGCCCCGAACACGCAACAGATCGAAGTCTATACCAATGAACATAACACAATAGACTATTCAGAATAGCATATAAGGCTTTCTGACATGTAGAGGAACTCACAAGGAAATCATAGATATCTTGCTTGCGTAAAACAGACCTCAAACAGACCCTAAACGGGTCAAAAGCATATCTGCAGACTCAAATCAGACGTCTGGCACAAGGTCCAAACGTCTTAAGAGTCACTAGGTTCTCACCTCAAGTTCCTACGTCGACTTTAGACGTCTAGAACCCCTACTTAACCGTCTGGACTTAGCTCCAGACGTCTGACCTCTCCTCTAGTTGTCTGGGAGTGCTTCTGGTCATCTGGTAAGCTGTCCAGACATTTGAAATGCGTGGGAGGGCGTGCTTCGCACCTTCCCAAAGCTGTCCCTACACGCGATAGACCAAATCTTCCACTTTTAGCCACACAGATCGGCTCTGCGGTGCAGCCTGCATGGCTGTAACCGCAAGTGGAATGTACCTTCGTGAAACCTTGCTTTCAGACGTCCAGTGTCTTCACTAGACATCCAACCCGTCGTATGGACGGCACACCAGACGTCTATTTCTGGGAAAAACCTAGAACCAGAGCGAGCTCCTGCTCCTCTCGCCGCGCGCAGTTGCGGCTCATTCTCCTCGTCTACAGCTCCGGCTGCAGCAAGGTGTCGGGGATGGCTTCACTGACGCACTCCTCTCGCACACGCCGCTCTGATTGTGCATCCTCTAGTGAGCTCCCACGAACTCGCGAGCTCAAGCTCCTCTCTTCACGTCGCCTCTGCTCCTCGCTCCCGCGCCCTCTCTCTCGCTCGTCCCTCTCGCTGCAATGGAGAGGAAGGTGGTGGTGGTGGAGAAGAGAGGAAGGGGGGAGAAGGGTCTTATATAGGGAGCAGCTAGGGTTTGGTGGAGAAGAGAAGAGAGAGAGAAGAAAGGAAGGCTGTCTGACGAGACCCTGCGTACAAAATTTTCAATTTCCAGACATCTGGGAAGGGGTCTAGACGTCTGACCAGACGTCTGACCGACAGTCCAGACGTCTTAAAAGGCTCAGAACAGAACGGGTCTTTACACATGCCCTCGGTAGGATATTTAGATATCCTAGGAGATAAGCACCGATGAGACAATATGTTTTTACTCATCTTCGAGGGAAATTTCCCACCTCTCTGTGTTGGGAACTCGTTCAATCAACTTATGTTGTCGAGCCGCTCTTAAGCTAGATCTTTGAGATGGCTTTTCATAACAGAATACTTTTGGCAAGATTTTCTTTATTAAGCGCACTGAACCAGACTTAGTGTATGATTTTTGGGTGCTTAGGTCACCAAGTCCCACAAACCAAAGGGTAGGTAACGGGCCGAATAATCCTTAAGCCTTAGACCTACTACATCAGCCTCACACTTTCCTCAACCTTTTGAAGACTAATCCGGATCTTGACAAATACGTGAGTGTTTAAACCTTGAAATAGATTCAAGAGGCCTAAGGTTAGTATTCATCACTAATCTCCTAAGTTTTAACCTTCAAGGTCTTAATTCATCATCCAATCAAACCTAGAAATTAGGTAAGTACCATACTTAATTTTAAGGGACTAACTCATTTTCTTCTCTTATTGTTTACTCCTTTTTCTCTTTCTTCTCTTTTCTTTTCTTTTCCTCTTCTCTTTTCATTCAACTCGATTCAAATTGGCCCCTCCTTTCCTCTTCCCCTCTTCTTTTTTTTTCTTTGAATTAAATCCTTCCATGCATTGATTTTCACAGTGTTTTGCACTTTAATACCCCCATGCTTAACATTTACAATGTCTTCATTGTAAATTAGGTGGGTTAGAGTTCAATTAAGATCGTACATTAGAACAGGTGGGTGGTGAATGGGTTGGAATGATTGTTGCGGATGATTTCTAGCTCAGATATAAGTATCAACGGTGGAGTCGACAATTCTAATGGACTAACCCTAAAGTGCAATATGAATTCAACAAAGAGATATGTCAGAATGGTTTCAGGTTTTTCAAAGATGACAGGTTGCCTCCCATTAAGCACTAAGTTTAACGCCATCAGCTGGGCGCAATGAAGCTCAAGGAGAATGGAGATCAAAAGATATTGCAGCCAAATTCGAGTCGATGAGTTTGAAGAACGATTTGATTTTCTAATCGTTCACGATAAAAGGTTCTGATTCGTGGCTGAGTTCACTAATTTCAACTGCTCCATTTCCAAATACTCATATCACAAGGAATGATCCAATCCATTTTGATTTGAGTTTTCCTGGGAAAAGCTTGAGTTTGGCATCGAAGAGTAATACTTTCTGATCAGGGTGGAAAGATTTTTGTGAAATGTGCTTGTCATGGAAGGCTTTCACCCACTCTTTGTAGATGCGTGGGTTCTCATATGCGTCATTACGTAGTTCCTTAATCTCGCTCAATTGCAACCGGCGATGAATTCCAGCCTTCATAAGATCTAGATTGCACTTCCGTACTGCCCAGTAGGCTTTGTGCTCCATTTCTACGGGGAGGTGACATGCCTTCCCATACACTAGTCTAAAGGGAGACATACGTAACTGGATCTTATGGGCGATCCTATAGACCCACAAGGCTTCCAGAAGGTGGGTGGACCAATCCTTCCTGTCAGGCCGAACAGTGACCTGAAGGTTCTTCTTGATCTCCCAATTTGATAGTTCAGCCAATCTATTAGTCTGGGGGTGATAAGAAGTCGAGATATGATGTGACACCCCATAGTTTTTCATTAAGGACTGGAAGTGCACATTAGTGAAATGAGAGCCGCTATCACTGATGTCGACTTTTGGAACCCCAAATCTGGAAAAGATGTTCTCCTGAATGAACCGAAGAATAACTTTATCGTTACTTGTTCTGGTGGGGATGTCTTTGATCCATTTTGAGATGTAATCAACAGTGAGTAAGATGTATTCGAAGCCGTTAGATCCTAGAAAGGGTCCCATGAAATCAATTCTCCAGATGTCAAAGATTTTGCACACGATGATCGAATTCAAGGGCATCATGTCGCTTGAGCCCATGTTGCCAAGAGTCTGACAATGAGCACGTGCCCTATAATAGGATTGTGCATCTTTGAGCATTGTGAGCCAAAAGAACCCACACTGGAGGATCTTCACTACGATTTTACGCCTAGAGTAATGGCCACTACAGGCTTGGTCATGACAAAATGAGATGGCATCATTGACCTCATCGTCGGGAATGCATCTCTGGATCACTTGGTCATTACCGATATGGAAAAGATATGGATCTTCCCGGACATAGTACTTGGAATCAGAAATCAACTTGTCCTGCCTAGAAGTTGCCCAATCTGGCAGGACTTTCCTGTAACCATGTAGTTCTTGATGATGGCAAACCAAGGAAGTCCGTTAATGGCCAAGAGATGCTCATCTGGAAAGTGCTCGATAATAGGTCCAGACGGGTCAATGACCGAAGAAGGAAGGTGAGACAAATGGTCAGCTCCACGTTCAATTTTTCCGCCTTGTCACGAATTTACATGACCTAGCGAATTAATCTCGGCTTCGCACTCTTCTTCGTAAGTGCCTCACTGTAGTGTGATCTGAGTATATGATGACATTGGAATGCAAGAGGTATGACTTGAATTCCTCCAGACCAAATACTACAGCCAACAACTCTTTCTTGGTAATAGTGTAATTACACTGAGCTTCATCCAATGTCTTTCTAGCGTAATATATGACCACTAGTTTCCCATCAATTTTCTGACCTAGCACTGCTCCTATTGCATAGTCAAACGCATCGCACATGAACTCGAAGGGTTGAGACCAGTCAGGAGATTGCAGGATTGGTGCTTGGGTGACTCAGTCACGTAGGATCTTAAATGCATGAATGCACTCATTGGATATCTTAAAAGGTGTGTCCTTTGAAAGGAGATTCGTCATGGGGCGTGCGATCTTAGAAAAATTAGGTATGAATCGATGAGAAAATCCAACGTGCCCCAAGAATGATCTGATGTCTTTGACTAAGTTAGGCACAGGTAACTTGGAAATTAGATTCACCTTAACCCGGTCAACTTGGATACCACTGTCAGAGATGAGGTGTCCAAGTATGATGCCCTCAGGAACCATAAAGTGGCTCTTTTCCCACGAGAGAACCAGGTTCACTTCAATGTATCTTTTAAGGATCTGGACCAAATGCAGGTGGCATTCATCAAAAGATTCACCAAATACCGAAAAGTTTTCCATGAAGATCTCAAGGTAATTACCTACCATATTGGAGAATATGGCTAGCATGCACCGCTGAAAGGTGGCAGGTGCGTTGCATAGCCCAAATTGCATCCTACGGAATGCGTACGTCCCATAAGGGTAGGTAAAGGTCGTCATTTCTTGATCCTCTGGATGAATTGCCACCTGATTATATCCGGAGTAACCATCCAAAAAATAGAAAAATCGATTTCCTGCCAATTTCTTGAGAATTTGGTCAATGAACGAGAGCGGGAAATGATCTTTCTTCGTGGAGGCATTCAGTTTTTTATAGTTTATGCAAACTCTCCACGAGTTTGCAATGCGGGTCGGGATGGCTCCAGATTCTGTCATGATAACGGTGAGCCCTGCCTTTTTAGGCACAACCTAGATTGGGCTCACCCAGCGGCTATCAGAGATCGGGTAGATAATACCAGCATCTAACCACTTGATGATCTCTTTCTTCATGACCTCCTGTAGATTAGGATTGAGTCTTCTCAGCATCACTCGAGATGGTCATGAGCCCTCTTCAGTGTAGATACAATGTGTGCAATAGGAGGGACTGATACGGCAGCGAGGAAGGAGGGAGATGACGGCCATGCTTTGGCTGGCGACGATCGCGAGGATGAGGGGTAGATGTGGAGCTAGTCAATTTGACCGTTGGTCAGCTCAAAGAAGAGGACGGAGAGGCTCGTCGGAGATGAGGGTGCGGACGACCGGAGTTGAGAAAAAGAGGGTTTTTCGGGCTCAAAACTTCGCTAAGGAGCTTGGTTTCTCAAGAGGATTCTATTTAAAGACCTCAAAAGATGTTCTAAGCATGGTAGGAGGCCTGGAGAGCTCCAAAACTTAGGGAAAAGGATACCTGAGATTGCGAGCATTCGCATGAAGATTTAGGTGTAAATCATGGTCCAAAACCTGATTCAATCGATAGAGGACCTCTCAAGAATTCTCCCTTTCAATTTGGAAGGATTTGATTAAGAATCGAGAGAGAAAACCTCGCTCGAATCTCGGCAGAGGAGCTCCATTCACACCAATGGCTATAGGGACCTAATTGCAAATATTTCAAAAGTTAGGAACTTAATTGAGAGGAATAGAATTTGAATGGACTAAAATGCAAACTAGGTCAAAATGGATTGGGCCCAAATTTTGGTACAAACCTAATTTAGACCCAAGAAATCAGATAGGGAAGTCGGGTTTCAGTTTTGACCAAGTTTGATTGGAAAATTTACGCAAAAGCCCAAATTAGGGTAGAATCTGTCTATGACTCTGTTAAGGTCAAAATAGGTTCAAATGGTCAAATTAAGGATACCAAATCTCAAGGAATATTTTTCTTTGAATTTTAGGAGATTTAGATGAATGTTATCCTAACCAGAACCTCTATATTTTAAGCAGGTTTGAAATTAGAGCTTTGGGTGCTGTATTGGTTCTCGAAATAAGTGAAACCCAGTTTCTATCTACATGGACCCACTTATTAGTCTTTATTTCTCATTTAACCTTCAGTTAACTCCTAACAAACCTCGTGGGTATTCTATGTTCATGATATGCTATTGAAATTACATAATTAACCCTAATTTTCTATTCTCTTCTCAAAACAGAATGAAGTGGAGTTATAATCCTCAGATAGTTATGTAGGAGCATTTACCTTTCAAACCTGACTAAAAGTGGCCAGTTAAGGCTTATGATGTTGTTCCATTAACGGCGCTGTTGATCTTTTAGATCCCAAAACAAATACTACTTTTCAAGTCAACGGCCAGTGTTTAAAGCCCTATCTAGATAATACTTTGAATCTCCCATCAAACACTCTTGATTTATCCGACTTACCCTCTACTATCATTAATGCAATTCACTCCAGTTGAATGGTGTGAAATATAGCACTGGATGAGAGGTAACCCATCATTTTTCCTGCTTTTCATTTTTCTTTCCTTCAGAGGTTTTTTCTATCCAGATTTTGACCGCCTTCACCAAGGTAATCTCTTTTCCCTCCCTTTTGCATGCGAACATGCCATATCTTTAGCAAGGGGGGGGTGTTTTTAATTTTGACGATAAAATCAGGATTTTCAAAACCCAAAAACATTCAATTTTATTTTTCCATTTTCTACATGAATACCCAAAAAAGTAAAAATGTTGAAAACTTTTTGAGGAAATTTCGAAATTGAGACCAAGGTTGAAAGATTTATTTTAAGGTATAATGGGATTTAATCTTTAACAAACTAGGGATAAGGATACGAATCTGACTGTTAGAATCTCTAAGTCTATTTTTAGACTAGATCAAGTATCCTTCTTTAAACTCCACCTAAACTCATGATGGTTCGAGTGACTTGATTTCCTTTTGTGACCTAGAAATTACCTTATTTAGTTTTCGATCAAAAAATGTGCATCTCTTGCAAAATTCTTGTGTCAAATTTCACATACAAGCTAACACCTAAAAAACATTTAGAAATTAGAAAAACCCCTTGTTTGGCCTTAGTGAAATCTGAAGCAGATCATTGGTTTGAGTTCTCACCGTCGAGGAGGAAAATGCCTCCTTTGAAGATGCGATGCCAACATGTTACTACCTCGACATTGCTCTATATCTATATCTCATATCTTTAAATGGAGCATTAGGGTGCAATTTTATAGCTCAAGTGTCTTGGACGGTGCTCTACCTATAGCGTCGGAGCAAGACATTAAGTTTGCTTGGAGCGCCCCTTTACACTGCATTGTGTTTTGGGGTTGTGACCTCCTGGGTGTTGTCTTGGACAATACTCTCTCAAGGTGCTGGCGCCAGTGCGCCCTTAAGGATTGGTAACGGGAATGATGATCCTGACACATCTATTATAGGATTAAACTAAGGATAAGCATGGGGGAGTTTTTTTCTTCTAAAAAAGTTTTAAACAAGTACACGACCTTATAAATGTTGGCATTCACAAGCATAGATACAAAGTTTTAAAGGATTATGCAAGTTACGAATTAGATTCCAGAGCCAAGGAAATCCTAACTGCAAAATGGTTTCGGGTCATTTGAATTAACAATGAGTTAATTTGTAAATTTTTGGAGGATACATTGATCCCCATTCATCTAATTTTTGGATCTGAAAAATGAATCCCAATGTTTATCTTTAACAAATCCCGTGCCTCTCGTATTTTAACCAACCAAGGTCCTGTAATCTCCTCAAAAGTAAAAAAAATAATTTCCCCCAAAAATCCATTTTGTAAAAATTAGTTTTACTAAGAGACTAGCAAAAGATAAGCATAGGGGTGTGATAAATGTTACTTTATCGTTATTCTTATGCCCTAAAACAAACCTAGCTCTTAGGATTTTAACTTCGCAAATGGGTTTCTAGGCTGCATTTAGGCATCACTTAGGTTAGGCATGCATTGCATTATTTTTGTGTTTTTGATGCGTGTACTTGAGTGTTAGGGACGATTAGATAGCCAGACCTCTAAAACCCTAACATTTAGGAAGGCAACAAGTGAATAAGAAGTTCAATCTAGCTGGGACTCGGCCAAATCCAGCTTACCATAGCTAGACACTAGCTCACTTGGGTTAAGATTAGATTCCTTAAGCTCCATTCAGTTCATCTTAGCTAAATGGTAGCTCAGGGGAGCTCAACTAAGCTCAACCTAGCTCAAGTTAGCTCAGATCCAGCTCAACTTAGTTGAGTCTAGCTCATCTTAGCTCCAATCAATTCACTTGGAGCTCTAGCTAGCTCAACTAAGTTGACAGGAGTCCACTTCAGCTCAGATCCAACTCTCCCCAGCTCCACTCAGCTCATGGTAGCTGAACTCCCTCTAGCTTAGCTACTACTTGTCAATTTAGTAGCTAAGCTAGATCGGGAGTTCCTATCGGAAGCAGGTCCAACTCAACCCAGCTTCAAACATGTTGAGACCAGCTCAACTCATCTCAACTACACAAGTTTAGCTGCTAGCAGAAGAACTAGCAAGTTAAGCTAAGTAGTTGAGTCCTCATGAAGGCCTCTTCAAAAGATGCAACTCTAATGCAGCTCTAGTTTAGCTCCAAACAGTTCTTCCTCAACCCCTCTTCCCTAAACCCTAGCTCCATCCTACCTCCTCTACTCACATATTAGCTAAGCTAGCTTAGCTAAGCTCTCCACTTCATGTCCATCCGCCATCCACCATAACCCCAACCTAAACCCTAAGATAACTTCACCTTAACCCTACTTAAACCTAACCATAAACCACCATGGTTGGCACCCAAAACACACCATAAGCACCCCTTCAAAGTGTCACCAACCATGCCACCCTTTCCATCTCATATCCACAAACCTAACAACCCATAACCACCACCTTAACCCCCTTTTAGTTGGCGCCAAAAACACCCCCACACCTCTTCAAAGTTGTCACCAACTGTAAACCCTATCACCACCACACACCTATCTCCAAAAAGCCATCTACACCCTACACCTAACCCCTTTCTAGAAGACCATCTTGGCGCCAAGAATAAACACCTCTCCACCACTATAACTACCTAGTAACCTACCTAGAGTTGGCGCCAACACACTCTACCAACACCATCCAAAGTTGGCACCAACTCTCCCTTACACATCCACCCTTTATCTACCTACTTGACCCATCTTAACCCTCCATCCTAGGTGCCAAATTAACTACATTCTAGAACCTAGGGTTGATGCCACCTCCCTCCTTAACCCAACCTCCATACACCCCTTAAGTTGACGCCAACCCACTCTAGCCTTCCATCTCCTAACCACCACCATATAATTCAATCCTAGCCATACAACACACATAACTAATCCCTAACCCTAGTTCCTATCTAGGGTTGGCACCAACCACCAAGCATCCCTCCATTTTGTCTCCACCCATCATCAACCCTAGGATCTCCTAACCACCTCTTATGAGCCATCCTAACCATTCATCCCTTAACTACACCTACACCCCTACCACTCCAATAAAATGACCTACCCTACCACCAAAAAAAGTCACCTTTGGCTTCATTTATTCACCACATTCCCACCATATTCCACCCTTCATAGTTGACCAAGAGGAGAAGAAGATTAAGGGGACACTTTGTCCCCTTGGTGCCTTCCCCTCTTCCCTTCTCTCTTGTGCCCACGCCAGCCAGAGGACCAACCAGGCAAGGAGGACTCTAGGAGGAGATACTGAGGGTGGTGCACGCCCACCTTAGGAGAGTTCTTGTGGTTGGAATTTTTCCATCCTTGAGGAGCAAGGGCACGCCCATCTAGGGCTTTCCAGGAGGAAGATCTTATAAACTTGGAAGAGCACTTCAAGGAGTTGGAGAGTGATACAGATTTTACGCGGTTTGTAAAATACATTATTATAACACGTAAAATCGATCAACTCTTAAATTAATAAAACCTGGATAGGGAATTATCTAGGGTCGTTCAAGGAGGCAATATGTTTGTAAAATTGAATCTCTTGCTTCAAAATGGAAACCAACTTTCCTTTTGGTGTTTTTGAATATATAATTTTTATGGTTTTGAAATAATGGCAAATGCGTGAATTGTTGTCGGGAAAGATGCTAACACCTACAGGCTAACTTTATAGTGACAAAAAAAAACCTCTCCCTAAGTTCACTCTAGGCACGTGGAGGCCTAGAGTAATTAGGGGAAGGGAGTGAAAAGTGCTAAGAACAAGGAAAGCAAATAAAAAAAACTAATAAGAAAAGGCAACTTTAATAGATGAGCAAAAAGTGTTTTACACAAAACCCTAGTAGAGGAAAGCTTCTACTACTAGAATTTAAAGTACAAAATAAAGAAACACTAATCCTCTGAAAAATGGTCAAGAGATGAGGCTCCTTGCTCCAAGCTCGGTGGCTCCTAGGCTTGAAAAGGGACTCTCTGACTCCATTCAATAGCTCCTTCAAAGTGGTGTTGTCTTCCTAGGCAAGCCCACAAAGAGGGGGCGTGCCCTATTCTCCTCCAAGGTGGTTGGTACCACCTTCAAGTCTCCTTCAATGTCCCACTGTCCTCCTTGAATGGAATGCTCCTCCTCCTTGGCGTGGCATAAGGAAGAAGGCACCAAGGGGACAAGTAGGATGCCCCCTTAATCTTCTTCTCTTCTCCTTCCTTGGCCGTGAGTTAGGGTAGATGTAGGGTGGAATTTACACTAATGGAGGATGGGGAAAATGGTGGTGGTTAAGGGCTTTTTATAGACTAGGATGGGAGGGTATAGGTGACTCTTAGAATGGATGGCTAAGATGGAGTTTGGAGTGGAGGTTATGGGATCTATGGTCATGGATTTTTGGTGCCATTCAAAGAGATGTGGAGGGGGGTAGTTAAGGGCATGGAGGCACCCCATGGTGGACGTCCATGGTGGAGGGGGTGCCTCCATTTTGGTGCCAAAATGATGTTCTAGAAGTGGGGAATTTTGGAGGGAAAATGGAAGGTGGAGATGGGCTTTAGGCTTAGGTGTAGGGTGGAGATTGATGGATTTTGGAGGGAAAAAGGTCGCGCCAATATGGAGATGGTTATGGTGGTTTTGGCACCACCTTTTGGTGACTTTTGGTGGTGGTCATGGGGTGAAGAGGTGTGGTTGAGGTGGTGCCAATATGGATAGCTTAGGTGGACTATAGGTAGGCTTAGTTGGTGGAGCTAGTTAGGTAGGGTTTTAGGGTGGTGGATGGCTAAGGGAGATGGAGCTTAGCTCCTCCTCTACTCTACTACTATCTAAGCTAGCTAAGCTAATAGTAGAGTAGAGGAGGAGGCAATTGGATCTAGGGTTTGAGGGGAGGAGTTGGACAGAAGAAGTCTTAAGCTGAGGTGAGGTGAGCTGAAGTGAGCTGGGTCTAATGCCCCTGGGGAGGACCTAGCTAGTTGAGGTAGCTAAGGTAGCTTAGCTCAACTAAGTTGAGCTAAGTTGAGTCCTTGAGAGCTGGACTTGAGCTTCTTGAGCTAAGATAAAGTCATCTTCAGCTGGCTGAAGTTGAGTGGAGCTGGATGTAGCTGATCCTAAGCTAAGGTGAACTCCAGTCAACTCAACTGAGAAAGCTAGAGCTCCCAGTGAACTGATGGGAGCTGAGATGAGCTAGACTCAGCTAAGTTGAGCTAGATCTGAGCTAACTTGACCTAAGGTGAGCTAAGATGAGCTCTTGATCTGCCATTCAGCTGAGATGAGCTGAATGGTGCTAGGATGAGCTAACCCTAGTTCAAGTGAGCTAGATTCCAACTATGGTGAGATGGATAAAGCTAAGTTCCAGCTGGTTTAGGCTTCTCCTTCACTAGTTACTTTCTTTAGTGCTAGGGTTTTAGGGATCTCTCAATCTGTATATCCCTAACACTGACAAAAACACATCAAAAAGACAATAAAAAATGCAATGCATGCCTAACCTAATTGATGCCTAAATGCAACTCAAAAATTCCTTTTGTGGAGCAAAATCCTAAGAGTTAGGTTTGTTTTAATGCATAAGAATGATGATAACTGGTGTTTATCACACCCCCATGCTTATCTTTTGCTAGTCTCTTAGTAAAACTTTAATTTTGTACAAAATAGAATTTTGGGTAAATCTAATTTTTTCGACTTTTGAGAAGAGAGAGATTACGGGACATAGGTTGATCCAAACACAGGAGGAATGGGATTTGTTAAGGATAAGCATTGGGATTTTTTTTCGGATCCAAAAATTAGGCAAAAACGGAATCAATATATCCTCCAAAAAAAATCACAGATTAACCTCTTGTTAATTCAAATGACTTGAAATTTTTATTTTTTGGATTTTTCTGGCTCTTAAATCTGATTCGCAACTTGCAATAACCTTTAAAACCTTGTGTCTGTGTTTCTAAAAAGACAACATTTATAAGGGCATGTTTTTTATTTAAAACTTTTTTTCTTTTTTCTTTTTTTTCACTCCCCCATGCTTATTTTTAGCTTAGTCTTACAACAGGTTTGTCAGGATCATCATTCCCATTACCAATCCTCGAGGGGGCTCTGGCGCTAGTACTTTGAGATAGCACTGTCCATGACACCACCCAGGAGCTCACAACCCCAAAATACAATGCGGTGTAAAGGGGTGCTCCAAGAAAACTCAAGCTCTTACTCCGACACTATAGCTAGAGCACTATTCAAGACACTTGAGCTGCAAATATGCGCTTTAATGCTCCATCTAAAGATATGTAATATAGATATAGAGTAGCGTCGAGGCAGTAACATGTTGACATCGCATCCTCAAAGGAGGCATTTTCCTCCTTTTCGGTGGTGGGAACTCAAACCAATGATCTACTTCAGACTTTTACTAAGGCCAAAAGGGGGGTTTTTCTAATTTTTAGTTATTTTTAGGTGTTGGCATGTGTGTGAAATTTGACACAAGTTTTTGAATCAGAAACTAAGCCAGATACTTTTCCATAATACAAAAGAGGATCAAGTCACCTGAATTATCATGAGTTCAGGTGAAATTTTGAGAAGGATATCTGATCTAGTCTAAAGAAAGACTTTGAAATTCTAATGATCAGATTTGTATCCTTATCCCTAATTTGTTAAAGATTAAATCCCATTATATCAAAAGTGAGTTTTCAACCTTAGTCCTGATTTCAAAATTTTCCTCAAAAAATTTACAAAATTTTTATTTTTTTGGGTATGCATGCAGGAGAATAAAATGACAAAAGAAAAATCCATATTTTTATGTATTGGAAATCCTAAATCAATCGTCAAAATTTTAAAAACACCCCCATGCTTATGATATGCAATGTCCTCATGCATTAGGAGGGAGAAGGGATCACCTTAGTGAAAGGCGGTTAGGTTTTAGGATGGTCAAAACTTGGAAAAAGAAAGGGAAAAAGAAAGCAGGAAAAATGATGGGTTACCTCCCATCCAGTGTTATCTTTAATGCCATTCATCCGGCGTGAAGGTATGCACTGAAAATGGACAATCATGTAAATAATTGGACACTTGAATGTCCTCAAGAAATGTGTCTTCCTCAAGATCCCTAAAAAGATGATTGGTAGAGAAATAGGGATCAAAATAAAATGGAACAATGGAAAAATGACCCGGGTCTGGCCATGGTTTAAGTTCATGTAAAATGTCAAAGTCGGGTCGATCAGGTGGTAGGTTCAATGGAAAGGGAGGGAGAAAGTAGTCAATGAGATGTAGGGTGGGTGAAGTTAGTGTGGATGTTTTTGGTGAAAAATCAGGAAGATTGGAAGAGTAAAAGTCAAACCTTAGTTGATCTGAAAAGTTTTGGATCACATAATCATTAATAAAATCTAGATCCATGGTGGTCAGAGACGAGTAGGATTTGATCAACATCGACTTCTCAAATACTGCTTCCATTGTATTATTAGTGTCCTCAAAACTGTCATGATCGATGGACCTCTTGGAAGCTTAAAATAAATCCAATGAGAAAATCTAGTTACCACAACTTATATTCATTTTCCCAGAATGAGAGTTGATATTAGCTGTTGCGGTAATCAGAAAGGGTCTTCCAAGGATGGAATTAATGAGAGCCTCAGGTACCTTTATGTCAAGGACCAGAAAATTCACCGGAAATGGATAATTCTAGACCTTAACCATACTATCCTAAAAAATTCCCAGTGGTTGAATGATAGATCGGTCTTCCAATCGAAATTAAACATTAATAGGTTTAAAATCACCAAATTGAGATTCCTTGAATAAGATCGGGAGAATGATATTAATGGAGTTACCTAAGTCGAGAGGGGTGCAAAAAAAAGTGGTGTCATTTATGACAATCGAGATGGGTGATGCGCCTGGGTCCTTTTTTGTGAATGGTAGCTTGCTTTGTAACACTAAGCTGGCTATCTTTGAAAGGACCATCCATCCTAGATTTTGAGCCTGCCCTTTTGGAGTAAACCTTTCTTTCAAACATTTAGCAAAGGTAGGGGTGGCATCTAGTAGGGGAATAGTCTTCTTGACTTGCCCAAATAAGTTCAAAAGATCTTGGTGACAGGGCTCTAATTTTTTATTAGAAATATTGGATTGCAGTGTTTGAGAGTGACAAGTTGGATTTGAACCAAGTGATTTTCGGATTTCTTTTTCTTTTTCCTGAGCGGGGTTAGGAGAGTTGATTGCATAGGTTGAGAGTAGGTTTCATCAATTTGATTTGAAGGCCCTAAATCAGTGGTGGTGTTCCCACTCCTCAATGTATCTGCATATGCAGTTTGGTTATCACTTGGAGGAGGTGGGGGGGGCTGTTGCTGATAGAAACCAGGTTGGTGCTGAGATATCAGGTTAATAGGAGGCTAAAAAGTGTGGTTCTGATGTTGGTGTCCACCCGAATATTGGTTCCTATGATTGACAAAGTTTGGTGTGGGTTGGGATAGTGAGTGCCCTACAGGTCTTTGGTTTGAAATGACCCCAAATTGATTATTGAGATTATTAATAACATGGGTTATTTCTGTTGTTTTTCTTTGCGTCTCCAGCAGGGTTTTCAACATCTGGGCATTAATGCCTTCTTGAGATGGCCCAGATTGATAAGTTGATTTTGAACCATACCCTCCAAACAGGTTTTGTTGTTGGTGAGGAGTCGGATTGGTCCAGGATTTTGCTGGATAATTCCTCCTATTAGAGGAAGTTTTCAATTTCTCATGGAAGGTGGTGACATTTTGGGTGGGGTGATGATTGGGAAAAATATAATTCCCTGTTGAACCATAGAAAGCCTTGGAATAGTAATTACACTTAGCACGGGAATTATGTAGATCTTCTCTCTTTGAGGTGTTAGAAGGGGTGAAATGTGGAATGTGTGGAGCTTGGGTAGGTGTGTCAGGACTCCCTTGGCTGGCTAGGTTTGTTAAATCTTTATGCAACTGTTGTTGCTTAACTTGTAGTTGAGCCATTATGGAGTAGAAATTAGGTGGGGGGCCTGATTAAGAAGCTCCTGGGTGGAAAGATTGGGGAAAGAATAACTAGCATGTAGGTTAGAGGACCAATTTTGATTTTCCATTTTTAAAGAAGAGGAAAAATGTAGTAAAAGTCTTTTTAGGGAGGCAAAATCAAGTGGTCCCTGCAAGTGTGGAGTTTTGGACCACCGCCCGTGCAAAATGGAAGAAACGGTAAGGGAGGAGAAGAGATGGAGATGAGAGAAAGTGTGCAATCAATCAATCAAAATTTTAGGCCTAACTTAAATGTGTCTCCCTAAAAATTAAACCAAGACTTAATCTACCTACGAAATAAGAATTCAATAGTGAATACTCGTTCTATCAACTCTGGCCAAGTTGCATAAGGGGAGGGTTGGACCCAAGCATTTCCCAACAAAATCCCCAGGGGCTTGTGTAAACCCGTGCCTGGTCATTTGACACAGCCCCTCAGCCTGACACCAGATATAGATGACAGAATAGGTACTAACTAGAGAAAACTTAGGACCTAGATAGTAAGCTTAAGTTGATGAAACCTTAGGGGTCAAAATACTATAATTTTTAGTTAGATCTAGGAGACTAGAGTGCACACGGAATGTGGAGTGCATTGATTTGGGTAATGCCATGTTATTTCAATTTTTTTAGTGTACAAGATTGGAAAGTGATTCCAATAGCAAACAAGTTGTCACATAAATTTTATTTGTTTTTTTGCTTTTAGAATTTGATTTAGCTTAATGTATTTTAGGATTTTCTTTTTAAGGTTTCAAATAAGTTTGAGATTTCACAAACAAAAGGAAATCAAGTTATATTGGTAAATATAAGTTTCCTTTAATTTGTTGGTTTCTAGAAATGAAAAGAGACCCTAATTAATTAAATCCTAAGCAGAAAATTAACTACCAATGAGTTTGTTTTCAAGCTTTTCAGTTTAAGTAGTGGTCCAAACAATACAAAAAATACCACTACTATAAGTCAAATCAAACAAGGATTCCAAAAATTATTTTTTTATGATTTTAGGAATTCGTTTGATTTTTTTTTTGAATTTTTCTTTGTGCTGGCGTCGAAGTCCAGAAATGATACCCAAGGATATTTTGGACTTTTCAGTATCACAACCGGTCTCAGAAAATTTTTGTATTTTTATGTAATGTGTATAATTTCACAAGGATTCTAGAATGGTAAAAGTCACAAAAATTGGATGAGTTTAAAAATTCTTAAAATTCATAGACAGTAGCAAAATAGAAAGATTAGAGGAGATGACCCCTCTGCAGTCCAAGAATTTTTAAAAATCTTATACAAATTCAATTGCTCTAAAATTTGGAACGAATGTTCCTAACTTGATTTGAAATCACTGGGTGAAATTTCAAGATTTCTAGAGGCTAGTGGTTTTGGGAATTGATTTTTGAAGTTCGGACAGAAGTTTAAGCCCGAAAATCAGACTACCAACACTTGAAGTGCAGTGGTATTTAATGATGCAAACAAGTAATCAATTGAATTTTAAATGAAATCACTCCACTTAACTTAATTGTTTGAGATCCTGAAAGCCAAGTTTAATGTGTTTTGATAGTTTTTAGGGCTATGTGTGACTAGAAAGAGAAACCAACCTGAATTTTCGCAGGAAGATAAGGAATTGCGAGCTCTTCCTTCCAGAATTTCACTTTCTTCTTGTAGTTCCTACACACACGAGAGAGAGAAAAACAAAGGGATGAGATCCACTTATCAAGCAAGAGACTAAATGAATGCAAAGTCATTACGTCCCTGACAACGGTGCCAAAAAGTGATACGGATTTTCCGCAGTTTGTAAAATACGTCGTTGTAATGCGTAAAAATAATCAACACTTAAATTTATAAAACCTAGATAGGGAAGTATCTATGGTTGTCCAAGGAGGGAATATGTTTGCAAAATCGAATCTTTTGCTTCAAAGTGGAAACCAACTTTCCTTTTGGTGTTTTTGAATATATAATTTTTATGGTTTTGAAATAACGATGAATGCGCAAATTGTTGGCAGGAAAGATGCTAGCACCTACAAGCTAACCTTATAGTGACAAAAAAAACCTCTCTCTAAGCTCATTTTAGGCACGTGGAGGCCTAGAGTACTTAGGGGAAGGGAGTGAAAAGTGCTAAGAACAAGGAAAGCAAATAAAAAAAACTAGTAAGAAAAGGCAACTTTAATAGATGAGCAAAAAGTGTTTTACACAAAACCTAGTAGAGGAAAGCTTCTACTACAAGAATTTAAAGTACAAAATAAAGAAACACTAATCCTCTGAAAAGTGGTGAAGAGGGGAGGCTCCTTACTCCAAGCTCAGTGGCTCCCGGGCTTGAAAAGGGGCTCTCCAAGTATTTCCTTCAATAGCTCCTTCAAAGTGGTGTTGTCTTCCCAGGCAAGCCCACAAAGAGGGGGTGTGCCCTATTCTCCTCCAAGGTGGATGGTCCCACCTTCAAGTCTCCTTCAATGCCTCTCTGTCCTCCTTGAATGGAATGCTCCTCCTCCTTGGCATGGCACAAGGAAGAAGAGAGAAGGGGGAGAAGGAACAAGGGGGTGGGTTGGATTCCCCCTCAATCTTCTTCTCTTCTCCTTCCTTGGCCACAAGTTAGGGTGGATGTAGGGTGGAATTTACACTAATGGAGGATGGGGAAAATGGTAGTGGTTAAGGGTCCTTTTATAGACTAGGATGGCGGGTATAGGTGGCTCTTGGAATGGATGGCCAAGATGAAGTTTGGAGTGGTGGTTATGGGATCTATGGTCATGGGTTTTTGGCGCAATTCAAAGAGATGTGGAGGGGGGTAGTTAAGGGTATGGAGGCACCCCATGGTGGACGTCCATGGTGGAGGGGGTGCCTCCATTTTGGTGCCAAAATGATGTTCTAGAAGGGGGGAATTTTGGAGGGAAAATGGAAGGTGGAGATGGGCTTTAGGCTTAGGTGTAGGGTGGAGATTGATGGATTTTAGAGGGAAAATGGTCGCGCCAATATGGAGGCGATTATGGTGGTTTTTGCACCACCTTGTTGGTACCTTTTGGTGGTGGTCATGGGGTGAAGAGGTGTGGTTGAGGTGGCGCCAGCATGGATAGCTTAGGTGGACTATAGGTAGGCTTAGTTGGTGGAGCTAATTAAGTAGGGTTTTAGGGTGGTGGATGGCAAAGGGAGCTGGAGCTTAGCTAAGCTTAGCTAGCTTAGCTAGTAGTAGAGTAGAGGAGGAGGCAATTGGAGCTAGGGTTTGAGAGGAGGAGTTGGACAGAAGAAGTCTGGAGCTGAACTAGAGCTGGCAGCTGCCGAAGAGTGTGGCATGGAGCTACTTTAGTTGGCTTAGCTTGCTAGTTCTTTGCTAGCTGCTAAGCCAAGCTAAAGCAAGCTGGCATTTGCTAAAAAGAGTTGAGGTGAGCTGGGTCTGATGCACCCGGGGAGGACCTAGCTAGTTGAGGTAGCTAAGGTAGCTTAGCTCAACTAAGTTGAGCTAAGTTGAGTCCCTGGGAGCTGGACTTGAGCTTCCTGAGCTAAGATGAAGTCATCTTCAGCTGGTTGGAGTTGAATGGAGTTAGATATAGTTGGTCCTGAGCTAAGGTGAACTCCAGTCAACTCAGCTGAGCTAACTAGAGCTCCTAGTGAACTAATGGGAGTTGAGATGAGCTATACTCGGCTAAGTTGAGCTGGATCTGAGCTGACTTAAGCTAAGGTGAACTAAGATGATCTCTCTTAAGCTGCCATTGAGCTGAGATGAGCTGAATGGAGCTAGGATGATCTAACCCTAGTTCAAGTGAGCTGGATTCCAGCTATGGTGAGATGGATAAAGCTAAGTTCTAGCTGGTTTGGGCTTCTCCTTCACCAGTTGTCTTCTTAAGTGCTAGGGTTTTAGGGATCTGTCAATCTGTGTATCCCTAACACTCACAAAATCACATCAAAAAGACAATAAAAAATGCAATGCATGCCTAACCTAATTGAGGCCTAAATGCAACCCAAAAACTAGTTTATGGAGCAAAATGCTGAGTCAGGTTTGTTTTAATACATAAGAACGGTGATAAACTGGCATTTATCAAAGAGCCCTTTTCAAGCCCAGAAGCAACTGAGCTTGTTGCAAGGATCTCCTCTTCACCATCATCACAGGAGGATTAGTGGTTTTGGATCTTTTGTATTTTTATTTTTAGTAGTGGAAGCATTCCTCTACTAGCCATTTGTGTAAAACTTTTCTTCCTTATAAAAATTGCCTTCCCATAATTTGTGTTTGCATCTTTATTAGTTATTTATTCTAGCACTTTTCACTCTCTTTCTCTAATTACCCTAGGTCTCCACGTACCTAGGGTGAGCTTAGAGAATGGTTACTTTTGTCACCTAGATGTTAACTTTAACTAGTTAGGTGTAGCTCTTTTTCCCGCTCTCAATTTCGTAGTTGCCCATTATTTCAAAACCAAAAAAATCTTATATTCAAAAAAATCCCAAAAAGAAAGTTGATTTCCAAATGTCAAACGAGAGTATTTAAAGTGCATTCTTGCCTCCTTGGATAGCCTTAGATATTCACCCTATCTAGGTTATAAATTTAAAAGCGATTGCAGATTTGCATGTTACAACGACTTAAAAACTCAAATTTCAAATCATGCTTTTCTTCGCATCAGGGATCTAACCAATGACCAAATAATTCATCATGTCAGCAAATCAAGTTTGGACACCCAAAACTATATGAATAGACTCGTCTAAAAAAGTGTCAGTAATCGGAATATCCTGACGAGGATAACCAATTAGGATTCTCGAAAGATGATCCGACATTACATTTTGTGCCTCGAATTTGTCTTTAATTTCAAGATTGAATTCTTGAAGCAAAAGAATACATCAAATGAGCTGAGGTTTGGCATCCTTTTTGTCTAAGAGGTGTCTTAGGGTCGAGTGGTCAGTATAGATGATGATATGAGATCCTATAGCTAGCAGTTCTTTTTCTATAACAGTGTAATTACTCTGGGCGTCGTCTAAAGTTTGCTAGTGCAGTAAATGACAAAGGGCTTTCTGTCAATCTTTTGACCCAAAATAGCCTCGACCCCACAATCAGAAGCGTCAGTTATGATCTCATATGGGGCTGCCCGGACTGGTGGTTGCAGCACTGGAGCACAAGTGATTGCTATTTTGAGTAAATCAAATGCCTTGTGGCATGATTCATTAAAATCAAACGGCATGTCGTTGGCCAGAAGGTTACTCAAAGGCTGAGCAACCTTAGAAAAGTCCTTATGAACCTCCAATAAAAACCTACATAACCAAGGAATGATCGGATTTCTTTAACAAATTTGGGTGGAGGAAGTTTGGAGATAGCATCCACCTTAGCTCTATCAACTTCAATACCCCGATTAGAGACCACATGACCCAAGACGATGCCTTCCTGTGTCATGAAGTGACTCTTTTCCTAGCTAAAGACCAACCGTGTTTTGATGTAACTCTTAAGGATCAATTCCAGGTTAGCTAGGCAAGACTCAAATGAATCTCTGAAAATGGAGAAATCATCCATGAAAACTTCCATACAATCTCCCACCATGTCTGAGAAGATGGTTAGCATGTGCCTTTGAAAAGTCACAGGTGCATTGCAAAGCCCAAATGGCATTCTACGGAATGCAAAGGTTTCATAGGGACAGGTGAAAGTTGTCTTTTCCTAGTCCTCGAGATGGATAGGTACTTGGTTATATCCCAAATAATCATCCAAGAAACAAAAATACTTTTTCCCAGCTAACATTTCAAGAATTTGGTCGATGAAGGACAAAGGGAAATGATCCCTTTTCGTGGTTGTGTTTAGTTTCTTGTAATCGATAAAGACTCTCCACGAGGAACCTGAACAGGAAGTGAAAGATTTACCTTTCTCGTTAGTCATGATAGTAACTCGATTTTCTTGGGAACAATTTACATGGGACTCACCTAGGAACTATCTGAGATTGGGTATATGATTCCTACATCAAGCCACTTGATTATTTCTTTCTTGACCACTTCTCGCATATTAGGGTTTAATCTCCTCTGTATTTGGCGAGAAGGGCATGGTCCATCTTCCATAAAAATCCAATGATTACAATAAGATGGCTCGACCCCCCTAAGGTCATAGATGGTCCAACCAATTGCCTCCTTATGTGCCTTTAGGACCCTAATCAATTTTGATTCTTGCTCCTTAGTCAATTTTACACTAAGAGTCATAGGGAGCATCTTCTTGGGTCCCCAGCAACGGCTCCAAAATGATAGACAAGATTTTATACACCAAAAGATTGAGTTAAAAATCCATCGTTGTAGTTGCATAAAAAATCTGCTACCATATAAATTTACTGAAACTCGTGTGAGTCCCGAGTCAAACACGGGGAGGCTATGTCGATCTAAATCCGTAATTATATCTTTTTGTATTTTTGTTATAAAGGAAACATTCACAAGGGTAGTTAAACTACTTGAAATATAAATGAGAGAGAGAGACAGAAATAACTTTATCATTGTCATAATGTCGATTACAACTAATGAATACAACTAGAAAGCTAAAAATCTATACTAGAAAGTGATAAAAAGATAGGGGATGAGAAGTTATCTTCCTCGATGGTTGTTTGGAGGACGAGTTGGTAGATGACGCCTGGAAGAAGGAGAGCGAAGATAGAGGACAGAGGGTGAATCTGGAGGAATCGGGGATGAGGCAAGGTGTCGATGTCGCAAGATCCACTTTTGGAATGGGAGCAAGAGGAAGGCTAGTAAGAGCTCCACGAAGGGGGGATGAGAAATGGAAAATTTTGATTTTTAACTTTAGCAGAGCCTCTCGTATCTTGGGAGCACTAAAGCGAGCTTGAGAACTTTATTCCTACCTCTTAAGAGAGGTGAAAAGAGAAGGAAGGGATGAAGAAATGTGTGGGAGGGATGCTCTTTATATGTGTAGTCATGGGGGCAGTTTGGTCATTTGAATGCTTAGAATTTAATATAAGGGTCTTTAGTGACGAATGAATGTGTCGCTATAGGTGCTCGACATTGTAGCCGTGCCTCAATGAGAGCCGTCCATCACGCATCCGACCACTCCCAGCGCGCCACGTCACCGGCTTCTCGCCTTTAGGCGTTCACCCGCTCTCAAGCACCATGCCACTCTTAGCTATCCGATCGTTCAATCGGATGGTCAAGAACGTGCGAGGATGCTTCATCTTCCGCTGTTGCGTGCGCCTGCATACGATAGCGAGTTTGATGGCATGTCATCGCACGCGTGCGGCGTAGTCAATCATCCAGTGCATGAGAATGCACCACGTTGACACCGCCGCTGTCGTTTGATGAGAAATTGCATGGCTCAATTTCAATTGCACGTGCCTTCAGCAAATTTAACCTGCTCGCCGAGGATCGAACGTGCGCCGCACACTGTTCTTAAGGCGCTTCATCGTTGTGCTAAGCCTTCGACTTGGTCGAGTTTTCAAATTTCTGTCCACGTGCTCTTAGCCATTGGATGGAATGAGATTGAGGGGCGTGGATGAAGAAGAGGAAGGTCAGGGCTATGGGTGGCTTGGATGGCACCACGTAATGCCATCTGAGCTGTCCATTTTCCAATGCTTGTAAATGGTGACACGGATGTTGGATTGAGTTAATTTTTGCATCATTGGTCTGTGGTCATCGATCCGAACCCATCCATGTAGTTGGATTTGTCATGTGAGGTATGCATTTACACCACCTTGCCCCTTGACCTCTGATCTTCCTTGAATTGCATCTGATGCTATGGAAATCGGATCGGGGAGATCTCGGAGGCGTTGAACTCCGATTGTTGCCCTGATCAGATCCATATGGTTGGATCTTCAACCCAAGGCCTGAAATGATATCACCCTGTCCCCTGGCCATAAAAAGGGCAAATTACCATACAATTTGTACAAATTAACTTAAATGCATGATGATGCATGTTATACAATATTTATAATGCATGATGCCCTTATGACACTAGGAACATGCATAAATAGATATTTTAGGCTAATTTGATGTGTGCACATCAAGGGGTGACAAATTTTGCTTAGTCCCAATTATTGTGAGACTTGTGGAGGCTATAAATACCCCCCATGCCCCCTCTTTTGTAGATACATCTCATACTCCTCTCTCCCTCTACCTTTCTCTTGAGCATGAGGAATCTCTAGTGAATTCCTACCTTTTTGCCATCGTAGGCAATGTCTACACCCTTGCCTACTTGCCACCACCACGCCAAGACCTTGTCCTTGCTTATTTTCTCTCTTTACTTGTAATTTGACATTGTTTAGCATTAATAAAATTTTATTTTAGTGATTTATTTTTATTTGCATTAGTTTCATAGTTTTTTATTAGTAGTTTGTTTCCTGCTTTTCATGCATTTTCATTTTCTCTAAATTTAGTATTAGTCTATAGAATTAGGAATACTTGTCATCTCTTATTATGAAATTCTATAAAATCTATAAAATTCCTAAAAATCCAGAAAAAATAGTTTAGATTAATAGAAAGTAATTTGGATAATTTTACCTCCTTGAGGATGACTTGGATTCCCACTATACTTATTCGTATTTCTTTTCGAGAGTTCGGTAATTTTTATAAACAATCATGCTTTCACATATATACAACACTTTTTACTAGCTTTTGAATCACATGATCAAATGCCACTGTCGATGATCCAATGGTTCAACCTCATGGCATCGCAGTGTGAAACAAATCGTTAAAAACTTCTCTTCAATTCAAAGAATGACTTGATTCTCAAAAAACCAAATACGAGAATTGAGAAACAACCATGACTTATATAACCAAAACCATATGGGAAGATTTAGTATGTTCTAGTTCCAAGACCCCTACGAGTATTGAGGTATACCTGAGGGGTGGTGTAGCATAACACCCCAAGTGTTATGCCTTCTCACATAAGTCCCAGCGTTGTAGGACTCCCTTCTTCTTGGCAAGCCATTGAAGCCCTCCGTGTCAAGAACATTCGATCCTTCGTGCACTGTGCAAACCATTTATGCCCCATGAACACCTTTGCACGGCCTGAGGTGGCGATCAACTTGAAACTCCTCCAAAGATCAGCCCCATAGATCATGAACTCAAGGGCAACGGGTATTGGATGTCCAAAAGTCCTAGATGTACAAAAGTCTCTCAAAACTTCTTACTAAGATCTTGGACATCCAAGAGGAGGATCCAAATGTCTTATGTTGTTTCTAGATGTCCTCTGTGCACTTAGGACCTCTCTTAAGTTAGCTGGCCATTCAAAATTAAGTAAGAAGAAGAGGAGGAGAACAAGGTAGTGGTGAAAGTTTCTTTCTCTTCTCTTCTTTTTCTCCATGGAGCAAGATTAATCACTTTAATTGGGATTGATTAGGGTTTCTCTTAATACCTTGGGAGATATTTATAAGGAATTCATCGACTCCTAATATATATGATGGTGACTATTGGATTACATATGTAGGTTGGGATCAAATCCTAATTGAATTTTGCAACAATTGCCCTCCAACAAATTTAGGGAATTAGGTTTAAATACCCAAAGGCATTTTAGTTGCATCCAAACCCTTTGGATTAATACCAAATCATATCTGTCCCAATTAATTGTTTAATCAAATACCAATTTAACTCAAATAATATTTGATTGCTATTTAATTAGGAACTTGTTAAGATCATTATTGGTTTCATCACACCAATAACGAAACTTTTAGAAATCATGATTTATGGCATTATACCTCCCTAGAATATTCCAAATACTCATGAATCCCTCACACTAGAAGACATATGTAACCCCTTGGTCGAGCATGTTTCGCATGTTAGAAATCGAGGTTACAAGTAACCCGTCGTCGTAGTTGCAAAACATGTCGATCAGATAAAATTTATACCAAAACTCCAAGGGATTCCCGGGTCGAACACAGGGAGGTGACGTTTACTTTAGTTGAAAACCACGCTTCGATTTGTTTCTTTTTGGTATTTTGGGGTTTTGTTATTTTTTTTTGCATTTTTGAAATAAAAGAAAACAAGCAAACGTATCACAAGATAGAAATGTGGAATAAATCTGATATATATTACTTCCAATGTCAATTACAATAAACTATGAAAGCATAAAAAGAGAGGGGGGTGAGTGGAAATCTCCAGAGTCGACTGTTTGGCAAAACGATGGCACGTGGCAAAAGCTCGGACAAAGGAGGTGATGAGCGAGACGACGAAGGTCAGATGCAGGAGGACGTCGGGTCGAGGAAAGCTTCGGCGTGGCTCCAGAATGGAGGTGAGAAGATAGAGGTGATCTGCTACCGGAATGGAGGTGGGAGGACGACTCCAAGGCGACCTATGAAGGGGGATGGGAAGTTGGAGGAGTATTTGGTGGAGTAGAGGTTCGCTACTCTAATAGGCACCTTGGGAGCTTGAGAATAAACTTTAATGGAGAGTTGGTAGGCTTGCTAAAGCTTGGGAGTAGGTGGGAGTAGAGTAAGTAGAGATGGTTTGAAAGGAAGGGGTGTAGGTCCTTTTATAGTGGAGGAGAAGAGGCTAAAAATGGATAAAGGACCTTGAGCGACCTCCAGACCATCGCTGGAAATGTTGCTATAGACAACTCACATCCGCTCACGCCCTTAGCTAGCTCTGCTGGCTTGCAATGAAGTAGCGACAGTTGTAAGTGTCGCTGTAGGTCAGCCCAGCTGTAGCTAAAAGTTAGCCCCAACCGCGCTTGCGCCCGCACTGTGCTACCCCACCTATCACGCGCACTGATCACACGGTGCCCTACTGTGTGCGCACTGATCGCACGGGCGTGCACGTGCGCGCTACACTGCCGCTATGCATGTGCTGCTGCTACTGTTATGCCCCCTGCCGTATTGCAAATTGGGGGGCAGCGGAGATTCGAACCCACACCCCTCCCTTGCAAATTGGTGATCTAACCATTACACTAGATCTTCCCTTGTGTCGCAAGGAGCAGCTTGGTGCAAATGCTTCCCAACAGTTGGATCTTTATCCAAAGGCTAGGATTCAAGGGCGCAGATGAAGAAGGAATTAGGCGGTGCTGCTGGCCAGTGTTGGGTGGCCTGGATGGCACCACGTCATGCCATCTGTTCCATCCGTCTTCTTTTTCTTGTAGAGGGTGCTATAGAGCTCAGATCTAGGTGATTCTCTCATTGACGGACTGCGATCGTTGCTTTGAATCCATTCGTACGGTCAGATTCTTCATCTAAAGCCCGTAAAGATGTCGCACTACCTCCTGGTCATGTAAAATGATGGAATTAATGTACATAATATACAACTACCCTAAATGCAATGAAATGGATGTCTATGCAATATTTATATCTTGATATGCAATGCTATGACTAGGAATAATTATAAATAAGCATTTTATGATGAATTTATATGTGCTTATCATACCCCCATGCTTACTTTTTGCTAGTCCCTAGCACAAATGAACCTAAATGCTATGTATAAAAGTAGAATTAGGGTTCGAGTATTTAGGCAAAATTCGTTGATTGCTATAGAAAATCTCAACCCTAAGACCTAATTACAAAGACTTATCAGTGCCTGGGTGTCTGCCAAAATGCAGACCGTCGAAGCCCTCGCCTAATTTGAGAAGAGAAGATATAAATCTTTTTATTTTTTCTTGTTTTTCTTCTTTTCTAATTTTTTTTTTTACTTTTGGAGTTTGAGAGTTACGGGATAACTTTTTATGGCTACCCGACCTACCCAAGACTTGAAAAGGACTCTAAGTGCTAAGCATCTTGTGAAAATAGTGAAAGACTCACTAGATGGCCGTTAAAACGGACTTCAGGTTTCTACGACCCTAGGTAACCTTGCCTAAAGGTTTATCTTTACGATCAATAGCTTTCTCCCTACTTTCTTTTATATGGGGCCAACACAAGGGCGAACCCAGTGTATATCTTCTCGATTTATTCTACTTCCCCACTTCTTCCCTAAGTGTTTTGGGAATTATTGTGCTTTTTTTTGTGAGATGGGTCCTGGACAACCGGCCGATGAGCTGTTACCACTGATAACTTGCCAGCCATACTCGTGCGGTGAAGTGTGGTTTTATTTGTTTTTTTATTTTCTCCTTTTTCTATTTTTTTCTTTTCTATTTTTTTTTAAGTAGGTGACTTTCATGATCTATGATTTACTTAAAGGTAGTACAATGAAAATGGTGTTGTGGCTGGGCTCTAGACAACCGGCTAATGAGTTGTTACCACCGAAAACTTACTAGCCATACCACCCAAGTCGGTCCATTAGCTACCCAATTTCTGTAAAAATTGTCGGAAAGTGAGTCAGTGCAAAAAATGTGTGTAGATGCTTAGGCTTAAAGTCCCCCCAAATCAGAAGGTGCCAAATTATTTACCAAATTAAAGTAAATTTTAATTGGTAAGGACTCGAGACTAAGTCTACATTCGAATGGACACTTGGGCTAATTAAACCCGAAGACCTGAAGAGTCTAAGTATTCAGGTCTCAAAATATCAATTTCTAAAGTTTACAACTCCTAATGCCTAAGTTCTCGTCTTCTAATTCTAAATTTTTTTTTAATCTTTTTTAAATTTTCTTTTTTGTTAACAAGAATCAAATAATAGGAAATCACTGTTATAGCTGACAAAATGGTTATAAAATATGTCCACCCCCCATGCTTAGCTGTTTCAATGTCCTTATGGTGAAAAATGAAAGCATGCAGGAGAGTAGAAGTGAAACAATAGCACCTGGTTTCCAGAGCCTCTTGTCAACTTGGAATAGTCTTTACATGTGTTGAGTTTAATGCCTTCAGCTGGGTGATGATCAGCCTGCGGTGGTTACGACAAAGTAAGAGCAACCTTGTCCGAGATGGGCTCAGGGAGCACATGGTCAACAAAGGGTTTGAGACACTGTCCATTGACCTTGAAAATATTACCCGTCTTTGGGTCAGAGATATCGACGGCCCCATTAGGGAAAATCCGCTCAATAACGAACGAGCTACCCCACTTAGACCTAAGTTTACCGGGGAAAAGCTTCAATCGAGAATCGAAAAGCCAGACCTTCTGGTTCATCTCAAAGCTCTTACATGAAATCATCTAGTCATGGAGAGCTTTGGTCCTTGCCTTATAGATTCTAGCATTTTCATAAGCATCATTTCGAAGCTCCTCCAACTTAGATAGTTGGAGTTTCCTGATTTTCCCGGCCAACTCAAAGTCCACATTACATTTCTTGATGGCCCAAAATGCTCAGTGTTCAAGTTCTACGAGTAAGTGACACGCCTTACCAAACACCAGACGGAACAGAGACATACCGATAGGCATTTTGTATGTCGTACGGTAAGCCCAAAGAGCATCATCTAGCTCTTAGGTCCAGTCCTTCCTATCAGGCCTAATGGTTTTCTGCAAAATGTTCTTGATCTCTCGATTGGAAACCTCGACCTATCCATTCGTCTGAGGGTAGTAAGGTGTGGAAATCCGATGGCTCACCCTGTATTTCCCCAGTAAATTCCGAAACTGGGCATGAGTGAATGTGTGCCACCATTACTGATAATTGCCCTAGGAACCCCAAACCAACTAAAGATATTTCTCTTCACAAAATCGATGACCACCTTGTGGTCATTGGTCCGGGTGGGAATTCCCTCAATCCACTTGGACACGTAATCAACAGCGACCAAAATATACTAGTGTCCAAATGAAAGAGGGAAGGGTCCCGTAAAGTCGATGCCCCAAATGTCAAAAATTTCGACGGAAAGAATTGGGTTCAGGGGCATCATATCTCTCTTAGCCATGTTCTCGAGTGTCTAGCATCGGGTGCATGACTTAGAGAATTCCTGGGAATCCTTAAATATTGACAGCCAATAGAATCCGGATTGCAAAATTTTTGCGGCCATCTTTTTCCCGGAAAAGTGTCCACCACACGCGGATGTGTGACAGAACTCAAGTATGCTATGGAACTCGACTTCCGAGACACATCGGCGAATAATCTGGTCTGCGCCAATGCGGTACAACTCGAGATCATCCCAAAAATAATATTTGACCTCAGACACAAGTCTATCCCATTGTTGTTTGGTCCAATCCTGGGGGATTTGACAAATGGCCAAATAATTGACAATATCCGCAAACCAAGGGGTTCGGATACCCGAGACTATGAGGATAGTTTCATCCAGAAAAGTATCAGAGATTGGAACATCCAGATGAGGAGAATCAATTAGGATTCTCGAGAGTTGATTCACCACTACATTTTGTGCCCCGTCTTTATCCCTGATTTCAAGATCGAACTCTTGAAGCAGCAGAATCCAGCGAATAAGCTGGGGTTTGGCATCCTGTTTGGCCAAGAGATGTTTCAAGGCTGAGTGGTTGGTATAGATGAAGACACAAGAACCTAACAGATAAGCCCGAATTTTTTCTAAAGCGAAAACTATGGCTAGCAATTCTTTTTCAATAACAGTGTAGTTCCTCTGGGCCTCGTCCAGAGTTTTGTTAGCGTAGTAAATCACAGAGGGCTTTTTCTCAATCTTTTGACCCAAGACATCCCCGACGGCATAATCATATCATCAGCCATAATCTCAAATGGGGTTGTCCAGACCGGTGGTTGCAATATCGGGGCACAGGTGACTGTCATTTTCAATAAATCAAATGCCTTACGGCATGATTCATCAAACTCGGACAATGCGTCTTTGGCCAAAAGGTTACTCAAGGGTTGAGAACCTTCGAGAAATCCTTAATGAATCTTTTGTAAAAACCCACATGTCCAAGGAAAGAGCGAATCTGTTTTACGGATGTGGGTGGAGGAAGTCTAGAGATAGCATCCACCTTAGCTCTATCAACTTCAATTCCCCGACTAGAGACCACGTGACTTAGGGCGATGCCTTCCTGAGTCATAAAGTGGCTCTTTTCCCAGCTAAGGACCAGTCGTGTTTTGATGCATCTCTGAAGGATCAATTTCAGGTTAGCCAGGCAAGACTCAAAAGAATCTCCGAAAATGGAGAAATCATCCATGAACACCTCAAGACAATCTCCCACCATGTCAGAAAAGATGGCCAGCATGCACCTTTGAAAAGTCGCAGGTGCATTGCAAAGCCCGAACGGCATTCTACGAAATGCAAAGGTTCCATAGGGACATGTGAAAGTTGTCTTTTCCTGGTCTTCGAGATGGATAGGGACTTGGTTATATCCCGAATAACCATCTAGGAAGCAAAAATATTTTTGCCTAGCTAACCTTTCGAGGATTTGATCGATGAATGGCAAGGGAAAGCGATCCTTTTTAGTGACTGTGTTCAGCTTCCTATAGTCAATACTAACTCTCCAAGCAGAAGTTGAACGACTGGTGAAGGTTTCCCCTTTCTCATTAGTCGTAACGGTTATTCCTGCCTTCTTGGGTACAATCTGAATGGGGCTAACCCACGGACTATCTAAGATTGGGTAAATAATCCTAGCATCGAGCCACTTGATTATCTCCTTCACCACTTCTCGCATATTCAGGTTTAGTATCCTTTGCATTTCGCGAGAAGGGTGGGATCCATCTTCCATGAAAATACGATGATTACAATAAGATGGTTCGATCCCTCTAAGGTCATGGATGGTCCAACCAATTGCATCCTTGTTGTTCTTAAGGACCTTAATTAACCTCAATTCTTGCTCCTTAGTCAAATCAGCACTAATAATCACAGGGAGCGTGTTTTCAGGTCCTAAGAACTCATATTTCCAATTTTTGGGCAATGGTTTTAATTCCAGTTGGGGTGGGTTTAGAATAGAAGGAAGGGAGGATGCTGATGAAGATTCATCAGGACAATCCAGTGGAAGAGTCTAGGAATGAACAAAATCAACAACCTCTTCAGGAAGTGGTAGGTCTACCACGGAGGAGGGTTGTGGGTTGGGTTTGGGTGTCTCAAGATACATGTCTCAAGATCCTTGAGTGCATTGATTGTCATACACGTCTCAAGATCCTAATCTTTGAGTTCCTCAATGAATCCACAATCCTCAAATCCTCTTATCTCCTTAAAAATATCCAGAGTTAATTTCTTATCCCCAAAGGTGATCTCCATACTACCGCTTCACAGTTTATGTTGGCCTTGGCGGTAGCTAGGAATGGACGCTCCAGAATGATGGGCGTGTTCCTCAAATCATTAGGTACATCCATGTCAAGGATGAGGAAATCTACAGGAAAACAGAAATCTCTGACCTTGACAATTACAACCTCAATAACGCCTCTTGATGTGGTGATCGATCGGTCCGCTAACTATAGCGTTACTGAGGTTGGCTTGAGTTCACCTAATCCAAACCTCTCATAAATAGAAGTTGGGATTAGGTTGATGGATGCACCTAGGTCCAATAGTGCCCTATCAAAAGTGTATTCCCCAATAATGCATGAGATCAAGGGGGCACCTGGATCTTTCTTCTTTTGAGGAAGGTGATGCAGGATGATAGAACTTGCCTGCTCAGAGAGAATCACCTTCCTCGAAGTGGGTTCTCTCGTGTTACGCTTTTGGGTACACAGTTCTTTCAAGAATTTAGCGTAAGCCGGGATGTGCTTAATAGCATCGAGAAGTGGAATATTGATCTCTACGCTCTTGAATAAATTCAAAGGCTCCTCGTTGCTGTCTAGGGTTTTCTTCTTCATGGTTTTCAATAGGGCCTCAGGGAACGGGATATGGGTGGAATTTTCAATTTCCTGTCCTTAGGCCTTATTGTCTTCTTCAACCGCCTCCTTCTCTTTCTCAAGCTCCCCAGGATTTTGACTTCTAGAAGGTAATTATGGGTTTTGGGTCTGCTTCCCACTTCTCAAGGTGACAGAGTTTGCAGAGGCATAAGGGTTTGGGTCTTGAGGTGGATTAGTGAAGATTGGAGGGCCTTGGTTGGTCATGTAACCAAAAGAAGAAGAAGAGGGACCCTGCTCAACCACCTGAGCATGTGCGTGTGGGTCCCTTTGATTTCCGTACCCTTGAGCTCTATTGCCCTAATTTTGTACATTACGCGGGTTGGGTACGAGTTGAGATGGTAGGGATCCGGGTTGTCGGGTGTTTGCAATTACCCCGGATTGCAAGTTATCCAAGGATGTCTTCATTTGTTGCATAAGCTAAAGCATGGACCCTTGCATTTCCACCATCTGCTGGTTTAAATCAGCCAACCCCGCAGATTGTTGGGCATTCCAAGATGGCTGATTAACCAGTCTCGGGGGCAACTGGGTGTATACTTGACCCTGACCCATAGGTTTTTGAGATGCATAGTTGCTGGGTTGAGATTGGGTCTGTTGTCCCTGATTTTTCCAGGAGAAGTTAGGGTGGTTCCTCCATCCTGAGTTAAAAGTGTTGGAATACGGGTTGGACCTAACATTCTCCTGCATTGCATATGCATCCTCATAAAACGAGGATAAAGAGAAGGAAGGATCAGAGAAACTGGGTCAAAGCCCCCAGTTTGGAACCCATATGGTTCTGAGAAATCCTGGCTCACACGTTGAGCTGAATCGAGTTGGTTCACAAATTCCCGCCCCGTGGGAGCTTGTGAGGAATGGAATCCCGAATTCTGGGATTAAGTGGGTAAAGAAGTGTTTCCTGAATTCCCAAACATCCATTCTTCCATTTTCTTAGCAACCAAGTCCATTTTATCCAGTTTATTACAAATTAATTCCATGTCAAATGAATGAGAATCCTGGATCTCATTAGCACTTGACCTAGGTTGTTGGGACCGGTTGAATGCATCCATGGAGGCATGATTAATTGAGTTATCGCTCATTTTCTCAAACAAGTCGTATGCGCTATCTGCATCCTTGTTGAGGAAATTCCTCCGCAGGAGGCGTCCACGTGATTACGGAGTTGCTCAACCAACCCGTGATAGAAAATCTGCATGAGTTGCCATTTCGGCACCTCGTGGTGTGGACACTTCCTCAAAAGTTCCTGGAATCGCTCCTAGGCACCATGAAACGGTTCCCCCAGCCACTGGGCGAAAGTGGTAATCGCCTGTCGCAAGGCATTAGTCCTTCCGATAGGGAAGAATTTCTTCAAGAAAGTCGACTTAAGAGCAGCCCAAGTTTCAATCGACCTTCCTATAGTCCGGTACCAATGTGCAACCTTATCCTTGAGAGAGTGGGGGAAACGCCTCATGATCATTTGCTCTTCGTTCACATTCCTTGCTCTGGTGGTTTGAACCAAAGTGGTCAGATCCTCCAGGTGTTGGAATGGGTCCTCCGAGCCAAGCCATGGAAATGCTTAATCAAACTTAAGACTTAGGGCTTGATTTCTATGTCTCCGGTAGGAATCATGATGCTGGGAAGTTCCCCATAGTTTGAAGGATTGTAAAAATCCTTCAAGGGTCGAGTGCCCTGACCATGCATGCGTTGGAACCATTGTTGCATCTGCTGCAATTCTTCCAACTGCCTCTGAATCAGCTCTTGCTGGTTCGGAGGCAGGGGAGGTAGTTGTTGATCAGCCATGGGATCTGCTTGGCTATAGCTCAACCTTTGCCTCCTATAATGGTCTAAAGGTCCTTCCAATCCAGGGTTCAATGACCTCCTCCCAAGCATACACTGGAAGGAAGTCGGAATGACAGGGAAAAGAGGGAACCCTGCAGCACAAGAATACAAGCCTGTCCTTAGATGGGGTAGCCTAAGGTCTACTACCTCTTAGAATCCATCCTAAGATTATGGACGATTTACTCTACTTATGTCCAGGCAATCCAACCAGTTAGAAGGAGGGACTAAGGAGAAGGTTCTTCATTTGGCTTCCACCTTCTGTTCCTAGTGTACCCTCAACCGCTGTCATTTGATGCTACTTCCCTAGCTAGATATCCGATTGACTAGTACAAGCAGGTTAACCGTGAATAATCTCAATCTGGATCTCGGCGAGCGAATGAATCCTTAGGACCAACATCTAATTAATTTTAGTTAGGTTTAGGAAATTGGTGCTCTGGAATGTGATGGGCCCTTAATGGGTTGTGCCCTTAATGATTTGTTTGAGAATGTGTGAATGTGCACAACCAAGAGGTTTCCAACCAAGATTATTAATGATGAGGTGAGTTTTAGGATTCGGATCTTGCTTAATAGCTTTTAGGATTCAAATATTAGGTGTTTTCAACCAAGTTTTGTGAGGCAAATTAAGTTTGTTGTTGAAATCATGTGTTCAAGTATTTTCCTTTAGAAATCAAGAAAAATATGGAGTGCCTGGCTTGACCTAATTATTGAATCCTATGGGGCAGCTAGAAAATGAACCTCTTTTAGTTTAGGAGGTGCGGCCCAAACAATTCAATCAATTGGCTCAAATGCACCACTGATTAAGACACACAAAAAGGTGGTTAACCTAATATGATTTCTACTCTTTTATGTGTTGAATTCGTGTACCGGGTCTATAGGTCGGAAGCCCGGTTGAATAGATGAAAATCAAGTCCGATTATGTGTCTCAAATGTGGGTGTATAGAGTGTGTATATCGATTTATCCCGCAGAAAGTATCTTTTTTTTTGTATTTTTTATATGCGGGGGTGAGGTGGGTGAAGGTGGCAAACAAGACACAATGCTATCCTAGGGTTTATGCAAACACCTAAGTAGATTAGGTCTTGATTATTAGTGTGGCAAAATGAACTAGTGGGGGGGATGTGGGGGACACTTACAGAGTACTCTACTTGCACTTTACTCCGATCTACCGCACTTGGATCTCCATGCTAGCGTACCTGCAAGACAGTAGATCAAGACAAGTAGGGTTAGTGCTATGTAAATGCAAAGAAATGCAATAAACAATAAAGTAAATTCCGTTGCCTCCCTAGCAATGGCGCCAAAATGGTCAGGCGTGTTTCGCGTGTTAGAAATCGAGGTTACAAGTAACCTATCGTCGAAGTTGCAAAACATGACGATCAGATAAAATTTATACCAAAACTCCAAGGGAGTCCCGGGTCGAACACAGGGAGGCGACATTTACTTTAGTTGAAAACCGCGCTTTGATTTGTTTCGTTTTGGCATTTTGGGATTTTGTTATTTTTTTTGTATTTTGGAAATAAAAGAAAACAAGCAAACGTATCACAAGATAAAGATGTGGAACACATCTGATATATATTACTTCCAATGTCAATTACAATAAACTATGAAAGCATAAAAAGAGAGGGGGGTGAGAGAAAATCTCCCGAATTAGTTGTTCGGCGAGACGACGGCGTGTGGCGAAAGCTTGGACGAAGGAGGTGAGGAGCAGGATGACGAAGGTGAGATGCAAGAGGACGTCGGGTCGAGGAAAACTTCGGTGTGGCTCTGGAATGGAAGTGAGAAGACGGAGGTGATCTGCTACCGAAATGGAGGTGGGAGGACGGCTCCAAGGCGACCTATGTAGGGGGATGGGAAGTTGGAGGAGTATTTGGTGGGGTAGAGGTTCGCTGCTATAATAGGCACCTTGGGAGCTTGGGAACAAGCTCTAATGGAGCGTTGGTAGGCTTGCTAGAGCTTGGGAGTAGGTGGGAGTAGAGTAGGTAGAGATGACTTGAAAGGGAGGGGGTGTAAGTCCTTTTATAGTGGAGGAGAAGAGGCTAAAAATGGATAAAGGACCTTTAGCGACCTCCAGACCGTCACTGGAAACGTTGCTATAGACAGCTCACATCCACTCACGCCCTTAGCTAGCTCTACTGGCTTGCAATGAAGTAGCGACGGCTGTAAGCATCACTGTAGGTCAGCCCAGCTGTTGCTGAAAGCTAGCCCCAACCGCACTTGCGTCGTGCTGCGTTGCCTCGCCTATCACGCGCTTTGATCGCGCAACGCCCTGCTGTGTGCGTGCTGCCATGCACTGGCGTGTGCGTGCGCGTGCGCTACACTACTGCTATGCATGCGCTGATGCTGCTGCTGCTATGCACCCGACCGAATTGCGAATTGGGCGGCTGCGGGGATTCGAACCCATGCCCCTCCCTTGCAAATCGACACTCTAACCATTGCACTAGATCTTCCCTTGTGTCGTGAGGAGCAACTTGGTGCAAACACTTCCCAGCCGTTGGAGCTTAATCCAACAGCTAGGATTCAAGGGCGCAGATGAAGAAGGAATTGGGTGGTGTTGCTGGCCGATGTTGGGCGGCTAGGATGGTGCCATGTGGAACCATCTGGGCTGTCTGTCTTCTTCTTCTTGTAGAGGGTGCTATAGAGCTTATATTTGGGTGATTCTTGCATTGACGGACTGCGATCGTTGCTCTGAATCCATTCGTAGGGTCGGATTCTTCATCCGAAACCCGTAAAGATGTCGCGCTACCTCCTAGCCATGTAAAATGATGGAATTAATGTACATAATATACAACTACCCTAAATGTAATGCAATGGGTGTTTATGTTATATTTATATCATGATATGCAATGCTATGCCTAGGAACTATTATAAATAAGCATTTTATGATGAATTTATATGTGCTTATCACCCCTACAATTAAACCCCAAATTCACTATCCCTCCTATCATGGGTTAAATACTTTTATGCCCTCCTTGTATCATTGGGATAACAATGAAGGCCACCTACTTTTCCAAAGTACCGTCCTCTTCTCTTTCATGTATGGGTGTGATCAGGATCTGTATGACCATACATGGAATTTTGTATATCCCAATATACATGGAGCAAGCCCATGTCTCCTAATCCACTGTATACAGTTAAGATAGAAAATATATGTAATTCCTTTGAGAGATCATGTCTCTCCTATGCTCCTATACATACACCAGCTTTGTAGTCTTAACACCAAAGTGGGTGTATTGACCATCAATTGTTTAAGAGAATTCGTTATTGTTTGAGAAATGCGTCGTAGTATAGGACAAATGCGCTCAAATCATTTAAATTTGTAACTCAGATTCAAAAGAGTTCCGAGGTCGAACTCACGGAGCAAGTAATAGCAATTTAATCTCACCAATTACAAGAAATATAAGTAATTATAATCAAAACATTATTCAGAACTACTGAAAATGATATATAGATGAAATCCAGTAGCAAGATGAAAAAAGAACGGGTTAAAATGGTGATTTGAATCACCAATTAACCCTTTGAAGTTAAGCTCAAATATCTCAAATATATCAATAGTAATTGTCAACCAATATTCCACTTTAATAAGATGAATATCTCAACAGAACTAAGGCACCAATAGATATTAGATGAATGCACAAGGCCTTCAGACTCCTTAAGTGCTCAGCTTAGCTTCATAGAAGATGTAAAGGCCTCCCCATCTTTCTTCTTTCATGCCTCAAGGGAAAGAAGCACCCATAGCACAGCAACACAGAGGTAAAGGCCTCTCAAATTCGCTAAGTGTAGAGAGAGAAGCAGTGGGCAAAACCCCCCCTCTCTCTTTCTTTCCTCCTCTTTCTCTTCACAAAAACTCAGGTTTAGCTGGGTTATTAGGCAAGTAACCAGGTGTGCATAGTAGACCAAGCCTGTGGGTGTGGTCACAAGCAAGGTGTTTGGTTAAGTGTAGCGGTTTGGAGGCTACACCGGAGCATCGCTGGAGCTGAGGACGATGGTGCTGTAGTGGTAAGGACAGTGGTTGTGTGTGTGTTGTGAGTGTGAGGAAAGGAAGTAGAGAAGAAGAGGAAGAGATAGAGGGACTTAGGGGGGAAGTAGGAGGATGGAGAGCACTGGTGTTGGCATGTCGGAGTCGAAGAAGATGAAGAAGTCTAGTGAGTTGGTGCAGTGACGATGAAGAGGATGAATGCCCCTGCTATGGCTGGCGAGGAGTGGGACCAACGAAGGAAGGTAGAGGGCCATCCAATTTGATAGTTGGATGGCCGGAAGAGAAGGATGGAGAGGGTCACCGGAGCAAGGTGCGGAGCTAGCCGGAGAGGGGAAGAGAGAGGAGTTTCTCATACCAAAACTTGCTAAGGAGCACGGTTAGAAGACCTAGAGGCTTTTATAGAGCTCGGGCAGGCTCTCAAGCTTGGAAACAAGCTTAAAAAGCTCGAGAAATCAGGGAGGAAGATCCCTAAAATTCTAAGGCTTTGCATGAGCTTCTTAGGTGGATTTGGGATCTAGAATTAGGTTTAGATGATTATGGATGACCTCAAGATTATCCCTTCTAATTTTGGAAGGTATTGATCGAGAAATCAGGGAGGTATCCCTGATTGAAGCTTGGCTCCTTTGGGTTTACACCTGGCATGGCAGTATGGACCCATTTGAAGAAAATGAAGAGAAGTTAGGGGGCATTTTGTAAAAATTTCAAAAGTTGGGGGTATGAATGAGAGAAAGAGTGAGACTAGACCAAAATGCAAATTAGGTCAAGATAGACTCTAATTGAGCCCAAATTTTGGTACAAACCTAATTTGGATCTAAGGAATCTAATGGTGAAGTTAGATTTTGATTTTGACCAAGTTTGACTAGATAATTTGAATAGAAACCCAAATTAGGGCAACTTTTTATTTGAGACCTGTTCTAGGTCAAAATGGGTTCCATTGGTCAAATTAAGGGTACCAAATCATATGGAATATTTTTATATGAATTTTAAAATGTTTAGATAGAATTTATCCTGACCCGAACCTCTGTTATTTAAGCAGGTCTGAAATTAGGATTTTAGGTTACTGTTAATTCTCTGAATGTGCGAAAACCCATTTATGTCTGCATGAACCCACTTATTTGACTTTAATGCTCTTTTAACCTTTATTTCACCCTAGCCAACCCCTTGGTTATTATGTGTTCATGATCTGCTGTTAAAATTATAGAATTAACCCTAGTTTCTTATTTTCTTCTCAAAACACAATATGGTGGAGATATAACCCTCAAATGAATATGTAGAAAGCTTTTATCTTTTATTCCAGACTAAAATGAACTAGTTAGGGCCTATGATGGCGTTCCCATCATACCCCCAGGACTAGCTTTTGCTAGTCCCTTAGCAAACATCCTATGGATCAAACCAGGTCTCCAGGTCGGATGTAACTGTCAGGGTGCCTTACTAAGCTACATCTCTAGAAATCAAATTAGAATACCAACAATAGGCCTAGAGGTATTCAAGTACCAGCCAAGTTTCAGCTTGAGTCTATCGCGAAGGTTTCTAAGGCCCACAAAAATTGCCCAAAAGTTCATCGAACCTAGTGGTTAAAGCACCCGTGCATAAACGTAACATGTCCAAGTTCAATTTGCCAGTGCATGTTTTGTAAGAAAAAGATAGAAGGATTTTCATTTAGAGAGTTTTCTCTCTTTTCTTTTTACTTTTCCTTAAATCCAACCTCGGATTGGCCCTAAACACGGTTTGTATTGGATTCCTTGTCCCCACCATCAATCCTCGATGGGTCCTTAGCAATCGATGCTTCAGGATAGCACCGCCGATGCAACCCCCCAAAACCCTAGCTTTCGACACTTCGAGATAGTGCTGCCCATGGCATCCTGTAGCTAAATTCAAACCCTAGTAATTGACATTTCAGGATAATCCCACCTATGGCACCCGAATCAGCATAAGGTGCTTACATGCCCCTGGTAGGATATTTAGATATCCTAGGAGTCAAGCACCGATGAGATGATATGTTATTACTCATCTTCGAGAGGAATTTCCCACCTCTTCATGCCAGGAACTCGTCTAATCAATTTGTGTTGTCGAGCAGCTCCTAAGCTAGATCTTTAAGATGATTTTTCATAATAGAACACTTTTGACATGATTTTTCTTTATTAAGCACACTAAACCGGACTAAGTGTGTGATATTAGGTGCTTAGGTTATCAAGTCTCGCAAACCAAAGGGCAGGCAACAGGGTCGAATAATCTTTAAGCCTTAGACCTACTACATCAACCTTGCACTTTCCTCAACCTCTTGAGGATTAATCTAGATCTTAACAAATACTTGACTGTTTAAACCTTAGCATAGATCCAAGAGGCTTAAGGTCGGTATCCACCACTAATTTCCTAAGTTTTAGCCCTCCAGGTCTTAATTCATCATCCAATTCAACCAAGAAGTTAGGTAGGTTCCATATTCAATTTCAAGGGACTCTTTTTTTCTTTTTATTTGCTCCTTTTTCTTCTTTCTTTTCTTTTCCTTCCCTTTCTTTTTTCATTCAGCTCAAAATGACCTCTCCTTTCCTCTTTTTTTTTGATGAAACCCTTCCATGCATTGATTTCATAGCATTTTGCACTTTAATACCCCTCCATGCCTACGATTTGCAATGTCTCCATTGTAAATTAGGTGGGTTCGAGTCCAATCTAGATCATACACTAGAACAGGTGGGTGGTGAACGGGTCGGAGTGAATATCACGGACGATTTCAAGCTTTGTTACAAGTACCAATGATAGAGTTGGCTATTTTAATGGATGAACCCTAAAGTTTAATATGAATTCAACAAAAGGATATGTCGGGAAGGTTTTGATTTTTTCAAAAGATGATGGGTTGCTTCTCGTTAAGTGCTAAGTTTAACGCCATCAGCTGGGCGCAATGAAGCTCATAGAGAATGGAGATCAAAAGATACCGTAGCCAAGTTTGAGTCGGTAAGTTCGATGAAGGGTTTGAGTCTGACTATTCACGACAAAATGTTTAGAATCACGACTGAGTTCACTGATTTTGACAGCTCCATTTCCGAATACTTGTCTCACCAGAAATGGTCCAATCCATTTAAATCTGAGTTTGCCTGGGAAGAACTTGAGTTTGGCATCAAAGAGTAGCACTTTCTGACCAGGATGGAAGGATTTTCTTGAAATGTGCCTGTCATGGAAGGCTTTCACCCGCTCTTTGTAGCTTCGTGAGTTCTCGTACTTATCATTGCATAACTCCTCGATCTCGCTCAATTGCAACTGATGGTGTAATCCAGCCTTCACAAGATCTAGATTGTACTTTCATACTGCCGAGTAGGCTTTATGCTCCATTTCTATGGGGAGGTGACATGCCTTCTCGTACACGAGTCAAAGGGAGACATGCCTAACTAGGTCTTATAGGCGGTCCTATAGGCCCATAAGGCTTCTGGAAGGCAGGTGGACCAATCCTTCCTATTAGGCCAAACATTGACTTGAAGGATCTTCTTGATCTCTTGATTTGACAGTTCTACCAATCCATTAGTTTGGGGGTGGTAAGGAGTCGAGATATGATGTGACACCCCATACTTTTTCATCAAGGACTAGAAGTATACATTTGCAAAATGAGACCTGCTATCGCTGATGATATCTTTTGGAACCCCAAATCTAGAAAAGATGTTCTCCTGAATGAACCGAAGAACAACTTTCTGGTCACTTGTTCTGGTGGGGATAGCTTTGATCCATTTAGAGACATAATCAATAGTGAGTAAGATATATTCGAAGCCATTAGGTCCTAGCATGAAATCAATTCCTAAGATGTCAAAGATTTCGCACACAATGATTGGATTTAAGGGCATTATATCACGTGGGCCCATGTTGCCTAAGGTCTGATAATGAGAGCATGCCCTACAATAAGTTTGTGCGTCTTTGAACATTGTGGGCCAAACGAACCCACACTAGAGGATCTTCGCTGCGGTTTTTCGACCAAAGAAATAGCCACCACAAGCTTGGCCATGACAGAATGAGATGACGTTATTGACCTCATTGTCAAGAATGCATCTCTGGATCATCCAGCTATTGCCAATATGGAAGAGATACGGTTCTTTCCAAATGTAGTACTTAGAATCGGAAATCAACTTGTCCCACCTGGAAGTCGCCCAATCTAGCGGAACTTTCCCCGTAACCAAGTAGTTTACCATGTTAGCAAACCAAGGAAGTCCGTTAATGGCCAACAGATGCTCATCCGGAAAATCCTCGGTAATAGGTTCGGATGGGTCAATGACCGAAGAAGGCGAGACAAATGGTTAGCTACCACGTTCTGCTTTTCTGCCTTATTGCGAATTCCAAGGTGAATTCTTGCAACAGCAAGATCCATCAGATTAATTTACATTTCACATCCTTTGACGAGTCGATTTTCTCTTAACAAGATGATAATTAAAATGATTTGTCGTTTGTATTTCTAAGTGGTGGGAAATCGACTAATCAAAGTATTGAATTAAAATTGAACCACTCGAGAGAGCGAATCGTGTTCACAGGGAGGCAATGTCTATTATAACTCGTATGAATAACAATAGAGGTTCATGATTAGTTTCACAAAGAAACCGAATCAAAATCATCTTTCAAATGAGAAAACAATGTATAGCCATGCTGATATTGCATTTTTGTTGAAAGTTGAGGGTATTCTCCTAAATGTTCCATAATATTTAATTAATAAAAATAAAAATCAAATTGTGGCAATGGCATTGAATGTAATAAGAAATGAAACCCAAAACAGAGGATTTCTTTGTGGCGTTGCTGTGCTTGAAGGAGGCCACGGCTAGAGGCAAGGTTCACGATGGAGGCTAAGTTGGTCGAGGGCTTCTCGATGACGGTCGCGATGTGGCGAATGGTGGTTGCCAGTGGCTGGCCGGAGTTGTGGAAGGTGATGGGTTCCAGCGGCCTACTGCTGCGGTTGGAGCTGCTCCACGCACTAGCTGCTGGAAAGGTGAGCGAGAGGTGGCTGCTGCTACTGTGTACACACACCTAGGAGTGCGCGTCCAGTCTGCTAGAGGTGCACATGGAGAGGAGAGGGCGTGTGCATCTGTTGTGTAAGCGAGCGTGCTACTGCGCACGGGCAAAGGTGAGGGGGCGCAGCACTGCTAGAGGGCCACACGCTTGCACTAGTGGCATTGCATCTACGCGTGCACGGTGTTGTGGTGGTAGTTCTTAGCACGCGTAGATGGCGGCGATGGTAGTGCGCTACTGCTATTGAAGTTGAAGGAGAGGCGCATGGGGAGAGGAGCAGAGGGTGCGCTGGGGGCGCAACGAGGAGGCACGTGCACTGGAGGCGAGGAGGCGATGAGGAGGCACGCGCAGGCCGTGCATGTTGCTGCAGCTGCAGCTGCTACGTGAGTGCGTGAGAGCATGGAGGATGGCATGGATGGGTGCGAGGCATGGCTGCGTGCTACTAGTGAAGGTGATGTAGAGAGGAGGTGATGGGTTCTTTTTGGTAGAGGAAAAATAGAGGGAAAAGAAGAAGAAATGAAGTGAAGATGGAGGTGGTGTTGTAGGGGCTTCAAACGTCTAGGAACATTCCCAGATGTCTTAAACGCATGTTGATGGCTACTGGTGGTGGCTGCGATGGTGTTGACGGTGGACAGGGGAGGGTGCACAGTGGTGAAGCACAGTGATGGTTGCGTGGGGTCGTCGGAGACACGTGCAAGGTGTTGGCACAAGTCCACTGGCTTGGCGCGGCAAGCTGTCACCTTGCCGGTCCACGGTGTGGTAGAGCTCGGCCTTGGCGACGCATGGTGGTAGTGATGGAGGTGAGCTTGAAGCTCTTTACAGTGGTGGAGTCGGGGCGGAGTCTCCTCGAGCTTAGTTGTGTCTCCCCCTTTCTTATAGCTGTAAGGGAAGATGAAGACGAAGATGGAGCGTCGACTAGATCCACTTCTCCCTCTCCTCCTTGAATGCGGGTCTTCAGTGCAGGCAACTGGTGTGGTGTGAAGAGACAGCAGCAGTTGAAGAAGAAGAAATGGATTAATAAGAAAATAAATGATGGGTTATTTATCTACACACTCTCACATCAAATGTTAATTCTAATACATGCATGTAATGCAACCTATAGACTAATTATTTCAATGCATGTTATTCTAAATGAATTCTAAATGTATTTAGATTGAAATGCAATGCATGAAATATGCAAATAAGTGAATAATTAGACTAATCTATTTACATCTTACTGTATGCTATTTATATGTCAATACTAATATAATATATAGGCATTTAAGTAACTAATTAGGCCACAAATATGGGCTTATCATCCTTCTTCATGAGTAAGTGCCTCACTGCGGTGTGATCCGAGTATATGATGACATGGGAACCCAAGAGGTATGATCTGAATTTTTCCAGGCCAAATACGACAGCTAGTAGCTCTTTCTCCATAACAGTGTAATTATGTTGAACCTCATCTAATGTCTTGCTGGCATAGTATATGACCATGTGTTTCCCGTAGATTTTTTGCCCTAACACCGCTCCCACTACGTAGTCAGACGCATCACACATGATCTCAAAGGGTTGAGACCAGTCAAAGGATTGCAAGATTGGTGCTTAGGTGACTTGGTCATACATGATCTCAAATGCATAAATGCACTCACTCGTCATCTCGAAAGGCATGTCTTTTGAGAGGAGGTTCGTCAAGGGGCATGCAATCTTGGAAAAATCAGATATAAATCATCGATAGAAACCCGCGTGCCCCAAGAACGATCTGATATCTTTGACTGAGCTAGGCACAGGAAGTTTGGAAATCAAATTCACCTTGGCTCGATCGACTTGAATACCCCTCTTAGGAACAAGATGTCCCAGGACGATGCCTTCTATAACAATAAAGTGGCTCGTTCCCTAGGAGAGCACTAGGTTCACATCAATGCATCTCTTGAGGATTTGGACCAAATGCAGGAGGCACTCATCAAAAGATTCACCAAATATCGAGAAGTTGTCCATGAATACTTCAAGGTATTTACCCACCATGTCAGAGAATATGGCTAGCATGCACCGCTAAAAGGTGGCGGATGCATTGCATAACCCAAAGCCATCCTACGGAACATGTACGTACCCTAAGGGCAAGTAAAGATGGTCATCTCCTGATCCTCTGGATGAATTGCCACCTGATTATACCTGAAGTAACCATCCAAGAAATAAAAAAATTAATTTTCTTCCAACTTCTCGAGAATCTGATCAATAAATTGCAGTACGAAATGATCTTTCTTCGTAGAGGTATTTAGTCTTCGATAATCAATACAGACTCTCTACGAATTCACAATGCAAGTTGGGATGGTTTCTCTAGATTCAGTCGTGATAACGGTGAGCCCTGCCTTCTTAGGCACAACCTGGATCGAGCTCACCAAGCAGCTGTCAGAGATCGGGTAGATGATTCCGGCATCTAACCACTTGATGATCTCCATTTTCACTACCTCCTGCAGATTTGAATTAAGTCTTCTCTGCATCTCTCGGGATGGCCATGATCCCTCCTCAGTGTAGATGCGATGTGTGCATTGTGAGGGACTGATACCAGTTAGATCAGCAAGAGTCCATCCAATGGCTCTTTGATGATGCTAGGGAACAGAAATCAGTTTTGTTTCCTGATCAGAAGTGAGTCGGGAATTGATAATCACAGGAAATTTTTTATTAGAACCCAAGAAGACATACTTTAGATGATCGGGAAGAGGTTTCAACTCCATAACTGGGTTATTAGCAGTAGGTGGGGGTTCTGGATAGGTGTTAGAAGATAAGGCGGGAGCTGTGGGTGAATCTGGATCAGTTCTAAGCTCCTCTATTTGTGGGGCATGATCTGCTTGGGATTTAAGATCAAGGGTAATCAAGTTTTCTTATAGAAGTGAGTCCTAAATCACAAAACCAATGTCGCAAACTTGCTCAATAGCCACACAGTTAATTCCTTTCTAGGCCTTGAATATATCAATCTTCAATGTTTTGTTCCCGAATTTTAATTTGATCTGGCCCTCTTCACAATTTATATTAGCCATAGTTGTGGCTAGGATGGTCTTCCTAGAATCATTGGTGTATTCTTCAGATTCTCAGGAGTATCCATATCTAATGCAACAAAGTCCATTGGGAAGTAGAAATCACGATCCAAACTAGAACATCCTCAAGAATTCCTCTAGGTGACTAGATTGATCGGCCTGCTAACTGCAAAGTCACCTCTTTCAGTTTGAGCTTAGTTTCCTCGAAATGGTATAGTAGGGATGTAGGTATCAAGTTTATGGAGGCTCCTAAATCCAATAATGCTCGATTAAACTCTAGATCACCAATTTTGCAGGAGATCAAAGGGGTGCCAGGATCTTTTGCTTTTTGCGGGAGCTTGCTCAAAATGATTGAGCTGACTTGCGCAGACAATACGATCGGACTCCCGTCTTTGGTTCGCGGCTTACACTTAGGTGTACATAAATCCTTCAGAAATCTCGCGTATGCCGATACGTGGCGGATCGTATCCATCAAGGGGATGTTTATCTGAACTTGCTCAAGAGTTTGACCAGATCTTCTTCAAGTGACACGAGTTTGGGTTTCCTCTTTCCTTTAGTCAAGGCCTCAAGAAATGGAACCTCTGTAGGTTCCTCTAGGATTGGTTTAGGTTCTGGATCTGGGATAGGGGTGTCCTGGATAACCAACCTAGGGTTAGGCTCTACACTACTAGGCTTAGAGTGGCTAAGATAAGGTGGAGTCTGAGTTGTCTTGCCACTACGGGTGGTAACAGAATTTAGTCCTGCTTGGTTTTAGTTTGGAGTATGTAGAAGTGGTGGTTGCTGCTGATATCCTGAGTATGATGTCGAATCCTCCATCCCGTCAGGTGAGGGAGCAGAAGGGGCCAGATAAACATAATGTGCTTGGTCCTGATTTGGGTTCATAACACGCCTCTGGTTCGGCACATTATTTGAATTCGGCAGAGGTTGTGAAGGAAGTGCACCAGGCTGGCAAGAATTCGCCACCTATACGAACTAATTACGGTCATCTGTGATCTCATCCTTGTGTTGTTTCTGCATAGTCGCATTCATTTTTTGAATGTCAGCCAAGGTTTCAAGGATTAGAGACATTTGACCTTCCCGTGACGGCCTAGATTGGTAATTCAGATTAGGCCTGGGCTGAACAAGCTAATATGGGTGTGGAGCTTGTGGTTGGGGCTGGAATTGAGATCTCAGATTTTGATTGTTCCCAGACCATGCGAAATTTGGATGATTTCACCATCCAGAATTATAAGTGTTTGAGAATGGATAATTTTGGATGGCGTTAAGGTCCTCGCGGGTTGGAGGAACCCCAGAGAAATCAGAATACGAGGGTTTATAGTTCCCCCAACTAGAGTAAGAAGTTCCGGAGTGTCCTCCAAAACCAGGATCAGACGGGGGTGGATATGTGTCCATCCTCTAAGAAGAGTGGTGATAGATGTTATGTACAGCCTCCTTACCAGAGGGTGGTTGTGCAAATGGGTTTTACTGCGCTGAGGTGGCTCTTTGTAAGTGTCAAGTCAATTCGTCCACCTTCTTCTCGATAATCGAAACCTTGTCCAAGCGACTGGCCACTAGTTCTAGATCGACGAGTGCGGATAGGCCTTCAATTTCGTGTGCCCCTGGGTGTTTGTCAATGCATGAGCAGTCGTCGTTGTTTAAGAAATGTGTCGTAGTATAGGACAAATGCACTCAAATCATTTAAATGTGTAACTCAGAATTAAAAGAGTCCGAAGTCGAACACAGGGAGCAAGTAATAATAATTCAATCCCACCAATCACAAGAAATATAAGCAATTATAATCAAAACTGTATTTAGAACAACTTAAAATGATGTATATATGAAATCCAATAGCAAGATGCAAAAAGAATGGGTTAAAATGGTGATTTGAATCACCAATTAATCCTTTAAGCTCAAATATCTTAAATATATCAACAGTAATTGTCAACCAATATTCCACATTAATCAGATGAATATCTCAACAGAACTAAGGCACTAGCAGATATCAGACGAATGCGCAAGGTCTTTAGATGCCTTAAGTGCTCAACTCAGCTTCACAGAAGAGGCAAATGCTTCCTCTCCCACTTTCTTCCTTCATGCCTCAAGGGAAAGAGGCACCCACAGCACAGCAGCATAGAGGCAAAGGCCTCTTAAATTTGCTTAGTGTAGAGAGAGCAACAGAGAGTAAACCCCCCTCTCTTTCTTTCCTCCTCTTTCTCTTCACAAAATCTTGGGTTTAGCCGGGTCATTAGGCGGGTAACGCAGCGTGAACAGTAGACCAAGCCTACAAGTGTGGTTGCAGGTGAGGTGTGCTTGGCCTTGTAAGCGGGTCGTGAGGGTGAAAGGGACCTGACCCCCATGTTCTTGGGCGAAGAACAGGAGTGAGGAATTCCTTTTATACCACGCAAACCATGCAAATTCCTATGGGAGGGGGTGAGATTTGAGGAAGAGAAAAAGATGTGGAAATAATAATATTCAATCTCACACAAAAAGGCAATCACACAAGTAGACAAAGATATTTAGGTGGAAACCCAAACCTGGGTAAAAACCACCACCTAAGTCTCTCGACTTAGGATTTCCCAATCGACCTAGTCGATCAAATCCACCAACCTAGTCACTTAAACAAGGGTAACTGAACCTCTTACAACCATGCTACTATGTACGAGGGTAGCGTTCCTCAAACCCCTCCTCTTCATGAGGAGTATTTTGCCTAGTGAGGGAGACTAGAATTCGCAAGGTGAATACCCAACCAAAGACAATAAAATACAACATCCTATCGAGCCACAAAGATTAATGCAAACTTGGCTACTATAAGAAAATAGGAAACTTTCCTTTGGTGGAACTGCATTGGCTTGTCGTGAATGCGTGAACCACACGATGGCACAACATTGCTCTCATAATCGTAGGCAGGAGAGCTGGTGCACAGCTGGGATGGTGCTCTTTAGATGTAAAACTAAAGCTTGGAGAGCAAGATCACCTCTAATGATCAATTGGACACCATATGATGTTGAAATGTTGTTCAAGGTGTGTCTTAACAAGGGAGGGCTTCCCCTCTATTTATAGATGGCCTAGGAAGGCTTAGGAAGCTATGGAAGCCTTAGGTAGCCATTGGGAATTATCTCAAGGTAAAACAGGTTGCAATCAGAATCATTACTGATGCCCTATTAGAATCATTAATGATTCTAATAGGGCATCAGACATCTGGGAAAAGTATCAGACATCTGGAAGTCACTTACAAGACGTCTGGGCCTAATATCAAACATCTAATTTTAGGCGGGTTTCCTTCCTGACTTTAGTCAGACCTAAATAGGGTTCTTGTGAAAGGTGGTCAGATGATAGGTTGGACGTCTGGTATTATGTCTGGATGTCTGGAAACCTAATTAACTACGGGAATGGATTTCCCAAGGCAAAAATGGCTAGAGGTCACTTGGATAGAGATTTAGGCTTAATCGAGGCTAACGTTTACATATCAGACGTCTGAGGTCTTCTATGGACATCTGATAGAAGAGTAAAGGTCATTTCTCATCGAGCGGATTTGATAAGCCAACGTTCCACTAATTGGAGGTCTGGCAACTTCATCGATGTCTGCAAAGACGTCTGAACTAAGGGATGGTCGTCCGAAATCAATAGAAAAAAGGCACTAAGTCCAGCCCTAAATGTTTGGACGTCGGATACAACATTCAGATGTCTTAAAGTCCAAGATCAGACGTTTGATTTTAGGATTGGACATTTGATCACGCTGTCTGAAGCCTATCCTGGATTTCTAAGTTCTCTATGAAAAGCCTAAGTATCCTAGGGTTGTGCAAGTGTTCCTAGAACTACTGATAGGTAACTTTGAGGCTCTTTAATATATGATCTAAGAAATAAAAGACAAAGGATAACAGAAATAGATTACATGAAAAGAATAATCTTCTATCCTATTCTTCATCTCCTTTCTTTAAGCTCTCCCTTCGAGCGAAGGCTCCTCTTTTGTTAAGCTCCTCCAATCCGCCATGGATGCGAGCTCTTCACACTTGTATCCATTTTCAATTGACTTGAAATCTTTGGACTCAAAAGTAAATGTTAAATGACAAGTGTTTTGTTATCATCAAAATAAACAATCGTGGTGCCCTTTACGATGTGGGACTAAATGTCCCACAGTCTTCCTTCGCGCATGGCTGGAGGATGAGGCCTTCGATTGAGGTCGAAGATGAGGTTGCTAGATCCAATTAGGTACCTAGAGATGCACCTAGAGTGAAGCTGCTTCTCCTAGGCATGATGTCTGGAAGAATCGTGGCTGGAGGTGATCGTCGCGAATGCATTTATGTTAAAATCGCTCGTTGTAGTGTGTTTTACGACATCAATTTTAAATAAAATTAAACGTAAGTCCAAGTGTCGAACACAGGGAGGTGTGGAATTGGATCAGATATTCGCTTATATGTCACAAATATATGTCGATTTGTTCGCTTGCAGACCAGAGAGGAAGGGAGAAAGATAGGGATAGAGAGAGATAAGGTTAGAAATCCATGATAAACATATGAGAATAATATATCAAAGATCTATTGACTATCAAATGTTATGATCAACACAATAAAGATGAATGCTTAAATAAAATAGATGAACAACTGTCAACAATTAAAACTAAATGCGAGGCAATGGATGGTGTCGAGACAGACACAGCGGTGGAGGGACTTCCGTCAGCAGCTCGGCATCTTCATAATTGTTGTCCAGCTTTTCATCAAGTTTAGGAAATGCATTGTAGTACAATCGACAAATCGCTTTCAAACAACAGATAAAATTTATTACTCGAAATCTAAATTGAAGTTCGAGGTCGAACATAAGAAGCAAATGTGGAATTCACGCACTAATCTTAATAAAAATATAAATGAGCACAGGAAATTAAGCACAATAATGATATTCAATGAATACTAATCTGTCACATTAAATATTCGATGATGCTCAATGTATCTCGAGACAAAAAGAATAGAAAAGCCAAAAGTGGTGATTTAAATCACCAGCTAAGCCCTCTAAGCATGCATCACAAATATCTCAATTATTCCAAATAACCCAACAATAACTTGAATGCTACAGTGATTAGATGTTGGGTATGTGTATCAAATGACTTAAATGATAAGGCTTCTTAAAGCCTCTCTTTATTTCTTCTCTCTTCTTCTTTCCTTCTTCTTAAGTCTTCACAACACAAGAAACCCAACTCTCTTCAACAACTAAGTGTCGAGCCTTCTCTCTGAAGAGCAAACCCCCCCACTCTCTCACAATTTCCTCTTCCTTTTCTCTCTCAAATAACTGGGTCGTAATCAGGTATTCGAGTTAAGCAATATCGAGTCTAGGCCTGTGTGCGTGCTGTTGCAGGCAAGGAGTAAGGTTTAGGCAGGTAGCGGGTGAGCGGGCAAGGGGACCCGACCACCATGTTCTCGGGCAATAAGGCCTTAGCACAAAATCTTCTTATGTGTGCATGCAGGCTCAGCAGCCCACGATGTGGGACTACCCTTCCCACATCTTTTTCGCATGTAGCTGCAGAGGGCTCTTCATTCAATTGGCGCAACAACTACATTTCCTTGCTCAATTGAGGACCTGGAGGTCCTTTTGGATTTCTTCTGTAGTGCCTAGAGCGAGTTGCAATGAATAACTGAGCTAGAGAGCGACAACCGTCGGAGAAGACAGCTGGGATGGCGGAGTAATGGCGAGATCCTGAAATACAAAATATGGGCTAAAAGACCTCACTAAAATGTTCAGGAGGATCGCAAGGATGCGGAGAGGGTGTTGGAGGCGGTGGCATGCTGCGAGGGTGGTCATAGGTGGCTGGCGAAGGCAGGTTTGGTGGTGCTTCAGTGGGGTGTTCTTTGGGTGATGGGAACACCATCATAAGCTATAACTAGCTCATTTTGACCCAATTAAGTCAGTAAATGCTCCTACATAATTGCTAGAGAGTCACAAGTCACTGCATAATCATTCTGAGGGAAAAAATAAGAAACTAGGGTTAAAACTGTAATTTTACAAGCATATCGTGAATGCAGTACAACCGTAGGTTTTCTCAAGGGTTGAATGAAGGTCAAATGATCTTAAAAAGATAACAAGTGGGTTAGCACAATCAAAAAGGGGTTTGCACATGTTTTAAGAATTAAATGACCTTTTGAAATCCTAAAAATAGACCCGCTTAATTAACTGAGATTCTAATTAGGATAAAATTCACCTAAATCCTATAAAATTCATATAAAAATATTATCTAGGTTTGGAACCTTCAATTTGACCATCAGAACCTGTTTTGACCTAGAATAGTGTCACAGACAGACATTTGGCCTAATTTAGGTTTTTGCATAAATTATCCAGTTAAACGTGGTCAAAATCAAAATCCAACTTCACCATTAGATTCCTTAGGTCCAAATTATGTTTTTACCAAGGTTTTGACCCAAGATGAGTTTGTCTTGAACTAGTTTGCAAATTGGTCCTGTCTAATTACATTTCTACCCTTAACTTTCAATATCTTTTCAAATAGGCTCCTAACTTTGTCATCATTCTCACAAAAAGGTCCCTACCACCATTAAACCTATTCTCTACTTGCTCCGACGACCTTAAAAAGGAAAGCACTCCCTAATTTCTTGATGAATCCCTTTCAAATCTGAAAGGGAAATTCGTCAAGAAATTCCCTTCCTTTTGAACCTGATCCTAAGCCCTAAAACCTACCCAATCTCTCATGCGAATGCATGAGAGATTTGGGTATCAAGGAATTCCCAAGCTTCGGCAAGCTTTCCAAGCTTGGGAAGCTTACTTCCCAAGCTCTAACCGTCCTCCTGAGGTCTATAAAAGCACCTCCTGCTCATGCCGAACTTCTCAAGCTTGAATTCGACCGGAGTAACCCTTAAATTCTGCTCTCCTCCTTCGGTCGAATTGCTCTTCAAGCTCCGGCGACCCTCCTTGCCTCCCTTCGTCATCTAACCACAATACCAGTAGCAAATTCTTCTTCCTTGCCTTCTTCCGTGTCGAGCAGCACCAGCCAACGTCCTTACCTCCTTCATCCTCGCCGTCCACCCCTTATCAGAGCAGTTTCTTCCCCGACGCCGACCATACTTCAATCGGCATCGCCTCGACTCCCCTTCGTCTACCAACTACCTAGATAAGTCCTTTACTTCCTCTACTTCATTTACATCTCAACCTCACTCAATTTCGACTACGCTACCACTTGTTCACCGTCATCCCTTCCGTGTTCGGCCACTCCTCCAACGAAGTGCTCCCATCACTACACCGCTCCATACGCCTCGCTGACACTCCCTACACCTTCGCTATGTCCCAGGGAGCAAAAGCCCTCTAGTCTTCGAGGCTATTAGCCTCTCCACTGCTCCGCCGAACACACCCACCGTCGCGTTCCTCCTCCGACCTTCATAGACCACCACACACCTCCACTAACCACTAGACCAACCCCTACGCATTCGCCGTGGTCTGGCGAAGCTTGTGAACTGGTTTAATTGGGGCTACAAGCCTGTATTGTGATTTTCAGGTTCCCCTCCGCCGTCGCCATTAACCGAGCTTCATGCAACCTTGAAGCCTGTGTTCTTGCTAGCTCCATCCCAGGTTTCAGTCCCAGGACACACGGAAGTCACAGCTCCAGGTCTCCAAGCCAACAATTGAGTGCACGAGGTGCACCAGCTACGCCAATCAGAGGAACCTCCTTGCTGCAGATGCACGCAAAGAAAAGGGCGCGGTTTAGTCCTGCATAGGAAGCGTCAGAGCAGCTGAAGGCACGTAAATTGAAAAAGTTGCATAGCCTTATCGCCTCATCACGCACAGGGGGTGAGGTCCCCGCACACACCCCTCACGAGCCTCGTCCACGACTCTGACCCCGCAGACCTGGTGTGCCCAATAACCCACCTAACCTAAGCACTCCTCGGCTGCTACCCACTGCAGGCAGCTCTGGTCTCGAGTGCGCGTGTGCTTGATAACCCGGTTACCCATTGAGAGGCCCTAGGAGGGCGGAGCCTAAGAGAGAAAGAGGAGAGATTGTGCAGGGTAGGGGGAGGGTTTTGCTCTCTAGGAAGTTGGTTGACACTTAGCCAATTCAAGAAGCTTCCTCCTGTGTGAAGTAGCCAAATAGAGAAGAAGGAGAAGGCTTGAGCAACAGAGAAGAAAGAAGAGGTTGAACAGAGAAGAAGAGGAAGAACCAGCAGAAAGAGAAGAAAAGCAAAATCACATCATATTGATACTTTAATTGCATATATTTGAGATTTGGTTTAAGTGTTATTTGTGAGGAGTAATTGGTGATTCAAATCACCATTTTACTCCATTCTTTTTGCATATTAATCCTGACATTACTCTTATTGCAATCTTTATTCCTGATTTAAATTGTGATCTTGAGCTTTAACTTCCATATTGCTCCCTGTGTTCAACCTCGGAACCTTTTCGAGTAATAAAATTTATTTGTTTGAGCACTATTTTGGCTATACTACAACACGACAATCTTAAAACACCAATCTATCGCTTAAATAGTGGGTCGCGTGAGTGGGTGGAATGGCGAATAGGTAGAGGGGTTTTGTGTGTGGAGGTATGGCGGAGGTTGTGGGCTTAGTGGCGAGTTGTTTGGTGGATTGTGGAGGTGGGGCAGACTCGCCGGAGGTGTGGCCGGAGATGGAGACAAAGGTGGCGTATGGTGGAGTCGAGGAGTCAACGCGAGGTTTAAAAGAGAGTAAAGAGGCAGAGAAACTTAACTAACCTAATTTTAAAGGACGAAAGGGGAGGATCCCATGCTGGTGGTACGCCGAACGTGGGGAAGACGAATTCTCCGGAGGTGAAGAAGCGGCGTGGAAGATGAGGAAGGAGGCGTTCACCGGTGTTGCAAGATGTGGAAGAACGAGACAAAGAAGAATCCGCTGGCTATTGTCCGTGATGGCAGACGAGGAAGGTGGATGGAGGAGCTCGTCGGAGTTGGTGGAGATGGAGGTCAGGGAGAAGGGAAGAGGGGGAATCCAACCTACAAACCAAGCTAAGGAGGATGGTTTGCCCTCAAGGGGTCTTTTATAGGGTTTAGAGAGGCATTTCAAGCTTGGAAAGGAGCTTTCAAGCTCCAACCAATTCATGCACAAGGGATACCCACATCTCCCATGCATTCGTATGGGAGATTGGGAAGGCAATAGGATTCATGGCCGGTCTCAATTGGAAGAGAATTTCTTAAGGAAACTCTCTTTCAATTTTGGGATTGATTGATTGTGAATTGAGCGAGAAAACCTTGCTCAAATCTCAACGATGAGCTGCAGCTTACTCCTAATGGAGGCAGAGGCTTCTTGGTGAAGAAGACAACAAAGTCAAGGTGGTCTTTGTAAGGATTTTCGAAAGTTGAGGGGCTATTTGAGAGAAAAAGAGTTAGATTAGACCAAAATGTAAACTAAGTCAAGATGATCTCTGATTAGGTCCAAATTTTGGTACAAACCTAATTTAGACTCAAGAAATCTGATGGTAAAGTAATATTTTGGTTTTAACCAAGTTTGACTGGGTAATTTGCATAGAAACCCAAATTAGGGTAGCTTCCTGTCTGAGACTATTTTCAGTCAAAATGGATTCCAATGGTCAGATCAATGATACCAAACCTTATAGAATATTTTTCTATAAATTTTAGAAGGTTTAAGTGGATATTTTCCTGACCAGAACCTCTGTTAATTAAGCGGGTCTGAAATTAGGGTTTCGGATGTCCATTAATTCTTAAAATGCGTGAAAATTCGTTTATGTCTTCATGAACACTCTTATTAGTCATTTATGACCATTTGACCTTTGATTAACCCTTGGAATTCCCCGTGATTGTTCTGCATTTATGATATTCTATTAAAACAGCACATTTAACCTTGATTTAATGCATTTCTCTCAGAAAGAATATGTAATGAATTATGACTCTCTGGCGATTATGTAGGAGCAATTGTCTTTTGATTCTACCTAATTAAAAGTAGTTATGGTTGATGATGACGTTATCATCATACCCCCATGCTTAACTTTCTCTGGTTCCTTAGCAAAATCTTATGAAAGAACTAGAGTTCTAGACCATGCATTGATGTTCAGAGTCATGATGTGTGATTTTTCTAGAGATTAGGTCAGAATGCTAACAATAGGCCTAGAGGTACTCAAGTACCAGCCAAGATCCATACCTGACCAGCTTTAGCCTCAGTTTACCGCAAAGGTTTCTAAGGCCCGTAAAAACTACCTAGAGGTTCGTTGAACCCAGCGGTTAAAGCACCCGTGCATAAACGTAACAGGTCCAGGTTCAATTTGCCAGTGCATTCTTTTGTAAGAGAGAGGGATAGAATTATATTTTTCATTTGGAGAGTTTTCTCTCTTTTCTTTGTAGATTTTCCTAGAACTAGCCTCAAATTGGCCCTAAACACGGTCTGTATCGAATTCCTTGTCCCTGCCATCAATCCTCGAAGGGTCCTTGGCAATCGATGCTTTGGGATCACATCGCCTATAGCAACCCCTAGAACCCTGGCTTTCGACACTTTGAGATAGTGCAACCCATGACGTTCTGTAGCTAAATTTAGGCCCTAACAATCAACATTTCAGGATAATCCCACCCATGGCACCCAAACCAGTACATGGTGCTTACATGCCCCCGATAGGATGTTTAGATATCCTAGGAGACAAGCATCGAGGAGATAATATGTTATTATGCATCTTCGAAGGGAATTTCCCGCCTCTCTGTGTCGGGAACTCGTCCAATCAACTTGTGTTGTCGAGCCACTCCTAAGCTAGATATTTGAGATGATTTTCATAACAGAACACTTTTGGCATATTTTTCTCTGTTAAGTGCACTAACCAGACTAGGTGTGTGATTTTGGGTGCTTAGATTACCAAGTCCCGCAAACCAAAGGGCAGACAATGAGGCCAAATAATCCTTAAGCCTTAGACCTAATACATCAGCTTCGCATTTTCCTCAACCTCTTGAGGATTAGTCCGGATCTTAATAGATATGTGAATGTTTAAGCCCTAAAACAAGCCCAAGAGGCCTAAGATTAGCACTCATACTAATCCCTTTGTCTCTCTATTTTTTTAGGACTTAATTTTTTTCTTTTGATTAGGTTTAGAACTTAAGTAATCTTCGTAATCAAGTGCTAATGACTATCATTTTAGTTCTTGAATGTTGCTCCTTTTTGACATTTGAATTCTCTCCTCTTTTCCTCCTTATGAATGATATGCAATCAATTCTCAAAATTTTCATCCCCTTTCTATTTTTTTGTTCGTTTTCAATTTTTTATTTTTTTGGTTTTTTGGATATGTATTTTTTTGTGAGAACCTCTCAGAAACTTGAATTTTTATGTGTTTGCACTTTAATATCCCCCCATGCTTAAGTTTTGTAATGTCATTATAAATCGGAGGGAATGAAATCAACTTGGTTCATGGGTTAGAACAGGTTCCAAGGATGGGTGAATGGGTCGAGATGATTGTTGTAGATAATTTCAAGCTTTGATAAAATACTAAAAGTGGAGTCGGCTATTCTAAAACTAAACTCAAAAGTGCAATAGGAGTGTAGCTCAAAAGGATTATCAGAAGGGTCTCGATTTTTTGGAATGACGGGTTGCCTCCCGTTAAGTAATAAATTCAATGCCTTCAGCCGAGCAGAAGGTGATCAAGGAGAAGGGGTGGTAAAATCGAATGAGTTTTGTAGAATAAGCACCTTGATCAAAAGCCTGGTTGGTCTAACCAGGTGCTTGTTCAGATCGATAGGCTAATAATGCAGCCCAAACCCAATCAATCTGGTGGGTTAATGGATGTGAATCAATAGATGCAGAGCCCACCAAGTATTTTGTGGCTCAAATAGATATGGAAATGAGAATCTGGGGTCTAGCTGAGTCAGATCAGCCTGGTCAGAGTAGGGATCCTCAAAAGAAAATTGATCTTAAAAGGATATAGGAACCCTACTAGTAGGATCAGAAAAGGATGGGATGTGATTATCGATCTAATTAATGTCTGAAACCCGATTGAAAGATGGAAGTGAATCGTATGCGACTGGATCAAAGAGAGGTGAATTAGAGTAGAAGTTGATTTCGGTGGCAGGTTGGGGTTGAGAACAGGTTTTGAAAGGCTCTGTATGTGGATCAGAAGATGTAGCTTCTTTAAGGTCCAAGTCATTGACCTCAGCATCAGAATCAAAGAATGGATCATGGATGCTAAGGTCGTAAACTAGTTCGTAGTCATCAGGAAATAAAGATTCTCCAAAATCAAAATATGATTCGAAATCATCAGAGAATTTGCAAAGATCGTGTTCCGAACTTGATTCCAGATCGGGAGTTCCACCATAGAATGAATCAAGATGTGTAGAATCAACAACCTGACTTGGATCTAACCTAATTTCTGATTCTGAGCTCAAAGAGGTGTCCTTATTAGGCATGGGCTCAGGTTCTTTGTTCCTAGGATAGACCCAATCAATTCCCAACTCATCCAACTCCCCGGTTTCTATATCATAGATTGGTGTAACTTCTGAAAGATCAATCTGTATTTATGAGGAGGTTAAAGAGGTGTAATCATCAAATATAGGCCCAGAATCGTCATTCAAATTCAAAATCTGACTCTCATCACATGGGGCCTCATAATCATCCCACATAGGCTCAAATCTAGATTCTAGGTTAAGGGTAAGGACTAGATCACTAGAATCCAGGCTAGGCTCTATTGGGATGTTAGAATCATTCTCGAGAATCACCTTATCAGAATAAGGAGCGGAATTTACATTCTCGAGAGGTTCTGTTTTAAGCTCATCATCACAAGTGTCGGGGAAATTTAGGCTTGATGAACCAGCTTCAAGATTTTCTAAGGCCGATTCACAATCAGGGACACCTGCAATCGGATCCTCCTAAACCCTTTCAAGATCAAGTGTATCAATCTACACATAATTTGAATTAGAATCCATCTGGGTTGGGGGTCCACAACAACCTTGATTTTCGAACCCAGGATTTGGAAAATCATTTTGATCCTCAATGTTGCTCTAAGGTTTTTCATCAATTTTTGAAAGAATGTATGGGCATCTTTGATCAATGGTTTTCTATAATGTGTTTATTATATACCCACGTTTCACTATGAGACCTTGGTACATCCCCAAAGTTGTGGGTTTGACGCACATTGTAGATATTCATAGCTATGTAATTCCTTCAATTCAATGTATTCTAACAAGAGATCATCCTGAGTTAAACCATGTGTTATTTGTGTCAACATCATCTGAATATGGTTCATAATGTGGGTTGTTTCTAGAACATTAGTTGAAATCCCGCTAATTGGATTTGAGGTTCTCTCATGTTCTTCATAATATTTAAGGGCATCCTCAATCATTCTATACTTCATGGACCTTTGGGATTTCCTAATTGGTCTTCCTAAATTACCAGGTTGCATTTTCAAATCAGGTGGTGGATCAGGATGTAGAATCAAACTCAAGTTTAAATTGAAGTAATCAGATCAGACAAGAAATCCCATAGAAGATCTAATGAGGTCTTTTAGGTTAAAAACCTAATGACCTTCCTGTGTATGTGTTCTATAGAAGGGATGAGGGACTGGATATGAATTGGACCCAATCAAGGCACCCAAAGATATTTGGATGACTAAGGCTTGTTTCGAGGCGAATGATACCTCTGAATCAAGAATCCACACACCCGAGAATTACCTGGGCAGCCAGGAAGGGAGAGCCTCGCAAAGACCCCTACACGGTAGAGCGTCCCCAAGGGTTACAAGGTTTCCCCCACTTGACCTTCTTTGTCACTACGATTCCAAGTAGATCAGAATGTACGAATTGAGACCTAAGTCTACCAATTTTAGCCTAATTTGTGCCTTGGATTTCACTTGATTTAGGAATTAATTTGATTTGTGACCTAATTTGGAGGTTGATTGGCCCACAAGGTAGACCAACTTCACCTAACCTGTCCTAAAAGATGAAGAATGAACTCTAGATCAAGACCCAGAAATCACTCTAAATTGACTCAGGTTATTAGGTCCACAATTTTAGGGTTCAAGTGAGATTTAGAGCCTAATTTTAGGATTTTTCTAGTTAGATCTTTTCAATCAAGGGCTTGGGTAACACACAAATGCAGGAGAGTCAATTTCCTTTAATCCAGGCAAGTGTTAACTAACACTTCAAAACCTTAATGTAGAAACCCTAATTGGCTTTATTCCAAGTCCAATTAAATCTCAAGATGTACACCTTGGACTCAAACAAGGTGAGTAGTCCAAGATCATCAGAAATTAAGCGTAAATCCCTAGTAGGTGCAAGAAATCAGGGTAGGGATTTTTAAGCAAAATCGTCTCAGGCTTCAATCAGATATGAAATTTTGTTCGCAAATCAGGAAACTTGCCTTTTAAGTGATGATTACTAAGAAAATAAGGCAGGTGAATCCTAATTGATTTGTTTCCTTTTTATCTTCCTAAGATTTGGAGATTGATTAGGGAAGAAGAAAGAACTTACCTGCCCTGAGAGTGGTTGATTTACGCAAAAGATCAACTCGTGATGTACCTCGCAAAATCACAAGAAAATAGGTAGGACAAGTTAGTGCTCAAATATAATCAAGTAAAACAAAAAAAAGTAGTGAATTGCGCGTTGCTCCCTGGCAACGGCGCCAAAATGTTGTTGAGCTTTTCGTCAAGTTTAGAAAATGCGTTGTAATACAGTTGACAAATCGCTCTCAAACAACAGGTAAAATTTATTACTCGAAATCTAAATTGAAGTTCGATGTCGAACATAAGGAGAAAATGTGGAATTCATGCACTAATCTTAATCAAAATATAAATGAGCACAGGAAATTAAGCACAATAATGATATTCAATGAATACTAATCTGTCACATTAAATATTCAATGATGCTCAATGTATCTCAAGACAAAAAGAATAGAAAAGCCAAAAGTGGTGATTTAAATCACCAACTTAGCCCTCTAAGCATGCATCACAAATATCTCAATTATTCCAAATAACCCAACAATAACTTGAATGCTACAGTGATCAGATGTCGGGTATGTGTATCAGATGACTTAAATGATCAGGCTTCTTAAAGCCTTTCTCTTTATTTCTTCGCTCTTCTTTCCTTCTTCTCGAGTCTTCTCCTTCTTCCCGAGTCTTCACAACACAGGAAACCCAACTCTCTTCAGTGACTAAGTGTCAAGCCTTCTCTCTTAAGAGCAAACCCCCCCTCTCTCATAATTTCCTCTTCCTCTTCTCTCTCAGATAACCAAGTCATAATCAGCTATCCGGGTTAAGTGGTATTGGGTCCAGGCCTGCGTGCATGGTGTCGCAGGCAAGGAGTGAGGTTTAGGCGGGTAACGGGTGAGTGGATAAGGGGATTCGACACCCATGTTTTTGGACAGTAAGGCCTTAACAAAAAATCTTCTTATGTGTGAACGCAGGCTCAGCAACCCACGATGTGGGACTATCCTTCCCACATCTTTTTCGCAAGTAGCTACAGAGGGCTCTTCGCTCAATTGGCGCAATAGCTGCGTTTCCTTGCTCAATTGAGGACCTGGAAGTCCTTTTGGATTTCTTCCATAGTGCTTGGAGTGAGTTGCAATGAATAACTGAGCCAAAGAGCGAAAACCAAGGTCAGAGAAGACGGCTATGATGGTGGAGCAATAGCGAGATTCTGAAATACAAAATATGGGCTAAAAGCCCTCGTTAAAACGTTTGGGAGGATCTCAAGGATGCAACGAGGGTGTTGGTGGCGGTGGCATGCTACAAGGGTGGTCGTATGTGGTTGGAGAAGGTAGGTTTGGTGGTGCGTCAGTGGGGTGCTTGGTGGGTCGCATGAGTGGGTGGAATGGCGAATAGGTAGAGGGGTTTTGTGCTTGGAGGTATGGCAGAGGTTGTGGGCTTGTTGGCGAGTTGTTTGGTGGATTGTGGAGGTCGGGCGAACTCGCCGGAGGTGTGGCTGGAGATGGAGATGAAGGTGGTGTATGCTGGAGTCGAGGGGTCGATGCGAGGTTTAAAAGAGAGAAAGAGACTAAAGAGGGAGAGAAACTTAACTAACTTAATTCTAACAGACGAAAGGAGAGGATTCCCACGTAGGTGGTACGTCGAATGTGGGGAAGACGAATTCTCCGGAGGTGAAGAAGCGGCGAGGAAGATGAGGAAGGAGGTGTTCGTCGATGTTGTGAGATGCAGAAGAACGAGACGAAGAAGAATCCGTTGGCTATTGTTCGTGACGGTGGATGAGGAAGGTGGACGAAGGAGCTCACCGGAGTTAGCAAGGATGGAGGTCGGGGAAAAGGGAAGAGGGGGAATCCGACCTCCAAACCAAGCTAAGGACGGTTTGTCCTCAGGGGGTCTTTTATAGGGTTTAGAGAGGAATTCCAAGCATGGAAAGGAGCTTTCAAGCTCCAGCCAATTCGCGCACAAGGGATACCCACATCTCCCAAGCATTCATATGGGAGATTAGGAAGGCAATAAGATTCATGCTTGGTCTCAATTGGGAGAGAATTTCTCAAGGAAACTCTTTCAATTTTGGGACCGATTGATTGCGAATTGAGCGAGAAAACCTTGCTCAAATCTCAACGATGAGCTGCAGCTTACTCCTAATGGCGGTAGAGGCTTCTTGGTGAAGAAGACAACAAAGTTAAGGCAGTCTTTGTAAGGATTTTCGAAAGTTGAGGGGCTATTTGAGAGAAAAAGACTTAGATTGGACCAAAATGTAAACTAAGTCAAGATGATCTCTGATTAGGTCCAAATTTTGGTACAAACCTAATTTGGACTCAAGAAATCTGATGGTAAAGTAATATTTTGGTTTTAACCAAGGTTGATTGGGTAATTTGCATAGAAATCTAAATTAGGGCAACTTCCTGTCTAAGATTATTTTCAATCAAAATAGGTTCTAATGGTCAGATCAAGGATACCAAACCTTATAGAATATTTTTCTATGAATTTTAGAAGGTTTAGGTGGATATTTTCCTGACTAGAACCTCTGTTAATTAAGCGGGTCTGAAATTAGGATTTCAGATGTCCATTAATTCTTGAAATGCGTGAAAATCCGTTTCTGTCTTCATGAATACTCTTATTAGTCATTTATGACCATTTAACCTTTGATTAACCCTTGGAATTCCCCATGATTGTTCTGCATTTATGATCTATTAAAATAGCAAATTTAACTCTGATTTAATGCATTTCTCTTAGAAAGAATATGCAATGAATTATGACTCTCTGGCGGTTATGTAGGAGCAGTTGTCTTTTAATTCTACCTAATTAAAATTAGTTATGGCTGATGATGACGTTATCATCATACTCCCCATGCCTAACTTTCTCTAGTCCCTTAGCAAAATCTTATGAAAGAACTAGAGTTCTAGACCATGCATTGATGTTCAGAGTCATGATGTGTGCTTTTTCTATAGATTAGGTCGGAATGCTAACAATAGGCCTAGAGGTACTCAAGTACCAATCAAGATCCAGACCTGACCAGCTTTAGCCTCAATCTGCCACGAAAGTTTCTAAGCCCTGCAAAAACTACCCAGAGGTTCGTTGAACCCAGCAGTTAAAGCACTCGTGCATAAACATAACAGGTCCAGGTTCAGTTTGTCAGTCCAGATTTCGTCGTCCATAGTCAATAGAGACATTTAATTCATTGCTAAAGTCCTACCGCGAGCATTGGTAAAGGGCCTGCACCTACCGTAGATGCTTGTAGCCATGTTCGAGTACGCAGCACCTGCCTCGCTCGCTTGCCATTTGATCATTGATCAACGGTCCTGATTGTGCAAAGATAGCACGCTCAGAATGCATGCTGCTTTAAGACGTCTGGGCAAATACTCGGCCGTCTAATCTGCATCATAACGCTTGGATCGCGTGTAAGATCGCTCCTTGGATGTGCATTTGATCAAGCACTGTGATGGGCGTCAAGAAGCGTGTAATAACACATGTTTCGCGTAGATGGCTGGATGACGTACAATGTGACCGCTCCTCGACTGCAGATCAGATCGAACGGTCCAATTTCGATTGGGCGCGACATGGAGGGGCAAGGCGCGACTTGATCTCGTGTCGGGCTCATGTGGGTTGGAGGCGCGATCGTTGCGCCAAGGTCACGTCTGTGTCTTCTTTTGTGCGGGCGCCCATGGCTCCTCAGCCGTTCGATTGAAGATTGATGGCAAAGATCACTTGATGAAGGAGTGCAGGAGAGAGAGCGATGTGGCGAGTGCTTGGATGTGCCGTCAATCATTAGATCAACAGTCAGAACTTCTCGAGCTTGATGTGGGAGCTATGGAGGTTAAATCGAGGTGATTTTGAGTTCATTGGATTTCATTCATCGATCTGGATCAATCTGTATGGTCCAATTGTTCATCTGAGACCTATTTCAATATGGACTTGTACACAAGGTCATTAATCATTGATTCTAAGCAATTTAAATGTAAAGATCACATAATATGCATGCAATGCTCCCAAGCCCATTATATATGTCATTGTTACACAAGTACCCTCAAAATTGACTCTAATTGATAATATTAGCAATGATAATTGTAAAGTCATCAAGAGGACTGTTGATGGGATCTAGTTAAGAGTTAAAGTGCATCTCATTGTAGTAAAATCTCATAAATAGAACTCTTAACAAATACAATTTATAGCTCGAAAATCTAGAAATGAAGTCTGAGGTCGAACACAGGGAGCAAATAGGAATTCACATGCTAATCTCAATTAAACTCTAAATTAGCATAGGAAATAAGCCAAGAATAATATTTCAATGAATAACACTACTCAAAATTGATATTCAATGATAAACATGAGTATTTCAAGAGTTTAGTGAAGCAAAAAGATGTCTAAGACAATAATGGTTATTTAGATCACTAATTATTAGTCTAAACACATGTATATCAATTACTCAATCAGCTTAAATAAATGAACAGTACTCAGATGTTTAACATTCAAGTCAAACGACTTAAATGTTCTCTGCTACAGTACTCTTATTTTCTTCTTTTCTTTTGCTTTGGCTCTTCTTCCTTCTTTCTTCTTCCTTTCTTCCTTAGCCCTTTTCTTCTTCTTAGGCACGGCCAAGGGTTTTCTCCTTCTTTTCTTTCCTCTACAGGTCTCTTCCCTTTTCTTCTTCCTTGGCTTCTTACTTCTTCCTTTTGCTTACAGTGACTAAGGGTCGAGCCTTTTCTCTGAAGAGAAAAACCCTCCCTTACCCCACTCTCTCTCTCTTTCCTTTCCTTCTCTTCTCTCTTAGAGGTTTGGGTAATCGGGTATTCAGATTGTGTACCCAAGTCCAGGGCTACAGGCGTGGGTCATAGTCGAGGAGTAATAGAGGCTTAGGCAAGTTGGGTGAGCATGGGTGTAGTGGGACCTCACCCCATGGTTGGAGGCGATAAGCCCCAATCACGAAATCAATTTATGCATGGGCATGTGGCCTTCCACAAATGATGTGGGACTAAATGTCCCTCCTTCTTCATGTGCGCCTATGGTTGTAAGGATCTCCCAATTGGCATCATGGCTATGCTTGAAGTCCCCAATTGAGGACATGGAGAGGGTCCTGGAGGTTGCCAGTTTCTCCTAAAGGTGGCACCTAGGAGCGGGGTCGCAAGAACACCTGCTTCAAGGTTGCGTGAAGCTCCGTCAATGGCGGCGAAGGGACAAACACCTGAAAACATGAGCATAACCTCTCGGCCATGTTAAAATAGTTCGGAAGGGTCACCAGGGCACGGCGAATGCGGTGGTGGTTGTGGCGTGGAGGATGGAGGTGCGTAGTGGTCGGTCGATGACGGAAATGAAGCGTGAAAGATGGGTTGTTCGGTGGGTGATTTGGGTGGTCGAAATGATGGAATAGGAGAAGGATTTGATGAGTGTGATGTGGCAGAGCTTTTGGGAGCATCGGCGAGGAGTTTCGAGGTGTGAAGCGTGCGAAGGACCTCGTCAGAGGTTCAACCGAAGTAGAGGAAGATGATGGAGTGCGTGGAGATCGAGGGTTGTTTTTGGGTAGTGGGATAAAACTAAGGGAACTAATCTGGCCCTAAACTAATGGACGAAAAGGGGGGAATGGCGTTGGTTGTTGTATGGCCAGCACCATGGAAGAGAACTCCAATGAGAGGGTAACGGGGAAAGAGAGGGTCAGAGAGCTTCTTCGCCAGTGTTGCGAGGAGCAGACAAAGGAGGGGAGTTGTTTCCCTCTGCCTATGGTATGTGGCAGAGGGTGAAGAAGTCAGGGAAGAGGGCTCACTGAAGCTAGTCAGAGGAGGCTGGAGGAAGGAGTTTTTGGTGAAGAAATGCAACCAAACCAAACTAAGGAGAGAAGGTTGTGCACACCGGCTCTTTATAGAGCTTCAAGGGAAGCTTTGGATAAGGAAAGAGGGATTCCATGGCTTGGGCTTGAAGGAAAGGAACCCATGATTCTCGTGTGTTCGCACGAGCAATCCATGGAGACTTGGGAATCCCAATTGATCCTAGATTGTTCGCCTATGTGTGAACATCAATCCCACCAATTTTGGTAGGATTTGATTGCCATTAGAGTAGGATTTAGGTCAGTCAATGTTACTTGGAAGTCGAGTTTCACCTCAATGGCTACAGGGGCTTTTTCACGAAGATGAAGAAGTTCAGGGGGTCTTTGTAAAGAATTCGAAAGTTAGGGGCATGTTTGTAAGGAAAAGAATCAGACTAGAACTAGAATGCAAGGTTAAGATGATCTCAGATTGGGTCCAAATTTTGGTAAAAACCTAATTTGGACCCAAGGAATATGATGGTGTAGTCAAATTTAGGTTTTGATCAAGTTTAACTGGGTAATTTATGTAAAAATCTAAATTAAGGCAATTACATGTCTGAGACTCTGTTTTATATCAAAATGGGTTCTAATGGTCAAATCAATAGTACCAAACCTTATGGAATATTTTTCTATGAATTTTAGAAGGTTTAAATGAATTTTATCCTGACCAAAACCTCAGCTAATTAAGCAGGTCTGTTTTTAGGATTTCAGATGTCATTTAATTCTCGAAACATGTGAAAACCCGTTTCTATCTATGTAAACCCACTTATTAGACATTTATGACCATTTTACCTTCAATCAAACCCTGGGAAACCTCGTGATTGTTCTGTATTTAGGATATCCTGTAAAAATTATAGTTTTACCCCTATTTTCATGTTTATTTCTCAAAATGGATGTGCAATGAATTACGGCTCTTTGGTGGTTATGTAGGAGCATTTATCTGTTGATTATGAATAAATAAAGCTAGATATGGCTAATGACGACGTTATCATCAAGGACTAAAGATGAGGTCGGAGGAGTCGTTGCAGCAGTGGAGGTCTGGTACAGTACCTACAAGCAAGAACACAGCCTCGCAACCACGTCAAAGATGTTCAGGAGGATCGCCGTGGAACGGCGAGTATGCTGGAGGTTACAGCGTGGCATATGAGTAAGTGCAAAGGGCTGACGACCTCGAGACGATAGTGCGGAGGTGACGGTGGTCAATAAGGCATTTTGATAGGTGAGAGCCCAAATTATGAGAGGGCTTTTGACGAGGGTGGCACGATGAAGCTCGTGGAGGTGGCGGAGAGGTGTTTCGTGAAGTGTAGTAGTCTGGAGGCTACGCTAAAGCACCGCCGGAGCGGAGGACGAAGGTGCTGTAGCGGTTAGGACAGTGGTTGTGTGTGTGTTATGAGTGTGGGGAAAGGAAGTAGAGAGGAAGAGGAAGAGATAGAGGGACTTAAGGGGAAAGTAGGAGGACAGAGAGCATTGGCATTGGCGAACTGGAGCAGAAGAAGTTGAAGAAGTCCGGTGAGTTGGTGCAATGACGATAAAGAGGAAGAGTGCCCTTGATGTGGCTGGCGAGGAACAGGGTCGATGGAGGAAGGTAGAGGGTCATCCAATTTGATGGTTGGACGGCCGAAAGAGGAGGATGAAGAGGGTCTCCGGAGCAAGGTGCAGAGCTGGTTGGAGAGGGAAGAGAAAGGAGTTTTTCAGACCAAAACTTGCTAAGGTGCACGGTTAGAAGACCTAGGGGCTTTTATAGATCTCGAGTAGGCTCTCAAGCTTGGAAACAAGATTGAAAAGTTCGAGAAATCAGGGAGGAAGATCCCTAAAATTCTAAGGATTCACATGAGCTTCTTAGGAGGATTTGGGATCTAGAATTAGGTTTTGATGATTAGGGATGACCTCATGACCATCCCTTCCAATTTTGGAAGGGATTGGTCGAGAAATCAAGGAGGTATCCTTGATTGAAGCTCGGAACCTTTGGGTTCACACCTGCCATGGAAGCAAGGACCCATTTGAAGAAAATGAAGAGAAGTTAGCGGGCTTTTTGTAAAGATTTTGAAAGTTGGGGGTATGAATGAGAGAGAAAGAGTTAGACTAGATTAAAATGCAAACTAGGTCAAGATGAACTCTGATTGGGTCCAAATTTTGGTACAAACCTAACTTGGACCCAAGGAATCTGATGGTGAAGTCAGATTTTGATTTTGACTAAGTTTGACTAGGTAATTTGTGTAGAAGTCCAAATTAGGGCAACTTTCTATCTGAGACTTTGTTCTAGGTCAAAATAGGTTCCAATGGTTAAATCAAGGGTACCAAACCTTATGGAATATTTTTTTATGAATTTTAGAAGGTTTAGATAGAATTTATCTTGACTAGAACCTCTGTTATTTAAGCGGATCTGAAATTAGGATTTTGGGTTATTGTTAATTCTCAGAATGTGCTAAAACTCATATCTGTCTGCATGAACCCACTTATTTGACTTTAATGCACTTTTGAATTTTAATTCACCCCTAGCCAACCCCTTGGTTATTCTATGTTCATGATATGCTGTTAAAATTAGATAATTAACCCTAGTTTCGTGTTCTCTTCTCAAAACACAATATTGTGGAGATATAACCCTCAGATGAATATGTAGGAGCTTTTATCTTTTATCCCAGACTAAAATGGACTAGTTAGGGCCTATGATGGCGTTCCCATCATCAGTCTACCAAATGTGCATATTCAAGTACAAAGACATACATCTGTCTTAGGTCAAAAGATGCACCTTCTCCATGGTAGTGATAAGAGAAGGGTTTCTACATCTCCATCTCGTTGAGTAAACTCCTTGAGTTAACCTATATGACGACCTTGAACTTCTATTCGTATGTAGAGGATGTGCATTGAAGGCATGAGTCAGGCAACAATCTCTCATTATGATTGCCATCTCTTCTCAGATTGGAGACAACAATTGGATGTCATGATAGTTCTTGATGACTTATTAAAATCCTCCATCCAAACTGTTTGAATCTTCGACACTTGTCATTGGTATATCCCACATGGTTATAGTACATTCTACCTATTGGATTTTGTATGCCCTTAGCGGGCATTCCGAGTATTGTAATATGATTATATTTTTCATTTGAATAAAAGAATTTATTTGATTTCTAGTAAAATGAATTAGGTCCCTTAGTTTGAATAAGGTAACATAGTTAGTCATATTGAATAAACCAGATGTGTGTTGATTCGGAGATCTAAATGGTTTAAAGGATCTAATAGCACATCAAGAAACTATCTGATTCAATCATATGTTTCTGATCTGAGTTGGGATAACAACCTTCTCTAGAGGTTGTTTCCTAATTGATGTTCTTGAATGGAGATTTAAGAACCATCACATGAGTTAGGTTAAAGAGTTTACCTGATGAAATAGGAGATAGAGAAAGCCCTTCAATGCTATAATGGAAAAAGTTTATCCTTTGAACTAAGATAGATATGTGTCTTTATTCACAAACATGTGCATTTGGTGGCCTAAAAATAGATGCACCCATGGTAATACTAATACTGAAAAGCTGGTGCATATAAGAAGTGATAGAAGATGCATGATCTCTCGAAGGGATTGCATGAATGTGTTACATAGGTGTATGTAACAGATTGAAGACACAACTCATTCCACGTATTTTGGGAATGACAATTCCACATGTGGTTGTAGAGTCCTGATCAGACTTAAGGCAAAAGGAGAAAAAGATAGACCTTTAGAAAAGGTTCTAATCTTCATTCTCGACCCAATGATACGAGCAGATGTCAAGAATGAATTTATCTAAGGATGAATGACTATAGTTTAATGGGATTAGACCTCAGGATAATATTTTCCTCCATGTGTGAAGGATTCACTAGTATTTGGAATACTTAAGGGGGCGTTGTGCCAAAATTCTAAGAAACCTAAAGCTTCATTATTAGAGTGATGAAACCAAGAATGATTTTGATGGTTTTGTACTTGATACATAAATCAATTACAATTTGAGTTAAATTATATATGATTTGGTGGTTAATTACACCTAATATGATTAGGTAAAAAATCTAAGTGTTGGATTGCAATTAAGTTAAGTTTTGATACTAGATTATATCATCCCACAAGTTGTTATGCGCTTATCTTATGATTATCAAGTAGGAATTGATCTCCACCCGTGGATGGAGATCTAAGGGGTGACATCAAATTAGGTTTAGCCTTGGGATCCCTATAAATATCTCTCAAGTGCAAACCCTAAACTCCATGTTCATTAAATCCCTTCCACCCACTACAAAAAAAATGACCTTTAGCGGCATTTAATATTTGCCACTATAGGCCTTTTATTTGTCGCTATATGTAATTAGTGACACTTAACATAATTGTCGCTTAATTGCCACCTTCATTGGAGTCACTAAAAGGTTAGCGGCAATTGTGTAATCGACGCTAAATCAATGGTATTAGTGCCACTTTAATTACCGTAAATAATGTCACTAATGATCTTCTACAATGGCAATTTATTTGCCACTATTTTGCCACTATTGATTTATATTAGTGCAATTTAACTGATGCTATTAATGTCGCTATATCCATCATTTAATGGCTTTTTTCTTGTCACTAAATTGCCACTATTTATTTACTTTAGTGACTTTTTTTTGCCATTTAATTGTCTCTACTGATTATTTAGCAATAATTATTTGTATCTCTAAATTACCACTATTGATTTGCTTTAATGGAACTTTCTTATGCCACTAAATCGTCACTAATTATTTACTTTAATGACACTTTTGTCATTTAATTGCCATTATTGATTCACTTTAATGATGCCTATATATATGACTTAATTTTATTCTTTAATAAGAAATAATTTTTTTTAACTAGCACAAAACACAGGGGCATGAGTACAAAATCCTTTTCATTGACTTCACAGATCATCAAAGTACATATTCCCCACTTAAGGTTAATACAAGAGAAAAGAAGAGAAAAATATAGAAAAAATAAAAATACAATAAGGATCCTGAAATATGAAGCACTTCATCAACCCAACTGAAATCATATGGAAAATCATAAAACTTTGGCATCCATCCCACGTTGCAATGCTTCTTTAGGGCTTCACGTCATCCTTATTTGGAAATCCATGATGTTCTTTAGCTTTGCAAAATTCTCCTTGTAAGGATCAATAATTCAAAATAAAGTTGATGACTTCAAGAAGCCAATCTTGTTATGTCTGCTGCCTCGCTTCCTTATGTTGCAATTAGGAGTTGTCCTTTGTCATAGCTGCAGTAAATCCATTGTTAAGACTGAATATTTTAGCCAATGCAAAAAATTAAGATACTATTAAACAATTGGAAATGGGAGAAAGAGGATGCAACTGTTCTCGTAGATACAGGATAATTAATGAGGATACCTCCTTGGCCTTTAACACTTCAGCCTTTCTACTCATCTTTCCCCATTGGCTGATTGTGATAGGTTAGCAGCAACGTTCAGCCACAAAAGTTCAACAGTGGCATAGCAGCATAGCAACAACTGCTGGTTCAGCAGCAGTAGGTCATTCAACAGCAACAGTAGCAGCAGCAGCAGTAGCAATATCTAATTAATCAATATTCCTTCCAACAACAACATTAGCCTTCTAAAATCAATAGCAAAATTATCTTCCCTTTTACATTTTAGAATCATGCTCCCTCCTAATTATCTATTGCTTGGTTTTTAAAATTTCTGCAAGCAATTCTGCAATCCCTTCAGGTCCAGCCCAAAAGCTCCATTTACTAACAATTCAGTAAAGCACATGCACAAGACCCCTGACCAATATATAACCCATGATCATTAAAACAAAAAATGCACAACATCTTCCATCCTCACTAATTATTACAATCAAGTCAATCATTTCAAAAACAAGCATGAGATCCACATTCTGCAAATCAATTGAGGGGCAAAAGGAATTAACTTTTTATGCTGCGAAGAGGAACAAATGTGCAGTAAGAGCCTGTTTCAAACTACCTCTGCTGTCATGGAAAGTGAATCTCTCAAGCAAAAATTCAATACAAACATGGCAAGCCTACCATGCAATTTTAGCATGTGATGGAATTTGTGGAGACAGGGTTTAAGCATTCTAGATTTGTTGCATCTGAACCACATATTATTATCATTTCGTGGACAAGTTATAGGCAAGTATATCACTTTGAGACCATGTTCAAAACACAAAAGAATGGCATCTGAATAATTTCCTAAATTAGCCCACAATGAGGTAGGGGAAACCAATTGGCACCAAGCAGCATCATGAGGAAAGCATCATCAGCTATAGTGGACAAAATATTACACCCCACGTGCTCCTATCCTAATTATCTATCAATATCAACAATAATGAGATTTATGGACTCAATGGTGAATTTTTTGTGCAGTTCAGTATCTAATGAAACAATCCAAACTCATCCACTTCTTATGTAAATCAATCCCCTAATCCAACTGTAGTAGCCTGGGTTGAAATCACTCTAAGTTGATGACCATAAGTAGTCACTAATACAAGTCCTACTTGTTAGATAATGAACTCAGAATTAGCATTTTAAGTTGGACAACGCAAGATCTACCCATCTATCAAACTGAAAATTTCATGTTCTCCAATTTTAGTGATCTAAAAGTCATGCGTGCCTCAGCCAACAAATATCCCCTGGTGAATAACAATGTATAGATGTGCTTCAACATTCAGTTGACTACGGCTATAGCTTGTATATAGTAATTGTTCCAGGCATGCAAATTAACAATCTGGGCAAAACAAGCAAGACAGTAACTGCCAGTTAGCCATTCTCAGGCTCAACATCACCAAACGCAATGAAGATGGAGGTGACATGCCATTCAGCAGCAGCAGCAGCAGCTAGTAGTTCAGGAGCAACTGCAGCAGCTTTGCTACTTCAGCTGCATCAGTAGCAGCAGATCAGCCACAGCAACTGATCGGCCACAACACCAGTTCAACTGCAGCAGCTACAAACTACATATAAATTCACCAAGCAGATGCAACTATAAATAGTCCATTATAGAAAGAGATCATGTCAACACTCAAGCAAATCCAACAACTCAGATTTATTCTTTTCATAACTAATAAATTCACCAAGATGATGTTAATTTCAAGATTTTAGGCAAGGAAGAAAACCAAATAAAAAGACTTGGGTGGAAGGATGCTCACACTTAATAGCTGAGAACACACAAATTCAAGAATAATCTGCAGTCCAAGTGTAGCCATTACAGATGTAAAAACAAGGATTCCCTGCACATAACTTATCCAGGTGATCAGTAAAAATAAGATAAGAACATATTATTTTGGAAAAAAGGAGGCAAACATGAAATCCAAGTTAAGTTTCCTACCATGGAAAGCCTTTCTTACCTTAGAGAAAATACTCCTATCCCTCCTGTTCACTTAACCATTAGCAACTGATTATAACCTCCAAGTGTAGCACTCCAAGGCCACACTCTGCAACAGATGTACAAACTACTGATTATAACAAAGGAAGAGATGAATTGTGAGGATAGACTACTGAATATGCAAAACAAATTAAAAGGAAGATACCATTCTATCTCCAATTTTGCTTTGTCAGCGCTGATTGCAAGATGCCTATTCTTGGAAGAAGTTTTCAGAGTTTGATTAAGCATCCTTTCATCTGATAGTGCAGCAACTGTTAGGAGCTCCACCAAGTGCAAAAACTGAGACACTCAAACTGTCGGAAATTCATTAAACATTCATACTTGTAAAGCTAACTTGATCCTCACCACGTAGTATCCTTCAAGCCTTTAGAGCCATTCCTTTGGAAGTAATGAATTGTGATTAGGAAGCGATTAGCACCAGCAGCAGGCACGCAAGCAGCAGCAGCAGCATAGGCAAGCAGCAGCACCAGCATCGGCAAGCACCAGCACCAGCAGCAAGCAGCAGCACCAGCAACAGGCAAGCAACCAGCAGCAGCAGCATAGGCAAGAAGCAGCAGCAGCAACATAGGCAAGCAGCAGTAGCAGCTGCAGGCAAGCATGCAGCAGCAGCAGCAGAAGCATCGTTTAATTAAGGGAAAACTTGCCTCTTAAAGAGGCAAGTTGCATCCTGATAAAACCCGCTATAGTTTTTTCAAATGTAGGAACTAGTGACCTTTTTTTTCTCAAATTTAGGACCATGGTTCAAGATTTAGCAGCTACATTAAAACTAGACTGACGCACATAACAATTACTGAACTCAGTCCGCTCATGCCTCAAGCTCCACATTCAGTCCTTTGATTTGACTGATGCACACAACAATTATTGAACTCAGTTCGCTCCTGCCTCAAGCTCCACATTCGATCAGTCCTTTGATTTAATATAGTTTCAGTTATCCATCAGAGTAAATAATTCAGAGCTATTAGGATCAAATAAAATAAATCAAGTAGATAAAAGCCTAATTAATTTTGATCATAATTAATTTTGGAAGATGGTCATATTACATTCCCACAACTAAAAGATAGCTCAAAGATTATACTCTTCTTGGATCTCGACGGTTTCTGCATCATTTGAATGCTTATCATCTCACTGCAAATGCATATCATGGTAGGATTAATATTCATGGTGAGAACAGTTGACATTCCTCTTTCATGCAGAAAGACAGAAAAAATCAATTGGAAAAAAAAAAAAAGACACAACCAGAATGACCTTACACCCAGAGAACATGGAGATGACATGCCATTCAGCAGCAGCAGTAGTAGTAGATGGTTCAGCAGCAGCAGCAATGAACACTTCAGGAGCAGCAGCTAGTTCAGGAGCTGCAGCAGCAGCTGGTTCAGGAGCAGCAGCAGCTCTGCTAGCTCTGCCGCATCAGCAGCAGCTAATTCCCTCTGATAGCACATCTCATGCTTCCTTCAATCATTGAGAGATAGGTGTTGTCTAAGAACATCTCGAAGTCTAGATGCAGATAGACTAGATTGATTGTAAGAGGTTAGAAATCCTTCTTGTAGTTGCTTGGGCAAATTGGCTTGTGTCTAGTTGTTCTAAACATATACAAGGCAAGTAACTGTACCTTCAAGTGACACCTTATGCTGCAAGAATCAATATATAGAAGAATAATAAGATGACATGATACATACATGGTTTAAGCATCGTCAGTGGCTCAATGATTGCCCATGATATGTTACCAAATCTTCAACTGCTTGCTTCAAAGGGGGATTAGAAAATCAGTCAGAAGAAAATTGTCTGCTTCCTTCAGCTTGCTCGAAGATATATGAGAACCGATCTAACTCTTCAATGCAGGTTTTTCTAGTGGGTTCCTCCATTCTCCACACTTTCTTTATATCTCTTTTAGCCTCCACAACTAGAGTTGTGGTTCTAGTGTTTACACTTGAACAAGGCAGTTTCCATGTCAGGCAAAAGGGATAACTATTGGGTCAAGAATTGGAACCTCAATCAAACAAAATCTTTCATCTATTGCCACTGCAAAAAAGATTTCGAAGGCAATAAAAAAACACCAAAAATTGAACCTCCTGTTAGAAAATATCCCTGCATCAGGAATATCTGAGGATCTCATTGTTCTCCCAAGCTAAACAAAGATCCATAGTAATAATAAATCAACAGAAGCTAGTTCTAGTAGTTCTGCCCAGGAAGGTCTTGATGCTCTTCCCCTTGAATTGCACAATTACAAAGAACCCATCTTCAAAGAAGGTAAGAATCCTCCATTCACTGCCACTCCCAAAAAAAATTTCTAAGGCAAAAAAGGAAGGCAGCATATACTGAACCATAGGTAAGAAAATCTCACACAGAATCTTCAACTATAATTTACTAAATGATACAATGGACCCATTGCTACAACTGCATTCCCACTGGTTCTGAAAAATGACGGAAAGGTTTGACGTTGATGAAGGCAGCATAGATCCCCTAGACTGTCCAAATCCAAAAAAGACATAGTAATAAATCAATGGAAGCTAGTTTTAGTAATTCTACCCAAGATAACATTTTAAAGTAGTTGAGAACATTCTACCCAAACCACCTCAAATGTCCCTCTTATTTATCTTCTACTCGTATTAATTACCAGTTCAGCCGTAGCAATTCAGCAGCAGCAGCAGTAGTTCAGCCGCAGCAACACTTCAACAGCAGTAGCAGCAGCTTCAGCAGCAACAACACTTCAACAGCAGCAGCTGCTGCAATTCAGCAGCAGCAGTAGCAGTACTTCAATAGCATTCACTACAACTTAAATGTAGGGAGGCATGTTAGACATTTATGTGATCTTTTGAATAGTTTGTGATTACTGGTTAACAATTTGATCTAGGAGCTTGTGATATTTAAGTGAGCTCAGTCTTTTAGTGATATTTAAGTGATCTCATAACAATCAAAAGAAGATAAGATCAAAAGATCTAGATAAAAACAGAATTACATGTGTTCACCTGTTAGAATCATCAAAGATGAAGTTGTTGGCTATCAAACTCCTAGATTCTTGAGAAGAAACAAAAAAAATTTCAAGTGCATATAGCAGTTCAAATGCTGAGGTATAGAAATAGTAGATCCTAAGAATGTTCAAGCAAGTTTTCCTTTTGCTACATATAATTTCAAATCTCTCTTTGATCCATGAAGGTAGGCTTATTGAGAGCTTATTGTCAGAAAGATCTCCTTATCAGTGCCCTCTTCATGGTACCCATTGAACACAACTCATATTCCCAAACTCATGCAACAATCTATTGCAGCAACCAAACTGAACCATCACTAGTCTACTAAAACCCATCAATCTTCTTCTTACAACAAAACCACCAAATATGAAAATAGTTGAACTTTAAAGCCGGATTCAATGCAACACCTTCAGATCTTCACTGTCAACCAGTTGATTCTCGAAAATGCTCTAGGGAGTCAAAACCGATCAACGCCCCTAGACCATGCACCCACACAGATCTAACCTGATAAGATGTGCTACTGACCAAGCATTGCCACACCTGATCAGAAGCTATTCATGCCTGTATGAAGCTCTTAAAGTAAGTAACATGTTTTTTTTTTTTTTTGCTATATACATACACAATAACAAGAATATAGCTCCTTTTAGTGCTCCTTTTAGTGCTATTTGAAGTTAAAATGACCTGCTGAAAAGGTTATCTGCTGCTACTAATATATCCAAGACTCCAACGAGAAGAATAGCGCAAAATTTACAAGTGCCTATCTTAGAGTAATAAGGACAATACAAGGAAAGAAAGGGTTGCCTCATGTTAAAGTAAAGTTTAATCCAATTCACATGTGGCTTCCATGAATGATGTATAAATAGATACTAAAATAAAACTTGGAATAAATAGGAAAAAAATCAAAACTCAATCGAACATTAGAAACCCAAGTTGTAAAAGGTAACTACCAATTGTTAGAGATCATTTAAAACAACATTCAACCATCAAAAACCTCTTAACAAGAAATTGGAGATAAGACCAAGCAACAAAGCAAAGACCTATCAGAAGAACATGAGAAATAAAGTGAACAAAAGAGAAATTAAGGATCTTATGATCCACCTTCAAAAGCGATTGGGTTTGAATCACAAGTGCAGTCGTCAAAAAGTCGGCCAAATTCAAGTGACCCATCATCAACTTCAAACTTTCGCAACAACTTGTAGATTTGATATAATACCATGAACCTCTTCCTACTATTACTACTCCCATGCCAAAGGGCACAACCTCCAGGAATGGAATGGACACAACCCACAGGTGGAACAATGATGAAAAAGATGGCACTTTTTCAGTAGCTATCAACAAGCAAACGAACCTCTATAATGCTGACAACAAGATAGTCACCCTTCACTTTTCAAGAAAACTAATAATGTTAACAACAAGCATAATTAAAAAATTAATTATGGACAATTAAACCTCTTAATGGTAATTTCTTTGCATTTTGTATTTTTCCCCTTCTCTCATCTTCAAGCTCTATCTTGTGTAGCTATTTAAACAAATCCTAAGATAGCAAAACATCTTTTCAGTGCAAATACTACATCTGAGCTATTTACCTCCTTGAAAACAATCTAAGTAGTGCCCTTCAAGGTCAATTACAAAATAGGAAAACAAAGTAAAAAAAGTGCAAATGTTTACGTCTGAGAAAGGGACAATAGCAACAACTACCGATACTCCAATGAACAACTTGTACTGAAAATATCATTAGTAGCCACATCCAAAATAATTCCTTAATAATAAACAATACCTGACTGAATGTTGTCTCATATTATAAAGCAATATGCTATAATCATTCCGCCAATAAAATAGAAGTCATTGCACATAACCTATAATCATTCTTTAGAGTTCAAGGCTAAACAACTAACATCACAATCAAGAAAAATACAAAAAGTATATTCAAAATTCAAAGGTAGGACACCTAAACTAGACTCCAAACCATATCTAAACTAGATAATGTGGGCAACATGTTCTTATATCAATTCTTCATCTTTGAGTTCCCAAGTCTATTAAAAATTCCTGAAAAAGATTAAGAAATAGTGTAAATTAGCAATCTAACAAGTATAAAAAGTTATAATGGTTGGTAAACTTATCCATTACCTTGTAATAGTAAGTCTTTTAGGCCATGCAATGATCGAACCGGTAGCATCTCCTATAGTTTGATATTGTTCAAACGGCCTAACCAAAGGCTCATCTTCCTCAATTGCAACCTCAATAACAATCCCTATATAGTTTGATCCAATTTGGATGCCTCCAATGCAATAGCTTGGATCAATTATCTGTACACGAGCAAGTGCAACTTCTACTTCAGCAGAATCTATACCAAGCAATGAAACCTCCTGCAGTAATAAAAACTTAGAATCTATACTAGGTTATGATCACTTAGAATACATAAAAACTTAAATTGTACCTATCCTCTAGAAAAAGTAGATGCAACACTTGCATGTTGCCTTTTTGAAGTTCTTATCTCATTCCTTAAGGGGTTACCTTCTTGGCTTTTCTACAAATGAGTACATGGGTTATATGCACTAGATACATGAATAAATAGGGTTATTGCTAAAAGTAAAGGAACCATACATAAAGTACCTCAATAGAATCTCTGATTTGCAAGTTTGGTCAGGTCAAAGAATTTAGCATTTCTTTTAAACTGTTTATCTCTTGGCATTGTGATGTCAACATTTCCTCCATCTTTTTCTCTTGAGCATCCACCTTTGCTTCAATATTTTTCTCCCTTAAATGTTCTTCGCTATGTGCTCCAGTTGTAATAGATGCTCCTAACCCAAATCCATGCAAATATTTTTCTTTTCCAGTTCCTACTATGGTTGTGTAAACCTCATCGATGTGAGAAGGATCCTTTAACTCCTCTCCTTTCTCCGATGCATTTGTTAATTGTTCCTAAGCATCATCCAAAAAAAATAAGTAGAAAGTCCATGACTTGTAATAAGCGGAAGAAAAAGAAAGGTAAAATTCCATTTCAAGAAAGGAAGTCTTACAATTTTGTCTGCAACCTCAGCATTAATTGGTGTACCATCCTTTTTCTTGTGTGCAGCTATGAACACTTCTACACGAGTCACTTTTCTTCCAGTTTCCATCTCTATCTAACAAATTCCAAGGTACAATATTAATCATTATATATAAGAGAAAATTTTAAACAAAAGACATGTGAAATACTTCATGTTTCAAACATGCATAACTTCTGGTTCCTGTTGTGTGGTTCATTTTTAATTTCAACCTATTTGATTTATTCATAGTAGAACGCTCCTACAATACAAGTATATAACTATAAAATGTAATAATAAACTCAACACTACTGAATTTAGCACAATTTACCTTGAATTTTTCAGTATCCCAATACTCATTGAGAGATTTCCATTGTTCTAAAACATGAGGATCATGATGTTGCATCCTCTCTTCAAATGACCAATCAGGCTTGCAATAAATTTCCTTTTGCTTGCCTTTAAAATCCCTCCATTCTTTTGCTATTGAATTCATGATCCATTTCTTCATCTTAATGTTAAAATCAAATTTATTCTACATGAATATTTAAAGAAAAATGTCAACCCAATTTTCTTTCCTAAGATAAAGATATAAATGGATCTAATATCATTAATATATACCTGAACAAATTCAAACATTGTCATCTTCTTATCATTTGGAATCAACCTCCAATCTGTGCAATCTAAAGGAGCGAATTCTAAATTTCTAGCTATAGTTCCTAGAAAACTTTTCAAGTAATTTTGAGTAGGCCTAATGGGTTGGTTCAACTTATTCATATCCACAAAAATCTTATTTGTATACTTATTGCCCCACAACTTCAAGCATGTTGTGAGACCTCATTTTTTCTTTTGATTACAATCCACTATTAACAATATGAAAAGAAATGTTTTAAGTAAACAAGCATTATGTTATTGAAAAGAAATATATCAATAACATGTAGGGAGCAAACATAAATTAAAGACCATGACAATATATTCGAAAGCAAAAAAACATGGTTGGAAAAAAGACATGTATGTTATCTTACCATTTTCACCGACTTTAGACTTTGTGCTTTCCTCAAATCTTGCTTAAGACTCATAACGTCCTTGTTGAGGATCTAGGCCATGTGAAGATAATTTTTCCTTTTCTTTTTGCTGAGCCTCTTTTCTTTGTTCTTGTTGCTCATAGCCTTTCAAACCTTGAGACTTGTCCACATGTGACTGAGCCACTCTTTGTGTTTCTTTAAGTTTTCTTGGCTCGTCACGTGATTAATAGATTGCCGCTAAAATTTTTTTCGATTGAGGTCCAACAGGTGGAGGAGTTTTTCTAAAAATGATATCTTGCCTTCTCTCATTTATGTCAAATTCACCTCTTTGCTTCTGTTCAACATCCTACACTTAAATAAAAAACAAAAAGAAATAATTTTAACAGAAAAGAATGAATAGTAACAAATTAAATAAGATTCAATAAACATTTAAAATAATTTGAAAATAGTAACTCACATTCATTTAAGTTGTCTTCCTTCATCTCAATGTCAAGAATGGTATCCATATTAATAGCATTTAAGTGTTGCTGCCATATTTCTTTAGTGAATGTGACACCATCCATATCATTTCTGATTACATTAATATTATCATCATTCTCCAAAAAATCTTCCATATGTGCATCTGTAGAAGTATTATCTAAATGTCCATCAGTATGTGCATCTACGATATTATCTTTGATGTCATATGTGTCTCTAGGTCTTGTCTGAATAACAAAGTGCCAACCTTTACAATTAGGATGTCGAACGTAGAAAACTTGCCGAACTTGAGTTGCTAGGACAAATGGATCATCTAAATAGCCAATTTGCTCCAAATTCACTAATGTAAGACCATCCTTCTTTTCTACTTTAGATTGTACCCATTGACACTTGAATGACATAGTTTTTATTTTCTCATAATAATTAATCTGGATAATATTTGTCAACACCCCATAGTAAGCAACAGGTCCTATTGTAGGGTTTGGATCATTTGCTTTCGAGAAGCACTCTGTATCGGCTACTACTATTACTCCCCTATTTTGTGTTTTTCTATTTGCTTGTTTATGCTTTGTATGGAATCTAAAATCATTTATTATCTAGCCATCATAATAAACTCCTATGTTGTGCGTTCCTCGAGCAAGCACCCTAAGCTCTTCTGGTACATGCTCTTTTTTTGCCTTTGCATCAATCTACATACAAAAGTGAAAATGTCAATTACAATATTGACAATTAAGAAGGAACTTATCAAACTCAATAGTGGGTAGCATACATGTTTCTTGAACAAATCAGGAAATGTATTGCTGTGGAGATTACTCAATTCCTTTTTCAATAAGAGTCGATTTAATTTTAAATTGTCTTGATGCAATCTGTAGTTACTAACTTAGTAAAAAATCAAACTATATATTATAAATTTCAACAAAATCAACCTACACAAGTTCTTACTTTTTAAACGGCAATACCACATCATAATTTGATAATATATACCCATGTGCAAGATTCATCAAAGTAAGATCAAGAACTATCAGAGTTCCTTTTCCTATTGCATGGCCCGAATGTGAGAGTGCTGAAAATCCTTCATCCAGGGTATCAAAGTCATCCTCAACATTTCTTGATAACTTATTGATCCTTGTCTCAACACCTTGCAAGTATCTAGAACAAAACGTAAGGCAATCATCTGCTAGATACCCTCTTGTAATGGAACCTTCTAGATGACTTTTATTGCGAACATATCCTTTTAATGTGAAAAGGTACCTAGTATAATAAAACTACGTAAATTAGCATGTCAAGCAATTGATTAAGTAAATTACTTGAAAGAAATGTTAATTACCTCTCAATGGGGTACATCCATCGATATTGAATAGGCCCAATAAACTTTGCCTCTATAGCTAAGTGTACAGGTGATGTAAACGCGTTTATATCACATAAATCGTCTATTTATGCATGTTCTTAGGCATAAAGTTGCAACATATATTATAAATATTACATAACATGCATCATCGTGCATTTAGATTAGGTTGTATAAATTTTAGGTTAATTTTTCCTTTTTGTGGTCAGAAAATAGGGCAATATCATATCGGGGCCTCGGATTGAAAATTCAACCATACGGATCTGATCAGGGCGACAATTGAAGTCCAACTCCTCTAAGATCGCCCCGATCGGACTTCTGTAGCATCAGATACAATCTAAGAAAGATCAGAGGTTAGAAGGCCAGGTGGTGTAAATTCATACTTCAGATGACAAATTCGACAACACGAATGGGTTCGGATTGACGATCGTAGCCCAATGACACGAAAATCGGTCCAATCTGACATCTGTGGCACCATCTACAAGACACAGAAGATGGACGGCCAAGATGGCACCACGTGGTGCCTCTCAGCCGGCCACACCAACCACGAACAGCTGTTGCCCTCTCTTTCTCCTCAGCTACTTTATCAACCTCAGCCGTTGCATCTTGATCCAACAGCTGAGGGCGCTTTGGCCTTAAATCATAAACTCGACACAAAGTTGAATGTAGGCGGTGGGCGAGCGACTAAACGAGAAGAAAAGGTGCGGGTTCGAGTTCCCCGCACACCTCAATTCAACGCAGACGTAAGGCACAGCCGAATTCGGCCGTTACATTTTGATCGGGCGATGGTGAAGGCATCAACGTGGCATGCCTAGATGCACGAGTAGGCGTATGTGCAATCAGACGTGCATGTGAATGCCCGATTGCATGCGGGTAGATACGATGATGAGGCACTGACGCAATCGATCCTAAGTCGTCCATTCTCAAGATCGAATAGTTGAGGATCAATGTTCGTGCGTGAGCGTTGAGCGCAGAGGAAGGAGAGGAGGCAGGGCCGACCGCAAGTACGCCCACGTTTAGGCTTTAATGACAAATAAATTCGTCACTAAAGACCTATGCATTTAATGATTAAGAATGAAATGACCCATTTACCCCTTCATTCTTCACCTATAAATAGCCCTACGACCCCCACACTTTCTTCATCCCTTCCTCTCTTCTCTCACCCCCTCCAAAGCTCTAAGAGTTTGTCCAAACCCGGGATGCTCCATTAGAGTTTAAATTAGAATTTTTCCACCTCATTCCCATTCGTGGAGTGCCTGCGGTTGTCTTCTCACCGCTATTCGGGAAGCAATTTAAATTAAATGTAATGAACTTGATTCAGTAGTTATAAAATTCCTATTCATTCTATCTCTACTTTGTCTTTATTTGTATCATTTTTTCTTTCTCTTCTATTAATTATTCTTTAAGTAGATAGCTAGCGTAGATTTAATTCAACTAGCTAATCTACTTCGTGACAACAAATCAAATGCGATTTTTGATCAAACGTCCGCCTCTCTATGTTCGACCCAGGACCCCTTTTGAGTTTCGATTAAAATTATCTGTTAACGGATTTTTCTTGTAAATTACATTATGACAACGGATTTTCAAAACTTAACTCTTTTCGCAACGATTTTCTGCCCCAACATTTTGGCATCATTGCTAGGGAGGCGACCTTCTTTGATTTTTCACATTTTCCGACTTACTTATTGATAACTCTACACCCGATGATGATAATCCATCAACTGGGGTTAGTTTTGAGGATATATGTGCACTAATAACATACCATGATGGGCACGGGAGCACTGCATGGATTGCCAATTAAAATCGCTTATAAATCAATGTTTAATGGCCATATATACAAGTGCATATTGAAATAGGCCTCAGATGAGCAATTGGACCACACAGATGGATTCAGATCAACGAATGGAGTCCAACGGACTCAAAATCACTTAAATCTGACATCCGGAGCTCCCTCGACCAGCCCAAGTTCTTACTGTTGATCTGATGATCAACGACCCATAACGCACCACGTGGTGCCTGTCTTCCCTCATCCACTGCCTCTCTTCATCACGTGTAGAAGCAACCATGGTAGTCCAATCTTCCATCGAATGGTTGAGGATTCGCAAAAAATGCAACCATCTTGCGTCACTGACGCAACAGTTAGCACCTCAAATCCACGCACGAAGATGCGCGTTCGAGCCAAGGCAAGGCTCAAATCGGCAGCGGAGGCATACACGAGGGAAATTCAACCATAGATGTTGGCGCAGATAGTGCGGATGGCAGCTACGTGGTGCTCTAGGATGCGTACCATCTCCCACGCATGCTCAAGGAGTGATTCAAGGCAGCGCTCAAGGCACGACTCCAACCATCAGATCTTTGATCGGACGACCCATACTACATGCCTAGGCGATGATGCGCACGATCCACAGCGTGCGCCCACGCGAGCTCTTGACCGTCCGATCAAAACGTTGCACGTACATGGATCGTGTGGAGGGAAGAAGCATGTGCGCGCCTTTGGACCACGGGTGGAGGAGCTTCACCGACACTTATGGAATGGGTTTAGCGACGCCTCGAACTTTACTAAAATCCTTAGTTTAGAAACCCCTTCTTCTCTATATAAACCTCCTCAACCACCCCATTCAAGGGCATTCAATTCACACACACTCTACATGCAATATTAGCCCTCTCCTAGCTCCACTATACACTTCATACCTGCCCCGGAGTTGTCAAGCCACTGGCGGAACTCCCCTCCACCGCCGTGGCCGCCTTGTCCCCTCATCGCACTCTCTTTACTTTAGTTTTATATTTTGCTTGTTTAAGCTTTAATCTATTGTTATAGTTGCAAACAAATTCTAATTGCATGCTGTGTTGATGATGTTTCATATATCATATCTCACATCCTCTTAAAATGATTGTCATGTTTTAAATACGATCTCTAATGCTACTCTCTCTCTCTCTCTCGTTTTCATGCAAGCAAGCAAACCAAACATTCCTGTGACAACTAAAGCAACAAAGTAATCCAATTTCACGCCTCCTCGTGTTCGACACTTGGACTCACCAAATCCACATCTTAAATTAAAACCGACGACGCAAACGCATACTACAATTACATAATTAAACAAATGCGTTCTGCACGTGTCACTTATCATTTACCTTACTTCTCTCCTTTCTTATTATTATTGCAGGTACTCTCACGAGGTAGGCAAAAGCGATAGATTGGAGTAAAGTGCTGTTGAAGGGTCTGTAAGTAATCCCACCTCCCCACCTACTAGATTTCATTCCACCACCTAATACACAAACCCTAATTAACCTAGGAGCTTGCATAAACTCTAAGGTTAGTTTTGATTGTTTGTTTGACACTTCCACCCACCTCACCCTCCACATATAAAAGAAAATTTTAAAAAAATCTCTCTAAGGTACACAACATTTTTTTATTCTTCATACTCAACCGGTAACCCGGTCTTTGGGACTGGTATACTCATCAACACATAATTGAGTAGAAATCAGATTAGGTAATCACTTGGGTGCCTAATTAAGTGGTGCATCATGCCAATTGTTTAAGTTGTTTGGCCTCCACCACTTCAACTAAAAATTACTCATCAAGTAGCTGCCAAATAGGATTAACTTTTAGAACTAAACCAGGCACTCCACATTTTCAGTTTGATTTCAAAGGAAAACATCTTCACCTGTGCTTTCGAAACCTGGTGTGCCAATTGAACTTGATTGAATATACCTAAAGTTGAATCCTAAAAGTTACTTAGCAAGGTTTAAACCCTAAAATTCACCGCATCCAAAAATAATCTTGCTTGAAAATCATTGGTTGTGCATGTACACACATATTAACCGATCATTAAGGGCACAACCTAGATAAAAGGGCCCATCACATTTCAAAGCACATTCAAACCTAACCCTAATTAAAATAGAGTAGACGTTGACTTTAAGGATTGGACTTGCTTTTTGGAGCCTAAATCAAGATTATTTTCGACTAGTCTGCTTCTACCATTCAATCTGATGTCTAGCTAGGGGAGCAGAATCAAACGATCGTGGTTGGGAGGTATCAAAGGAACCTGAGGTAAAAGCCAAGGGAAGAACCTTCTCCCTAACCCCTCCCTCTAACTGGTTGGATTGACCAGAAAGAAGTAGATCAAATCGTTTCTTCATCTCAAGGTGGGTTCTGAGAGTCTGTAGGTCTTTAGGCTAACCCACTTAAGGACATGTTTGATTATTTGTATTGCAGGGAACCTTGCTTCCTCTCGTTCTATCATGGATCCTTCCACATCCTATTCGGACTTCCACTCCTACCCTTGTACCACTACTTATTTCCAAAATTATTATTATTCCAACTGGACTTATTCTAATCCATCTTCTAGTTAGGATAATCCTGATTGGGGATATAGTTCCGGACCTTCGTGTCCAGGGTCTAACCCTAAATACCATGATTGTGATTTCTATCCTTCTTTGAGCTATAATGATTATAGATCTCCACCCGTTAATGATCCATTTAACCTGATCTACAATCAAGAAGGATACCCTGATTACAACTCCTACCCTCTCCCAATTGCATATGGGTCATCACCTCTTTATGAACAATATGAAATGACCTATTATCAAGGAGGGTATCAAGAACCTCAATTTGTTGACTCCCCTGCACTGAACCCAAACCCACCCAACCTTGAACCAAACCATTTGGTTCAGGTTAACCAGGTCCAAGATAAAGTGTTGGCTAACTTAAGTAATACCATACAATCTTTAGAAGCTTAGCCAACACCTTGCCCTGAAGAATTGAAGCCTTTGATTGAAATGATTGACGATCTTAACAAGTATTTGTTGGATTGGCTCTAAGATGTTGAGGATAAGGACTCGAGTGAGTTTTTACTTAGGAAGTTATTGAAATTGAGGATAAGATTTATTATTGCTCTAGTCCAATCTTGGGATGATTCCTAGGATGAACCCCTGTCAGGAGAACCAATGTCAAAATCCGCTCAGGCATCTGTAAGGGGGGACACGTTTTACGAGACTAGGGTTGACCAGGTTGTTATATAGCAATCAAATAAGAACAATTGATTTCTTCACCTGAGATCCCTGAGCCAGGGTATAAGGAAATGTATGTCTCCATGGAGCAAAAAGTGATTGATGATTTTGAGACATACATTAATGCAGATTCAGAATTCTTTGATTCTGAAAGTGAAGAATCATTGTGTGAAGTCTCACCTGAGTTTACAGCATACAATTTCAGTGAGATGACTGGGCCTGAGAAATTCGATGAATCATTTAATGGCCCTAAAATTGAAGAATTTGATCTTGTTGGGGCTCGCATGATGGATCTAGATCCTTTCATGAAGGATTCAATTCAAAGCCCCATTCTTCAATCACACCCCATTGACCATAATGATGATTATGTTCTTGAGATCATTTGACCCAAGTCAATTCTGATTCAGTCACAACTCTTAGACTAGGAAATTTCAGATGGGGTGATTAATATGTAGGAGGTCCTAGAATTTGAAATCCTGATTGCAGAGGATAGGAAGTGGGAAATGATGATATGGGAAGCCAATTCCAGAGGAAGCAAAAGATCAAGTCTAAGGGTTTCGATTTGCTTAAAACCCCCAACCTTCTACCAGGACCCTTATGACATTTTTATTCTAAGGATGTGAAACCCAAGTACAAATTCATTGATTATCCTTTTAAGCTTAATTTTTTTGTAATCTGACTTTTTGGTCTTGGGTTGCATCCTTACAAATTGTAGGCCTGACCCCACTTGCATGTTGATCTTCGATTTTGGATAATTTTTATCCAAAATCTTAGATATACTCAACCATGGGGCATGGGTCTGTACCACAATCTGGTCCACATCTGTGGACATCTTATCTTGGTAGGTCCAAAATTAGATTTTCCTTTTCTAATTCTGACTTGCACTTGTGAATTCTTTATTTCTTCTTTATTTGTATAGTGTGCCTAGTTGAAGGCACTAGACTTAGCATGTATATAGTCTGTTTTAATCTCGGAGCTAACCAGGTAATCACGAAATTCAGGTGCTTTCTTTTCTACTCCGCTCTTTATCATGTCTTTTTAATACAATGAGGACATTGCATTAGATAGGTATGGGGGGGTGGATATTCATCTTTGAATCATTTTGTTAGCTCCTAATTTTTTTTTATTTTCTTTTTATTTTTTTTTTAAATTAAATTAGGAAAGAGAACTTAGGCTTTAGAAAATTTTCAATCCTAGAGTATAATACTAAATGATCTGAACAATTAAGACCTTCAGGTCTTCGAGCTTAATCAACCCAACTGTCCACTAAAATGTGGACTTATTTCTCAAGCCCTCGCCATTTGAAAATTCATTTCAATTTGGTTAAATAAGTTGGGGTGATAAGTACACGACTTATCAACCCACCCTCTAATTTGAGGGGACTTTAAGTTTAAGCATCTACACACTATTTGCATTGACTTGCTTTTCGGCTGTTTTAACGGAAATTGGGTACCTAATGAACCTTCTAGGGTGGTATGGTAAGTAAGTTATCGTGGGTAACAACCCATTGGTCGGTTGTCCAGAGCCCAGTCACACGACCATTCTCTTCGTGTTGCCTTTAGATAAATCTCAGATCAGGAAAGCCACCTATTTTAAAAAAAATGTAAAAAAAATAGAAAAAAAGAAGAAAAAGAAATAAACCACACTTCACTACATGAGTATAGCTGGCAAGTTGTCGGTGGTAACAGCTCATCAGCCGATTGTCTAGAACCCAGCTCACAAAACTGCATGTTTAATTCTAAACACTTAGGAAGAAGCAGAGAAGTAGAATAAGCTGAGATGTACACTAGGTTCGCCCTTGTGTTGACCCCATAAAAATAAAGTAGGGAGAAAGCTACCGATTGAATAGATACACCTTTAGGAAAAATTCATTTTTAAGGTCACCTAGGGGAGTAGAAACCCGAAGTCCATTTTTTTTTTTTTTGAAGAGACGAGGAATGCTATCGATGATGATAGCAGACCGGTAACATTTTAATCAAATTCTTTAAAAGAATTATAATGAGTCACTCCACTCCTTTACAAATCCCCAACACTCCCAAAACATGTTCCCAACATTTATTGAGCTTCCTCTAAACAATCGCTCATTCCGAGCACGCCACACACACCACATGACTCCAACCATCTTCACTTGACACTCTCCTTTCATTAGGAGTCTTCTCCATAAGTCTTCCCATGTGGGGAGAGCTTTGCTACATACCCTTCTCCAAATTTGATCCGTTAGTAGACAAGATGAGAATAAATGCTTCCTATCATCTGAAGGGAAGTCACACAAGGGGCAATTTTGGATAGGAACATCCAGCCTTCTAGCTCTCACATCATCGGTAATAAGGTCATCACATCTACATAGCCATAAGAAAATCTTAATCATCAACGGAATCTTCAAAGACAAAATGTTGGTGCAATCCCTGTCCTCTCTCAACTGGTCGACGTTCAAGCAACTCATCAGACTTTTATATGCCTTAGCTGGGGTGAAAATGCCATATTTCCATCTGAAGCAATCCATCCATCCCATCGGTTGGAACACTTCAAGTTCTGCCAATAAATGCTCCTACTCAACCTACGTACGCCCATCCTCATGCACTCCAGCACCTACTATGTTCCATCTGCCATTAGCATCATCCCAACATTCATTAACCGTGGCCCTATTGTTCGAAGCTGCTGCAAATGCCCTTTGGAAAGATTTGCTCAGGCTGCCCAGACTTGACCATCTATCAATCCAGAATGTAAAGCTCCTGCCATCACCCAGAACAGGAATGAATTCTGCCCAATTATCACGCATAGCTTCCCACACTGACTACCAAAAGGGAGAGGGGAGCTGTGGAGAAGCAGACTAAAGCTGCACATTCGAAGAGCCATGGGCTTCTTTGATCAGCTGCGGCCATAATTTTCCTTCATTCATGGATAATTTCACTGCCCACTTCAGTAGCAATGCATCGTTAAACTCTTTGAGGGATCGAATCCCCATCCCACCCTGTGACCGAGGCCTACAAAGCTATTGCCACTTCACCAGGTTTATGAATCTTCTTTCCACCTTCGCACCTTTCCAAAAAAATCATTTCCTCATCATATCCAACCTTTTCCAAACCACCTTCGGGGATCTAAACATAGAGAAGAAGAAGATGGGGATAGAGGTGATGACTGAGTTGAGGAGAATTAGTCTTCCCCCCTTGGACAAAAATCTACTGCTCCAACTCTCCAGTTTAGCTGATACTTTCTCAAACAGGATGGCCCAATCACTCTTCTTCAACTTACCACTTCTTAGGGGCAGGCCCAAGTATCTTATTGGCATAGCGGTCATGGGCGTGTGTAGGATGGAAGCAATTGTTTCCCTCTCCTAGACTGCCATACCAAAGCAAACCAAAGATGATTTCGCACCATTTAATCTACGACCTGAAATCTCCCCAAAAATGTTAACCATAGTGTATAAGATCTCCACCTCTTCTCTCCCTCCTTCCATAAAGAAAATTGTGTCGTTAGCATATTGCAGAATAGGCGCCAACACCTTGGAGCTTGACATAGAGTAACCCTTCACCAATCCTGCATTGGCCAACCTACACGAGAAATGAGCCAATGTGTCCACCGCTAAATTAAAAATTAGAGGGTCTAGGGGGCACCCTTGTCTCGCTCCACACTGTGGTTGTATCCACACCCCACAAGGCTTCCCATTAATTAACAGAGAGAAGGAGGTCACGATACACCTCTTCATCCATTGAACCCAAAGTACAAGGAAACCTCTCCTTCTAAAAATCTCCTACAAGTACGACCACGCGACTAAGTCGTAGGCTCTACTAAAGTCCACCTTCCATATGTAGGCTTTACTCTTTCTTCTACACCACCTTGCCACCATCTCTTGTGCTACGATGAAGGATTCTTGTAACGATCGATTAGGGAGGAAAGCTGACTGTACTGGGCTAATTAAGTCGGACAAAGCTCCCTTCAACTGGTTGGCCAACACTTTGCTAATGATTAGGTAGATCGAATTCGAAAGAGTGATTGGTCTAAACTCTGACAAACTCTTTACCCCATTTTTCTTTGGAAGCAAGAATAAGTACGACTTGTTTATTCTTTCCACCCCTGAGTTACCATTTTAGAATTCTTTGATGACTTCCATCACATCCCCTTTGACCACATGCCAAAATTCCTTGTAGAAAAAAACTTGGAACCCATCCGGTCCTGGAGACCCTTCCACATTGAACCCAGTCATAGCCTCCACCACTTCCTGCTCTGCAATGCTATCTATCAACCTGTTAGCGGCCTGATCTCCTACCCTAGAAAAGCTCGATGCTACCAATCTCCAACCTCCCCTCTCTACTGCCCTAGTGGTCTCCCTGAAATATCGTATAACCTCCCTCCGAATATCATCTGTAGAAGTTAGTGTGAGGTCATCTTTCTTCAACGAGGAGATGAAATTTACCCTCCTTCTAGCACTTGCAACCATGTGAAAGTACTTCGTGTTCGCATCACCCTCTTTTAACTACAGCTGCCAAGACTTTTCTCTCCAATCCACCTCTCTCGCCAAGTCCTCAGTGTGGAACACCTCTTGCCAATGCTTTCTCTGCTCCATCTCAGCCTCATTTAGCCATCCAACATCTCTTACATCCAGCATGTGCAGCATTGATAGCACTTTGGTTCTTCTTTGATTTCTCACTACGTCAACAGTTTGCCTGTACTCCTTCAACAGAGACCTCAAGTCCCTCAATGTCCTTGCCAACCTACAAGTGGCAGAACCTTGAACCTGCTTCTGAATCCACCAGTCGCTAATCATGTCTTTAAACCCCTCTTCCCTAAGCCAAGATTTCTCAAACTTAAAGTAACTACCGATGGGAGATCCCTCCCCACTATCCCACAGCAATAGGGTATGTTCTGAGAATGGCCTATCCATTCCTATCACAGGGGAGAGATGAAATCTCTCCATCAACTCCACACTTCTGAAGACTCTATCCAGCTTTGAAAGAAGCCCATTGCCACTCCTCCAGGTGAACTCAAACCCTGTTGATGGGTTCGTTCAAACCTAGTTCAGACACCAATAGTTGGAAACCAAGGGAGGCACGGTCCACCCTTTTGGTCCCTTTATCATTCTCAAACAAGACACAGTTAAAATCTCCACCCACAAGCCAAGGTACCCCTTCTGTCTTGCTCGCCATCTGTTGTAGCTCATTCCAAAGATCATTCCTCAAATTATTAGCAAATGGACCATAGATACAAGATACAATCAGGTCTCGATAATCCCCCAATGACTAAAAATTGCATGAAACCTGGAATTGACCTTTCCAAACTTCCTTCAGAACCAGCCTGGAGGTCTTCCACCACACTGCTAAACCTCCTGCCCTACCCTGTGCATCCACTGCCCTAACATCAGCCTGGCCGCCTTGAAGAAGTGACTGCCAAAGGGAACCTCCTCCTCCCTCTATGTGCATTTCTTACAGCAATGCGCAATCTACTTCCCACTCATGGAGGTATCGAGACAAGGATGCTCTTTGGACCCCATTGCGCAACCCACGCACATTCCACGTGATGAAAAACACTTAACCCCCTACTGTCCCATAGCCCTCTTCTCAACATTCAGAATGACATCAATCTTTTCTTCCATGGATTTCTGTCGACCACCAGCTATTCTTCTCCTTAGCTTGTATGGTGAACGCACCACTTTTCCTTTGGACGAAGTTCCCACTTCATCACACGTTCCCACTGGAGCCTTAAAGGAGAAATGATTTGATTTTTGTGCAGCAGACAATTGCTCAAATTCCTTCCCCTGCAGACCTGTACTCATCACCACCAACTCCCTTCCTACCCCCGCATCCTGTGCCATGGCTTCCTCAGATGTTATGTGGTCCATCCCAGTCAAATCTTCCTCTGGTACTTCTGATAAATGGAATTCCTTTCTCTTCTTAGCCTCTGGTCGACCTGGCTGGAGGGTGCTACCTTCATTGTCAACGTTCAGTGTAGTAGTCGCTTCCTCTTGCACATCAAGCGACCCCTGTTGCTACCTTTCAACATGGACCAGTGAGAGCTTCAATCTAAGGAGCCAAGAACTCCCTCCACATCTTAGGATAATCTTGTCCAGAATTGGACCCCCTGCAAGATCATCACGTCCACCTTAATCGACCTCCCATCACCCTCGTAGAGGCCGACCCTAGCATTCTCTGTCAAGGCAACAAAACCCGCTAGTGCCCCGGCCACCACCCCTCTGGTCCTGAGATGAAGAGGGATACCCCAGATCTCCATGATGACCTACCTGTCCTCCGCCCTTTGAGGAGGACGATCCTATAGTGCATCATCAAACCGCAACACCAGTAGCCATAAAACAGTCGTCCCTTCGAAAACACTTGTGCGAAAATGAAGCCCTTCCACATCTAACATGCCTAGGTCGAATAACTCAAATCGAGACCCACCCAGATGTGAGACCTTCCACCCCTTGGAAGACAGAGTTAGAGATCTTATCAAACTGTGGATCCTCTCAGGTGAGTATGCTCCAATTAGTATTTCTCCAATGAGGGTGCCCCTTATTGCAATCTCCGCTACCATAGTATCCTCAGATTGATGGATTTCAACATCATAGACTAGTCCCAAGCTCGCCGGCGGTGGTGGGGGTGTCTTCTCGATTGCTCCTTGACCCCTTTACAGTTTCACTCCATTCTGATCCGTCTTCCTCATCCTTCTGCATGAATCCTTCTTGTGTCCCCAACCCTTGCACACCAGACACAAAGTCGGATAACTGCACACCGCCGCCATGTGACCTCTTCTTCTGCACAAATAGCACACTATTTCGGCATTCCCTCCTCTCCGCCTCCTCTAGAAGTTGCCCACCCCATGAGTCGCATGATCGGTTGCCCTAGCCTCCTCCTTCCTCTCTCTTTGGCACCCTCTCTTGAACCTCCACACCCTCCATACGTCGCCATCTTCCCAAACCCTAGTTGCCATCACAATCTAAGTATGGTCCTTTGACGGTTCTTTAACCCGAAGTCCGTTCTAATCGCAGATCAATGAGTCATTCACATTTCACACATAAAGATGCTTAGAACTTAGAGTTCTCTTCAAGTCTTAGGTGGGTTGAGTAGCTGTAGAAAGTTGCTCCGAAACCCTAAACTCAAAAATCCAAAAAAAAAATTAGAAAAGAAGAAAAAGAAAAAGGATCCTTCTTTGAATAAGGCGAGGGCTTGAGGCGGTCTGCATTTTGGCAAACACCTAGGCCCTGTTGTGTCTCTGTAATTCAGGTCTTAGTTGAAATCCCTAAGTGTTGAAAAATAACTTCTGCTCAAGAAATCTGATTCTAATTCTCTTATAAATAGCATGTCGTTTTGCTAGGGACTAGCAAAAGATAGGCATGGGGGTGTGATGTAAACACATTTATATCACATAAACCATCTGTTTATGCATGTTCTTAGGCATAAAGTTGCATCATACATTAGAAATATTGCATAACATGCATCATCATGCATTTAGATTAGGTTGTATAAATTTTAGGTTAATTTTTCCTTTTTATGGTCAGGAAATAGAGCAATATCATATTAGGGACTCAGATTGAGGATCCAACCATACGGATCTGATCAAGGTAACGATCAGAGTCCAACTCCTCCAAGATCACCCTAATTGGACTTCCATAGCATCAGATGCAGTCCGAAAAAGATTAAAGGTCAAGAGGCCAGGTGGTATAAATCCATACTTCAAATGACAAATCCGACTACACGGATGGGTTCGAATTGACGATCACAACCCAATGGTGCAAAAATCAGTCCAATTCAATATCCGTGGCACCATCTACAAGACATAGAAGATGGACAGCCAAGATGGTGCAACGTTGCATCATCTCAACCGCCTACACCGGCCATGAACACCCGCTGCCCTCTCTCTCTCTCTCCTCAACTGCTTGATCAACCTCAGCCATTGGATCTTGATCCAACGGCCGATGGTGCTTGGGCCTTAAATTATAAACTCAACACAAAGTCGAGCGTAGCACAGCGGGCGAGTGACTAAACGAGAAGAAGAGGCGTGGGTTTGAGTTCCCTGCGTGCCTCAATTCAGCGTAGGTGCAAAGCGCGGCCGAATTCGGTCGTTACATTTTGATCGGGTGGTGGTGAAGGAGTCAATGTGGCATGCCCAGATGCGCTAGCGGGCATATGTGCAATCAAACGTGCATGTGAACGCCTAATCGCACGAGGGCAAGTGCGACTATGAGGCGTTGGCATGATCGATCCTAAGCTGTCTGATCGTGAGGATCATTGTTCGTGCGTGAGTGTTGAGCATAGAGGAAGGAGAGGAGGCAGGGGTGACCGCACGTATGCCCATGTTTAGGCTTTAGTGACGAATAAATTCATCACTAAAGATCTGTGCATTTAATGATTAAGAATGAAATGACCCATTTACCACTCCATTCTTCACCTATAAATAACCCTACGACCCCCAAACTTTCTTCATCCCTTCCTCTCTTCTCTCACCCCTCTAAAGCTCTTAGAGCTTGTCCCAGACCCGGGATGCTCCACTAGAGTTTAAATTAGAATTTTTCCACTTTCTCATCCCCGTTGGTGGAGCGCCCGCGATTGTCTTCTCACCTCCATTTGAGAAGCGAATCCCATTGCAATGTTGCCATGCCCCATCCTCCATCGTCCGTCTTCGTTTTCCTTCGTCCCGCATCTCACCACCTTCGTCCCGACGCTCTGTCAACATGGCTCATCTTCCAAGCAGTTGTCGAGGAGGATAACTTCTCTCCACCTTCTCTTTTAGTGCTTTCTAGCGTAGATTTTCAGCTTTCTAGTGTAGTGATTAGATGTAATGAACTTGATTCAATGGTCATGAAATACTTGTTCATTCTATCTCTATTTTGTCTTTATTTGTATCATTCTTTCTCTCTTCTATTAATTAGTCTTTAAGTAAATAGCTAGCGTAGATTTAATTCAACTAGCTAATCTGCTTCGTAACAACAAATCAAACGTGATTTTTGATCAAACGTTTGCCTCCCTATGTTCGACCTAGGACTCCTTTTGAGTTTCGGTTAAAATTATCTATTGATGGATTTTTCTCGCAAATTACGCTATGACGACAGGTTTCAAAACTGAACTCTTTTTGCGACAATATTTCACTTCAACAATAGGTAAATGCATCATTATATTGAAGAATGAAGGAGAAAATATTTTCTCCATTTAGCACATCGTAACCACAATTCTTCGTTCCAATTGCTCAATATGAGTTGGATCAATCTCCTTTAAGCATAAGTCTCTAAAGAAATTCTAAAATCCTATCAACACTAACCTCACATTCTCATTCTTTATAGCAACTGCTAATGCCAATGGAAGTAGTTGTTGCATTAGAATATGGTAGTCATGACTTTTCAAACCAATTATATTATGTGTGGATATACATTTGCATCTAGATATATTTGATGCATACCCTTCTGGAGCCCTTATTCCTTTAAGAAGTTTGAACATGTCAATTTTTCCTTTCTTCTTTAACGAAAAGCATGCAGAGGGTACGTTCGTCTTGTTTCCCATAACAATTGGATGCAAAGCATGTCTGATATTCATTTCCTGTAAATCAAGCTGACCTTTTACATTATCCTTTTTTTTTTGTCCAATACTAGTAATATTCCCAATATACTTTCACAAACATTTTTCTCAACATGCATTACATCAAGATTGTGGCGTACAAGATTTCCTTTCCAGTAAGGCCAATCGAACAGAATACTTTTCTTTATCCAATTAGGCATGTACTTGCTTTTATTGTTAGGATGAATGCCAATGCTACTAGGAATACCTTCCAATTGTACTGAAAGTTCATTGGCAAATAATTTTTTAGGTGGCTCCCCAAACTCTTGCTTACCATTAAAGGGTGCCAATTGTCTTTGATACTTATGATTCATAGGAAGAAATCATCTATGGCCCATGTAGACATTTTTTCGACTATAGTGAAGATATATTGAGTTAGTGTCCTTATTGCATGAAGGGCATGCCACGTATCCTTTTGTTACCCATCCAGAGATATTGCTGTAAGCAGGAAAATCATTAATGGTCCATAAAAGTGCATCACATAACTGGAATAACTATTTTTTAGACACATCAAATGTTGAAACCCTACGCCATAGCTCCTATAGCTCCTCAATCAAAGGTTGCAAAAACACATCTATATGAGCTTTCAGGCTAGATTTACCAAGAATCAGTGTTGACAATATGAAATTGGGTTGTTTCATGCATAACCATGGAGGCAAATTGTAGGGTATCAAAATAACAAGCCATATGCTGTATTGAGATGACATAATTCCAAAAGGATTATAACCATCAGTCGCCAGACCAAGTCGAACATTTCGAGGATTTGATGAGAAATCTGGATCTTTGCTGTTAAAGGTTTTCCATACTGGAGAATCTACTGGATGTCTCATAATACCATCCTTTGAGCGATCTTCAGCATGCCATCTCATCAGAGAAGTTTTTGATGACATAAACAACTTCTGCAATCTAGGCTTCAATGGAAAATACCACATAACCTAGGTAGAAATTTTCTTACCTCATTTGTGATTTGCATCATCCTTCAATTTATTACCACTTTCCATCCATCTAGAAGCATCACATACTTTATAATTGGCAGCATTTGCATTCTCTTTCCAATATAACATGAATTTGTTAGGACAAATGTCAATTTTCTTGTAGTTGAGCCCAAGTGCAGATATTATCTTCTTAGATTCATAAAGGGACACTAGAAGTGTTTCTCCTTCTGGAAATGCTTGTTTTAGCAATTCTAATAACATGGTGAAAGATTTATTTGTCCAACCTCAAAGGCATTTTATGTGAAACAAGTGGACAATAAATGATAACTTGCTAAAGGTTTTACATCCAAGAAATAGTTCTTGTTCAGCATCCTTAAGCAAGTTAAAGAATTCTTTTGCTTTACTATCAGGACCACTTAAAGACTCATATTCCATATGATCTGTGTCATTATAAAAATTATGCAACCTGAAATTAGCATATATCAACTCATTTATTTGATCATCTTCTTCATCTTCACTACTTTCAACATTACTTTCATTCACATCAGTGGGTACTTCCCCATGAAAAATCCATTGAACATATCCCTGTAGAAAGCCATTGTAAATTAAATGTTCTAATATTGATTTCCTATTTGCACGACATAGGTTAGCACATGCTCTCAAAAGGCAAACAATGGTGCCATCTTTTGGTGCTTTCTTAAAAGCAAAGTCAATAAATTGGATAACACCTATCAAATATTTAGTACTTGCTCGATCTTCTTCTAGGATCCAACTTTTATCCATTTTTTAACACTCAACCAAGTAATGAATACCTGAGGAGGTATTTTTCAAAGAGATTACAAATAAGATCCATCAATGTCTACAATGAAATGAATCTTTCAAAATAATAGGAATAATGAAAATAAAGTACCTAGAGCATCAAAACAAAACTTGACAAGATTAAAAAAGTATGCATGCTTCAAAAAATAAATGAGGGATACATTTACTACTGATGGATATTAGTAGGCAAAATTTGACAAGTTAAAACAACCATGTAAAAAATTTATCAAACTTTTCATGCAAGTGATATTTACCTGGACTCTATTTGCTCAAATTTACACTCTCACAGTATTACCAATGTGCAAACAAGGGATGACAAGGGCATCTTATCTTTTCCTATATATCATTGTTATTTTTTAGGCCTCAAGGTTAACATCTTCGACTAAAATCACTGCTACATTTTCATTTGACAAGGCAAAAACATTAAGATCCTAAACCAAATTCTAATTTTTTTCTTTTCTTCATCTTCAACTAGATGAGTGGGCTAGTAAAGTGTAACATTTAAGCTTACAACTTGAGTTTATTGTAACAAGAAAATTCACCCGACTATAACAATATTGTTCGTAATGTGAGTGTATTGGGGAAGCAATTGATTCTTGTTGCCACTGTTTGCAATTATTGGGGATTTCTTGACTTTAGGCTATGATCATTTTCTGTAAACTTATTATTGATTAAAAAAATCTATTGCTTCTTTATAGGGGGATGAGAGATACCTTCATAATATAAACCATGAGGATCCTTTTTTGACTTTTAAAACCCCAATTTTCCCACTTGTCATAATCAGCTTGCTCCTCTCCTGAGAATTGTAAGCTCACCTTCCTTATGTTTGGCTCCTCTCTTTTTTTTTTGTTTCAATCCCATTTGTCACACCTACATGGTTTCCTAGCAAGTAAGAAACTAATTTCAATGGAGTTTCAAGAGAAAATATCCACCAATGGGAAAAGCTACAAGTTGAAAGTGCTTTCTCTTGCGAATCGACTTGTCTCTAAGGTCTCAAACCAACTTAGGAAAAGTCAAACTTGTGTGCACCCTTGTTGAGAAGCTTTCTTAATATCTACTTGTTGTCCCTACCAGTTCAGAATCCTCAAATTCTTTTTTCCTCTCAAAAGAAAGGATCCTCAGAACCTTTGACATTATTTTCTGAGAAAGGCATATGCATATAACTAGTGCAAAGATAAGCGTGTACTATCAGTAGCTATCCCACTTTGTCAAAGTGTTACTAGGCTCTCTATATGGAATTCATAACATAGAATCTTGCTCCCTTAAATAGAGGAGCATTCCTTTGCTACCATGTCGACCATAAAAAAGCCATTGGAGCCCTCTTCACTTCAATATCTAAATCCATGATCTAGGAGTCAAGCATTTGTGTAAGAGCCCACCAAAACGATTTCTAAGAAGAGCTAACAAACATAATTTTTTGCATGGCTTATTATTCCTCTACAACAAAATAGGGTTCTAGTGATGACCTACAAGGACAGATTTACATCTCATATAATAATTGTAGAATCTGAACTTGTAGTCTATAAATAGTCTAATGATGGGTAAGAAATTAAAAGATCATAAGCTTTCTGAAGGAAAAGAGGAATTCCTGCACATTACCTATAATAAGATCATAAGCTATCACCATGGAACAAAATTATTTAATAACAGCTGATGGGAACACCATCATGAGTCATAACTAGTTCAATTTACTCTTATAAAGACAATAAAAGCTCCTACATATTAGTCAAAAGGTCTTTAAAGCAGGGTGAGTTGTTTTGAGAAGAAAAGATGAAAACAGGGTTATTTCTACAATTTTACCATCTTATCACAAATACAAAATAAACACGGGGTATGCCAGAGGTTTATTAAATGTCATTTAGTCATTAATGTCTAATAAGTGGGTTCATGCAGACAGAAATGAGTTTTCGCACATTTCAAAAATTAACGGACATCTGAAACCCTACAAACAGACCTGCTTAATCAACTGAGTTTCTGGTCAGGATAAAATTCATATAAAATCTCTAAAAATCATAGAAAAATATTTCCTAGGGTTTGGCATCTTTGAATAAACCTTCAAAAGTCATTTTGACCTAAAACAGAGTTTCAGACAAATAGTTGCCCTAATTTTGGTAACTACGCAAGTTACCTAGTCAAACTTGGTCAAAACCTAAATACACTTTCACCATCAGATTCCTTGGGTCCAAATTAGGTTTGTACCAAAATTTGGGCCCAATCAGAGATCATCTTAACCTAGTTTGTGTTTTGGTCCAATCTGAATCTTTTCTCTCACACACATGCCCCTAACTTTCGAATTCTTTTCAAAAAGTCCCCTACCTTTGTCGTCTTCTTCGCAAAAAGGTCCCCGCTGCCTCCATGTCCTACTCCTACAACTTTGGTGACCTTCAATCATAGTTTTCTCCCTGATTTCATGCTCAATCTCTTCCAAATTTGGAAGGAAGATTCCTGAGAGGACCCCCTACGATCTAAACTTATTCTTGGGCTCTAACTCTTTCCCAATCTCTCATGCAAATGCATGGGAGATGTGGGTTTCCAATTTCGTGAAGTTTTCAAGGTTTCCAAGCTTGAAACGATCACCTAAGCCCTATAAAAGGACCCAAGTCGTGATTGCGCAGCAATCATAGGTCTTAATTGTCCAGAATTAGGCTAGGACTTAGCATAAGTTAGGATAGTTCATGCATGCATAAGCATTATTTGCATCTTTACTGTTCCTCCTATAGCTATGCATAGAATAATGTTATAATATACTAATTAGTCGCATTATATAAATTGCAGGAAATAAGAAGCTCAGGAGTTGAATTTGAGACTGGATCTTAAGCTGGACTTGAAGCTAGAGTTGCAGCAGAGCTAGAGCAGAAGACCAAGAATAAGATGTAGTAGACAATAATGTAAGGGGTTGAGGTATCCTATTTTGTTAAGTAGGAATAAAGCAGTAAACTACGAAGAACTTAGGTCCATCCTAGCCCTAGGATAGCCTAAAAGCTTCCCCAAGCCTTAGCCACCCTTAGATTAGGTCACTACACCCTAGGAAGCCCTAAAACCCTATTTCCAGCCTCTATCTAGACGTCCAGAACCCTTAGCCAACACCCACTCACCTAAAAGCCACTTCTGTAGCATTTTAAAATGTCCAGACACTTGGTATGGACGTCCAATTTCTGCAGACAGAACCTTAATTCTTCTCTGCCTCTGTTTGGATGTCCAGACAAAAAGTCTGGACATCTATCTTTTCATTTTAAGATGTCTAACACTATTGTCAAATGTCTAGAACTGCTCTCTAGTTCCTGTTTTTGAATTCAAGCTTGGATCTTGGATTCCTAGGTCCCTAAACCCAATTCCAACCCCATAGGAACCTAAATTAAGGTACCCTAACCTTAGTACATCACCGCTAGACCTCCCTAAGGACCTAATTAAGTCCTTACTAAACTGAATTGACTTGGATCTTAGTCAATTCCATCAGCCTATTCAATTGGACTCATTGAGTCCAATTGAGCCCTAATCTCAGCACACTGTCAAGTTGGACTCAGTGAGAGTCCAATTGACCTAGACCTACCTTAATTGAGTTTTTTTACTCTCAATTAGGGTTTCACACATCCAATTAAACTTGTATCAAGTTTAATTGCATTTTACCTTAATGAATTAGGGTTTGCAACCCTAATTTGAGACCTACCATAACCTATACCCACTAGAACTTAACCTAATCAACCTAGCCACCTAGGTTTCGACCAACACACACCCACACACACCATCTATGTGAAAATACCTAGCCTAGAGTTCTCTAGAATTCTCTACCATGTGTTGTTGCCTTGGTTGCTAAAAATAGCAACCAAGATGCATTCAATTTTTAGATCCACCATATGTGGATCTAAAAACTACCCATCCATCTGCTCTCTCACTCTCCCATGAGCTCCCACCAAAGGCCTCTCTAGAGCATTCCACACTTCTCTAGAGAGGCTCCCTTGGGTCTACTTAAAGGACCTTTGGGTGGCCATTTGCACCTATTTAGCCTTCCATCTACTTTTAGCTTCATTCCACCTCCATTACTCCACCTCCATCTCCACGAGCACACCATGGCATCCCCATCACCTCCATGCCAGGCCTAGATCACCTCCAACCTCTCTCCAAAGGCCGACCCAAGCACCATTGGCTGCCCCTCCTCCTCTCAACCAAGTTAAAGGCCATCGGAGCTACCTCCAAATGCCCTTCATTCTGTTAGCTAGATAAGTAGCGTAGTTTCTCGTAGATTAATGCTTTATTACTACTTAGTAGTGTAGCTCCATATTCACCCTTAATGATGCATGCATAATCCCCCCATAGATTCATGTATGCAGTCATTTTCTATTAGCTAGTTTATTGCTTTCAAGCTTTCCTGTACAAGCTTTCCGCGAGCTTCACTCTATAGCCACCATGATGCAATCAATGAAATCATCTTTTATATATCTCTATGTCTATGTGTGAAAATCACCATGAGCTGATTGCCATATTTCCTTGTAATTAAAGTTGCATGCGCGAAATTTGTATTCTCTTGCAACTAAGTATGGCGTGCATCAATACAAATTATTGTAAATGGGCATGCATTTCTAAATAAGTAAAGCGAGCTAGATCAAATTCAAATTTGCATTTTTTAAATGCCTCCCAGAGATGAATGACCGGGACTCAAGTCTCATTATTTTATAAATTATTTTTAACGAGCGTTTCACGCACTATACTACGACAAGATCTCTGTTTTCAAAACACGCGTGAGAACCACCTCTTGTCAGGTCACAAGATCGAGTCCCTCAGTCTGGTTTGGGCTTAACATTCCTCAATTTTCCTTTTCCCCCGACCACCTCCACCACGACTCCAGCGGCCTTCTCGACCTCCCTCCTAAGTGCCTCTAATGGCCAAATTAGAAGCGCAGTGACCTTCCCCACCTTCCTCCGCACCTCTCCGATCCAAGCAGGTGTCGTCTTCCCCTCTCTTCTCCACCGTCCCCCTCACAGAGGGTTCGTCTTCCCCACATTCGGCAATCACGCCGACGCGGGAATCTCCCTTATTTTGTCCCTAATTTAGCTCCACTCTCTCTAGGTTCTATCTATCCCTTTCTCCCTTTGTTTTGACTGCGTTCACAGTCCTCCAGCCATGATTCTTTCCTAAATCATGTTCCAGGTGTTGCGGAATAGTCCCAGGAGTCTTCCTGGGCAGTTGATCGAAGGACCCAGCTACTGCCTCACAACAATTGGACGAAGACCCCGCTGTCGTGCCCAAGGAAAAGAGATGTGGGATTAGTCCCACACCGTAAAGGGACAAGCTTCCAAAGGCGCATATATTGATTTTCTAATATGGCCTTATCGCCTTAGTAAGAACAAGGTGAGGTCCCCTCGCACGTGCCCACACACGTTCTCGCCCGCAGCCACGTCACATGGGTCTAGGCTCTGAACCGTTTACCTGTATACCAGAATCCGACTAGAGAAGAGGAAGAAAGGGAAAGGAAGAGGAAAGAAGAGAGAGGGGAGGGGGGTTTTGCTCTACTGCCCTCCTCTCGACACTTAGTGATTTCTGAGGGAGACCTTTGCCTCTGCTGGTGTTGGTGCTGAGCTTTGTGTTGTGCCTTCCCTTGAGCTTGAGGAGGCAAAAGAAGAAAAGAGAAAGGGAAGGAAGGGGAAGGGTGCCTTCTTGGCACTGTAGCAGATGGACGGTTAAGCCATCTGGTTGAGAGTTCCATCATCTGATCTTTGAAGAGAGTGCACTGTGCACTTATCCTACATGGATTTAAGTTGATTGATACTGTTGAGATATTTGATATTATTGTAATTAGGGTAATTGGTGATTCAAATCACCATTTTACCCTAATCTTTTTGCTCTATCCACATTGGTTCTTATATAAATATTATTTGAGTTTAGAAATTTCGTCATATATTGCTATCCTATGATAGAATTGCAATTTTTGAGATTTATTGCAATACTTGCTCCCTGTGTTCGACCTCAGATTTCTTTTGAGCTATAAATTGTATTTGTTGATGGCTATTTTTGGCTATATTACAACGAAGTGATTTTAAAACCCCGATTCAGTGTGTTAAACATTTTGGTGCCGTTGTCGGGGAGCAACGTGCAATTTGATCTCTTAATTGCAATATCTGATTTGATACTAACTTATTCTATCTATTTTTTTGTGGTCTGTGCAGGAATTTAGCCAAGGAGTTAGATCAACCGCACAATAGCCACTCCAGGGGCAGGTAATCTCATTTTCCATCCTCATTAAGCCCCTGATTCTGAAAAGCTAAAAAAGGAAAAATCAATTAGGATCAACTTGCATTCTATTCTTAGCATCAATCATCACAAGTTTCCTGATTTGATTTGACTCTCTGTGTAGACAAACCCTAACCCTAATTCTTGCACCTACTTAGGGTTTAAGGTATCTAGGGCTATCACCTTCTTGCTTGAGACCTAGGTACCACATCTGGAATCAATTAATTGGACCAATTAGAGCCGTGCTTAAAAAAAAGAAGAATCAACCTTTCCAAATAGTGTATGCCTAAGCCTTGATTGAATCTACCTAATAAAGCAAACCCTAAAATCAGGCCCTAAATCCACTTGAATCTTAAAAAGGACTTAGTAATCTCAAAGGACAAACAGGTGAAGTTGACCCACCTTGTGGGGTCAACCAATCTTCAAATTAGGTCACCTTGCACCAAAGTATCTCAAAGTTCAAGTGGAATCATAAGCACCTTGCTCTTAACTTAAAATTGGTAGACTTAAGAGGTCAAGTCACCATTCTGGTCTACCTGGACCCTCAGTGACAAGGAAGGTCGGGTGGGGGAAACCTTATAACTCGTGGGGATGATCTACAATGTAGGGGTCTTTGCGAGACTCTCCCTTCCCGACTGCCCAAGTAATTCGCAGGTGGACGACTTTCTGATCCAAAGGTATCATCCGCCGCGAACCTCTATAGTCATCCAAAAATCTTTGGGTGCCTCAATTGGGTCCGTCTGACATTCTATCTCTCATCTTCTCCATCAGTGTATGTTTGGGAGGAGGTCCTTAAGACCAACCTTGAAGCCTCCATTAGTTATTCACTCTCGTCGAGGCAAGGCCTCAATCTCCGTGTTTATGCAACAACCTAATCATATTGATATTTCCTCTGATTCTAAGCCCGAACCTCCAATCACAACCATGGATCAACCAGAACGACCTAACTTTGAACCACAATAATTCTTTGATTTCAGAGATCAGATAAATGGCTTCATCAACCCACTACCGCGTCCTCAAATGCGAGATCACTACAATCCGCGACAGTGGAAGTTGAACCACGAATTATTATCCCCGAGAGAGGATCGGAGGTAGAGCTCAAGCCTAGTATGCTTCACATGACTCCAAAATTTCATGGCTTGAACTCCGAGGATCCTTTCCAATACATCAAGAATCTAAAGCATCTGGCCCACGCCTTTGGGGTAGACATGCAAAATAGAGACGGCTTGCTCTTAAAAATCTTCTTCTCTCTGGCCGATAAAGCCGCCTACTGGTTTCAAACTTATCCACACACGATCAACACATGGGAAGAACTTCAAACCACCTTCTTGCAAAAATTCTATCCCATTGGTTGCATAAATGCTATGCGACACCAAATCACGCACTTTTCCCAAGGTGCGGGAGAATCTCTACATGAGACATGGGATCGTTTTTTGAATCTCATGCACAAATGCCCCCATCACGGAGTCTCGAAGTGGGAACAAGTCCAATCCTTTTACCACGGGCTCCGTGATGATATCAAGCTATTTGTCAATGCAATCTGTGGTGGCAGCATCATGGGTCAGCATGAAGATGAGATTTAGGGTATTCTCGAGAACATGTGCGAGAACTCCTTGAACAATGAGTCACTGGGTGCGTATGATCGAACATCCACCCGTGCATTGACAAACAATCAAGGGGTACATGAATCTTGAGGCCTTTCTATATCTGTTGACTTGGAGTTGGTAGCCAGTCAATTAAATAAGATCTCCATCATTGAGAAGAAGGTGGATGACATCACTCGACATCTACACAAGACCAACTTTGCATCACAAAGCACATATACACACCCACCCTCAGGTAGGGAAACTGCACACAATATCTACCACTCTCCGGGGTTGGATGCATCTCCACCCCCGTTTGATTATGGCTTTGGAGGAAACTCTGGGCCAGCCCACCATAGTTCGGGGAACTCTGAACCCTCATACCCTGATTATCTCGGAACTCCTCAGACCTGCGAGGATCTCCACGCCATCTAGAACAATCCTTTCTCTAATACCTATAACCCTGGATGGAATAATCATCAAAACTTTGCATGGTCAGGAAATAACCCAAACTCGAGACCTCAATTCCAACCTCGACCACAAGCCCCGCATCCACATTAGTTCAATCAGCCTAGACCTACCTTAAATTACCAATCAAGGCCTAACAAGGATGATCAGATGGCCCTGATCCTTCAAAGCCTGGCTGATATTCAAAAACAACACAAAGACAAGATCACAGAGGTCTGTAATCAGCTTGCACGGATGGTGAATTCTTGCCATCCTGGCACACTTCACTCTCAACCTCTGCTTAATCCAAACAGTGTGTCCTCTGCCTAATGCAAACAATGTGTCAACCCAAAAACACGTTGTGAACCAAATCCAGGGTCAAGCATGCTATACCCAACCTGGCCCGGCAACTCATACCTATGTATTTTCTTAACCCACCTCAGCTGAGCCAAAACACACCATGACTTACCCGACCCCACTTCCACATCAACAGCATGGATCGACTTTCTCCCCTCCACTTCCCTACCATGATTGTGCTATGATCAATGTCATGAGATAGGAGCAGAAACCCATCCCCAAAAATAGCCAATCCATTCCCCTATCCCAGGTCATATCTCACCTCCACACTAGAGGATTGTTGAAACTTGATATAACAGGACCTTTGAGGAATGCACAAGTCACTATTCCATTACTTGATATCCTTATTCCCAATCCTACCTCCCTTGATTTATCCAAAAAAGAGGTAGAAGAGCCAACACAAGGGAAGGTAGTACTATCTGAAATTATAAGTACCACAATCCAAAATAATCTACCTCCAAAAAAATATGATCTAGGCACCCCGATAATCCCCTGCAAGATTGGTGGCACAAACTTCAAGTAGGCTGTATTGGACCTTGGTTCTTCAATCAACCTCATCCCTACCACCCTATTTGAAAACTTACAGATATAACAACTAAAGCCTGCTCATGTTACTTTGCAACTAGCGACCGAACCCTGATCACACCGATTGGGATGGTAGAAGATGTGGTAATTAGAGTTAAGGATTTCAACTACCTAGCTGATTTTCTAATTCTCAACATGGATACGCCACAACAGATACAGGATATGCCCGTGATTTTAGGAAGACCATTCTTGTCTACTACAGGAGCCATAATCACTTGTGAATTAGGGCATATGATGATTGCCTCAAGAGATCAACGTGCTGAGATTAATATTTTCGAGGCAACAAAAGGGAAATGCTTGGCAGAACAACTAGGTTTTATCCAGGATCTCATGACCATATCCTTGGTAGAAAACCTAGAACCAGAATTAGAAACTTTTCACATCTTAGATGATCCTTATTTGATTGGGCACAATGACAGAACTACAATAGAAGCTTTCACCTTTGATCTTGAAACATACCCTGGGAAGTTGGGAAACATGATGACATACTAGATTCAGATCCTATGGACAGAGACATTTCATTTGGAGGACCTCCAGGAATCAAGATTGGCAGATACTAAGAGTGACCTACACCCAGAGTATGAATCCTTTACATAATCGGAGTTAGACAATCCAAAAGGCACTCTCCAAGCATTCATTTTCGATTGGGATGAGAATTATATAGAAAAGTCAGTAGAGGAACCAATCTTTGAGTCATTTCTTGAAGAGGCGATCTCACATTCAAATGAAAAGAATCAAAATGACCCATTGAGTATCAATTTGATAGGCCATAATGCACGAGAGGAACCACACATCTGGGATACCAGATCCTTCTCTATTGAGTCCTGGACCTATGACAAACCTATTTCAGAATCCCATGACCACTACACCTTCCAAATGATTGCTCCACAAAATTTCAAGGAAGATCATCCAGAAATGAATCAACTTGACCCATAGCAAAGACATCCTGGAATGACTCTTCACCATGCTTTAATACATATCAGTGGCCATCATATTCTCAACCATCAGATCATTAATACAGCCAATCACATCTCCTTGAGCTTATTGCGTTCGACTGATGGCATTAAACTCAATACTTAACGGGAGGCAACCTGTCATTTTCTTGAAAAACCTGAAACCCTTTTGACACATCTCTTTGCTGAACTCATATTGCACTTTAGGGTTTGTCCATTAGAACAGCCGACTCTACATCTGGTACTCATACCAGAGCTTGAAATCGTTTGCAACAATCATCTCAACCCATCCACCCACCCTTTGAACCTGTTCTAATATACAATCTAAGCTGAACTCGAACCCACCTAATTTACAATGAGGACATTGCAAAACGTAGGCATGAGGGTATGAAAGTGCAAAATGCCATGAAAATCAATTCACAAAAAAGGGTTTCATAAAAAAAATTATATATTTCATCATAAAAAAAATTGAAAGAAAAGAAAGGAGCAAAAAGATAAAAGTAATGCAGTCCCTTCAAAGTAACATAGAACGTACCTAACTTTTAGGTTGGATCGAATGATGAATTAAGACCTGAAAGGCTAAGACTTAAGGGGTTAGTAGCGAATACCGACCTTAGGCCTCTTGGATCTGATTGGATTTAAACACTCACGTACTTGTCACAATCCGGATTAGTCCTCAAGAGGTTGGGGAAAATGTAAAGCTTGTGTATTAGGTCTAAGGCTTAGGTAGTATTCGATCTCATTAACTGATCTCTGGTTTGCGGGACTCGATAACTTAAGCACCCTAAATCACACACAGTCTAGTTCAGTGCACTCTAAATAATGAAATCATGCCAAAGGGCATTTAATCTGTCCTAAAAAAGGTCCTAAGATCTAGATTAGGAGCAACTCGAAAATACAAGTTGATTTGAACGAGTTCCCGGTGCAGAGAGGTGGGAAATTTCCCTCGAAGATGCGCAATAAGATATCATCTCCTCGGTGTTTCTCTACTAGGATATCTAAATATCCTACCAAGGGCATGTAAGCACCTTGTGCTGGTTCAGATGCCATGGGCGACATTATCACGAAATGTCGATTTCCAGGGTCTAGATTTAGCTATAGAACGCCATGAGCGGTATTATCCCAAAATCTCGAAAGCCAGGGTTCTGGGGGTTGCCAAGAGTGGTGCTATCTCGAAGCATCGATTGCCAAGGACGCTGTGAGGATTGATGGTGGGGACAAGGAATCCGATATAGATCATGTTTAGGGCCAATCCAAAAATGGATCTAAGGAAAAATATAATGAAAAGAAAAGGAGAGAGAAAGCTCTCCACAAATCAAATTCTCCTTCTTTATCTCTCGCAAAATGCACTGGCAAACTGAACCTGGATTAACCATGTTTGAAGCACGGGTGCTTTAACTGCTGGGTACAACGAACCTAAGGTTAGTTCCTGTAGGCCTTAAAAACCTTCGCGACAGACTGAGGCGAAAGCTAGTCAGGTCTGGATCTGGGCTGGTACTTAAGTACCTCTGGCCTATTATTGGTATTAAGATCTGACTCCTAGAGATGTGGCTTAGTAGGGCATCCTAACGGTTACATTCGACCTAGATAACTGGTTAGATTCATAAAATTTTGCTAAGGGATTAGCAAAAGCTAGGAATTGGGGTATGATGGGAACACCATCATGAGCCATAACTAGCTCAATTTGGTCTTATAAAGTCAATAAAAGCTCCTACATATCATTCAAAAGGTCTCTAGAGTAGGGTGAGTTATTTTAAGAAGAAAAGATGAAAATAGGGTTATTTCTGCAATTTTACCATCTCATCACAAATGCAAAATAACCACAGAATATGCCAGGGGTTTATTAAAGGTCATTTAGTCATTAATGTCTAATAAGTGGGTTCATGCAGACAAAAATGAATTTTTACGCATTTCAAGAATTAATGGACATCTGAAACCCCACAAACAGACCTGCTTAATTAACTGAGGTTTTGGTTATGATAAAATTCCTCTAACCCTCTAAAAATCATATAAAAATATTCTCTAGGATTTGACATCTTTGAATGAACCTTTAGAACCCATTTTGACCTAAAATAGAGTCTCAAACGGATAGTTGCCCTAATTTTGATAACTATGCAATTTATCCAGTCAAACTTGGTCAAAACCTAAATCCAACTTCACCATCAAATTCCTTGGGTCTAAATTAGGTTTGTACCAAAATTTGAGCCCAATCAGAGATCATCTTGACCTAGTTTGCATTTTGGTCTAGTCTGAGTCTTTTCTCTCACATACATGCCCCTAACTTTTGAATTATTTTCAAAATGACTCCTATCTTTGTCGTCTTATTCACAAAAAGGTCCCCACCACCTCCATGTCCTACTCCTACAACTCCGACGACCTTCAATTAGAGCTTTCTCCCTGATTTAACGCTCAAACTCTTCCAAATTTGGAAGGATGATTCCTAAGAGGATCCCCTACAATCTAAACCTATTCTTGGCTCTAACTCTTTCCCAATCTCCCATGCGAATGCATGAGAAATGTGTGTTTTCTATTTCATGAAGTTTTCAAGGTTTCAAGCTTCATTTTCGAGCTTGAAACGATCACCTAAGCCTTATAAAAGGACCCAGGTCACAAGGTCGAGTCCCTTACTCCGGTCTGGCCTTAAAATTCCTCAATTTTCCTCTTCCCTCATCCACCTCCACCGTAATTCCGGTGGCCTTCTTGACCTCCCTCCTCCACACCTCCAATGACCAAATTGCAAGCGCAACAACCTTCCCCATCTTCCTTTGTGCCTCGCCAATCACAGTAGGCACCGTCTTCCCCTCTCTTTGCCGCCGTCCCCCTCACGGAGGGTTTGTCTTCCCCACGTCCAGCAATCACACCAGCGTGGGAATCTCCCTTATTTTGTCCCTAATTTAGGTCCACTCTCTCTCTAGGTTCTATCTATCCCTTTTTCCCTTCGTTTTGATTGCATTCACAGTCCTCCGGTCGTGAATTTTCCCCAATTCATGCTCCAAGTGCTGCAAAATAGCCGTAGGAGTCTTCTTGGGTAGTTGATCGAAGGACCCAGCTACTGCCTCACGACAATTAGATGAAGACCCCGCCGTTGTGCGTAAGGAAAAGAGATGTGGGATTAATCCCACATTGTAAAGGGACGAGCTTCCAAAGGCGCATATATTGATTTTCTGATATGGCCTTATCACCTCAGTAAGCATGGGGTGAGGTCCCCTCGCACTTGCCCAAGCATGCTCTCGCTCGCAACCATGCCACGCTGGTCTGGGCTCTGAACCATTTACTCGTATACCCGGATTCGATTAGAGAAGAGGAAGAAAGGGAAAGGAAGAGGAAAGAAGAGAGAGGGGAGGGGGGTTTTTCTTTGCTGCCCTCCTCTCAACACTTAGTGATTTCTGAGGGAGGCCTTTGCCTCTGCTGGTGTTGGTGCTGAGCTCTATGTTGTGCCTTCCCTTGAGCTTAAGGAGGTAAAAGAAGAAAAGAGAAAGGGAAGGAAGGGGAAGGGTGCCCTCTTGGCACTGTAGTAGTTGGACAGTTAAGCCGTCTGGTTGAGAGTTCCATCGTCTGGTCTCTGAAGAGAGTGCACTGTGTACTTATCCTATGTGGATTTAAGTTTATTGATACTATTGAGATATTTGATATTTTTGTAATTAGGGTAATTGGTGATTCAAATCACCATTTTACCCTAATCCTTTTGCTCTATCCACATTGGTTCTTATATACATATTATTTGAGTTTAGAAATTTCATCATATATTGCTATCTTGTGATAGAATTGTAATTTTTGAGATTTATTGCAACATTTGCTCCCTGTGTTCGACCTCGGATTTCTTTTGAGCTATAAATTGTATTTGTTGACGCACTATTTTCAACTATATTACAATGAAGTGATTTTAAAACCCCAATTCAGTGCGTTAAACAACAACTTACTTTTTGTTTGGGAGCTATAATGGTCTCAGTGTCGTAAGGGGAACCCTTGGGAAAAACGGAGTGGCGTGGGAGGCGATGGCACTAGCTAGGCAAACGAGCAGCAATGTAGGAGGCACTGGAGCTCACGGGGAAGAGGAGCGGCAACGTGGGAGGCGGTGAAACTTGCGAGGCAGAGGAGTAGCGGCATGGCAGGTCGTAGGGTAGAGGAGTGGCTGCATGGGGTGTCGCGGACAGAGGAGGGGTGGAACTAGCAGGGCAAGGGAGTAGCGGTGTAGGAGGAACTTGTGATGTAGAGGAGCGGCGTAGGAGGAACTTGTGACTTAGAGGAGCGACGCAAGAGGAACTTCAAGAGTAGAGGTGACAACGTGGGAGGAAATCGCTCGTAGATGCAAAGGGTTGGAGGAGATTGATAGGTCGTGATTTAAGGAGGTTGGGCAACGCGAGCGGGAAGGTGATGTGCGAGAGCAGGAAGAGAAATTTGGTGATTTGTTAGAATTGGAGGAGATTTGTGGGAATTGGGAAGGGGGTGCCGGAGATCGTGGATGATTGGGAGAGATTAGCGAGCACTTGAAGGGGAAGGGCAGTAGGGTTGGTGTGTGTGAGATTTCAGTGTTTGGATTTTTCTAATTAGTATTTTGGACATTTTAATTAATTGTTATTTTCTTAAATAATTATATTACTTTAAAAATCACATTATCACTATCATAAAAATTAAGTAATTTTGTAAAAGTATATTTTAAACTATATCTTGGAGTATTAATTAACATAAGTTTTCAACATTACTGTCACATTGTTGTAATTCATGCTAGCATATTCCTCAACATAAAATGGAATTGTAAGGTTTTTTATATTTAAAGGGATAAGTTTGAGTTTACCTTTCCCATCTTTATGTTATTAAAAGAAAAATATTGAAGATGAAATACTAGCCTTCTTTCACTTACATAAATTTGTCGTTCAACGGAAATATTATAATAGTGTAATTAAGTGAAAATTATCACTAAATTAAAGAATATAATGGTAAATATATTTGACACTAATGCTAATTGTTATTTAATAAAAATATTATAGTGGCATAAGTAACAACTGCCACTAAATTGAAGGCAATAACGGCAAATATATTTGCCACTAATGCTAATTGTTGTTTGATAAAAATATCATAATGACATAAGTAGCAATTGCCACTAAATAAAAGGTAATAGTGGCAAATATATTTGTCACTAATAGTAATTGTTGTTTGACCAAATGTTATAGTGGCATATACAAAAAAATTTCTCACTAAATCAAAGGAATTAGTGGCAAATGCATTATATGCTACTATCTAATTCGCTACTAAAGGTCATTTTTCTTGTAGTGACCCTTGAGAGATCTAGAGCTACCAAGAGTAACAGGGATTTGAACCCATTGTAGTAGGCTGTCCAACTCTCATATTGGACAGCACCTTTAGCTCTAGCTAGTCATCTAATTTCATTATTGGATGACCTCCTTGTAAAGGGGATGTGCATGCAAGGCACGACCTTCTGTAGCAGGTCGACCAACAGCTCTAGTTGGATGTCTGGTTACTACTACAACAGAGTTTTGTTCTCCTTTTGAAGGGCCTCTTCACGTGCGCTTGAGGTACAAAGTGAGGAGTCGCTTTAGGATCGTGAATAGTTGATGGATCCTATCCGAGGATAGTTCTCCACGACAAGAAGGGTCTCATTCACTCGTTAGGGAGGAGTTTGAACTTTGTCGAGACTTATTTGAGAAGGCATTGCACGTAGGGTGTTGTACGTTGACACCCACAAAGTTATAAATTCTTTATACTTGTGGATCCTAGAATAGGAGAAAATTAGTTCCTTCCATGTGGTTCCAGTTACTTAGGGTGATTTTTGTTTTCGATTCTTGATTGAGTTTTGGCATTCGATCCAATCTTGTGATGCAAAAAATTTTAAATGCTCGTTCTTCGCTCTTCCGCAATGCTCGGGGTCAAAGTGATTGAACCTTACACTACTAATTGTACTGAGGGGCCCATCTAACAATATTAGCATGTCCACGTGAACTAACATTCAGATCTAAATTACCGATCGAGTGATTCCACTCAGGTTGGCTCGCCCAGGGAGTATAACTCCAACACCTGCTCCTGTCATCCTCTCAACCAAATCCCTCCATTGACAATTGGAACCTTCATCCCTTCCCAAGTGAAGGAACATGATTCAACCAATGTGAACATCGAACTTACATGCAAGGGAGCACTAATACATCTAACGATCGCCCACCCTAGACTTCTCATACATGTTGTAGGTATAACCATTTTTCCCATGAGGGGAGAAAAACAAGAGGAAGAGGGAGTAGAAGTGGGAGAGGTGGAGGAGGGTAGTGGGGAGGAATGCATAAAATAGGTGGAGGTCAAAGTTGCAATTGGGGTAATGGCAGGAAAAGTTGGTGTTGTGGGAGATGCAAACATCACAAGAGGACTTCTCAAGAGGGTAGACAAGGGAGAAGAGGTGCTGAACATGGGTAAGGTGGAAGGGGTAACGAAGGAACCAAGGAACAAGGAGCACAAGCCATGGAGGCCATAGCTACAAGGCATGCAAGTGTAGTGACAATCGACAATGGAGGTGGGGCTATCGTAGGTGACATAGAAGGTACTGATCAAGGAGGGTTGTAGGGAGAGGTGGAGCGAGTGTGGGTGGCTATCGTATTAGATCTCCATCAATTGGGAGATTCGACCCATTAGATTGGGGCATTGTTGGGATTTGGTGATTGAAGGAAGTAAGGCGAGGTGAAGTCATAAGGGAGAGGAGAGAAGAAGTGAGGAAAGTGTGGAGGAAAAGGAGAGAGCTGGTGAGGATACATGAAACACAACAAAGATGGCTAGGGGAGATGCACGGAAATAGAGCCACGACACCGAATTTCCCAAGTTATTAAAGACCACAAAGTTTATGTGGTTGCTACTATTATGAGTGGTGGGACTAATGTATTCAAAAAGGAAAGGAGCGAACATGTATGTAATTTAGACTTTTGCGAGGACCAAATATGTAATTAAGACATTTGTTGCCATTAAGCTTAATGGCCATTAGAGTCAAATGCCATTTATTCACTTTGCCACCTAACCAAGGAGCATGAGCATATCTAGTTAAGAAGATTCTGAGGGTATGAATATAGATAAGAAGTATGAAGATGTGATGTAATTAGGTATTTTCGTGGGCATCGACGTAAAAATCTTTTAAAAAAGATTACATGCACCGCTGGGAAGCCCCTAAAAGAGGTACTCTCATGGGCGTCCACTAAAAAAACCCGCGCAAAAATCCATGTTCCAAAAAAGTCACCCTGAATTCGTATTGGTAAGCGGGTTACTCCTTGCGGTAGCTTTAGGTCCAAGGTCCAACGACTTCACGACGCCAAGAAAGAGAAACAGCCAATGCAAGAAAATTGGGAAAGTGTCCCTTTTAGGTCTTAACTTCCACACCCATCTTTGCTCATCTCTTTTGAAACATTCATTGCACTGGGCACATCAATGTCTTCGGCGGGATAAGATTGCTTAATAACACAGCTTTACGGAAGTTGCTGGCTTTTTATCTAAACAATGCCAACCAGGCATAGTGCGTCCCTTATCGTGAAATTTTGAGCTAATCACAACAAGCAGAATGGTAATATATATGTGTGCGCGCGCACTTTTTAATCATTTGCGTAATTGCATAGAGGAAATGACAATTATTTGGACAAAGAGGCAAGCACGAGTATCTAATCTAACCTAATGTATCTAATCTCCTCTCTTATATTATTGAAGCACAATGGGGGAAACAGTCACCTGGATACTGTTTATATATATATATATATTTATTTACTTAATTTTAAACTTATGTTTGCTACGGCGTGCGGGAGAGCAGCGAGCGTGGGGTGTCGCGGAGGAGCTGCTGTAGCTCAGGCAGCAGGCGGACGCGGTGCGGCACTGCCGTGCGCTGCGGGCGGAGAGCGAGAAGGGTTCTGATTCTGGGAAAATTTCCCAGAATCAGACGTCTGGACTTACGTCCAGACGATGCATAAGACGTCTGGAGGAAGGTTCAGACGTCTGACAGGTACAATATTTTCTTATTTTCTCCTTTTTACGCATGTACGGCCATGCAGCCGTCTGCCGCGTTCTTCTACACCCTTTCATGACGAGAGCGAGTGTGCGTGTGTGCAGGAATCGTTCGGGAGTGCGGTAGGGCTCGCCATCCCACACCGATCAGACGTCTGGACACAGTATCAGACGACGGAGAGGACCTCCAGATGTCTGGGGTGACAATCGGACGTCTGGAAACTAAGTCCAGACGATCTAGCAGGCTTCTGGACGTCTGAAGGACTGCGCAAACCAAGGTATGGCATGATCGACCTTTTAAAACGTCTGGAAGAAGTTCTAGACGTCTGATTTTGGATAGACTCATCATTTTTGACTCGTTTAGGGTCCATTCGGAGTCCGTTTTCCGCGTTTCAAGTTTCGTTCTTCCCAGATTTATTTCCTCTACCTGTTTACAGTAATTGTATACTGTTCTGAGTAACTCCTTGTCTTTGATCCTTATATTAGGACCCCGTTTCGTTGCGGCTCTGGGGGTTGCGAAGGTGCGCGGGATTGCCGACCACGCCCTCAGTAATTCCAATTTTGCGGGTAGAGTGGCCTTTTAATTTAATTATCCAAAATTATACATTTATGAAACAATTAATAGAGTCTAGGGCATTGCATGAGCCCTAGGGCTGAAGAATTAGATTGAATGATAGATCCTAGGGTATTGCATGAATTCTAGGACTGGAAAATTAGATTGAATGATAGATCCTAGGATATGGCATGAATCCTAGGACTGGAAAAATAGTTGAATATATACATTGCAGTCTTGGAAAAATGGAAAGGAAGCAATAACTACCTGTAAATTGGTTAACAGCTGCCTGTTATGAATGGATAAATACAGTTGAGAACATGAATTGTAAGGATATAAAGCTGGAATGGTGAAACCTAAATTGGCTGAGTTAAAAGTGCATGAACCCTACAGGAAATTAGGAGTAGAACTCCTGGAAAGTGCATGGAATAGAATTGGGGAAGTGAGCTGGCCCTTGAGTACGGAGTACTAAGGAGAGCAATTGTCCCCCTGTTTAGTGCAGAGCGGAGCTAGCCGCCCCAGGGACCCGAGGTTAGGTCTGGCCACTTTGTACTGACTTTTGGCCCTCGTGTATGCAATACCGAGGAGAGCTACTAGTGTAGGGAGTGCACTAGCTACCCCACGGGCCCCGGGGTTCTGCTAGCCCTCCTACACCGACTTGTTAGGATCACTGGGCAAACCAGGGTAGTTAGGAGAGGGTGCGCGGATTGTGGAGGGGCAAGACCCCTGTTTGGTTACTGTGGAGGGGCAGGACCCCTGTTATTGAGAGGGCTTTGCCCTATACTGGTTCCATGCTGTGCTTTGTGCGCACCCGCTAACAGAAACGATTGACCGCGTGCCAGTGCGGGGTAGCTACCCGTGCGTTTATCGCGTGTGCCGTAGTCACCGTTACGTCTGTCAGCGACCTTGGGGTGGTTGACTGAGGGTAAGACCACCACGGGGGACTCTCCCAGCCAGGAGAGCACCACGTGTTACTTCTACTTTTCGAAAAAGACTGCAATCAAGATCGTTCCCACGAGGAACATTCAAGATCAAGAGAAAGATCTGAGAAATAAATCAATAGTGAATAAATGGAAAAATATAAAGAAAAAAAGTAAAAATATAACAGCTACTGTCCACTCTACTGTTTCTTCTAGCTTTTAGTTGCCACTCTACTCAGTGTTTCGCTGACGTGTCACTCTTGTTACTTTTCAGGACCAGGTGTTGAGCAACTAGAGTCGGCAGCTGCAGAGGACGCTGGGCCTAGTAGAGCCCAGTAGTGTCACTTGTAGTAGCCATTGTACTTTTTTGCTGTTGTTGTGAGTAGTTTCTGTTACCCCCTGTACTCTCTCTATTGTAAGCTTCATGTTTATGTATATGTTTATTTCTTTACTGTTGTGGTGGTATACACTATAGTATTTCTTTTCTCTACTGCTGTATTTTGTTACTGCTAGTTATATACATGTTGAATGTGGTTTATTTTACTGCTCTTTTGGTTACTTCTCGTTGGACGATTGGGTCTTGGGGTCAGTCGAGTCGGTCCGATTCTCATGTCTCGTAGGGATTCGGGAATTGGGTCGTTATAAGATGGTATCAGAGCAAGGTCGTCCCGAGAAGTGAACTAACTGACTGGAAAATAACCAATTCACGTGTCTGTAACTAGAGTAGCCACCACAACATTTCTTTTGACATGAACTCTTAGACTTCTTCATTAGATATCGTTCCATATTGACGTGTTTCCGTTCTGTTTCTAGTCTCCTTGCAGGAGATGCCTCGACGAGGGACTAGTGAGGTGGGCCGCAGGCGTGTTGTGGTCGACGTCTCAGTGGACCACCCATTGCTCCTGGGCATTCAGGCCCAGGACCTCGCCCAGCTGATACGGGACATAGTGTGAGAGGAGCTCCACCCACCGCCCCGAGCGCCTCTCCCTGGGGCTGCGGAGGGGGAGTCCTTTGTGGGACCATGTTCGAACGCTCTCGATCGGGTTTTGAAGAATGTCACGTTGTAATATAGCCGACAAAGCGTTCAAACAAATAAAGAATTTTTATTACTTGAAAACCGGAGTATCCAAGGTCGAACAAAGGGAGCAATTGGAATTTACTACTAATCTCAAATGTAATTGAACACTCTAATTTACTCAAAACTTTAATTCAAATATTAATGTATGCGGTTAAAGAGTAATTAGGACAAAAGAGTAAAATTGGACGTCTGATCTTATGATCAGACGTCTTAAAAGTGTTTTCCCTTTTTCTTTGATTATTCTTCTTCTTCTGATCTTGCATTCTTTCTTCTTCTGCAGTCTCTTTTTCTTCTTCATCTTCTGTCTTGGCTCTCTTCTTCTTTCTCTTCTCTCTTCTGCAAAGGCTTCTTTCTCTTCTGTCTTCTTCTTCTCAGCAATCTCTCCTTCCTTCAGATCTCTGCCTCGCTCAGCCTCTTCTACTTCTTCTCTTCTTCTTCCTTGCGGCTAAGTCTCTCTTCCTCAACGTTCAGCCTGCCTGCATAGAGCAAAACCTACCCTGCCCCTCTACCCGCACGTATCTCTCTCTCTCTAGAATTCACCCAAGGACGCTCTCCCAGAGCCAAATTGGGTCGGATTTCGCACCCGAGACCAGGCGCACCGGTAGGTGGGGTGATGCGCGAGGTGTGCTCAAGATGGGTCGGGTCGGATCCTGCCAGATCCACGAGGTGAAACCGCGGACGAGGCGAGCGTGGGTCAGGTGAGGGACCTCACCGCTGTGAGTTCGGAGGCGAATAGCGTATAACAAAAAAACAATTTATACCGCACCTGCACTTCGTATTTCAACGATGTGGGACTAAAGTCCCGCCTTCTTTCGCTCGTGCCCGCAGACGATTCTTCTTCGATTGCCGAGGCTGCAGACGTCGTTGCACTCCTTGCTGAGCCAGATCACTTCGCACTGCTCGCCCGAGTCCGCTGCACCTGAAGCCTGGAACTGCTGACGCCTGGAGCTGCTTTGAAGCTTCTTCAACCGTCGTCAATGGAGACAGGGGCTTCGATACTGTCACACACAAAATAAGCCTCTCGACTCAATCAGACCAGCTGGGGACCTTCGCCGTGGCACGGCGAAGGTCGTGCACGGTGAAGCAGGTCGTGGGACAGCCTGGGCGTGCGTGCCTAGGTCGTCCTGTGACCGGAAGTGTGGGGGTGTTCGGGGGGCTATGGTGGAGGCGTAGAGGGATGGTGGATGGGCGGAGATTGTTCCTTGTGGTGAGGCAGAGCTTATGAGACGGTTGGCGAGCTGTGTGGAGGGGCGGAATGATGGGGGCAACTCACCGGAGGTCGGTCGGAGGCGAGGAAGATGGAGGTGGTCAGCGACGGTCGAGGGGCAATTAAATGAAATAAAAGGGGGAAAAGAGAGAAGGGAAGATGGAGAATGTATTAAGCCTAACTACAGGGATGAAGGGGGACGGAGAGGTAGACAGCTGTACCTGCTTTCGCCGGAGAAGAAGTTGCCCAGTGGAGGAGGACGGCGGCGACGACGGGGCTGAGGCGGCGTGCGCGGGTGTTGCGCGATGCGGAGGAGAATCAGGAAGATGACTCTGCCACTGGTTTTGTGGCAGAGCGAAGAGGGAGGGGAGGGGGGCTCGCCGGAGCTCGCTGGACCCTTGGCCGGAGAAGAAAGAGAAGAAGTTGAGGTGGAAGTCTGGCCAAGTCAAGCTAAAATTGAGCGGCCGGGTTTGGGGGTTCTTTTATAGGTGCTGGGCCGTATGCTCAGAGCGTGAGGGCATGCATTTCTCTCCGACGGCTCGCCAGAGAAGGAAAGTGGGTGGATACCCAAATCCCTCGTGCGTTTGCACGAGAGATTGGGTTCACACCAGGGATCAAGATTGGCCTTAGATGGAAGGGAATTCCTCAGAGAATCTCCCTTCCATTTCTGGGAGGGGATCTCTGAGGAATCAGAGAGTATTCCCTCTCTAATCCTCGCCGAAGTGGGATTCTACCCTAACAATGGCGGAAAGACCTGGTTGCAATGGTGGCGAGAAAATTAGTGGGCTCTCTACGATGATTTCGAAAGATAGGGACCAAATTGTGATTTGGGTGTACTAAATTGCAAAGTAGGTCAAGATGACCTCCCCTTAGGTCCAAATTTTGGTATAAACCTAATTTTGACCTAAGGAATCCAATGATGAAGTTGGATTTTAGGTTTGACCACGTTTGCCTGGATATTTTGTATAAAAACCCAAATTAGGTTAGTTGATGAGCTAGGACCCTAATTTAGGTCAAACTAGGTTCCAAAGGTCAAATTAAGTGTTCTAAACCCTAGAGGATAATTTTCCATGATTTTTGGAGGGTTTACTTGATTTTTATCCTGACCGGAACCTTGTTAATTTAGGCAGGTCTATTTTAGGGTTATCAAATGTCATTTAATTCCTGGATTGCACATAAACCCATTTCTGATTGACTCAACCCACTTTTTATCTCCTTTAGACCATTTGACCTATGTTTTGTCTCTGAGAAATCCCGTTTATGTACTGCAATGGTAAAATTGCAGTTTTAACCTTTATTTCATGTTTTCTTCTCAGAACACTTATTCCTTCATTTAGGCCTTCTTCTAGGTTATGTAGGAGCTTTTATCTTCTTTATTGGGTCAAAATGAGCTAGTTATGGCTCATGATGAGGCTCTCATCATACCCCCATGCCTAGCTTTTGCTAGTCCCTTAGCAAAATTTCAAGGTTTTAACTTCTGTTGTAGACCCTGAGTGTCTGTCAACAATCATGATAAGTGCTTCTCCTTTTCTTTTGTGATTAGGTAGAATGCTGATAATAGGCCTAGAGGTACTCAAGTACCAACCAAAATCCGGACCTGACCCGCTTTAGCCTCAGTCCTCCGCAAAGGTTTCTACGGCCCATAGAAACTAACCTAGGGTTTGTTGGACTCCGCGGTTAAAGCACCCGTGCTTGAGACATTTTTAGCCTAAGTTCAGTTTGTAGTGCATTTTTTGTAAGAGAGAGATAGAAGATTTATTTGTTTGGAGAGCTTTTCTCTCTCTTTTCTTTTTATTTCTAGCTTCGGATTAGCTTCTCAACACGGTCTGTATCGGATTCCTCGTCCCCATCATCAATCCTCAAGGGTCCCTGGCTTTCGAGATTTCGAGATAATCCCGCCCATGGCAACCCCCAGAACCCTGGCTTTTGATATTTCGAGATAATCCCGCCCATGGCATTCCGTGGCCGAATTCAGACCCTGGCGATCGACATTTCGTGATAATGCCGCCCATGGTATCTGAACCAGCAGAGTGCTTACATGCCCCCAGTAGGATATTTAAATATCCTAAGAGACAAGCACCGAGGAGACGATATGTTGTTACGCATCTTCGAGGGGAATTTGCTGCCTCTCCGCGCTGGGAACTCGTCCAAATCAACTTGTGTTGATTGGCCGCTCCTAATTTAGGTGACTTTTGTAGAATATTAAACGCTTTTGCGTGGTTTAGATATTTATGCGCACTGAACCAGACTGTGTGTGAATTTGGGGTGCTTAGGTTACCGAATCCCGCAAACCGGAGGTCAGTTAATGAGGCCGAATACTTCCTAAGCCTTAGACCTAATACCTAAGCTTCGTATTTTCCTCAACCTCTTGAGGATTATCCAGATTTTAGCTAATACGTGAATTTTTAAGCTAACAAATCTAGCCCAAGAGGCCTAAGACTAGCGTTCCTGCTAATCTCTTGTTATGTCTCCTTAGCACTTTTTCTTTTATTTCTTTTCTTGATCTGGTCTAGAACTTCAGTTAATTACTTAATCTTTTACTAATGACTATTTCTTTTTCTTTTTCATTTTGTGCTCCTTTTTGTCATTTTTGCTCTTTTTCTCCTTATGAATATGTGGCTCACAAAATTTCCTCCCTCCCCCATTTTTTGTTCTTTTTCATAATTTTAAAATTTTTTTGTGTTTTTGACATATGCAAAAAATTTTTTTGTGTGTGACACTCCTGACTTTTTCTTGGTTCTGTATGTATGCACTTTATCACCCCCCATGCCTAAGTTTTGCAATGTCATTATAAACAGAGGGTGTGAAATAGTGTTGAGGTTAGGGACTTAGAACAGGATACATCGGGTGGGTGAATGGGTCGGGAATGAATGATGTGGATGATTTCAAGCTTTGGTACGTGTACCAGAGGTGGGATCAACTGTCTAAGGCTGAACTCAAGGTGCAATGGATGTGGAGTACAGACGGATAATCAGACGGGTCTTTGTTTTTGGGATGACGGGTTGCCTCCCGTTAAGTGCTAAATTCAATACCTTCAGCCGAGCGGAAAATGGGGTGGAGAGGGAGTGGTCAAATCAGCGGAATTTTGTAAAACAAGCACCTTGATTAAGAGCCTGGTTGGTCCAACCAGGTGCTTGTTCAGATCAGTGGGCTGATGATGCAACCCAAACCCAATGAGTCTGGTGGGTTGATTTATGTAGATCAATAGATGCGGAACCCATCATATGTAGTGAAGTTCTAATGGATATGGAAGTGAAAACTCGGGTTTAGGCTGAGTCGAATCAGCCTGGTCAAAGTAGGGTTCCGAAAAATAATCAATGTAAGGTGTGGAATCCCTACAGGGGTGATCAAAGAATGATGGCTCCTGACTTTCGGTCTGATCAGTGCCCGATACCCAATATAGATATGGAGTTGAATCATCTGCAAACGACTCAATGAGAGGTGAATCGGAATAGAAATTGAGTCCGGTTGCGGGTCGGGGTAGGGAACGGGTTTTGATTGATTCAGTATATGTGGGGCAGGTGGCTTCAAAGAAAATTGGCTTGTTATAATCAGGAAGCAGATTTTCTCCGATGTTATGGTCAGATTCGAAATCGTCGGAGAGTTTGCGAAAATCAAAATTTGAATGAGATTCAAGATCATGAGTTCCACCATAGAATAAATCATATGTTGTATACTTAGCAGCCTGACTGGGGTCTAGCCTAAATGTGAATTCTGAGCTTAAAAGGGTGTCCTTATCTGGTAGAGGCTCAGGTTCTAAGCTAGTAGGGTAGACCCAATTGAAACCCCGCTCGTCCAACTCCTCGATTTCTGTGTCGTAGATTGGCATGACTTCCGAAAAATCGATTAGTTCCTCTGAGGATGTTGGCGAGGGATATTCATCAAATCGAGGCCCAAAATCATATTCTTCATTAAAAGATTGATCTTCTTCATATGGGGCCTTGAAATCTTCAAAATAGGTTTCAAATCTAGATTCTAGGCTTAGGATGTGGGTTGAATTACTAGAATCTAGGTCTGAATAACCTTCGAGGGTCACCTTATCAGAATAAGGGACGGAATTTACATCCTCGAGAGGTTCAGTTCTACTCTCATACCTGCAAGAGTTTTGGATTTCTAGAATGGGCTCATCATGGTACTTTCCTGCATTTGGAGCTTCCCAACCTTATTTAATATCAGGCACATTATACTCCATCTGGGTTGGGAATCCACAACCATTTTGTGCCTCAAACCCGAGATCCGATTTATCCTCGATGTTGTCCCAAGATAGTTCCTCCTCTGTTTGTGGTATATACGGGTATTTCTGGTCAATAACTTGTTTTACTAATCTCAGTATCTCTTCCCATTTTTCAAGACTATCTTGGTGTTGCTTCCAAAGTCGAGGATTTGTCATACATTGAAGATATTCAATATTGTGCAGTTTTTCTATCTCAATGTATGCAGTAATGAGCAAGTCACGGGTTGATCCTTCTGTGGCTTCTGCTAATAGTACTTGGGCACAAGTTATGATAAAGGTTGTGGTTGTTGGTACATCAACCTGAATGTTTCCTACTGGTGTTGAGGTTTCTTCATTTTCATAAAATTTCATGGCATCCTCAATCATTTTATCTCTCATGGATCTCTGATATTCAGGTTTCTTGAATGGTAGTCCTAAGTGGTTTGGCTGCATATTTGAATCAGGTGGTGGAATCCAGATGTGGAATCAGAGTTGGAATCAAGATCAAGTTATGAAGCGATTAGATCTGAATAATGAGTCCCACTGAAAATGTGTATGTGTGCTCTAAAGAGAAAAGATGAGGGACTGGAGATGTTTTTGACCCAATCAAGACACCCATAGACATTTGGATGACTATGGAGGTTCGGGGCGGATGGACCCTTGGATCAGAAGATCGTCCACCTGAGAATTACCTGGGCAGCCAAAGAGGGAGAGTCCCGCAAAGACCCCTACACGGTAGAGCGTCCCCACGGGTTACAGGGTTTCCCCCACCCGACCTCTCTTGTCACTAAGATTCCAGGTAGACCAGAATGGGGACCTTGACCTCTTAAGTCTACCACTTTTATTTCAAAGGTGCTTTAGGGTTCTCACTTGAACTTTAGATGTTTTGATATTGTGACCTAATTTAGAGGTTGGTTGACCCAAGGGGTCAACTTCACTTGACCTGTCATATAGATGGCAGAATGATTCTAGGTTTGGAGCCTAGAGGTCACCCTGATTTGACTCCCAGGTTATTAGGTCCAGAATTTTAAGATTCAAGTGATTTTAGAGCTTCTTTTTTTTTAGGGTTTGTCTTGTTAATATTTCTTCAATCAAGGGCTTGGGTAGCACACTGATGCGGGAGGGTTTATTTCCTTTTCTGCAGGCATGTGTGACTAGCACTTCAAGACCCTACTGTAGAAACCCTAATTTGGTTCTATTTCCAATCCTCTTTTTCTTTTTCACAAAAATTCTCTTTGGACTTTAAGAGCAAGAAATGTGTTGTCTGCAGAGATTAAGCGTTATTTCTTATTAGGCACATGAATTTGTGGGATGGAATCTTAAAAAAAATCATTCCAACTTCAAGAAGATTTGAAAAATTTTCGCAAAATCAGGAAATGTTTGCCTTAAAGATGGTGATTACTATATAAAGAAGGCAATTGATTCCTAAATTTATTTTCTTCCTTTTGTCTTTTCAGGATTAGGGGATAGTTTAAGGAAGAAAAGAAATTACCTGCCCTGGAGTGGTTGACTTGCGGGAGGGATTTTCTCGTGAAATACCTGCAAGATCACATCAAAGCAAAGTAGGGCAAGTTAGTGTTCAATATGAAGAAAAGAATGTAGAGACTAGTGGTAAATTGCGCGTTGCTCCCCGGTAACGGTGCCATTTTGTTCGAACGCTCTCGATCGGGTTTTGAAGAATGTCACGTTGTAATATAGCCGACAAAGCGTTCAAACAAATAAAGAATTTTTATTACTCAAAAATCGGAGTATCCGAGGTTGAACACAGGGAGCAATTGGAATTTACTACTAATCTCAAATGTAATTGAACACTCTAATTTACTCAAAACTTTAATTCAAATATGAATGTATGCGGTTAAAGAGTAATTAGGACAAAAGAGTAAAATTGGACGTCTGATCTTGTGATCAGACGTCTTAAAAGTGTTTTCCCTTTTTCTTTGATTATTCTTCTTCTTCTGATCTTGCGTTCCTTCTTCTTCTGCAGTCTCTTTTTCTTCTTCGTCTTCTGTCTTGGCCTCTCTTCTTCTTTCTCTTCTCTATTTTGCAAAGGCTTCTTTCTCTTCTGTCTTCTTCTTCTCAGCAGTCTCTCCTTCCTTCAGATCTTTGCCTCGCTTAGCCTCTTCTTCTACTTCTTCTCTTCTTCTTCCTCGCGACTAAGTCTCTCTTTCTCAACGTTCAGCCTGCCTGCACAGAGCAAAACCTACCCTGCCCCTCTACCCTCGCGTCTCTGTCTCTCTCTAGAATTCACTCAAGGACGCTCTCCCAGAGCCACGGTTAATCGGGTCGGATTTCGCACTCGGGACTAGGCGCACCGGCAGGTGGGGTGATGCGCGAGGTGTGCTCAAGATGGGTCGGGTCGGATCCCGCCAGATCCGCGAGGTGAAACTGCGGACGAGGCGAGCGTGGGTCAGGTGAGGGGCCTCAACCCTGTGCATTCGGAGGCGAATAGCGCATAGCACAAAAACAATTTATACCGCACCTGCACTTCGTATTTCAACGATGTGGGACTAAAGTCTCGCCTTCTTTCGCTCGCGCCCGCAGACGATTCTTCTTCGATTGCCGAGGCTGCGGACGTCGCTACGCTCCTTGCTGAGCCAGATCACTTCGCACTGCTCGCCCGAGTCCGTTGCACCTGAAGCCTGGAGCTGCTGACGCCTGGAGCTGCTTTGAAGCTTCTTCAACCGTCGTCAATGGCGACAGGGGCTTCGATACTATCACACACAAAACAAGCCTCTCGGCTCAATCAGACCAGCTGGGGACCTTCGCCGTGGCACGGCGAAGGTCGTGCACGGTGAAGCAGGTCGTGGGACGACCTAGGCGTGCGTGCCTAGGTCGTCCTGTGACCGGAAGTGTGGGGGTGTTCGGGGGGCTGTGGTGGAGGCGTAGAGGGATGGTGGATGGGCGAAGATTGTTCCTTGTGGTGAGGCGGAGCTTATGAGACGGTTGGCGAGCTGTGTGGAGGGGCGGAATGATGGGGGCGACTCGCCGGAGGTCGGTCGGAGGCGAGGAAGATGGAGGTGGTTAGCGACGGTCGAGGGGCAATTAAATGAAATAAAAGGGGGAAAAGAGAGAGGGGAAGATGGAGAATGTATTAAGCCTAACTACAGGGATGAAGGGGGCCGGAGAGGCAGACAGCTGTACCTGCTTTCGCCGGAGAAAAAGCTACCCAGTGGAGGAGGATGGCGGCGACGACGGGGCTGAGGCGGCGTGCGTGGGTGTTGCGCGATGCGGAGGAGAATCAGGAGGATGACTCTGCCACTGGTTTTGTGGCAGAGCGAAGAGGGAGGGGAGGGGGGCTGGCTGGAGCTCGCTGGACCCTTGGCCAGAGAAGAAAGAGAAGAAGGTGAGGTGGAAGTCCGGCCAAGTCAAGCTAAACTTGAGCGGCCGGGTTTGGGCGTTCTTTTATAGGTGTTGGGCTGTATGCTCGGAGCGTGGAGGGCACGCATTTCTCTCCGACGGCTCGCCGGAGAAGGAAAGTGGGCGGATACCCAAATCCCTCGTGTGTTCGCACGAGAGATTGGGTTCACACCAGGGATCAAGATTGGCCTTAGATGGAAGGGAATTCCTCAAAGAATCTCCATTCCATTTCTGGGAGGGGATCTCTGAGGAATCAGAGAGTATTCCCTCTCTAATCCTCGCCGGAGTGGGATTCTGCCCTAACAATGGCGGAAGGACCTGGTTGCAAAGGTGGCGAGGAAATTAGGGGGCTCTCTGCGATGATTTCAAAAGATAGGGACCAAATTGTAATTTGGGTGTACTAAATTGCAAAGTAGGTCAAGATGACCTCCCCTTAGGTCCAAATTTTGGTATAAACCTAATTTTGACATAAAGAATCCAATGGTGAAGCTGGATTTTAGGTTTGACCACGTTTGACTAGATATTTTGCATAAAAACCCAAATTAGGTTAGTTGATGAGCTAGGACCCTAATCTAGGTCAAACTAGGTTCCAAAGGCCAAATTAAGTGTTATAAACCCTAGAGGATATTTTTCCATGATTTTCGGAGGGTTTACTTGATTTTTATCCTAACCGAAACCTTGTTAATTTAGGCGGGTCTGTTTTAGGGTTATCAAATGTCATTTAATTCCTGGATTGCACATAAACCCATTTCTGATTGACTCAACCCACTTTTTATCTCCTTTAGACCATTTGACCTATGTTTTGTCCCTGAGAAATCCCGTTTATGTACTGCAATGGTAAAATTACAGTTTTAACCTTTATTTCATGTTTTCTTTTCAGAACACTTATTCATTCATTTATGCCTTCTTCTAGGTTAAGTAGGAGCTTTTATCTTCTTTATTGGGTCAAAATGAGCTAGTTATGGCTCATGATGAGGCTCTCATCAGACCACATGACGGACGCGACGTTGGACGCGGGGGAGGGGATGGGCCACCACCGCCCCCACTTCCTCCGACGCTTCTGTGCATGAGGCTTCCTTACCTGGAGGTGCACCAGCATCCCCACTGCAGTGCCACTTTGAGCTTTTCGGGCAGTTTCGGAGGTTGAAGCCCCCCTCCTTCAAGGGGGATGAGGACCCGACCGAGGTGGAGGACTGGCTCGAGCAGATCGAGAAGGTTTTCGACACCCTTCGCCCCCCGATGGAGTGCCGCATGGCCTTTGCCACGTACCAGCTGGAGAGTGCAGCACACAGGTGGTGGAGGGCGGTCAGGGGACAGGAGAGGGACGAGCCAACCTGGGACCAATTCGTCACCCTCTTCTGTGAGCAGTACTTTCCCCAGACATGGCAGGATGAGAGGAGGTGGGAGTTCCACACTCTCCGCCAGGGGACTATGACCGTGAGAGCGTACCGCACGCGTTTTCTGAAGCTGTCTCGCTTCGCAGCAACAGCAGTAGCCACTGAGGAGGAGTGCCTTTGGAGGTTCACCGAGGGGCTCTGGCCTACGATTCGGGGGTATGTCAAACCCCTAAAGCTGCCTACGTTCTCGAGGGTGGTGGAGGAAGCTATGACCTACGAGGAGACCAACTCGTCCGCGCGAGATACTGACAGCAGGCGGAAGAGGCCCTACTAGCCAGATTTTTCACAGGGCCGGCGAGAGAGGAGGCACGTGGCGTCCGCAGGAGAGCCGTCATGTTTTGCAGGGCCATCAGTGGCCTTTGGGGGCCCTCGACAGGGGCCAGTTGCTAGCACCGGACCCCCTCCCAGCCGACAGCAGGGACCCACTGAGGGCGGGAGTCAGGTTCCCTTCTGTTACCAGTGTGGCCAGTCGAGCCACATCAGGAGGGACTGCCCATCTAGAGCAGGAGGTCAGCAGATGCTTTTCGCGCCGAGCACTGGAGGGCGAGCAGGAGGCCGTGGTTTCCAGGTGCGAGGAGGAGGATAGCAGTCACAAGGAGGGTACCGGCTAGCAGCTACCCGTCTGACGCAGAGTGTGGCTGCTTCGTCCGCACCTTGGGCTGAGGGGCGTATCAACGCCCTGACACACAGGGATGCCAGAGCTTTGGGATCAGTGGTGGCGGGTATGGTTTCAGTTTCCGGCAGACTCATTTACATACTTTTTGATTCCGGCGCTACGCACTCGTTTGTCGCAGCCAGTTTTGCAGTTAGTTTGGGGCAGGATTATATGCTGTTAGAGGATTTGTTTGTGATCAGAGGTCCGAGTGGTCAGCTGTTTGTAGCTGAGGAGGTACACACGGGTTGCGAGGTCAGTATTGGGGGACATAGCCTTCCCGCTGACCTGATTATGATACAGATGGAGGACTTTGGCATAATTCTGGGGATGGACTGGCTGTCCGCTTACCATGCTTTGGTGGACTGTTTTGAGAGGAAGATTGTCTTCTCCTTACTGGAGTTGCCTTCTTTCGAGTTCCACGGTCAGCCAATGGATGGAGGCTTCAGGTGCATTTCTGCAGTTAGGGCGGCGAGACTTTTGAGCCAGGGGTGTGAGGGCTTCCTAGCTTGTGTGGTGGCAGAGCCCAGCCCTGTGGTAGACTTCCAGAGTATCCCGATGGTCAGAGAGTACCCCGACGTGTTCCCAGAAGAGTTTCCAGGACTACTGCTCGAGTGTGGGATCGAGTTTGAGATCTCACTAGTACCAGGGACCAGCCCCATCTCCACCGCACCATACAGGATGTCACCACTTGAGCTGCGAGAGCTCAAGTCTCAGTTGCAGGATCTTTTGGAGAAAGGCTTTGTGAGGCCCAGTGCGTCTCCCTGGGGAGCCCCGGTACTGTTTGTAATGAAGAAGGATGGTACCCTACGCCTTTGTGTGGACTACCGACAGCTGAATAGGGTCACCATCAAGAACAGATATCCACTGCCGAGGATTGATGACTTGTTTGACTAGCTGCGAAGTGCCACGGTATTCTCCAAGATCGACTTGAGGTCTGGATACCACCAGTTGAGGTTTAAGGAGGCAGACGTCTCCAAGACAGCTTTCTGCACCCGATACGGACACTACGAGTTTCTGGTCATGCCGTTTGGGCTGACCAATGCCCCCGCTGCCTTCATGGACTTGATGAACCAGGTGTTTAGACCGTACTTGGACCAGTTTGTGGTGGTATTCATTGATGATGTGCTCATCTATTCTCGAGATTAGCCGCAGCACGGACAACACTTGCGGATGGTTCTGGACACACTGAGACAACGTAGGCTCTACGCCAAATACAGCAAGTGTGAGTTCTGGTTGAGGGAGGTGACCTTCTTAGGCCATGTGATCTCTGGAGATGGCTTGGTAGTGGACCCAGCCAAGGTCGAGGCAGTGCTCAGGTGGGAGAGACCGCGTACGGTTACTGAGATTCGTAGTTTCCTGGGACTGGCAAGCTACTATAGATGGTTTATCAGGAGCTTTTCACAGATTGCACGTCCTATGACACAGTTGACCCGGAAGGATGTGCCCTTCACTTGGACAGACGCCTGTGAGGCATGTTTTCAGGAGCTGAAGGAGAGGCTGACTTCGGCTCCCGTGCTCACCATCCCTGACAGTAGTGGCGGGTTCGTTGTGTACATGGACGCCTCCTTGCAGGGGTTAGGGGGCGTGCTCATGCAGAGGGGTCACGTTGTCGCTTACGCTTCGCGGCAACTGAAGCCCCATGAGTATATCTACCCTACTCACGACCTGGAGCTGGCAGCTGTTGTCTTCGTGCTGAAGACTTGAAGGCACTACTTGTACGGTGAGACCTTCGAGATTTTCACAGATCACAAGAGCCTCAAATACCTTTTTGATTAGAAGGAGCTCAACATGAGACAGAGACGTTGGTTGGAGCTCCTGAAGGACTATGACTGCAGCATTTCCTACCACCCGGGAAAGGCCAACGTGGTGGCTGACGCCTTAAGTCAGAAGGCGCCCGCACACTTGGCCAGTTTACAGGTGCAAAGTTGGAGCCTTTTGGAGGAGATGGGCAGTTGGCGACCCCTAGAGTTACGGGGGCACTGTGGGGCAGTGACTGTGACATGACAGACGAGGCCAGAGCTGATAGATCACATCATCACAGGACTGATGGATGACCCGTACTTGTAGTCCTTGCGCGACAGAGTACTGTCAGGAGACCTGGGGGACATTTTCTTTCACAGACCAGGTGCTACGCCTGAGGGGACGTTTGTGCATTCCCAAAGACGAGGAGCTGTTGAGAGAGCTCCTGACTGAGGCACACGGTTCCATATTCACCATACATCCTGGAAACACGAAGATGTACCATGACTTGAGACGTGAGTTTTGGTGGAGGGGGATGAAGCAGGATGTAGGTGAATTCGTGCAGCAGTGTTTAGTGTGCCAGCAGGTGAAAGCCGAGCATCAGAGGCCTGCAGGGCCGCTATAGCCGCTTCCAGTGCTAGAGTGGAAGTGGGAGAGCATCACCATGGACTTGGTGGTGGGCTTACCTGTTACCCAGCGAGGACACGACGCAGTCTGGGTAATCGTTGATAGATTGACGAAGACGGTGTGTTTCTTGCAGATCCGAGTCACCTTGGGACCAGTACAGTTGGCAGAGAGGTATATCCGCGACGTGGTACGTCTACACGGAGTTTCGCTAGAGATCGTATCCGACCGGGATACTCGCTTTACGTCCCAGTTTTGGGCTGAGTTTCAGCAGGCCCTGGGGATGCGGTTGAGGTTCAGTACAGCTTACCACCCACAGACGGACGGACAGTCTGAGCGCACGATACAGACACTTGAGGACCTTTTGCGTGCCTGTGTACTGGACTTGAGGGGCTCTTGGGAGGAGGACTTTCCCCTGGCGGAGTTTGCATATAATAACAATTATCACTCGAGCATCGGCATGGCACTCTACGAGGCTCTGTACGAACGGAGATGTACGGCACCCTTGAGTTGGGTTGATGTGGGGACCAAGTGGGAGGTTGGCCCCAGGCTGATCCGGCAGAGTCAGGAGGTAGTCGAGTAGATTCACAAGCGACTTCGCACTGTCAGGAGTAGGCAGAAGAGCTACGCGGATCGGAAACGCAGAGAGGTGCAGTTCGAGGTTGGGGACCACGTCTTCCTTCGTGTTTCACCCATGAAGGGCCTGCAGCAGTTTGGGGTGAGAGGGAAGCTCGCGCCAAGGTTTGTGGGGCCCTTTGAGGTCATGGAGTGGGTTGGACCCGTTGCTTACAGGCTTGCCCACCCTCCTCAACTTTCTGGTGTGCACGACGTGTTCCACGTGTCCAACCTCAGGAAGTATGTCGCCGATCCCAGTCACGTCCTGAGCCATAAGAGCATCGAGGTGGGCGACAACCTGACCTACCCCGAGCGACCAGTGCAAATTCTGGACAGAGCCGTTCGCAGTCTGAGACGAAAGCAAGTACCCTTGGTGAAGGTCTTGTGGAGGAGCCAGCGGTACGAGGAGGCTACCTGGGAGCCTGAGGCGGCGATGCGGGAGCGGTACCCGGAGCTTTTCGCGGGTACGTCTTTTCGGACCGGCTTCGATCTTCTTTGAGTTTGTTATGTATATATTATTCTTTCTCGCACCCTAGTTAGCGCAAGTTTCGGAGATGAAACTTCCTTTGAGTTTGTTTTATTGTTACGAGTCGGGCATCAGACGTAGTTTAAGATGTCTGGGAAGTGGCCCAGACGTCTGGAACCCTTCCCAGACGTCTGGTATTAAATTTTTTCGATGTATGGGTTCGCGTCTGCGCGCCTGCGCGCGCAGACTGAACCCGCCGCCTTTGTTTTTCTCTTTCTCTCCCTGCAGGCATCATTTTTCCTCCTTCTCTCTCCCCGCGACTGCCTTATAAAAATGCTCCCCCTCTCCCTCACCCTCATTCCACTGCCTTCTTCTTCTCCTTCTCCCTGCCAGCGAGAGCGCAAGCGAGCAAGAGCGGCTGCTGCGAGAGTGCGGGAAGGAGGGGTTGTTGCGAGAGGAAGTAGAAGCTCGACCGTGAGGGTACGAGCTTGCCGGGGCAGCTGGAGCCGCCCGGCGAGAGAGCAACGAGCGTGGGGTGTCGCGGAGGAGCTGCGGCAGCTCGGGCAGCAGGCGGACGTGGCGCGGCACGGCCGTGCACTGCGGGTGGAGAGCGAGAAGGGTTATGATTCTGGGAAAATTTCCCAGAATCAGACGTCTGGACTTACGTCCGGACGAGGCATAATACGTCTGGAGGAAGGTCCAGACGTCTGACAGGTACAATATTTTCTTATTTTCTCCTTTTTACGAGTGTACGGCCATGTAGCCGTCCACCGTGTTCTTCTGCACCCCTTCGTGATGAGAGCGAGTGTGCGGGTGTGCAGGAATCGTTCGGGAGGGCGGTAGGGCTCGCCATCCCACACCGATCAGACATCTGGACACAGTACCAGATGACGGAGAGGACCTCCAGACGTCCGGGGTGACAATCGGACATCTGGAAACTAAGTCCAGATGATCCAGCGGGCTTCTGGACGTCTGAAGGACTGCGCAGACCAAGGCATGGCATGATCGACCTTTTAAGATGTCTGAAAGAAGTTCCAGACGTCTGATTTTGGATAGACTCGTCGTTTTTGACCCGTTTAGGGTCTGTTCGGAGTCCGTTTTCCGTGTTTCAAGTTTCGTTCTTCCCATATTTATTTCCTCTACCTGTTTACAGTAATTGTATACTGTTCTGAGTAACTCCTTGTCTTTGATCCTTGTATTAGGACCCCATTCCGTTGCGGCTCTAGGTGTTGCGGAGGCTCGCGGGATTGCCGACCACGCCCCCAGTACTTCCGATTTTGTGGGTAGAGTGGACTTTTAATTTAATTATCCAAAATTATACATTTATGAAACAATTAATAGAGTCTAGGGCATTGCATGAACCCTAGGGCTGAAGAATTAGATTGAATGATAAATCCTAGGGTTTTGCATGAATCCTAGGACTGAAAAACTAGATTGAATGATAGATCCTAGGATTTGGCATGAATCCTAGGACTGGAAAACTAGTTGAATATATACATTGCAGTCTTGGAAAAGTGGAAAGGAAGCAATAACTGCCTGTAAATTGGTTAACAGCTACCTGTTATGAATGGATAAATACGGTTGAGAACATGAATTGTAAGGATATAAAGCTGGAACGATGAAACCTAAATTGGCTGAGTTAAAAGAGCATGAACCCTACGGGGAATTAGGAGTAGAACTCCTGGAAAGTGAATGAAATAGAATTGGGGAAGTGAGCTGGCCCTTGAGTATGGAGTACCAAGGAGAGAACTTGTCCCCCTGTTTAGTGCAGAGTGGAGCTATCCACCCCAGGGACCCGGGGTTAGGTCTGGCCACTTTGTACCGACTTTTGGCCCTCGTGTACACAGTACCGAGGAGAGCTACTAGTGTAGGGAGTGCACTAGCTACCCCACGGGTCCCGGGGTTCTGCTAGCCCTCCTACACTGACTTGTTAGGCCCACTAGGCAAACCAGGGTAGTCAGGTGAGGGTGCGCGGACTGTGGAGGGGAAAGACCCCTGTTTGGTTACTGTGGAGGGGCTGGACCCTTGTTACTGAGAGGGCTCTGCTCTATATTGGTTCCGTGCTGTGCTTTGGGCGCACCCGTTAACGGAAACGACTGACCACGTGCCAGTGCGGAGAAGCTACCCATGTGTTTATCGCGTGTGCCGTAGTCACCGTTACGTCTGTCAGTGACCTTGGGGTGGTTGACTGAGGGTAGGACCACCACGGGAGACTCTCCCGGACAGGAGAACACCACGTGTTACTTCTACTTTTCAGAAATGACTGCAATCAAGATCGTTCCCATGAGGAACATTCAAGATCAAGAGAAGGATCTGAGAAATAAATCAATAGTGAATAAATGGAAAAATATAAAGAAAGAAAGTAAAAATATAACAGCTACTGTCCACTCTACTGTTTCTTCTAGCTTTTAGTTGCCACTCTACTCAGCGTTTCGCTGACGTGTCACCCTTGTTACTTTTCAGGACCAGGTGTTGAGCAGCCAGAGTCGGTGGCTATAGAGGACGCTGGGTCTAGTAGAGCCTAGTAGTGTCACTTGTAGTACCCACTGTACTTTTTTGCTGTTGTTGTGAGTAGTTTCTGTTACCCCCTGTACTCTCTCTATTGTAAGCTTCTCTACTGTTGTGGTTGTGTATACTGTAGTATTTCTTTTCTCTACTGTTGTATTTTGTTACTGCTAGTTATATACATGTTGAATGTGGTTTATTTTACTGCTCTTTTGGTTACTTCTCGTTGGATGACTGAGTTTTGGGGTCAGTGGAGTCGGTCCGATTCTTGTGTCTCGTAGGGATTCGAGAATCGGGTTGTTACAGGTGCACCACCTGTGCTACCCTATTAATCTCATAATCAGATTATACTTGTTGAAAATCCAAATACACTGGTGCACTGTGTATTTTGATTTTTGATCTAATTTTTTGATTTTTCAGTTGAAAATCAAAATACACATGTGGAATCAAAATACACTCTTAAAAAGTGAAAAATCAAAATATAATGATTAAAATAATCATATATTACAATGTATGTTTTTTGACTTTCTATCTTTCTTTTTTTTGTTGCATAATTTTCTTAACAAAATTTATTTCAAATACATCGATGCATCATGTATTTTGATTTTTGATATGATTTTTTGATATTTCAATTAAAGATCAAAACATACATGTGGAGCCAAGATACAATCTTGAAAAGTGAAAAATGATAATAGGCAAGTTAAAATCATCTTGCATTACAATGTAAGTTTCTTTATCTTTTTTTTTATTTTTGTTACAGTAATTTTTTTAGTAGTAAAATTTTAATATAATTTTAATTTTTTTACTCCTACGCAAACTAAAAATTAGTTATATAACATTTGCCGTGAATCTATTAGTTTGACTGAGGACAGCCATGGGGTTGAGAAGAAGTGAGGCTGCAACACGTCTTTGCATTAGTCATCAATTACCGTTTCCTATGGTGGTGTCCCTTTGGGAAATGGTTGGGCTAATGAGTACATCGGATGGAAAAAGGGCAAGGGATCAGGGTTGTTGTCACATGCATGGGAGACTGGTGGTTAGTTTGGATGAGGGGATAGATTTTGTAGGATAATTATTTTATATTTATTTTGGGAAGGGAAAAGAATTATCTTAGTAGATTAATATGTGATTATTTAAGATGTAGAGAAATAATTTGAAAGGTTATCTAATGTGTAGAAATTTATTATTTGAGAGTTTGGTGATTGATAAGATGTAGAATGATGTTTTTATCTCTAGAATTGTTAATTTGAAAGTTAATGAGTTGTTAGTGGTACTTGACTTTAATAAGATAATTATAATTTATTATTTGTAATAAATATTTTATTTGATGTATAAAATTTTATTTGTTTAATAGTCATTATGATATATAATGTTTTATTAACGATACATGATCAATTTATTTAAAATTAATTTCCATTTTAAGTGCAATTAAGGTCACAAAAACATTAACATACGATGTATTTTTATGATTACTTAATAGGTAGTGAATTACTTGATAGATAATTTATTATTAACAACAAACGATAATTTTTAAAAAGTAATTACGCACATAATTTATACTAAGATTACATTAATTAAATGGATATGATTGCATGCATATGTAAAAGGGTAAAGAATGGAAAATACAATTATCAAGATATTTCAAAACTCTAGTACTTTATTAACATACAATAAGATTAAATATTAATTATACAAGATAATTTAGTAAAATTGCAAGTATTTCATTAACACATATTACACAAAATTGTAAAATCTTCTTTTCTGATTAAATAGATACAAACTTGTAGTTAATCTTCGTTGATGTCCTTTGCTTGAAAGTGTGCAACATAACGCAAGCTCAATAGACACAAGAAAATAAAATGCCAAAATAAAAAGAGACCTTTTATACATATGAAAAGTTAGATAAGTGCTTAAGTTGTTAGGTGAATCATTGTAACGTAACAATTATGAAATAAAAATATAACATGGAAAACAATCTAGATAAGGAATAGTAGAAAATATATATGTCCAAATCATATATGTAACCTTGCAATCCATACAGTAACACTAATATGATATAAATAGACACGGAGGTAACAATTATGGAATAAAAATATAACATGGAAAACAATCTAAACAAGAAGTAGTAGAAAATAAATAGGTCCAAATCATATATGTAACCTTGCAATCCATACAATAACACTAATACGATATAAATAGACACAATTTCAATAACTAGACGAATAATTCATGTATGATACTACTACCATGTGATTATCAATAATAAAGTAAAATTAAGTCCAAGTATCTTTTACGAAAGTATAGTCCTTGCAAGTAATATGTCTCCTCTACTTGAGATGATGTAGAGGAGATATTAACAAGTAATAGTTTAATGTATCAATGCAAATACATATTAAACAGAGGTTTACTCACTTCATTCCATTACATTGGATCATTCAATATAACTACATGATTCCAATAATCTCATTTCCATGTATCATCTTCCAAGAAGGACATGATTGTGTAATATGCTCATTGAAGGATCTTCCATTTATTTTTGAGATCTTCAATTGTGACATGTGCCCAGTAGCAGATTTCCTCAAACTCTTGTGCAACACGACTCCAAGCATTATCGTAGAAATTATGTCATGAACTTTCCTTTAGACTTCACTTGTCTTAGTATAATCAAAAGACTTTGATTCACATACTTGTTCCGCATACGGGCCTACGAGTCATTGCTAATAAATCATTAAACCAATTTGAAATCACTAATGCTAGGCAAAGCAAGTACATTATACCAATTAATGTAAAAGATCATTGTTATAAAGTGTAGTATATGGTCATGAATCAATGACTCTACTAATTAATACTCCACTAATATAGCATTGATTTATACTCCACTAATACAACACTAATTAATACTCTAGTCAATGCCCTTAAGATGCTTTTTTGGGTGTAGGCCTTATGCTTCAATGACTTTATTGTACTCATAAAAGTTTGTAAATCCTTTCACAGGCACTTTACATATGTATCATTTAATTGCACCATAAGTTTTGAGTTTTTAAGCTCATCCTCTAGTTGGTTATAGGGCAGATCCATGAAATACCTCTGCCTTCATCGTTTGGAAGTTGCTAATATGGCATCGCATTGGATTCTTCTATCGACAACCCTACATAATGATGAGGCAGGATGATTATGTACATGTAAAGGCAAATAGTTGTGTCTTATAGGGTAATTATAGACACACTGCCTTGCCCTTAGGGTAGATGTAGAATAAATGATCCAATAGTGTCTTGCTACTAACATTCTCCCTATAGAACACCAAGTTGCAAATTTCACCACACAGGCATCGTTTGCCATGATACCAATCCCCTCCTTCATATAGGGCAATCTCCATCCCTATGTATCTATTAGGAAAACAAGATGCATATAAAACAATAACATAATAAATTGCTTAGTACAGTCCAAGCACTTACTATAATCCAACCACTTAATACAGTCCAAGTATTTAATACAATCCAGCTACTTAAAAGAGTCCAGCCACTTAGTAGAATCTAAATAGTACTACATAACTGTTACGAACGCGCGGCTTCAGACGTCTTTTAAGACGTCTGGGAGGTGTCCCAGACGTCGGACCAGACATTTGGAACCCCTTCCAGACGTCTGGGATTCGATTTTTTTCGACACGAGCGGTTTCGTCTGCGCGCCTGAGCGCGTAGACCTGCGAGCGCATCTGTCTCTCTCTTTTTCCTTCTCTCCTGCGACCGCAGGCTGCGCCCTCTGTCCGCTCTCTCTCCTCCCCACGTGACTTTAAAATGCCACGCCCTCTCCCTCACTCTCATCACCTCCGCCCCCTTCCTCTTCTCCTTCCAACCGATGCGCGAGAGCAAGCGCGAGTGAGCAGCGACAACGACAGCCGCGGTGAGTGTGGGAGGAGGTGCTGCGGGAGGGAGGAGGCGCTCGGCCAGAGGGCGAGCTTGCCGGGGCTGCTAGGGTCGGCCGGCGAGGGGGAGCAGCAGACGAGGGGTGACGTGGGAGGCCTGCTGCAGCTCGAGCAGCAGGCGGACGAGTTGCGGCGCGGCAGAGCGTCGCGAGCGGAGGGTGAGTCGCGCCCTGATTCTGGAATTTTCTCCAGAATCATACGTCTGGGCTTCCAACCAGATGGCTGGGAGGACGTCTGGAGGACTGTCCAGACGTCTGAAAGGTGAGTTATTTCTGTCTTTCTTCCTCTTCTTCGACTGACCATACTAAGAGAGAGAGGAAATGGGTACGCGCAGGTTCTGGATTCACATCCAACGCAAATCAGACGTCTGGCTGTAGTGCTAGACGACGGGAGCGACTTCCAGACGTCCGGGGTGACCATCGGACGTCTGGGAACTAGGCCAGATGCCCCCGCAGGTTTCTGGACGTCTGAGAGACCACGTAAAGCAAAGGTAACCTCTGATCCACTTTTTTAAGACGTCTGGAAGAAGTTCCAGACGTCTAATTTTGCATTGTTTCGTCGTTTTTGACCCATTTAGGGCCGGTTCGGAGTCCGTTTTTCACGTTTCGAGTTATGTGCTTTTCGGGATTAAATCCTCTACCCGTCTACAGTAGCTATATACTATTTTGAGAGACTCCTTGTGTTTGATCCTTGTGATAGGACCCCATTTCGTTGCAGTCTCGGGGGTTGCGGAGGTACACGGGATTCCCGACCACGCCCCCAGTACGCCTGTTGTAACCGGTAGAGTGGCTTTTATGTTTATTAGTATAATTTGTTAAATTATGGAACCATAAATAGAACCTAGGACATTGCATGAATCCTAGGAATGAGAAACTAGAATGAATGGTAGATCCTAGGGTGTTGCATGAATCCTAGGGCTAGAAAACTAGATTGTATGATAGATCCTAGGGTATGGCATGAATCCTAGGATGGGAAGAACTAGTGGAATATATGAATACTGCAGTCTTGGAAAATGTGGAAAGGAAATAATAGCTACCTATAAATTGGTTTAACAGCTGCCTATTATGAATAAATGAGCATGCCTGAGAATATGGGATGTATGAACGTGAAACTGGAAAGGTGAAACCTGAATGTGCTGAGTTAAAAGAACTGGAACCCTACGGGGAATTAGGAGTGGAACTCCTGGAAAGATAAAGGAATGGAACTGCGAAAGAAAGACGTGGTAGTGTGCTGTCTCTTAGGTACGTAGTAACAAGGGAAGTACCTGTACCTGTTTAGTGCAGAGCAGAGCCAGCTGCCCCAGGGACCCGGGGTCAGGACTGGCTACTTTGTACCGACTTGCTGGCCCTCGTGTACGTAGTACCGAGGAGAGCTACTAGTGTAGGGAGGTACTAGCTACCCCACGGGCCCCGGGGTTCTGCTAGCCTCCTACACCGACTTGTTAGGCCCACTGGGCAAACCAGGGTAGTCAGGCGAGGGTGCGCGGACTGTGGAGGGGCAAGGCCCCTGTTTGGTTACTGTGGAGGGGTTGGACCCCTGTTACTGAGAGGGCTCTGCCCTGTACTGGTTCCTTGCTGTGCTTTGGGCACACCCGTTAACGGAAACGACTGACCGCGTCCCAGTGCGAGTTAGCTACCTGTGCGTTTATCGCGCGTGCCGTAGTCACTGTTACGTCTGTCCGTGACCCTGGGGTGGTTGACTGAGAGTAGGATCACCACGGAGGACTCTCCCGGCCAGGAGAGCACCACGTGCTACTTCTACTGTTCGGAAAAGACTGCAATCAAGATCGTTCCCACGAGGAACATTCGAGATCAAGTGAAGGATCTGAGAAATAGATAAATTGTGAGACAATAGAAAGATGTAATTAAAGAAAGTAACAGAACATAACAGCTACTGTATGTTGGTGCTAGAGCACCACGATCATTTGCTTTGATGATAACAAAACACGTGTTATTTAACATTTGCAATTTGAGTCCTAGATTTCAGGTCAATTGTAAATGTAGACGTGCTTAAACGGAGTTTGAGCTCGCATCCAGGACGGATTGGAGGAGCTTGACGGAAAACAGAGGAGGTTCGCGTGGAGCGACAGATTGAAGATAGAAGACAAGAAGAATAGGATAGATTCTTTTTAATCCTTTCTTGTATCTGTTGTCTTTATTTTCTTGCTCTTTTTATTTTTCTTAGAATTTTATGTTAAAGAGCCTCAAAGTACCCTAACAGTAGTCCTAGGAACACCGGCACAACCCTAGGATACTTAGGTTTTCTGTAGAATACTTAGAAAACCAATATAGGGCTCAAACAACATTTCTAGACGTCTAATTCCAAAATCAGACGTCTGATAAAGTATTTTAAGACGTCTGACTGTTATTTCAGATGTCTGATAACTGTTAGGCTGGATATAGTTAGTTCTGTCTGATGAAATCAGACGTCCAGACCTTAGACCAGACGTCTTAAGAGATGTCTGATGGATTTGCCAGACGTCCAATTAGTGGACCGTTGGCTGGCTTAGCAAACACTCAAGAATATGACCGTTAGAGCCTTATTAGACGTCCATAGGACTGTCCAGACGTCTGATAATTGACCGTTTTGCCTCGGCTGACCCAAAATCTCTTCTAAGAGATTTTCTAGCCGTTGCAACGTTTGGAAATCCATTCCCACAGTAAAAGTTGGTTTCCAGACGTCCAGACATAATGCCAGACGTCCTGTACGTTGTCTGATAGACTTGAACAAGAACCCTGTTTAGATCTGATTCAAGTCAGGAAGAGACCCGCCCAAAATCAGACGTCTGACCTTGGAATCAGACGTCTTAAAGTGAACTTCCAGACGTCTGATGCTAGAATTAGACATCTGATAAGCCTGTCACAACGATTGCTCCTGATTTCGAGCTGATTCCCTTGGGCTTTGTTCCCAACGGCTATAGAACCTTTCCTAAGCCTTCCAAAGCCTTCTTAAGGCCTCTATAAATAGAGGGGAACCTTTGCAACACAAAGACACACCTAGATACACTTGGATACACTAAGACACACCTAGAGACACCCAAGCAACATAGTTCCACTCTCTTGTGTCCTAGCTAGCTCTTGCTCTCCAAGCTCTAGTTCCATTCTCTAGAGAGCATCAAGCTTTGCGCACCCGCTCTCCCGCCGTTGTTCACGAGAGCGAAGTTGCGCCGTCGCGTGGCTCACGCACCGCGTCATCAACTCGACGCACTCCTTGCAAATGGGAGTTTTCTAATTCCTATAGAAGCTAGGTTCATAATTACTTTGTTGGCTCTATAGGACTTGTTGTTTATTTTATCTTTATCTTTTGGTTGGGTATTCGCTTTGCGAATTCCTGTCTCCTTCGTGGGACAAAATCCTTCTCGTGGAGAGAAGGGGTTGAGGAACGCTACCCTTGTACTTGTAGCATGGTTGTATTGAGGTTGAATCACCCTCGTTTTAAGTGATTCGGTTTAGTGGATTTTGATCAACTTGGTTGATCGGAAAATCCTAACTCGAGAGGGTTAGGTGGTGGTTTTCACCCGGTTTGGGTTTCCACCTAAAAACAATTGTGTACATTGTGTGATTGGTTTTCTTTGGTGAGATTGCTTTATATTTCAATTCCGCATTTTATTACGTCACACTGATCTCACCCCCTCCAAGTAGGGAAAACTTCACTGTACACTCTACTGTTTCTTTTGTTTTAGTTGCCACTCTACTCAGCGTTTTGCTGACGTGTTACACTCGTTACCTTTCAGGACCAGGTGTTGAGCAGCCAGGGTCGGCGGCTGCAGAGGACGCTGGGCCGAGTAGGGTCCAGTAGAGTTACCACTGTTCTCTTGTACCTCTTTTTGTTCCACTGTAGTGAGTAGTTCTTGTTACCGCTGTACTTTTCTTTACCTGCAGTTCATTTTATGTTATAAATGTTGTTCTACTATTGTGGTGGTATATACTGTAGTGGCTTCTTTCCTTACTGCTGTATTTCCTTACTGTTAGTTATATTCATGCTGAATGTGGTTTATTTTACTGCTCTTTTGGTTACTTCCTCGTTGGATGACTTGGTCTTAGGATTAGTCGAGTCGGTCCGGGTTCTCGTGTCTCGTAGGGACTCGGGAATCGGGTCGTTACAATAACTTAGTCCAAATAGTAGGGACATTATTAAAATAGGGGTAAAAACAACTAGCACATTTGCCCTTGGAGGATTAAATCCATCAAGCCCTTTTGAGGGAAGTAATGATTTTGGAGCCAATGAAACTTTTCCTTAACAAGATGCATAACAAAGTTCTTGTTGATGATAAGCCAATGGGAGTACGTTCATACCAAAGTTTAGGTTTACTCATTGTATCCTATTCTAACTCATGATTTAAGTGAGACACATGGTTGTACTCATCCTAGATCCATGCATTGTCATCTACAAGGAGTTGCTTCATCCCAAAGTACTTCCTCCTAAGGCACTTCCACCTATTCATAAGTTACAACAAGAGAAGGTCCAATTGGCTTCTTTCCTAGAACAATGAAGTAGCATGACACCAACCATCTTTGTTGTTTGTCCCTTTGATAAAGTCTTTATCAATCTTTAGTTGGTGGAGGAATCCTAGGAGGTGGATATTGATGAGTGTGCTTAATTATGTGCTAACATGCTTACTTTTATTAGCATTGAGGCATTAGTTGCATTAAAATTAGGGCATCTTATATATAATTGCATGCATGCATGCGTCTTAGAATTAGGATTGCATAATTGACCCTAATTATTCCATGATTATTAATTTGGGACTCTATGATGAATCTATAGTTATTAACGTTAATTATATCAATTAGAGTCCATTTCGAGGTGTAAAGACCCATTTTGTTCTGAGCCCTTTAAAACGTCTGGACTGTCGGTCAGACGTTTGGACCCCTTTCCAGACTCTGGAAATTGAAAATTTGTACGTAGCTTCGTGTCTGCGCACTGGCTGTGCGTAGGTTGCCCTTTTTCCTCTCTTCTCTCTCTTCTTTCTTCCCCGTAGAACCCTAGCACACCCTTATATAAGACCCCTCTCCCCCCTTCCTCTCTTCCCCACTCCACCACAGCCACCTTCCTTCCTCTCCATTGCAGTGAGTGGGGCGAGTGCGAGAGAGAGCGCGAGAGCAAGCGACGAGGAGGAGAGGCGACGTGAAGAGAGGAGGAAGAGCTTGAGCTCACGAGCTCGTGGGAGCTCGCCAGAGGACGCACGGCCGGAGCGGTGTGTGCGGGAGGAGGAGCACGTTGAGGGAGACGTCCCCGACACTTTGCTGCAGCTGGAGCTGCAGGTGAGGAGGAGAGGCTGCGGTTGCGTGCAGCGAGGAGGAGCCGGAGGTCATTCTGGTTATAGGATTTTCCCAGAATCAGACGTCTGGCGTGCCGTCCATACGATGGGTTGGACGTTTGGTGATGACACCGGATGTCTGAAGGCAGAACTTCGCGAAGGTACGTTCTCTTGCAGTTACGGCCATGTAGGCCACACCGCAGCTACAATTTGCGTGGCTAAATATGGTGATTCGCCTGTCGCATGCAGGGATTGCTTCAGGAAGGCATGGGGCACGCCCTCCCACGCGTTTCGGATGTGTAGCTTACTAGACGACCGGAAGCACTTCCAGATGACTGGAGGAGAGGTCAGACGTCTGGAGTTGGGTCCAGACGGTCAAAAAGGGGTTCTGGATGTCTGATGTCAACACAGAAACCTGAGGTGATATTCTAGTTACTTTTAAGACGTCTGGACGTTGTGCCAGATGTGTGATTTAGGTCTACAGTCCTGTTTTGACCCGTTTAGGGTCCGTTTGAGGTCCATTTTACGCAAACAAGATATCAGTGGATTCCTTGCGAGTTCCTCTATTTGTTAGAAGGCCTTTTATATTATTCTGAACATTCTTTTGTGTTATGTTCCTTGGTATAGGATTTCGATCTATTGCTTATTCGGGGCCTACAGAGGCATGTGAGACTGCCGTTCGAGCCCCCAGTACTCCCGGATTGTTTGGTAGAGTAGTTTCCCCTATTTTAATTATAAATCATAACTGCATATGTGAAATTGGATAACTAGAAACCTAGGATGTGTCATGAATTCTAGGACGAGAAGTACTTGCACTATTTGTATGCATGTTTGAGATTGCAGTCTTAAATAAATGAATAGAAATATGAACAACTGCCTGTTAATAAACAAGAGCTGCTTGTGAAATCTGAAATGCCTGTGCTGGTTAGATAGATACCTATGATATTTCTTGTGTATATGCAAAATGTGGAAATATGAGCTGCCTGTGTAAAATCTGAGAATGGAAATGTGAATGATGAAACCTGGTATGGAATAACATGGGGAATACGAGTATGAACCCTACGGGGAATTAGGAGTAGAGCTCTTGTGGATACCGATGGAGGATTATAGCGTGATTCTGGGGATGGATTGGCTGTTTGCTTACTATGCCTTGGTGGACTATTTTGAGAGGAAGATCGTCTTCTCCATATCAGAGATGCCTTTCTTTGAGTTTCACGGACAGTCGGTGGACGGACGTTTCAGGTGCATTTTTGCGCTTCAGGCAACGAGACTTTTGGGCCAGGGGTATGAGGGCTTTCTAGCCTATGTGGTGGCAGAGTCCAGCCCTGTGGAAGACTTTCAGAGCATCCTGGTGGTCAGAGAGCACCCCGACGTGTTTCCAGAGGAGCTGCCAGGACTATCGCCTGAGCGTGAGATTGAGTTTGAGATCGCACTGGTACCGGGGACCAGCCCCATTTCTACGGCACCGTACCAGATGGCACCACTTGAGCTGCGAGAGCTCAAGTCACAACTGCAGGACCTGTTGGAGAAGGGCTTTGTGAGGCCCAGTGCGTCCTCGTGGGGAGCCCCGGTGTTATTTCTGAAGAAGAAGGATGGTACCCTGTGTCTTTGTGTCGACTACAGACAACTGAATAGGGTCACCATCAAGAATAGATATCCGCTGCCGAGGATTGATGATCTGTTTGACCAGTTGCGAGGTGCCACGGTTTTCTCCAAGATAGATCTGAGATCAAGTTACCACTAGTTGTGGATCAGGGAGACCGACGTCTCCAAGATAGCTTTCTGCACCCGGTATGGACACTACGAGTTTTTGGTCATGCCGTTTGGGCTGACCAACGCCCCCGCTGCCTTCATGGATTTAATGAACCGGGTGTTTAGACTGTATATAGATTAGTTTGTGGTGGTATTTATTGATGACATGCTCGTTTACTCGTGGGACCAGGCACAGCATAGACAGCACTTACGGATGGTTCTGGACACTTCGATACGGCGTAGGCAGTATGCCAAATACAGCAAGTGCGAGTTTTGGTTGAGACAGGTGACCTTCTTGGGCCACGTGATTTCAAGGAATGGCTTGGCTATGGATCCAGCCAAGGTTGAGGTAGTACTCAGGTGGGAGAGGCCATGTACAGTGACAGACATACGTAGTTTCTTGGGACTGGCAAGTTACTACCGGCGGTTTATCAGGGGTTTCTCCCAGATTGCACGTCCTATGACTCGGTTGACCCGGAAGGACGTGCTCTTTGCTTGGACAGACGCTTGTGCGGCGTGTTTCCAGGAGTTGAAGGAGAGGCTGACTTCGGCTCCTATGCTTACCATTCCAGATAGTAGTGGTGGTTTTGTGGTCATGGATGCTTCGTTGTAGGGGTTAGGGGGTGTGCTCATGCAGCGGGGTTACGTTGTCTCTTACGCTTCGCGGCAACTGAAGCCCCATGAGCATAGCTACCCTACCCATGACTTAGAGCTGGCAGTTGTTGTCTTTGCGTTGAAGATATGGAGGCACTACCTTTATGGGGAGACCTTTGAGATTTTCACAGATCGTAAGAGCCTCAGGTACTTGTTTTATCAGAAGGAGCTTAACATAAGACAGAGACGTTGGTTAGAGCTCCAGAAGGACTATGACTACAGCATCTCCTACCATCCGGGGAAGGCCAACGTGGTGGCTAACGCCTTAAACCGGAAGGTGCCCACCCACTTGGCCAGTTTATAGGCTCAGAGTTGGAGACTTATGGAGGAGATGGGCAGATGGCGACCCCTAGAGTTACAGGAATGTTGTGGGACAGTGACGGTAACACAACAGATGAGACTAGAGCTGATAGACCGCATCGTCATAGGACAGATGCCAGATCCGTACCTGCAGTCGTTGCGAGACAGAGTACTGTCGGGGGACCCAGGAGACTTCTCTTTTACAAACGAGGTGCTGTGTATGAGGGGATGTTTGTGCGTTCCTAGGGATGAGGAGTTGTTGAGAGAGCTCCTAACTGAGGCGCATGGGTCCAGGTTCACCATACATCCCGGGAACACGAAGATGTATCATGATCTGAGACATGACTTTTGATGGAGAGGGATGAAGGGGGATGTAGGTGAGTTCGTGCTGCAGTGCTTAGTGTGCCAGCAGGTGAAGGCCGAGCATCAGAGGCCTACAGGGCTGTTGCAGCCACTTCTTGTGCCAGAGTGGAAGTAGGAGAGCATCACCATGGACTTGGTGGTGGGCTTACCCGTTACCTAGCGAGGACACAACACAGTTTGGGTAATTGTAGACAGATTGACGAAGACGACACATTTCTTACCGATCCGAGTCACCTTGGGACCAGCACAGTTGGTAGAGAGGTACATTCATGACGTGGTACATCTACACAGAGTTTCGCGTGAGATTGTATCTGACCAGGATACCCATTTTACTTCCCAGTTCTAGGTTTACTTTTAGTAGGCCTTGGGGACATGGTTGAGGTTCAGTATGGCGTACCACCCCTAGACGGACGGACAGTCAGAGCGCATGATACAGACACTTGAGGACCTTTTGTGCACCTGTGTGCTAGACTGGAGAGGCTCTTGGGAGGAGCACTTACCCTTGGCAGAGTTTGCATATAATAACAGCTATCACTCGAGTATCGGCATGGCACCCTACAAGGCTCTGTACGAATGGAGGTGTATTGCACCCTTGAGTTGGGTTGAGGTGGGGACCATGTGGGAGGTTGGCCCCAGGCTGATCCGACAGAGTCAGGAGGTGATAGTGCAGATTCATAGCCGACTTCCCACTGTCAGGAGCAGACAGAAGAGTTATGCCGATCGGAAGCTATAGAGAGGTGCAGTTCGAGGTTGGGGATCATGTCTTTCTTTGCGTTTCGCCCATGAAGGGTTTGCAGCATTTTGGGGTGAAAGGGAAGTTTGCACTGAGGTTTTTGGGGCCCTTTGAGGTCCTGGAGTGGGTAGGACCTGTTGCTTATCGACTTGCCCTTCCTCCCCAGCTTTCTGGTGTGCACGACGTGTTCCATGTGTCCAACCTCAGGAAGTACGACGAAGATCCCAGTCACGTTCTGAGCCATGAGAGTGTCGAGGTGGGTGATGACCTGACCTACCCTGAGAGACTAGTGTAAATACTAGATAGAGCCATCCGGAGTTTGAGACGGAAGCAGGTACCCCTGGTGAAGGTCTTCTGGAGCCAGCGGTACGAGGAGGCTATCTGGGAGCCTGAGGCAGCTATACGAGAATGGTACCCGAAGCTTTTTGAGGGTACGTCTTTTCGGATCGGCTTCGATCCTTTTTGAGTTTGTTATGTGTGTATATTTCCTTTTCCGCATCCTAGCTAGCTCAAGTTTCGAGGATGAAACTTCCTTTAAGTTTGTTATGATGTAAAGACTCGTTCTGTTCTGAGCCCTTTAAGAAGTCTGGACTGTAAGTCAGACGTATGGACCCCTTTCTAGACGTCTGGAAATTGAAAATTTGTACGTAGCTTTACGTCTACGTGCTGACTGCGCTTAGGCTGCCCTTTTTCCTCTCTTCTCTCTCTTCTTTCTTCCCTGCAGAACCCTAGCGCACCCTTATATATGACCCCTCTGCCCCCTTCCTCTCTTCCGCACTCCACGACAACCACCTTCCTTCCTTCCTCTCCACTGCAGCGAGAGGGGCGAGCGCGAGAGAGAGCGCGAGAGCGAGCGACGAGGAGGAGAGGTGGTGCAAAGAGAGGCGGAAGAGCTTGAGCTCGCAAGCTCGTGGGAGCTCGTCAGAGGACGTGCGGCCGGAGCGACGTGTGCGGGAGGAGGAGCGCGTCAGGGGAGACGTCCCCGACACTTTGCTGCAGTCGGAGCTGCAGGTGAGGAGGAGAGGCCGCGGCTGCACGCGGAGAGGAGCAGGAGGTCATCCTGGTTCTGGGATTTTCCCAGAATCAGACGTCTGGTGTGTCGTCCAGACGACAGGTTTGACCTCTGGTGACGACACCGGATGTCTGAAAGTAGAACTTCGCGAAGGTATGTTCCTCTTGTGGTTACGGCCATGCAGGCGACACCACAGCTATAATTTGCGTGGATAAATATAGGTGATTCGCCTATTGCGTGTAGGGATAGCTTCGAGAAGGCGTGGGGCATGCCCTTCCATGCGTTTCGGACGTCTGGACAGCTTACCAGACTACCGAAAGCACTTACAGACGACTGGAGGAGAGGTCGGACGTTTGGAGATAGGTCCAGACAGTCAAAAAGGGGTTCTGGACGTCTGAAGTCGACGTAGGAACCTGAGGTGAGACTCTGGTTACTTTTAAGTCGTTTGGACCTTGTGCCAGACATTTAATTTAGGTCTGCAGTCTTATTTTGACTCATTTAGGGTCCGTTTCAGGTCCGTTTTACGCAAACAAGATATCGGTGGATTCCTTGCGAGTTCTTCTACTTGTTAGAAGGACTTTTATACTGTTCTGAACATTCCGTTATGTTATGTTCCTTGGTATAGGATTTCGATCTATTGCGTGTTCGTGGCCTACAGAGGCACGTGAGCTTGCCGTTCGAGCCCCTAGTACTCCCGGATTGTCTAGTAGAGTATTTCCCCTGTTTTAATTATAAATCATAACTGCATATGTGAAATTGGATAACTAGAAACCTAGGATGTGGCATGAATCCTAGGACGAGAAGTACTTGCACTGTTTGTATGCGTGTTTGAGATTGTAGTCTTAAATAAATGAATAGAAATGTGAATAACTGCCTGTTAATAAACAAGTGCTGCCTGTGAAATCTGAAATGCCTGTGCTCATTATACAGATACTTGTGATATTTCTTGTGTATATGCAAAATGTGGAAATACGAGCTGCCTGTGTAAAATCTGAGAATGGAAATGTGAATGAGGAAACCTGGTATGGAATAACATGGGGAATACGAGCATGAACCCTACGGGGAATTAGGAGTAGAGCTCCTGTGGATAAATGGAATGGATCTGGAAAAGTAAGTGAGAAGTGTGCTGGCCCTTAAGTACGTGGTACCAAGGAGAGCGACTATCCCCTGTTTAGTGTAGAGCAGAGCTAGCCACTATTGGGTTGGGACCCAGGGTTAGATTGGCCACTCTACACCGACGTCTTTGGCCCTTGCCTACACTGTACCGGGGAGAGCTACTAGTGTAGGGAGAGATCTAGCCACCCCATGGGGCCTGGGGTTCAGCTAGCTATCCTACACGACTTGTTAGGTCCACTGGGCAAACCAGGATAGTCAGACGAGGGTGTGCAGACTGTGGAGGGGTGAGACCCTTGTTTGGTTCTAAGGGGCTAGACCCCTGTTACTGAGAGGGCTAGGCCCTATACTATTCCGTGCTGTACTTTGGGTGTACCCACTAGCAGAAACGATTGACCATGTACCAGTGCAGGGTAGCTACCCGTGCGCTTATCGCGCGTGCCGTAGTCACCCCTACGTCTATTCATGACCTCGGGGTGGTTGACTAGGTGTAGGATCACCATTGGGGACTCTCCCGGCCAGGAGAGAACGACGTGTGCCTTCTACTCTTCGGAAAAGACTGTAATCAAGATTGTTCCCACGAGGAACATACGAGATCAAGAAAGGGATTTGAAAAGTAAACCAAAAGGGGTGAAAAGGAATGACTTGTAAAATAAAATAATTGGAAAAGATAAATTACCTGTTAGCTTTTACTGCTTTAGTTAGTTTGGTTACCACTCTACTCAGTGTTTGTTAACTCTATTTTCCCGTACCCCTTTTCAGGTCCAAGTGTTGAGCGGCCTGAGTCACCGGCTGCAGAGGGTGATGGGCCCAGTCGAGCCTAGCAGTAGTTCCTATTGTAGTTGTACTTTCTTTTTGCTAGTGTGTTAGACTGTTGTATCATTTCTGTTTCTGTACTTTGTTCTACTTTACTGTTGTGGTGGTGATATGTACTGTTAGCAGCTTTTATTTCCTTTACTGCTTGTACTCTTTTACTGTTAGTTACTTAACATAATGAATGTGGCTTACTTTCCTGCTTTTAGGTTATTTCTTGTTGGACGACTGGGTCTTGGGATTAGTCGAGTCGAGCCGGTCTCGAGTCCTGTAGGGATTCGGGAATCGGGTCGTAACACGAGGGCTCATGCACATAAATATGATAATATAGTGGGTCTGGGAGCAATGCATGCATACAGTACATTCTTTACATTAAGATTGCTTGAAATTAATGTTTAATGGCCAAGTTGTATAGGTGTATATTGAAATAGATCTAAGATGAGCTATTGAGCCACACGGATGGATTCAGGATGAAAATCAAACTCCAACGACTTTGAAATCACTCCAATCCGACTTCTGTAGCTCCCACAATGAGCCCGGGAAGTCCTAGCCGTGAATCTGATGATCAACGGCCTACATCACACCACGTGGCACCATCTCAGTGCCCACCCAACACTTTCACAGCCTCTTCACAGCGCAGGCATCATTAACGTCGATCGTTTGCTCTCCATCACATGGATCTCGAAGCGCCATGCCACCCACCATTACCACCTGCACGATTAGCCACCAACGGCCCAGATCACATCTTAGACAGTGCAGTGCAGCAATACAGTACATGGCCTCTAAGCACGGAGATTGCACGTTCAAGCCGCGATTTGTGACTCCTCAATGCACGATAGTGCCTTATTAGCATCGCACGATCCGCCTCCAACGGCTCGAATGTGACCACGTCAACACGTGCGATGAGCATGATCCAACTGTCTGCGCACAATCCTCAGGAATGAATCATGCCACGTGGCTAAGTGCAATGCACGCTGTTACAACCTGGTTCCCAAATCCCTACAGGACACGAGAATCGGACCGACTCGACTGATCCCAAGACCCAGTCGTCCAACGAGAAAGTAACCAAAAGATCAGTAAAATAAACCACATTCATCATGCATGTAACTAACAGTAACAAAAGTACAGTAGTAAAGAAAAGAACTACTACAGTACATACCACCACAACAGTAAAGGATTAAAAATAGGTACAGAAATACGATGTTTACAATAAAGAGTACAAGGTGAAACAGAAATACTCACTACTACGAAAATACGGTACAACAAAAGTACAGCTACTGGGCTCTACTAGGCCCAGCACCCTCCGCAGCCGCAGTCTCTAGCTGCTCAACACTTGATCCGGAAAAGGTGACAAAAGTGACACGTCAGCGAAACGTTGAGTAGAGTGGCAGCCAGCTAGCTAAGAAAACAGTAAAGGTGGACAAGTAGTTGTTATTTTTAATTTCTTTCTTTATTTCTCTATTTACTATTTCTTGAATTATTTCTCAGATCTTTCTCTTGATCTCAAATGTTCCTCGTGGGAACGATATTGATTGCAGTCTTTTCCGAAAAGTAGAAGTAGAACGTGGTGCTCTCTTGGCCGGGAGAGTCCCCTGTGGTGGTCCTACCCTCAGTCAACCACCCCAAGGTCATTGACAGACGTAACGGTGACTATAGCACGCGCGATAAATGCACGGGTAGCTACCCCACTGATTGCACAGCAATCATAGGTCTTAATTAGCCTAGATTAAGCTAGGACTTAGCATAAGTTAGGGTTATTCATGCATGCATACACATTATCTGCATCTTTACCGCTTTCCTTTAGCTATGCATAAAATAATGTTATAATGTGCTGATTAAGTGCATTATGTCGATTGCATGGAATAAGCTGATCAGGAGCTGGATCTGAAGTTGGATCAGGAATAACAGGAGTTGCAGCAGAGCTGGAGTAGAAGGCTTAGATTAGATGTAGGAATAATAATGTAAGGGGGCTAAAAGTTTGCTATTCTATTAAGTAGGAATAAAGCAGTAAAATGTGAAGAGCTTAGGTCCATCCTAGCCTTAGGATAGCTTAGAGACTTCCCCAAGCCTTGCTACCCTTAGATTAGGTCACAACACCCTAGGAAGCCCTAAAACCCTAGTTCCAACCCTTCTCTGGACGTCCAGATAAGTTTTAAGACGTCCAGGACCCTTAGCCAAATCCCGCACACTTCAAACCCACTTCTGCAGTGTTATTGGATGTCTAGACACTTTGTCAGATGTCTAATTTCTGCAGAATACCCAAAATTGAACCCTAAATCCTTCCTGACTCTGATTGGACGTCCAGACAACAAGTCTGAACTTGTGATTTTTGAGTATAAGACATCTGATTCTATTATTAGACGTCTGATACTGATCTCCAATTCCTGTTTTGAGATTTAAGCCTTGATCTTGGATCTCTAGGTCCCTAAACCCAATTCCAACCCCATAGGAACCTAAATTAAGGTTTCCTAACCCTAGTACATCACCTCTAGACCTCCCTACGGACCTAATTAGGTCCTCACTAAACCTAATTGACTTGGATCTTAGTCAATTCCATCAGCTTATTCAATTGGACTCGTTGAGTCCAATTGAGCCCTGATCTCAGCACACACTGTCCAATTGGACTCAGTGAGAGTCCAATTGACCTAGACCTGACTTAATTGAGTTGTTTTACTCTCAATTAAGTTTCCACACACCCAATTAAACTTGTATTAAGTTTAATTGCACTTTACCTTAGTGAATTAGGCTTTATAACCCTAATTTGAGACCTACCTTGACCTAAACCCACTAGAACCCAACCTAATCAACCTAGCCACCTAAGTTTCGACCCACACACACCCACACACACCCACACACACCATCCACACGAAAATATCTAGCCTAGAGTTCTCTAGAACTCTCTACCATGTGTGGTTGCCTTGGTTACCAAAAATAGCAACCAAAAGCCATTCAATTTTTAGATCCACATTTGGTAGATCTAAAAACCACCATCCACCCTCTCTCTCTCACTCTCCCACGAGCTCCCACCATAGGCCTCTCTAGAGAATTCCATAATTCTCTAGAGAGCTTCCCTTATGTCTATAAAAGGACCCCTTAGGTGGCCATTTGCAACCATTCACTTCTTTGGCAATTGCACTCCATTGGTGCCATTCACGCCACCTCCATAGTCACTCCACCTCCACGAGCTCACTACCACCACCATGGAGGACACCATGCCGGGATGCTGGATCAACCCTACCTCTCTCCAAGGATCGGCCTAAGTTTCATTGGCCGCCCCTCCTTCTCTCGACCACTCCAAGGCCATCGGGGACCACCCCTGAATGCCCTCTATTCTTCTAGCTTTAAATCATGCTCTTCATAATCTTTATTGCTTTCATTTACTGCTTAGTAGTGTAGTCTTACTTCTCCTCCAATGATGCATGCGAAATCCCCCCGTTGATTCTTGTATGCAATCATTTTCTGGTAGTTAGGTTTAATTTTTAAGCATTCATGTATAAGCTTTCATCTAGATTTCCTTGTGCAACAACTCTCCAATGATGAATGAAATTTCACTTTATATATATATGTCTTATGTGTTCGAAATCACCACGAGCTGAATGATTATCATATTTGCGTGATTTAAGTGCCTGTTCTTTAATTGCCAAATATTACGCACCCGCATGTCGTTTAAATAAAGTAGAGTGGCTTTAAGATTGATTTCAAAAGCAAAAACAACGCCTCCCAGAGACGAACGACCGGGACTCAAAGTCTCGTTATTTTTACAAAATAATATCTTTGTTGGATCGTATTTTGCAACTATACTACGACGCTTTTATCAAAAATGCGATCTATGACCCTCCAACAAATGGCGCCATTGCTGGGGAGGCAACGTCATTTTATTTGATTTCGATTTTGGAACTATCACTAACGAATTGGCCTCTACTTTGTTCTTGATGTGCAGGACAACATGGAAGAAAAACGAGATCTACGCACACAACGAACGCGGAAAAGAAATCAGGTACACATCACATTCTCTTAGATTAGGTTTATTTTCTGAACCTTAGGACTAGATCTACTTCCTGCAATTTCTTTTGAAAAAAAAAGGAAGATTTTTCTCATTTTCGTAAAAAAAAAGGAGAAAAATTTTGAAAAAAATATACAGTCGGTTCCCTTTTGAATCTTGGTTAAAAAAAAAGAGATATTTTCATTGAATCTTTTGAAAAAATTCTTTTTGAAAAAAAAATGCAAAAGATTTAAAAAAAAAAAGCTTTTTTGGTGGAAGGCTTGAATTTCAAATTCAAACCTCTTTAAAAGCTTTTCCACCACCTTCTAATTTTCGGTCAAATTTCAAATCTCACTTAAAAATTCAATTGCCGAAAAATTCGTCAGCGAAAAAAATCTAAAATTCGGGCTGAACCTTCATTTTCAAACCATCTTCAAATGCCACCGTTACTTTGAGAAAACTCCAAGTATAAAATTTTTAAAAATTCACATAGTGAACGGGGGTCAGATTGACCCAGATTCAAAAATTTTCAAATTTTCAAAAGCGATTCCGAGCAGTCCGCAGATCTGTTTTGACTAAAAATGATGGGGTTTGAAAGCTTATTTAATTGTATTTATTTTCCATATTTTTCCCAAATTTTTGAAGATCATTTGATACTATTTCAAAGAGAAAAACCATCCAGGGGTCAAAGTTCCAAATATGACCCCCTGATATTTAAAATTCCCTAAAAATTCGGTTGAAATAGTAAAAAAATTTCAAAAAAATATTCTCTAAAAAACTAATTGAAAAAGGGATCTACTCGCAATATTTCAAATTAATTGGATTCCAATTATTATTAGAGAATCAACATTATTTCTGTGGTCTGTTGAAATAGAGGAAAACCCTAGAAGTGCTTGCAACTTAGGTTGAACCTTTAGGGTCACAAATAGAGACCACACTTTTGGCTAACCTAGACTTAATCAAGTCTAGTTAGCCGGTGAGCTTGGTCACCTTGTGGGCCACTCACCACAAACCCCACTGAAGAAAATAGGTTAAAAACCAATTTTAAAACACGAAATCAACCCGAGTTCGTTGTCGTACTACTGGATGAGTTTAATCTCTCTTGCCAAACCTGGTGACTAAGTTTGTGGGGTAGTGTCAAACGACCACGGCTCGGGGGTCAACGGAACCAGAGGCATAAGCCAAAGGAAGAACCTTCCCCTTAGTCCCCTCGTAACCAGACTGGATGGGTTAGCTTGAGAGACAGAATTCACTTTCAGTCGGTTGTACGACGAACTAATCTTCAGGAATTCAAATCCCTAACGAAAAATCTGGTCACCTGATATATAAGGACCACTTGATTGACAGGGCCTTAGCCTTGTCCTGTGTGGCTACACCAACCCAGGGGTTGGGCGGTGTATGCACGGAAGGAGGTCACTTTGACCTCACTTGGTTGGACCTTGGGAGCCACTCCCAAGGAGGCGAGTCACCTCGCTCGGACCATCTTCTCCCCACATTTCTTCTACTCCAAGAGCCACCATGGCAAATCCTGGACCTGCACCTAGACCAGGTCAGAACATTGAGAATCTGGACCCGATGGCTCATCTGGAAGCCCAGGTCACTGAATCTGAGGAACGGCATCAGCAGAGCATGGATCGTATTTTGACGGCGCTTGACAGGATGCAGCACCTGCCACGAGGAGAACAACTGTAGGATTTTTACGACCCAGCCGCACCTATCGTCGCATCGCTAGTCAGAATTCCCGCTGGCAGAGACGCGTTTGAGCTCAAGTCCAATGTAATTGGGTTGATCAGCACTCATTTCTACGGGAACTCAAGCGAAGTTCCGTTCCAGCACCTTGAGGACCTGAGTCGACTCACTGAAACAATCCGACCGAGGAATATTGATCTCGGGATCTTTCTGATGAAGCTCTTCCCGTTCTCTCTAAGGGACAAAGCTTCATACTAGTTCAAGACTATTGGGAAGCCAATTGGAACCTAGCCAGAATTACGACGTGAATTCCTGCAAAAGTTCTTCCCAATTGGTCGAACAAATGCAATGCGACGCGCAATCACGACTTTCTCCCAGGGAGCTGGGGAGAAATTACATGAGGCATGGGATAGATTTCATGACCTTCTTCGAAAATGCCCGCATCATGGTATACCCAGATGGCACTTAGCTCAGATTTTTTACCATGGGCTAGATGACACTCATCGGTATCTGGCCGATGCATCTAGCGGCGGGAATTTGCTCGAAAAAGACGAGAACAATGCATTTGAGCTATTCGAATCATTAGCGGAGAGCTCAATGAATGCCGCATCTATGAACCAATTCCAGCGGCCTGGTCAGCAGCGAGTTGGTGTCCACGAGGCTCACACCGATTCTATTCGAGCCGACATGGATATCATCGTCAAGCAGCTGGATAGAATGAACCTGATTGAGAAGAAGATTGACCAGATCAGTCAAGGTCAATCCGACTTGAGCTCTGTCACCGCAAGATCCTCTTATGCACCTCGAGCTCCACCTGCTCGAGTTAATCTACTCACTCGGGATGCACCTTCTCTGTATTTACGAGATCCCGCATATCAGGATCCTGTGAATAATCCAGATCTGGCACCCTACGACCAGGGTCACGCACCACCCACAGATTATAATGCGTATCCCTTTGACGGATATACGTCTCAGACATCTTCGGCCTACGAGGACATCAACGCTATCCAAGGATACGGGCGTAATAACCCGTATTCAAAGACATATAACCCTGGTTGGCGCCAGCATCTGAACTTCTCCTGGTCTGGTAATTCATAGAGACCACATCAGGATCCACACCACCAGACCAGGCAATATGGGAATGCGCAAAACACGTATCCTAGGCAGCAGCCATTCCCGCCTCAGCAGCAGCAACCCCGCTCGTTATACCAGTCGCTGCACCAAGCTGCCAACCACCCTCCAAAGCGGGCCGACCCTTTGGAGGCGCTGAAAGAGGAGCTGCAAGAATCGATGAGGAAGTCTACACAAGATAGCTTGCAGATAATGAAGGCTATGGCTGATCAGATTCATACCATACAAAATACGCAGAACCAACTGTTGCAGGAGCATAGGACTCAGGGAGCCTTGCCCTCCCAACTCGTCCTGAATCCTTGATATGTGCAGAACCAGGGTGCCCTGCCTAGGTTTCAGGCACCGCAGGGATAGGCACACGTCATACTACATGCGCCTCCTGCACCACTCGGTTACGTGCAAGGCCAGCCACCTTTGCAGAATCCCGCGTATGCTGCCCCATCCGCTCCCCCACCACCTCATGGACAGCAAGCCGATGCACATGCTGTCCCATTGCAGAGCGGAAGGAAGACATTTGACCCACCACCTAGGCATGTGGGTTCTGATTTTTCCCACCCTTTGCCGCAGGCAGATTCGACTCCTTCAGCATCTCAAGAGCCACCTGTGGTAGATAAGGGTAAGAGGCCACTTAACCCTGATATTCCCATCCCTTTTCCTGAGGCTCTGACACAAAATATAGTATGGAAAAAGGACACGCAGAAATTCGAGGACCTGAAATCGATGTTTAAAGAAGTACATATTCAGGTTCCCCTCCTCGAGGCTATCGATCACATTCCCGCTGTCGCTAGGTTCTTCAAGGACTACTGTACCCCAAAGCGACAGCCGAGAATTGGACGACAGGCGGTACTGTCGAAAGAAGCTAGCACCGTGATTCTAGCTGACTTACCGCCGAAGAAGAAAGACCCTGGCACCCCACTCATATCTTGCTTTTTGCAGGATTCTCCATTTGATCGGGCCCTTCTAGATTTGGGTTTGTCCATCAACCTAACTCGCACCGCCGTATTTGATCAATTTCGATTTGGGGAGTTGAAACCCACCTCGATTACAATTCGGCTGGCTGACAGATCAGTCAAAACACCGAGGGGGGTGGTTGAGAACGTGATCGTAAAAGTTCATGGGTTCTGCTTTCCCGCAGATTTTTTCGTTCTTGATATGGAAGTTCCTCCTAATCTTCGAGATGCACCAATTATTTTGGGTCGCCCATTTCTAGCGACAGCCTGAGCAAACATCGATTGTGCATCTGGGTGTATGGAGATTGCCCAGGGCAATCTCCATACACCCAGATGCACAATCGGGCAATGAGCGACTTCGACTAGACATATTCAGGGCAGCAAAGAACTTCGACTGTGATCGAATAGAGGAGGATGGTGAAGATGAAGATTCGACTTACTGTGGTAACATTGGGCTCCTTTGTGATGACCCAATGTCTCATTCATCTACACTATCAGGGTTCTCGGACCTCGATCCACACGGGATTGAAACCATTGCATTACACATATCTCCTCGAGGATCTGACTGTTTGGGGTGTGCTTCTGACCACAGCACCCCTAAATCCAGCTATCTTGATCCATATATTACTGAATCACCCCTGTTATTATAGGAAGACGTGACTATAGCTAACGGGTTTCCCATTAACGCAGTCACAACAGATTTCACAGGGAGTGACTCAGCAGGAATTCACGTGTACATGGATCAACAGATTCCCACCCTCGATTCTACTCCTCCCACTCTCAGTTCTGATTCTTACCCACCCGTAATTGAATTGAAGCCCTTACCTGACTCACTCAGGTATGTGTTCTTGTGCGAAAGTGAGACATATCCAGTCATTATCAATGCCCACTTAACCCAAGAACAGGAGCATCAATTAATTTCTACACTTCAAGACCATAGGGCTGCTATCGGGTGGAGTGTTGCTGATCTCTGCGGTATTCGCCCCTCGTATTGCACTCATCACATTTACACGGATGAGGGGTTGAAGCATTCGAGACAACCTCAAAGACGGCTAAACCCAAATATGCTAGAGGTTGTTAAGAAGGAGATCATCAAATGGCTGGATGCAGGCATTGTATATCCAATCTCAGACAGCTAGTGGGTGAGTCCGATTCAGATAGTGCCCAAGAAAGCAGGACTCACCGTTATAAAAAATGATAAGGGCGAATCCATCCCAACCCGCACTGTGACATCTTGGCGGGTCTGCATTGACTACAGGAAACTGAACACGGCTACCCAGAAGGATCACTTTCCTTTGCCGTTCATTGATCAGATCTTGGAACGGTTAGCTGGATGCAGTTTCTTCTGCTTTCTGGATGGATACTCCAAGTATAATCAGGTAGCAATTAGCCCGGAAGATCAGGACAAGACTACATTCACATGCTGCTTTGGAACATTTGCCTTTAGGCGGATGCCCTTTGGCCTCTGCAACGCACCAGCGACATTTCAGCGTTGTATGATGGCTATCTTCTCTGACATGATTGGGGATTATGTGGAGGTATTCATGGATGATTTCTCTATTTTCGGAGATGATTTCGTGTCTTGTCTTGATAACCTCACAAAGATCCTGAAACGATGTATTGAGGTAAACCTAGTACTATCCTGGGAGAAAAGCCATTTCATGGTGAGGGATGGTATAGTACTAGGGCATAGGATCTCCAAAATGGACTCGAGGTCGACCGGGATAAATCAGAGATCATCTCCCACTTACCGCCACCTAGCTCGGTCAAGCAGATTAGATCATTCTTGGGCCATGTCGGCTTCTATCGGAGATTTATACGCGATTTTTCAAAAATTGCGCGGCCTTTGACGAATCTCCTGGTTACCGATATCCCATTTGAATTTAATACCTCTTGTCTCAGCACCTTCGAGACTTTACGAAGCGCTGTTTCCAACTCCCCGATTCTCCAACCACCTGACTGGTCGCTTGATTTCGAAATGATGTGCAATGCTTCTGATTTTGCCATTGGTGCTGTTTTAGGCTAGCGTCGGGAGAAACAACCTTTTGTCATATACTATGCTAGCAAGATGCTGAATGAGGCTCAGCGCAATTATACTGTCACAGAGAAAGAATTGCTAGCAGTAGTATTCGGGTTGGAGAAATTCAGATCATAATTATTAGGGTCCAAGGTCATCATCTTCACTGACCACTCCGCCCTCCGGCACTTGTTGGCAAAGAAGGATGCCAAACCACGACTCATTAGATGGATCCTTCTATTACAGGAATTTGATATCGAGATCCGTGACAAAGCCGGGAAACAAAATGTTGTGGCGGATCACCTATCCAGATTGGACCCAGACCACATTTCTTATTCCCTGCCTATCCATGAACAATTTTCGGATGAATCACTTTTGGAAATTCATTCTGTTGAGTTCCCCTGGTATGCGGATTTCGCGAACTACCTTGTTGCAGGCAAAATTCCCGCGAACCTATCCAAAGACCAGAAACTCAAATTCATTGCAGAGGCCAGATACTATCTCTGGGATGACCCACTGCTCTTCCGCATTGGAGCAGACCAGATTATCCGCAGATGCATCCCAGACTCTGAGATCCCCAGTGTGTTATCTTTCTACCACAATGATGCGTGTGGTGGCCATTTCTCAGGATGGAAAACCGTTGCAAAAATTTTGCAGTCGGGATTTTTTTGGCCAACCATCTTCAGAGATACACATGATTACGCCCAACGCTGTAAACGATGTCAATCGATCGGTTCTATGACCAGGAGAGACATGATGCCACTCTAATCCATCATGGTCGTAGAAGTGTTCGACGTCTGGGGCATAGATTTTATGGGCCCTTTTTCGAACTCGCATGGCTTCGAGTACATATTGCTAGCCGTTGATTATGTCTCGAAGTGGGTCGAGGCCATCCCGGCAAGACGGGCTGACCACAAGACCGTCATTTCTTTCGTACGACAAAATATTTTCGCGGGATTCGGAATACCCCGTGCTCTGATTAGCGACGGGGGAAGCCACTTCATCCACGCCCCTTTCAGGTCGTTATTAAAGAAATACGAGGTACATCACCGCATAGCCACCCCGTATCACCCGCAGACCAATGGGCAGGTTGAAGTGTCTAACCGTCAAATCAAGCAGATTCTCCAGAAGACAGTTAGACCAGATAGGAAGGACTGGTCCGACAAATTAATCGATGCACTCTGGGCATATCGGACCCCATACAAGGCCCCACTCGGAATGTCACCATATCGCATGGTATATCGCAAGGCCTGTCACCTTCCTGTAGAGTTGGAACATCGCGCCTTTTGGGCGGTGCGAAAATGCAACCTTGACCTCAATGCAGGAGGTCGAGAACGGAAACTCCAGCTCAGCGAATTAGAAGAAATCCGGTGGGAGGCCTATGAGAATGCATTAATATACAAGGACAAGACCAAGGCCTTTCACGACCGCCACATCCGGAGGAAAGTATTCACTCCCAACCAGCGAGTCTGGTTATTTGATTCAAGACTAAAACTGTTTGCGGGGAAGCTTAAGTCCAAATGGACTGGCCCGTATGTTGTGATGCAACCATATCCTAATGGGGCAGTCCAAATCAAGGACCCCAAATCTGGGCATTTATTCACGGTAAATGGCTAGCGCCTCAAGCCATTTTTGACCCAGGAACTTCCTCCACCTGACGAGACCATTCATCTTAGTGAGGACGTGTGATTGAGTGCTCGCCCAGGTAGAGGCGTTAAACTCAGCACGTATAAATACCATTTCACCATCATCTATACATAACCATTTTTATACATAGCATATTTTTGTTTTAGCATATTTCCCTTTTATATTGCATATTAACAGGTTGGCCGGTGCTGAATATAATTTCAGGAGCAATTACAGGTGATTTCTACCCATTCTCTCCCTGCAGCATTTATTTTCTTTTACATTCATGCATGAGGACATGCAAGAACTTAGGCATGGGGGGGTAGATACAGAAAAATTGAAAAAAATTTTATGCCAACACTTAGGAAAACCTCGGAGCTGCATGCAAAACGTACTTTAGGACCTTAAATAAAAGAACAACCGACTCCACCTCTAGTGCTCTCATTGGAGCTAGAAATCGTTCGCAACAACCAATTCCGACTCACCCGCTCACCTTTTGTTCTAAATTTAGGGTCAAGCTGATTGTAACCTAATACGGAAAATTCACGAAGTACAAATTATATGAGGTTACATGTTTATAGCATATATAGATATTGCATTCATGAATAAGATTATTTTATTAAGAGAATGCATTAGGGATTTCATCCTTTAGTTGATTCTTGTAATCTGGAATCCAATACAACTTTTCACACACACGTAGAATTTGCAATGGATTTACGGTGAAGGCTGATAAACGTCTTCAGTTTGTCGAGAAGAAGCAGTGCTTCTTTTCCTGAACCCTTGGACAATGTTTTGGGAGTCAGGCAGATTTTCCTCCAAAAATCCACCAAATAGTGTGAGATGAGAGTAGAGTGTATTGGTGTTCTAAGATTAGTGCAAGGAATCTAGAATCCTAGATAATTAGGTAATGATACTCTAAGATTAGACATTAGCTTTCGCTCTCAGTTCATGCGTATACATTTTTGTGCGAAATTGTGAGAGCCACCGAATAAGGCAAATACGTGGAGAGCGAGTTTTCATAAAACTAGGGCTAAGGGGATGGTTACGACCATTCTTTACGGAATCCTCAACTGAAGGAGGGTATTGATGTCAAGGTCAGAAATACACCGTCCTATCTGTCTCTCCCGGTGCCATGAGTAGGCACTTCCACCAAATAAGCCACCCAATGTCTCTTGAGTACCACCAATCCTTAATAATGCCTCCTCAATAAAGTTCATGGATGTATGCCAGTTGTGTTATGCTGAAAAAAAAATATTAAAAAAAATGAGAAAAAGAAAAAGAAAAAGAATGATGAAAGAAAGAAAAATTGAAAAAACTGAAAAAAAAAATTTAGAAAAAGAAGAAAAAGCAAAGAAAAGAATGAATATTTAGTGTTTATCAAGGCAATATTACCAAATAAAATTGAGCTCCACCAAATATGGCCTTAACCTATTTTTCTTATGTTTCTGACCGCCCGAATATTGGCTGAGGAATCCCGACTTAGTGTTAGGGTTATGAGAACTCAATTAAAGTGTTAATGCCTAGTGAGACCACCAAATACAGATCCTATGTGTGAATCTGGTGAGGTTGTGAGCTCTAAGAAAAAGAATGAGAAAGAGTAAGAGAGAATGAATACAAAGGAATAAAATAGGAGCATAGTTTTTGTCGTCTTTCTCTGAGTTGAGTTACTTAGTAATCCGGGAATCTAGATTCTGTAGTACTAGTCTCTATGTAGCACCAAGTGAGAATGAGCCACCAAATTTATAATCCTTTCCCTCAGAGATTCTCTACCTAAGCCCAAAGCTGGGGTGAAATTCATAGAATATCTTGAATACCCCGAGGGAAGAAATCTGCCTATCTCGCTAGAATTTTTATTAGGGTCAAGTACAAGCTTTAGAGGTGTATTAGTTTTCACTCGAATCCGTTGCAAAAGTTACATAGTTGCACCTTCACGATTGTCTGGATTTCTAGAGCATATGATGAAAACAAAAAGGAGAAAAATCTCTATGCAAACACTTGATAAAATAACCAGTCCCCTAGGGACCCTTGCTGTAAATAATTTAGTCTTGCATTTGCTAGGGACTAGCAAGATTTAGGCATGGGGGTATGATTGCGCAGCAATCATAGGTCTTAATTGGCCTAGATTAAGCTAGGACTTAGCATAAGTTAGGGTTATTCATGCATGTATACGCATTATCTGCATCTTTACCACTTTCCTTTAGCTATGCATAAAATATTGTTATAATGTGCTGATTAAGTGCATTATGTCGATTGCAGGGAATAAGCTGATCAGGTGCTGGATCTGAAGCTGGATCAGGAATAACAGGAGTTGCAACAGAGCTGGAGCAAAAGGCTTAGATTAGATGTAGGAATAATAATGTAAGGGGGTTAAAAGTTTGCTATTCTATTAAGTAGGGATAAAGCAGTAAAATGTGAAGAGCTTAGGTCCATCCTAGCCCTAGGATAGCCTAGAGACTTCCCCAAGCCTTAGCCACCCTTAGATTAGGTCACAACACCCTAGGAAGTCCTAAAACCCTAGTTCCAACCCTTCTCTGGACGTCTAGATAAGTTTTAAGACGTCCAGGACCCTTAGCCAAATCCCGCACACTTCAAACCCACTTCTGCAGTGTTATTGGATGTCTAGACACTTTGTCAGACGTCTAATTTCTGCAGAATACCCAAAACAGAACCCAAAATCCTTCCTGACTCTGATTGGATGTCCAAACAACAAGTCTGGACTTGTGATTTTTGAGTATAAGACGTCTGATTCTATTATTAGACGTCTGATACTGCTCTCCAATTCCTGTTTTGAGATTTAAGCCTTGATCTTGGATCTCTAGGTCCCTAAACCCAATTCCAACCCCATAGGAACCGAAATTAAGGTGCCCTAACCCTAGTACATCACCTCTAGACCTCCCTACGGACCTAATTATGTCCTCACTAAACCTAATTGACTTGGATCTTAGTCAATTCCATCAGCTTATTCAATTGGACTCGTTGAGTCCAATTGAGCCCTGATCTCAGCACACACTGTCCAATTGGACTCAGTGAGAGTCCAATTGACCTAGACCTGACTTAATTGAGTTGTTTTACTCTCCATTAAGTTTCCACACACCCAATTAAACTTGTATTAAGTTTAATTGCACTTTACCTTAGTGAATTAGGCTTTATAACCCTAATTTGAGACCTACCTTGACCTAAACCCACTAGAACCCAACCTAATCAACCTAGCCACCTAAGTTTCGACCCACACACACCCACACACACCCACACACACCATCCACACGAAAATATCTAGCCTAGAGTTCTCTAGAACTCTCTACCATGTGTGGTTGCCTTGGTTGCCAAAAATAGCAACCAAGAGCCATTCAATTTTTAGATCCACATTTGGTGGATCTAAAAGCCACCATCCACCCTCTCTCTCTCACTCTCTAACCAAAAATAACAACCAAGATCCATTCAATTTTTAGATCCACATTTGGTAGATCTAAAAACCACCATCCACCCTCTCTCTCTCACTCTCCCACGAGCTCCCACCATAGGCCTCTCTAGAGAATTCCATAATTCTCTAGAGAGCTTCCCTTAGGTCTATAAAAGGACCCCTTGGGTGGCCATTTGCAACCATTCACTTCTTTGGCAATTGCACTCCATTGGTGCCATTCACGCCACCTCCATAGTCACTCCACCTCCACGAGCTCACTACCACCACCTTGGAGGACACCATGCCGGGATGCTGGATCAACCCTACCTCTCTCCAAGGACCGGCCTAAGTTCCATTGGCCGCCCCTCCTTCTTCTCTCGACCACTCCAAGGCCATCGGGGACCACCCCTGAATGCCCTCTATTCTTCTAGCTTTAAATCATGCTCTTCATAATCTTTATTGCTTTCATTTACTGCTTAGTTGTGTAGTCTTACTTCTCCCCCAATGATGCATGCGAAATCCCCCCGTTGATTATTGTATGCAATCGTTTTCTGGTAGTTAGGTTTAATTTTTAAGCATTCATGTATAAGCTTTCATCTAGATTTCCTTGTACAACAACTCTCCAATGATGAATGAAATTTCACTTTATATATATATATATATATATATATATATATATATATATATATATATATCTTATGTGTTCAAAATAACCACGAGCTGAATGATTATCATATTTGCGTGATTTAAGTGCCTGTTCTTTAATTTCCTATATATTATGCACCAGCATATCTTTTAAATAAAGTAGAGCGGCTTTAAGATCGATTTCAAAAGCAAAAACAACGCCTCCCAGAGACGAACGACCGGGACTCAAAGTCTCGTTATTTTTACAAAACAATATCTTTGTTGGATCGTATTTCGCAACTATACTGCTACGCTTTTATCAAAAATGCGATCTACGACCCTCCAACACCCGCACTGGAATGCGGTCAGTCGTTTCCGTTAACGGGTGTGCCCCAAAGCATAGCACGGAACCAGTATAGGGCAGAGCCCTCTCAGTAACAGGGGTCCAGCCCCTCCACAGTAACTAAACAGGGGTCTTTCCCCTCCACAGTCCGCGCACCTTCGCCTGACTATCCTGGTTTGCCCAGTGGGCCTAACAAGTCGATGTTGGACGGCTAGCAGAACCTTGGGGCCCGTGGGGTGGCTAGTGCTCTCCCTACACAAGTACCTCTCCCCGGTACTGTGTACGCGAGGGCCAAAAGTCGGTACAAAGTGGCCAGACCTAACCCCAAGTCCCGGGGGCGGCTAGCTTTGCTCTACACTAAACAAGGGGAACAGTCGCTCTCCTTGGTACTCCGTACTCAAGGGCCAGCTCACTTCCCCAATTTCATTCTATTTACCTTTCAGGAGCTCTACTCCTAATTCCCCGTAGGGTTCATGCTCATATTTCTCTGCCAAGCCATTTTAGGTTTCATCATTTTAGTTTTATTCTTATATAGCCCGTGTTTCCAACATGTAATATCAATTTATATACAAGCAGCTCAATTTTAGTTTTCAAGAAATGGAATCACATATAGCAATTACTAGCAACAGTATTCTATATTTCACAGGCAGCTGTTATCCAATTACAGGTAAATATCATTATTCTATCTACTTTTCCAAGACTGCAATTCATGTATTCACGACATTCGTTTCAGTGTTTCTATTCCTAAGATTCATGCCACACCCTAGGATCTATCATTCAATCTAGTTTTCCAGTCCTAGGATTCATGCCATACCCTTGGATCTATCTTTTATCTCAAAGATGCATTAAAGTTGGTAAATAACCAAGGGGAGACACTCTACCTGCAAAATCGGGAGTAATGGGGGCGTGATCGGCAGGTCCGCGTGCCTCCGCAACCCCCAGAGCCGTAACGGGATGAGGTCATAACACAAGGATCAATCACAAGGAACCACTCAGAACAGGATAAAAATATTTTAAACAAGTAGAACAAATTCTGAGAAGAATGAAATCTCAAATGCAGAAATCGGACTTCGAACGGACCCTAAACGGGCCAAAAACGACAACTCTGCCTCAAATCAGACGTTTGGAACACCCTCCAGACATCTTAAAAGGTGGTCCAGGTCATACCTCACTCCTACCTGTTCTTCAGACGTCCAGGATCCCGCTGAACAATCTGGACCTAGTTCCAGACGTTCGACAACCTCTCCAGACGTCTGGAGACTCTCTCCGCCGTCTGGTGCTATGCCCAAACATCTGATCTGTGTGGGAGGGCGTGTCCTTGCGCCTTCTCGAAATGAAACTTGCATGCGCGACCAAGACCTCCTCATCATGACATGTCTCAGCCTTCGGCAGATCGGCCTTCATGGCCGTATCCGCAAAAAGGAGGAAGAAGGGAAATATCGTAACTTTCAGACGTCTGGATCTCTCTCCAGACGTCACCCACGTCGTCTGGACATAGGTCCAGACGTCTAATTCTGGGAAAATTTCCCAGAATCAGGACCTCCTCACCTTCTTCCTGCTGCGCACGGCCGCGTCGTGCTCGCCCGCTTGCTGCCTAAGCTGCAGTAGCACCGGGGTAACCTCCCCAGCACCATGCTCCCACTGCGCGCCTGTTGGCCGGCCCTGGGCTGCACCGGCGAGCTCTCTCTCTCTTCCTCACGTGCTCTGCCTCTTCTCCCTCTCGCTGCACCTCCTCCTCCCCGCACGCACTCGGCAGTAGCTGCTGCCCTCGCTCTCTCACTCTCACGCTAATGTTGGAAGAAGGAGGCGATGGAGTGGTGGGTGAGGGAGAGGGAAGGGGGAGAGGGGTATTTGAAGGTGTCGGGGGAGAGAGAGAAAAAAAACGCCTACAGGTCGGCGGGCTCAATCTGCACGTGCACGTGCGCAGACTCAAAATCGTACGCCGTAAAAATTTATTTCTAGACATCTGGGAAGACATCTAGATGTCAGATCAGACGTCTGGACCAACTCCCAGACATCTTAAAAGTGTTTGATGTCTTGGTCTTAACAACATAACAAACTCAAAGGAAGTTTCGTCCTCGAAACTTGAGCTAACTAGGGTGCAGAAAAGAACAATATACGCATAACAACTCAAAGAGGACCGAAGTTGGTCCGAAAAGATGTACCTTCAAAGAGCTCCGGGTACCGCTCCCGCATTGCCCCCTCAGGCTCCCAGGTAGCCTCCTCGTACTGCTGGCTCCTCCACAAAACCTTCACCAGGGGTACTTGCTTCCGTCTCAGATTCCTGACGGCTTTGTCAATAATCTGCACTGGTCGCTCGGGGTAGGTCAGGTCGTCACCTACCTCGACGCTCTCGTGGCTCAGGACGTGACTGGGATCGGCGACGTACTTCTTGAGGTTGGACACGTGGAACACGTCGTGCACACCAGAAAGTTGGGGAGGAAGGGAAAGCCTGTAAGCAACGGGTCCAACCCGCTCCAGGACCTCAAAGGGTCCCACGAACCTCGACGTGAGCTTCCCTCTCATCCCAAACCGCTGTAGGCCCTTTATGGGCGAAACACGAAGGAAGAAGTGGTCCCCAACCTCAAACTGTACCTCTCTGCGTTTTTGATCTGCATAGCTCTTCTGTCTGCTCCTGACAGTGTGGAGTCGCCTATGAATCTGCTCGATCACCTCCTGACTCTGCCAGATCAGCCTGGGGCCAACCTCCCACTTGGTCCCCACCTCAACCCAACTCAAGGGTGCAGTACACCTCCGTTTGTACAGAGCCTCGTAGGGTGCCATGCCGATGCTCGAGTGATAACTGTTATTATATGTGAACTCCGCCAAGGGAAAGTGCTCCTCCCAAGAGCCCCTCCAGTCCAGTACACAAGCACGCAAAAGGTCCTCAAGTGTCTGTATCGTGCTCTTAGACTGTCCGTTCATCTGGGGGTGGTAAGCTGTACTGAACCTCAACCGTGTCCCCAAGGCCTGCTGAAACTCAGCCCAAAACTGGGACGTAAAATGGGTATCCCGGTCAGATACGATTTCCCGTGGAACTCCGTGTAGACGTACCACGTCGCGGATATACCTCTCTGCCAACTGCGCTGGTCCCAAGGTGACTCAGATCGGCAAGAAATGTGCCATCTTCGTCAATCTGTAAACGATTACCCAGACTGCGTCATGTCCTCGCTGGGTAACAGGCAAGCCCACCACCAAGTCCATGGTGATACTCTCCCACTTTCACTCTGACACTGGAAGTGGCTGTAACAGCCCTGCAGGCCTCTGATGCTGGGCCTTCACCTACTGGCATACTAAACACTGCTGTACGAATTCACCCACATCCTGCTTCATCCCCCTCCACCAAAAGTCGCGTCTCAAGTCATGGTACATCTGTGTGTTTCCGGGATGTATGGTGAACCTGGAACCGTGTGCCTCAGTCAGGAGCTCTCTCAACAGCTCCTCGTCCCTGGGAACGCACAAACGTCCCCTCATGTGCAGTACCTGATTTGTAGAGAAGTCTCTAGGGTCTCCTGACAACACTCTGTCATGCAATGACTGTAAGTACGGGTCGGCCATCTGCCCTGTGATGATGCGGTCTATCAGTTCTGGCCTCGTCCGTCGTGTCACAGTCACTACCCCACAGTGCCTCAGTAACTCTAGGGGTCACCAACTGCCCATCTCCTCTATGAGGCTCCAACTCTACGCCTGTAAACTGGCCAAGTGGGCAGGTGCCTTTCAGCTCAAGGCGTCAGCCACCACGTTGGCCTTTCCCGGGTGGTAGGAAATGCTGCAGTCATAGTCCTTCAGGAGCTCCAACCAGCGTCTCTGTCTCATGTTGAGCTCCTGATCAAACAAGTATCTAAGGCTCTTATGATCTGTGAAAATCTCAAAAGTCACCGTATAAGTAGTGCCTCCAAGTCTTCAACGCGAAGACGACAGCTGCCAGCTCCAGGTCGTGGGTAGGGTAGCTATGCTCATGGGGCTTCAGTTACCGCGAAGCATAAGCAACAACGTGGCCCCTCTGCATGAGCACACACCCTAACCCCTGCAAAGAGGCGTCCGTGTACACAACGAACCCGCCACTACTATCTGGGATGGTGAGCACGGGGGCCGAAGTCAGCCTCTCCTTCAGCACCTGAAAACACACCTCACAGGTGTCTGTCCAAGTAAAGGGCATATCCTTCCGGGTCAGCTGTGTCATAGGACGTGCAATCTGCGAGAAGCCCCTGATAAATCGCCTGTAGTAGCCTGCTAGTCCCAAGAAACTGTGGATCTCAGTAACTATACGCGGTCTCTCCCATCTGAGTACTGCCTCAACCTTGGCTGGGTCCACAGCCAATCCATCCCCGGAGATCACATGACTCAGGAAGGTCACCTTCCTCAACCAGAACTCGCACTTGCTGTATTTGGCGTACAGCCTACGTCGTCTCAGTATGTCCAAAACCATCCGTAAGTGCTGTCCATGCTGTGTCTAATCTCGAGAATAGATGAGCACATCATCAATAAATACCACCACGAACTGGTCCAAGTACGGTTTAAACACTCGGTTCATCAAATCCATGTAGGCAGCGGGGGCATTGGTTAGCCCAAACGGCACGACCAGAAACTTGTAATGTCCATACCGAGTGCAGAAAGTTGTCTTGGAGACGTCTGCCTCCTTGATCCTCAACTTGTGGTATCTAGACCTCAAGTCGATCTTGGAGAATACTGTGGCACCTCGCAGCTGGTCAAACAAGTCATCAATCCTCGGCAGCGGATACCTGTTCTTGAGGGTAACCCTATTCAGCTGTCTGTAGTCTACACAAAGGCGTAGGGTACCATCCTTCTTTACGAACAAAATTGGGGCTCCCTATGGAGACGCACTGGGCCTCACAAAGCCCTTCTCTAGAAGATCCTGCAACTGAGACTTAAGCTCTCGCAGCTCAAGTGGTGCCATCCTATACGGTGCTGTGGAGATGGGGCTGGTGCCTGGTACCAGTGAGATCTCAAACTCGATCTCACGCTCGGGTGGTAGTCCTGGAAACTCATATGGGAACACGTCAGGGTATTCTCTGACCACCGGGATACTCTGGAAGTCTTCCACAGGGCTGGGCCCTGCCACCACATAAGCTAGGAAGCCCTCACACCCCTGGCTCAAAAGTCTCGCCGCCCGAAGTGCAGAAATGCACCTGAAGCCTCCATCCACTGGTTGCCCGTGGAACTCGAAAGAAGGAAACTCCGGTATGGAGAAGACGATCTTCCTCTCAAAGCAGTCCACCAAGGCGTGGTAAGCGGGCAGCTAGTCCATCCCCAGAATTATGCCAAAGTCCTCCATCTGTAGCATAATCAAGTCAACGGGAAGGCTGTGTCCCCCAATACTGACCTCACAACCTGTGTACATCTCCTCAGCTACAAACAGCTGACCACTTGGACCCCTGATCACGAACGGATCCTCTAACAACATACAGTCCTGCCCCAAGCTAACCGCAAAACTGGCAGCGACAAACGAGTGTGTAGCGTTGGAATCGAAAAGTGTGTAAACAAGTCTGTCGAAAACTGAAACCATACTTGCCACCACTGATCTCGAAGCTCTGGCATCCTTGTGTGTCAGGGCATTGATATGCCCCTTAGCCCTAGGTGCAGACGAAGCAGCCACACTCTACGTCGGACGAGTAGCAGCTGGCCGGTACCCTCCCCAAGACTACTGTCCTCCTCCTCGTGCCTGGAAACCGCGGCCTCCTGCTCGCCCTCCAGTGCTCGACATGGGAAGCATCTGCTGACCTCCAGCCCTAGACGGGCAGTCCCTCCTGATGTGGCCTAGCTGGCCACACTGGTAGCAAAGGGGGACTCGACTCCCGCCCTCAGTGGGTCCCTACTGACGATTGGACGGGGGTCCGGTGCTAGTAGCTAGCCCATGTTGGGGGCCCCCAAAGGCCACTGATGGCCCCGCAAAATGTGACGGCTCTCCTGCGGGCGCCACATGTCTCCTCTCTCGTCGGCCCTGTGAGAAGCCTGGCTGGTATGTCCATTTCCGCCCGCTATCAGTGTCGCGTGCGGACGAGTTGGTCTCTTCATACGTCATAGCTGCCTCCACCACCCTCGAGAACGTAGGCAGCTCTAGAGGTTTAACATACCCCCGAATCGCAGGCCGGAGCCCCTCGGTGAACCTCCAAAGGCGCTCCTCCTCAGTAGCCACGGCTGTCACAGTGAAGCGAGACAACTCTAGGAAACGCGTATGGTACGTGCTCACCGTCATTGTCCCCTGGTGGAGAGTGTTGAACTCCCGCCTCCTCTGGTCCTGTCACGTCTGGGGAAAGTACTGCTCGCAGAAGAGGGTGACGAACCGGTCCGAGGTCGGCTCGTCCCTCTCCTGACCCCTGACCGCCCTCCACCACCTGTGTGCCACGCTCTCCAGCTGGTACGTGGCAAAGGCCACGCGGCACTCCACAGGGGGGCGAAGGGTGTCAAAAACCTTCTCGAAATGCTCAAGCCAGTCCTCCACCTCGGTCGAGTCCTCATCCCCCTTGAAGGATGGGGGCTTTAGCTTCCGGAACTGTCCGAAAAGCTCAAAGTGGCGCTGAAGTGGAGATGCTGGTGCGCCTCCCGGTAAAGAAGCCTCATGCTCGGAAGTGCTGGAGGAAGGTGGGGGTGGTGGAGGCCTACCCTCTCCCCCGCATCCAGCACCATGTCCATCGCGTGGTCCCACAGAGGACTCCCCCTCCGCAACCCCAGGGAGAGGCACTCGTGGCGGTAGGTGGAGCTCCTCTCGCACGATGTCCCGTATCAGCTGGGCGAGGTCCTGGGCCTGAATGCCCGGGAGCAGTGGCTGGTCCACTGACGCGTCGGCCTCAACGCGCCCTCCCCTCCGACCACGTCCTCAGCCGCGTCCGCGGCCCTCCTCACTACCTCCTCGTCAAGGCATCTCCTGTAAGGAGATGCAAACACGGAACAGAAAAGACGTCAAAACTAATCGATATCCAACGAACCTTAAAACATTTGTCAAAAGGTACGTTGTGGTGGCTACTCTAGTTACAAGTACGTGAATTGGTTATTTTCCAGCCAGTTGGTTCACTTCTCAGGATGACCTTGCTCTGATACCATCTTGTTACGACCCAGTTCCCGAATCCCTACAGGTCACGAGAATCGGACCGACTCGACTGATCCCAAGACCCAGTCGTCCAACAAGAAAGTAACCAAAAGATTAATAAAATAAACCACATTCATCATACATGTAACTAACAGTAACAAAAGTACAGTAGTAAAGAAAAGAAGTACTACAGTACATACCACCACAACAGTAAAGGATTAAAAATAGGTACAGAAATACAATGTTTACAATAAAGAGTATAAGGTGAAACAGAAATACTTACTACTACGGAAATACGGTATAACAAAAGTACAACTACTGGGCTCTACTAGGCCTAGCACCCTCCGCAGCCGCAGGCTCTGGCTGCTCAACACCTGGTCCTGAAAAGGTGACAAAAGTGACACGTCAGCGAAATGCTGAGTAGAGTGGCAACCAGCTAGCTAAGAAAATAGTAAAGGTGGACAAGTAGCTGTTATTTTTAATTTCTTTCTTTATTTCTCTATTTACTCTTTCTTGAATTATTTCTCAGATCTTTCTCTTGATCTTAAATGTTCCTCGTGAGAACGATCTTGATTGCAGTCTTTTCCAAAACGTAGAAGTAGCACGTGGTGCTCTCCTAGTCGGGAGAGTCCCCCGTGGTGGTCCTACCCTCAGTCAACCACCCCAAGGTCACTGACAGACGTAACGGTGACTACGGCACGCGCGATAAATGCACGGGTAGCTATCCCGCACTGGCACACGGTCAGTCGTTTCCGTTAACGGGTGCACCCCAAAGTACAGCACGAAACCAGTATAGGGTAGAGCCCTCTCAGTAACATGGGTCCAGCCCCTCCACAGTAACCAAACAGGGGTCTTGCCCCTCCACAGTCCGCGCACCCTCACTTGACTACCCTGGTTTGCCCAGTGGGCCTAACAAGTTGGTGTAGGATGGCTAGCAGAACCCTGGGACCCGTGGGGTGGCTAGCACACTAGTAGCTCTCCCCGGTACTGTGTACGTGAGGGCCAAAAGTCAGTACAAAGTGGCTAAACCTAACCCCGGGTCCCTGGGGTGGCTAGCTCCGCTCTGCACTAAATAGGGGGAATAGTCGCTCTCCTTGGTACTCCGTACTCAAGGGCCAGCTCACTTCCACAATTCCATTCTATTTATCTATCAGGAGCTCAACTCCTAATTCCCCATAGGGTTCATGCTCATTTTTCTCTAGCCAAGCCATTTTAGGTTTCATCATTTCAGTTTTATTCTCATATAGCCTGTGTTTCCAACATTTAATATCAATTTATATACAAACAGCTCAATTTTAGTTTTCAACAACTGGAATCCAATGTAGCAATTACTGGCAACAGTATTCTATATTTCACAGGCAGCTGTTATCCAATTACAGTTAATTATCATTATTCTATCTACTTTTCCAAGACTGCAATTCATGTATTCACGACATTCGTTTCAATGTTTCTGTTCCTAGGATTCATGCTACACCCTAGGATCTACCATTAAATCTAGTTTTTCAGTCATAGGATTCATGTCATACCCTAGGATCTATCATTTATCTCAAAGATGCATTAAAGTTGGTAAATAACCAAGGGGAGCCACTCTACCCGCAAAACCGGGAGTAATGGGGGCGTGATCGGCAAGTCCGCGTGCCTCCGCAACCCCCAGAGCCGCAACGGGATGAGGTCCTAACACAAGGATCAATCCCAAGGAACCACTTAGAATAGGATAAAAATATTTTAAACGAGTAGAGGAACAAATTCTGAGAAGAACGGAATCTGAAACGCGAAAATCAGACTTCGAACGAACCCTAAACGGGTCAAAAATGACAACTCTGCCTCAAATCAGACGTCTGGATCACCCTCCAGATGTCTTAAAAGGTGGTCCAGGTCATACCTCACTCTAAGCTATTCTTCAGATGTCCAGGATCCCGCTGAACCGTCTGGACCTAGTTCCAGACGTTCGACAACCTCTCCAAACATCTGGAGACTCTCTCCGCCGTCTAGTGCTGTGCCCAGACGTCTGATCTGTGTGGGAGGGCATGTCCTTGTGCCTTCCCGAAACAAAACCTGCACACGCGACCAAGAGCTCCTCATCACGACACGTCTCAGCCTTCGGCGGATCGGCCTGCATGGCTGTATCCGCAAAAAGGAGGAAGAAGGGAAATATCGTACCTTTCAGATGTTTGGATCTCTCTCCAGATGTTACCCACGTCGTCTGGACGTAGGTCCAGACGTCTGATTCTGGGAAAATTTCCTAGAATCAGGACCTCCTCGCCTTCTTCCTGCTGCGCATGGCCGCACTGTGCTCGCCCGCCTGCTGCTTAAGCTGCAACAACACCGGGGTAACCTCCTTAGCACCACTCTCCTGCTGCGCGCCTGTCGGCCGGCCCTGGGCTGCTCTGGCAAGCTGTCTCTCTCTTCCTCACGCGCTCGGCCTCTTCTCCCTCTCGCTACACCTCCTCCTCCCCTCACGCACCAAGCAGCAGCTGCTGCCCTCGCTCTCTCACTCTCACGCTAACACTGGAAGGAGGAGACGGTGGAGTGGTGGGTGAGGGAGAGGGAAGGGGGGAGAGGGGTATTTGAAGGTGTCGGGGTAGAGAGAGAAAAAAAATGCCTGCAGGTCGGTGGGAAAAGTAGATAGAATAATGATAATTACCTGTAATTGGATAACATTTGTCTGTGAAATATAGAATACTGGTGCTAGTAATTGCTACATGTGATTCCAGTTGTTGAAAACTAAAATTGAGCTGCTTGTATATAAATTAATATTAAATGTTGGAAACACGGGCAATATGAGAATAAAACTGAAATGATGAAACCTAAAATGGCTTGGCTAGAGAAATATGAGCATGAACCCTACGGGGAATTAGGAGTAAAGCTCCTGAAAGGTAAATAGAATGGAATTGGGGAAGTGAGTTGGCCCTTGAGTATGGAGTACCAAGGAGAGTGACTGTTTCTCCCTCTTTAGTGTAGAGCGGAGCTAGCTGCCCTAGGGACCTGGGGTTAGGTCTGGCCACTTTGTACCGACTTTTGGCCCTCACGTACATAGTACCGGGGAGAGCTACTAGTGTAAGGAGAGTGCTAGCCACCCCACAGGCCCTGGGGTTCTACTAGTCGTCCTACACTGACTTGTTAGGCTCACTAGGCAAACCAGGGTAGTCAGGCGAGGGTGCACGGACTATGGAGGGGCAAGACCCTTGTTTGGTTACTGTGGAGGGGCTGGAACCCTGTTACTGAGAGGGCTCTGCCCTATACTGGTACCGTGCTGTGCTTTGGGGTGCAACCGTTAACGAAAACGACTGACTGTGTGCCAGTGTGGGGTAGCTACCCGTGCGTTTATCGCGCGTGCCGTAGTCACCGTTACTTCTGTCAGTGACCTTGGGGTGGTTGACTGAGGGATGAACCACCATGGGGGACTCTCCCTCCCAGAAGAGCATCACGAGCTACTTCTACTTTTCGGAAAAGACTGCAATCAAGATCGTTCCCACGAGGAACATTTGAGATCAAGAGAAAGAATTCAAGAAAGAGTAAATAGAGAAATAAAGGAAGAAATTAAAAATAACAGCTACTTGTCCACCTTTACTATTTTCTTAGCTATCTGGTTGCCACTCTACTCAACGTTTCGTTGACGTGTCACTTTTGTCACCTTTTCAGGACCAAATGTTGAGCAGCCAGAGTCTGCGGCTGCGGAGGGTGCTGGGCCTAGTAGAGCCCAGTAGTTGTACTTTTGTTGTACCGTATTTCTGTAGTAGTAAGTATTTCTATTTCACCTTGTACTCTTTATTGTAAACATCATATTTCTGTACCTGTTTTTAATCCTTTACCGTTGTGGTGGTATGTACTGTAATAGTTCTTTTCTTTACTGGTGTACTTTTGTTACTGTTAGTTACATGCATGATGAATGTGGTTTATTTTATTGATCTTTTGGTTACTTTCTCGTTGGACGACTGAGTCTTGGGATCAGTCGATTCGGTCCGATTTTCGTGTCCTGTAGGGATTTGAGAACCGGGTCGTAACACACGCGATCGCGATCGCACGATGAAGGGAGCGCAAGCGAGCACCTCTCGACCGTTGGATGCGATGATGGACAACACTCAATAAGCCACGGTAGCGTTTGTGGATCAGTGCATGCGTGAGCTATAACAGTGTTGGTTTGGAGCGAGTAGTGGGGGACGCGTGGTCTAAGGCTAGTCCAAGTGCTATTTGAGGCAGTTCAAGGTTGATTCTTTGCATTTTTCACCTATAAAAGGACCCTATTGCCTCCCCTTGAAAGATATCTCTGCTCCAAGAATTTCACCACCTTCTAGAGCTTCAACGCAAGTGTCCTAAGTCACCTAGCCACCAACGGAGCTTCCTCCACTACCGTGGTTGCCTTGACAAGCCTCCACTTCGCCTATGCTCTTCTTCTTTACATAGTTTATAGCGTTGTTCTTTTAAGCTTTCCTCTAGCTTTTATGCTCTCATTTGTAAGACATTTCCTCATAATTCAGAGAAGTAATCTTGTTATAGTTTTTGTTGCTTTTATGCATTCCAAGTTAGGTTTCTACTTCGCTTATCTTATGCCATTATGATCACTTTACTTATGCTTGTCTTTGCTAATGTGTAGCTAGTGACTTTTGATTACCTCGGATTTCTAACCCTGCTCTCTCTCTATCTCTCTTCTCTTCACACAAGCAAATAAAATAAATCATTATGTGGAAATAAACTAAGCGACTAGAAGATTCAATTTCTCACCTTCCTATGTCTGACACTCGGACTCACCGTTCGACTATTCTTATTAAAATTGATGTCGTAATCATATGCTACAATGAACGAATTATCATAACGCGTTTTCCAACGTCACTCTATTTTGTGCAACAATATTTGAGCCCAGCTTAGGAAAATGAAGAAATCATGGTCAATTGAGCTCAACTAAAGAGAAGATAGGAATCTAGTTGAAACCCTAACCCCAATCCCAGATCCAAACCTTAATCCTAAACCCTAGCCCTAAACCCTACCCTACCTAATTTACACATCATAATCTTAGTCCTAATCTTAATCTAAAACCCAAACCTAATCCTAAATCACCTCCACAAAAGCCCTAGCTAATTTCCCTAAACCCTAATCTCAACACCTAAAACCCTTGGTCTAGTCCACCTTCTAGAAGCCCCCACAACATTCCATGCCATCTTTTCCTTATCTCCATAAGAATTCCATGCAAAATCTAAGAAATTACCAAATCATAGTCTTGATTTCAATCAAATCAATTATTCCTCAATCAATCCCTTAATTTCCTACTAATCTCCACACCACTTGTGTTCACACCTACATAACTCCACACCACCTTTTGTGTTCCCACCATGAACCCAAGTAAACACCCTCTCCCCTTCCACAAAGTCCATGTAAACCCTTCCCACGTCCCGCATAATCTCCACACAAACACCATTCTAGAATTCCTAATTCCCAAAACCACATTCCAAATCCTAAATCACAATCAAAATCCTACTTTCTAAAAATTATGCCCTTACCTTGCCCTCCAATCCAAGAAACCCCATGGCCCCTCCTCTATAAAATCACCTACAAGACTCTATGCAAATCATCTCTTCTCCTCCATTTATCCCTCTCCTTCCTTCCACTCCATCTTCTTCCTCCTCCTCTTTCGTCTTCTTCTTCTTCTTGCATGCCACCCCTTCTTCCTTCTCCTCCTTCTTCTTCCTCCCCATCTTCTTCTTCTTCCCCCATCTTATTCCTCTTCTCCTCTCCAAAAATCCTAGTTGCCCCTGTTATGTTAGTCTCCCTCTCTACCTTCTTCTTCCTCTCCACCTTCACCATCTTCTTCTTAACAAAGCTTCTTCACTGAGGTGCTCCTCTTCTTTGGATATTCTTTGTGCTTCATCCTGGAAGTCATTGACCATCTTTTCCACCTCCACCATGAGTCCTCCGTCTTCCACAACCTTCTACGGCTTGATCTACTTCTTCTTCTTCACTATCTTTGTGTTTGAATAAAATTCTTATTTTCCATGTGTCATCTCTATGTCTCCTTGCTTTGCTAGTATAGTTTTATTATGTTATTTGTATTTCTTTTATATTTGAAAATAAAAAAGAATAAGAAAAACCCAAAAACCCAAAATCATTCCACAAATTCGACCCATTCAAAATTCACCAAATTTTGTCTGCAGCTTAGGTATCAAGTAAGGATTCTCGGTTTAAAAAATTTCGGGGGCCAAATTTTCTATATATGATTTAATAAAATTTGTGCACTAATGAGGGGTGTACTGCAAAATAGACACTAAAATTTCTATACTATCAAAATTTTAGGAATTTTTATAAAACTTTGATTTGTGTGAAATCACATTTAGAAGTTTTCTTATGTAATCAGCCATTTTAGATAAATTTGGTTTTATTTTTTGAGGTTGTTAGGTCAAGGTTAGTTGTGTGTCTTACATTAAGGGTCAGAATAATCCTTCTAACTAGTTTTGAAAAGAAAAATCCAAAATAATAGAAAAATATCTTCAAAAATCTAAAAAAAATTATGCACTATTCACATAGGTGAGGAAATAATTTGAACCATACACCTCTTTGTGAGATCACTTGGACTCTTGTTTTTACTCAAATCTTCACAAGTTCGACTAATATAAATTTAAAACGATCGTGCTTGCCGCAACACAACAACATGATTAACACTTAGCAGATTACACGATTAGTTTTCGATACTGTTGTCGAGGAGGTGATGCATTCGAGTTGCTTTTGTTGCATGCAATTAGTTTTATTTAACTTGCATTTAGTGTGCGTTCTAGATTACTAACCGATTTGCATCGGTTTGTTTTTGCATTTTCGCAAGTGAAGTATGAGCCTTGGGTGTCTAGGTAAGTCCTCTCAACCTTAGGTAGGTTGCATATTAGTTAGTTTATTAGTTAGTTTTCTTTCCTTGCATTAAAAAAAAAATTGCATCTCACACCCTAAAACCAACATGCACATACAAGTTATCTATTAATAGGGTAATCATTTTAAGGTTAAAGTTGCCTTTAGTGGATTCAAAACTTTTTGTGATTAACTCCGAAAATCATCTTGCATACTCTACATTGGACCTAATTGCTTAAAAGAAGTTACGACACCAATAATAATTGTCAAGAGGCACACGAAACCCTAAAAAGAATTAAAATATGGAGAAACCCTAAAAGCCACACATGTCAAATTAAAGGTCTTGTTTGCTTGTGTATTGCATAACATTACACAAATGAATTGATCTTTAAGGGTATATAACCACCCCTTGATGTACCATCTAGATCACTAGTTAATTATGATTAATTAATCATGTCATAGTATAATATCATATTTATAATATTTACTTATTTTATTCAAAGTCGTTCACTAGGAGGCAGTTATTGATATACATCACTCTCTATTATTCAAAAATCATATTTTATTTCAAAAATGTGAAGTTTATTTACAACTAAATGAATAATGAATAAAAGAATCAAATAATGAACTAGTCTAAGTCAATTATGTACAACAATGAATGAATTAAAGTCAATGACAATGCCTTAATAATGTATATAGGTAGAAAGGCATAAAAAACTAATCTAAACTAATCTAGGTTAATCATGTTCAACACTACCTAAGTATACTAAATAACATATATATATATACATATAACTATAATATATAGTAACATATAGTATATACACTAACATATATATACGTCACTAAAAAGCCTTAAAAACACTTATATACAAAATAAACCAAAAAGAATATAAATGTAGTATATAATATATATACTCTATATATACATATATACATGTATTTACTATCCTACTACATATACTAACACACATACCTACACTTATAACACACACGCACTCACTTGACTAACACTCAACACTTACACATACATAACACTTACATATCTAACATATCGCACTCACGCACACATACATACACAACACATACATATATGTACACTAACAACACTTAGTCATTTTTTAACCTTAACTTAACCCAAGTTAGTCTCTAATCTAAAAATTTTTGGTTGGTGGGTCTAACCCTTTACGGAATCAACCACTAGGGGTCAGATCGTCCACTACTAATCTTGGGCCCTAGTTTATTAGTTACTGTATTTTTGTATAGTTTTGACCCAAACAAGGCCCACAAATCACACCCGCAGGCCCATGCCCATGTGTAGGCCCAATAGGCCCTCTCTCGCTTCTCTCTCTCTCAGGATAAGCAAGGGTCACATATGCTCACTGGGATCCGACCCCATTACTGGATAGTCAGTCCAAGCATATGATTACTTAAATACACCAATAATGCTTCAGTGTCTTTTGATGTAGTGCTATCAGCAGGCACCAAATTAAGCGCTAATCTATTAATTTTCAGACACATTTAGGACTTAATTAAGGTATTAAATAATTAATTAATTTATAATTAAATTATATGTATATGTATCCTATACAGAGGTCTTCTTATTGGTATAATTATTTTACCTTAATTAAATATATATATTTAAAAATTCATTAAAGTTAGGAATAAATACATGTTGATTTTAGACATAATTACTTAACTAATGCATAAATTAATAACTTAATGGTACAATTGACTTATAAATTAGTTTATTTATATTATTAAATAATTATTATACATTTTTAATTGATTTTTATTCATTTAATTCTATTTATACACATTTTATTACATGGTTTACATATATATACATATATATACATTATAAATACCATTCTACAGTATAAATAAGCTATAAATATATTGAAAATACTTTAAACTTGAATATATAAGTATAAAACATAATTTATTTCATTATTTTATTAATTTACTAATTTAAATTACATTAACTTACTCATATAACTAATTAACTTATAAAAATAAATATGTACAAAATATAAGTAAATAAATAAATATAAGGATATATTACTGTACATAATAATTACTTTAAGTTATATGTATGGTTACAATTTTGTTTATAAGTGCATACTTATCTATTTATAAATAGATAGGGATTATGTACATATAATATCAATAAATATATACATAATTATATGATTATAATTTATACTATATAACTTGACATAAATATCTACTTAATTAAATGAAATAGATATATAAGTTATTTACATACATTATATCATATAAGTCATTATATACACTTAATTTAAGCTTATATACAAGTACAAATACTATGTACATAGGTATTTTTGTAGAATTTTTATAATTTTTCAGATTTTTATTTTCTTTTTATGATTTATAGAGATAGGGGAAGAGGAGGGAAAGAGGAAAAGAGAAGAAGAGCACTTTTTGGTATTTTTCTTGCTTTTCTTTTAGTTCAAACCTGAGAAGACCTAAGCTTTTGTAAGTACGTTCTCCTAGCTCACAAGTTCAAATCCTAAATCTAACTCCACACCTAAAATTGATCCTAATCTCAATCAAGACACCTTTATTTTATTTATTTACATTTATTTTTTATTTTTTTTTATGTATTTACAAGTTGGACTAAAATAGGCATAAGGAATGAGTTAAACCTGAAACCATAGCCAACACAATCCATTCAGAAATTCTGGAAAGACTGAAGTAAACCTTAAGAATTTCTAGACATCAAATGTAAGTAGAATAAAACATTAAATCATGTTTAGCATTGAAATCAGTAAGAGATTAAGATTGGACAAATCACATGCTACTCAATTCTGACAAAAGAATTTCAGAGTTAAAAATACACACTTTTCCATTCAGATTAGAGCATTGACAGTACACACATGCTTCTTACATTAGACTCTATAATTATAATCTCTCAAACGACTCAATGAAGCTTAAAAACCAAATCAGAGCCATTCAACTCATCTTCATCTAGATCTGACTAATAACTATTACTGACATTGGTCTTCAATCTGATTCAGATCAAGTCATGTACAACCTATGCATCTCTTAACTTTTATAACCATACTATAGATATATATAAGATCTAGAGAAAATCCCTTTAGGTTACTCAAAATCTAGTCATAATCTCCGATTAAAACATATTTCAAAATCCATCCAGACTTCAGCTACTCTATTGCTGACAATACTATTTAGATCAGAGTTTAATGTTCATAAAATTTAAACAAACACTCAACTTATTACAAAGGCATCAAACATCCTTCTCAAATCTTGTTCTAGGCATGATCGATGCATTAAAACTCATGTTCATGTCCCAGGTTTCAGAATCAACCCAGAACTTAATAAGTTGAGCTACTCATTCCAGTTGAATTTCAAATCATGTAAATATCATTCTGACATGTTGCAAATCACTTATAAGAGATCTGAAACTTAATCTTAATCCAATTAAGACCTAAGAAATCTTAAAAATCCTAATCTGATCCTCATCTCACACTATAAACAGTGTGAAAGAAGAGATCAAATTAGGCATTAGAAGTCATTAAAATCAAATGTCAGATCTTCATTCAGATATCTAAAACCTCATTCATACCTCAATTTGTGGATTAAAATCTTTTATGACAAGACCAGGTGATGGGAACACCATCATAAGCCATAATTAGCTTAATTTGATCTTATAAAGTCAATAAAAGCTCCTACATATCACTTAGAAGGTCTCTTGAGCAGGATGAGTTATTTTGAGAAGAAAAGATGAAAATAGGGTTATTTATGCAATTTTACCATCTTATCGCAGATACAAAATAGCCACGGGATATGCCAGGGGTTAATTAAAGTTAATTTAGCCATTAATGCCTAATAAGTGGGTCAATGCGGATAGAAACGAGTTTTCATGCACTTCAAGAATTAATGGACATCTAAAATCCTAGAAACAGACCCACTTAATTAACTGAGGTTATGGTTAGGATAAAATTTATCTAAATCTTATAAAAATCATAAAAAAAATATTCTCTATGGTTTGGCATCTTTGATTTGACCATCTCAACTCATTTTGACCTAAAATAGAGTCTCAGACAGACTATTGCCCTGATTTGGGTTATTGCATAAATTACCAAGCCAAACTAGGTCAAAACCAAAATCCAACTTCACCATTGGATTTCTTAGGTCCAAATTAGGTTTATATCAAAATTTGGGCCCAATCAGAGATTGTCTTGACCTAGTTTCCAATTTGATCCAATCTAACTCTTTCTCTCTTGCACAACCCCTCAGCTTTTGAAATTCCTTGCAAATACCCCCTATCTTTGTCGTCACTCTTTGCAACGAGGTCCCTCCATCATTATCGTGGATAAATCCTACTCCGGTGAGCTTCTTTTGGCAATAACTCAGTGATTACTTGACGAATCCCTCTCAAAATTGAAAGGGAGATTCGTCAAGTAATCTCCTTTCTATTGAGCCATGTCCAATTCTCCAATTCCTTTCCAATCTCTCATGCGAACTCATGAGAGATGTGGGTGTCCTACTCTGGTGAACTTACCAAGCTTAAAAGCTTGGTTTCCAAGCTTTACACCTCCATCTAAGGCCTATTTAAAGACCCTTGAGGACAAACTGTCGTCTTCACGCTCGTTTTCAGCCGGAATCCCTCTATTTCCTCCCTCCTCTCCAGTCGAAAAGTTCCACGATGTCCGGCGACTCCCTCCGACCACTCTCATCATCCGCTCGCAGTACCAGCGGTGGATTCTCCTTCCTCTCTGGTAGAACTCGAATAGGTTGTGTTAATATGGTGAAATTATCGTTGAAGTTAGTATAATGGGTTAACCTAAATCGAGTCTAACCATCTTTCACAATTATTTTTTTTAACCTAGCCTACTTAATTTTATCTTGGTCACGTTTAAGCCCAGGGTCGATCTCAGGGAGGTAGGAATTAAAGGTGAAGAAGTTTCTATGCCTTTCCTAAAGCGTATCTCTTCCATGCGTTTATTATGTTTTTGGTTTTTTTTTTTAAGATTTTTTTGTTGATAATATTGTCCTTGAGACACACCCTCAAAATCAAGTTCTTGGCTTTGAGCCAAATTTTTCTTGGCTTTGAGCCAACTTAGGGTTTAAAAAAAAATTGATCCTGCTATTTGCAAGACCGAGTACCTGCAAGACAAGGATTATCTTTTCTCTTTTACTCTTTTTTTTTATCTTTTTAATAGCAGGAAACAAAAGAGAAATAAAAAAAAACAAGGTAGGTTGCTTGTAGAGAAAGGAATACTTAGCTTAATATAATAAATATAGTCTCTCTATATATAGATATGTATATATTATATATATAGGGATGGAGGTGGAAGTGGAAATGGAGTGTAGCATAGTGTCGAGTTGATCCTCGTCTAGTAAGATGCAACCAACAAGACGGAGTGCCTCGTAGAGTGTGGAACGGATGTGTGGGAGTGTGTGCGGAGGCGCTTACTTTGCACGGGTACCGGGGAATATCAGCAACTGGTGCAGATATTCCCACGATATGATGCGCGGTGGGGTGACTAGTGCACGGGCGTATGGATACGGGTAGGTGATGTGTATATATATATATATATCTATGTGTGTGTGTGTGTGTGTGTGTGTTTGTGTGTGTGTGTATGTATGTATATATATAGATAGGGTTATAACTATATAGGTATATATGTAGTTGTGCATATATATATATATACATATATATATACGTGTATATATATATTTATGAATATATATATATATATATATATAACTATATAGATATAGATATATATGTATATATGTATTTTTGTATAAATATATCTATATATATATATATATATGTATATGTATATGTATATATATATATATATGTATATGTACATATATATATGTATCTATATATATATATATATATGTGTGTGTGTGTGTGTGTGTATCTATATATGTATATATATAGATATATATAGATATATATATATATGTATATATATATATATATACATATAGATATATATATATATATATATACATATATATATATATATACATATATATGTATATATCTATATATATGTATATATCCACTCACTTATATACCTAAATATATATATATATATATATATATGTATGTATGTGTAGGTGTGTATAAGTGTGTGTGAGTGTACGAGTGTGTATGTGTACGAGTGTGTGTGTGTATGAGTATAGGTGTGTTCGTTCGTGGGTGAGTGTGAGAGAGAGGGCAGAGTTAAGTTGTCTGGCGGGAGCGGGCGACGTCTGGCAGACAGGGCAAGTGCAGGTGCACAGGGGCTACGCACGGGCATGCAGGCGCTGACGAGTGCAGGTGCGGGCGAGAGAGTGTAGCGCAGTGCACTGCGTTTCACAGCGCACAGCACTGCGGGCGGGAGTGAGCGCGGGCGAGTGTGGGCGCAGGCGTAGACGTGGGCGACCGGCTGGAGCTGGTAGCGGGTAAAGAGAGAAAGAGCATTGCAACCGGCTAAGTGAGAAGCGAGCCGGTGGCTACAGTGTCACACAGACTGTGCGCAACAGTGCGCTACAGTGCGCGTGCGGTCTGCCGACCGGTAGCGGCCGGGTTTGCTTGTGCGGGTGCGCTGGAAGGCTCCTGCACGTGCGGGAAGGGCTCACGGAGGTCTGCTGGCATGTGCGCGGTGGCCAGCAGCTGCTGTAGGCTGGTGCGCGCTGAAGGAGCTTCTGAACTTGAAGCTCTGGCAATGGCGGTGAAGGCTTCCAACGATGAAAACAGAAGGTGAAACCACCACGCCCACCTGCTCTCGAAGGAGTTGGGTAGTGGTGGAACTCACAGTGGTGGTTGTGGGACCACTGTGAGCTTTCTTCTGCCCGTTGTGTGTCTCTTCAGTGAGAAGAGATACTGCGTATGGAGAGGGAGAGGGGAGGAGGTTGGCCTGACAGTGGAGGACAGTGTCTGAAGGTGGTGTGTGTTCAGGCTCCCCTGTGCAAGGGAGAGGGCAAGGCCTTTTAAAGAAGAAGAAGGTATGCCACAGCCATGCTGCTGGCATCGCATGTCTAGCCATGCTGCTAGCAGAGGAGTGGCGTGAAGAAGCGCATGCCCCATGCCCTGCAGCCGCACGAGGGAGAAGAATTCAAAGTCAAAATAAAAAATGAAAATGGTGAATTTGCAATGTAGCCCTTGATGAAAATGTTAATTAGATGGCCAATTATTTACTCTCCTCCCATCTTTTAAAAGAAAAGCATTCATGTGTCTATGTACAAATGCCACTATTGCTACATAAGATGCAATGGTAGTGTTAGGAAATAACACAAGATGGCATATTTATTGGTGTATTTTTGCTGTGCAATCATACCCCCATGCCTATCTTTTGCTAGTCCCTAGCAAAACATTTTTTTTTGTTTTGTATTTAGAGATGATCTTAAGCTGAAGCTTGATGTGACTTAGGTGTGTTTATTTGTTGGATATTGTGAGAACCACTTTCAGAGAAGACTACCAGTAGTTTAAGTCTTAAGTGACATAGACCATCTCTCGACTAACCTGGACTCTTGATATTTAAACCTTAAGTATGATTTCCAGGACTCAGAAGGTTTTTGCCGTACTCGAGAGCTCAAGAGATTATGGTTTGTGCATAGTGAAGGATCAAGATTGACCAGATGAATATTAAGGCTCAAGCCCAGGGTTTCACGAATTTTTAAGTGCAGGTTGGTCCCAGTTTCAACTCATGTCTTTGGATTGACCCTTAAAAAGATGACGGAAAACTCAACCCTCATTTTTTTGCTTTTGTGGCTCAAAGAATATATGGTAGAAATAGGGTATTTGTAACTTGCTCTGAAAAAAACTTTTTAGGGAAAAGAATTTACAGACATTTGTGAGATATATTGACTTATTTGCATAGTTTCTTTTTTTTTTTTTTTGAAACAAGTGTCAGTATATCTCTTACAACTTTATTTGGAGGAGCACACTTTTTTTTTTTTTTGGTGGGAGAGTTCCTTTTTGGTGGAAAGAATTTCTCCTAGACACAAGACAAAAGCCTGGGATAAAAAGTCTACCTATGCGCACTGGTAAGGACTCCACCTTCCCTAATGAACACTAGGGTTGGATCTTATGTTCACCTGGTCTTTCTTGATATGTGTAGTGTGAACCAAGATTACTTAGGCTCTCGAGTAGAAGCAAACCAACGGATCCTGTACTAGTATCTCAGGTACAAGAATATGTCCTTAGTTAGGAGAGATTCCGATCTATCTTATCAATGCTCAAGTGAATTAAGCCGAGCCTGAGCGAATCAAGCTTCTGTGGCCTGGAAGGTCTTCAAAACAGTGGTTGAATATCCATAAATACTTATTGTATTTTTGTTTCAACCTTTAGATCATTACTAAACACCCTTTTTTTTTTTTTTGCTATGTACATATTTATAGATGGATGGAAGCTACATGATACCATATAATACCTAGATCCTATGGATGCCTATCCATCCCCCCATGCCAAACGATGCTATGTCCTCATTTGCATGCAGGGTAGAGGAAGGTCTAAAGATCGGGAAACGAGAGCTGAGGTGCAAGGTATATAGCAGGGTGGTAGGGTGGGTGGTGAAGTGAAAATGTGCGAAGTGAAGTGTATGTGACAGTGGAGGAGTGTTACTGAATTTAACGTCCCCAGCTGGACTCAGAATGAGGCACGAAATTAGTTACCCTCTAGCAGGGCAACAATTTCTCCAACGGGGGCAGGTTCATGAGTAAGATAAGGTTTTAAATGCTACCCATTGATGGTAAATTTATGCCCAGATTTGGGATCTTCAATTTCAACGACCCTGTTGGGAAATGGTCTCGAGACCAAGAAGGGACCAGTCCATTTGGATTTCAATTTCCCTGGAAAGAATTTGAGCCGGGCATTGTAAAGCCAAACTTGCTAAGATGGCTCAAATTCCTTTCGTCGAATTCGGCTATCGTGAAAAGCCTTAGTGCGTTGCTTGAAAGTTAAGGTAGAATCATAGGCTTCACGACGGAGCTCTTCCAGCTCTTGGAGTTGGAGTTTCCTTTCTCGACCACACAGGTCTGGGTCGAGGTTACATTGGCGAACCGCCTAATAAGCACGGTGCTCCAGCTCCACGGGCAAATGACAAGGCTTCCCGTAAATGATTCTATAAGGAGACATACCTAGGGGGGCCTTGATGGCGGTCTGGTACGCCCAAAGTTCGTCAATCAGCTTGTTGGACCAATTCTTACGGTTAGGTCGAATCGTTTTCTAGAGAATTTGCTTGATTTACCGGTTCGACACCTCAGCCTGGTCATTCGTCTGAGGATGATACGGAGATGCGATACGATGGTGGACTCCATATTTCCTCAGAAGTGCCCGAAAGAAGCATGGGTAAAATGGCTTCATCCATCCGATATAATGGCTCGAGGGATCCCAAAGCGTGCAAAAATGTGGTGTTTGACAAATTGAGTGGATATGACATGGTCAACATGGTGCGTGGGAATAGCCTCGATCCATTTCGAAACATAATCAACAGCAACGAGGATGTATTCGAAGCCATTGGAAGGAGGAAAGGGACCTATGAAATCGATTCCCTAAATGTCAAAGATTTCAGTAGCTAGGATGGGTTGCAAGGGCATCATGTCACGACATGACATTGACCCTAAAGACTGGCACCTAGTGCAATGTTTGGCATAATTGTGTGCATACTGGTGAAGGGAGGGCCAAAAGAAACCACACTGCAACACCTTACTGCAGTTTTCCTCTCAGAGAAATGGCCTCCGCAGGCCTGATCATGGCAGAAGGATAACACACTGGGGAATTCGCTGTCAGGAATACAGCGACGGATGATCTGGTCAGCACCTATTCGAAAAAGTAGTGGATTATCCCAGAAATAATACTTTGCTTCTGTAATGAGACGTTCACGCTGGTTTTTAGGCCAGCCATGTGGAAGGGAACTAGAAGCAAGGTAATTGGCAATGTCGGCATACCAAGGTCCACTTGCCACATTAATTGCCAATAGGTGCTCATCGGGAAAAACCTCATTGATCGGTAGGGTAAGTCCAATGTGGTTAGGGTCTAGTCTAGAGAGATGATCAGCCACAACATTCTGGGCTTCGACCTTATCGCGGATCTCAATGTCAAATTCTTGGAGCAGAAGGATCCAACGAATCAGTCTAGGCTTGGCATCCTTCTTGTGCATGAGATGGCGAATGGCCGCGTGGTCAGTGAATATAATAACATGCGAGCCCAGAAGGTAAGAGCGAAATTTCTCCAGCCCAATGATGACCTCCAGTAGTTCTTTCTCAGTGGTTGTATAATTACGCTGGGCCTCGTCCAACGTCTTACTGGCGTAGTACACCATGAAGGGGTGTCTATCACGTCTTTGTCCTAGGATGGCTCCGACTGCAAGGTCGGAAGCGTCACACATGAGTTCGAAGTCGAGGGACCAATCAGGTGGCTGGAGAACAAGGGCCTTGGTGATAGCATCACGTAACTGTGTGAATGCTCGTATGCAGTCAAAGCCCATATCAAAGGGTACATCGGTCGATAGGAGATGAGTTAAAGGTCTAGAAATCTTGGAGAAGTCTTTGATGAATCTCCTATAGAACCGACGTGTCCCAAGAAGGAGCGGGTTTGTTTGACAGAGCCAGGCACAGGTAAATAAGCAATTACATCAGGCTTAGCTCTGTCAACCTCGATACCCCTATCGGAGATGATATGCCCGAGAACAATTCCCTCGTGTACCATAAAATGACTTTTTTCCCAGGAAAGCACGAGGATCACATCAATACATCTCTGAAGGATACGGGTCAGGTTGGCAAGACAGTCATCAAAAGAGGTTCTAAAGGCCGAAAAGTTATCCATGAAAACCTCAAGAAAGTCACCCACCATGTCATGGAATATCGCCAGCATACATCTCTGGAAAGCTGCTGGCACATTACAAAGTCCGAACGGCATCCTTCTAAATGCAAAGGTGCCAAAGGGGCAGGTAAAGGTGGTTTTCTCTTGGTCCCTGGGGTCAATTGCCACCTGGTTATATCCAGAGAATCCATCCAGGAAACAGAAAAATTTATTTCCCGCTAACCACTCCAGGATTTGGTCAATAAAAGGTAGCGGAAAGTGATCTTTCTTCGTTGTAGCATTCAGTTTCCTATAATCTACACACACTCTCCAAGATGTAGGAGTGCGTGTAGGGATGGATTCGCCCCTGTCATTGACACGAATGGTGAGTCCTGCCTTTTTGGGCACGACATGAATCGGGCTCACCCAGAGGCTATCGCTAATAGGGTAGATTATACCCGCATCCAGCCACTTAATAATTTCCTTTTTAACGACCTCCCACATGTTAGGGTTGAGACGTCGCTGCATCACGTGGGAAGGTCGAGCCTCCTCCTTCGTATATATACAGTGAGTGCAGTAGGAGGGGCTAATGCTAGTTAAGTCTGATAAGGACCATCCAATGGTTGCCTTGTATTCCATAAGGACCTTTGTTAGTTTGCACTCTTGCTCCCTGATCAATTTTGAACTAATGATTATGGGGAGCGTTTCATTTGGTCCCAAGAAAACATACTTAAGCATATTAGGCAGCTCTTTTAGCTCGGGAGAGGATGGTGAAAGATCTGGCATTTCTTGGGACGAGAGTGTCCCAAGCGGATCGGAAGAAAACAAGGCAGGAGGAAGAAGTTGGCCCTCAGATTGGCCAAGAAGAGGGGCATCTTGGATTGATGGATCCAAAAAAGGATAGCCCCAGTGAGCAGTATTTGGGCTCAATGTCCCAGTGTGGAGTTGCAATTCCACCTGATTTGGCGGGAAAGAAAGGGCAATCCGATCTTCAAGAGTGTGGATCGGCGGTGAGTAGCCCGAATATGACTCAGACCATGAGGTATGGGAAGCAGAGAAAACCTCGTCAGAAGTCTGGTCAGGAGAAGGTACGGGAAAAGGGAGGGATGGGGGAATGTCACAATATGTGTCGGTCAGGCAATCGTTTGTGTTTAAAGGCAATCCATAGCAGTCAGAATAGGTCCCTATTAGTCTGATACATGCACTGACGGCCATGTCCTCGTCAGACGTGTCATCCTCGATGCAATCACAATCAAAGTTCTTGGCAGCTTTGAAGATGTTAAGCTTGAGCTTCTCAGATCTAATGACAATCTCAATACAGCCCGACTCGCAGTCGATATGGGCGTGGGCTGTGGCCAAGAAAGGTCGACCAAGGATGATCGGATAATTAGAAAGTGAGCTAGGAACTTCCATATCCAAAATAAGAAAGTCAACAGGAAAATAGAGTGCTGACCCTAACCACCACGTCTTCCACCACACCCTTTGGTATTTCGACAGAATAATCTGCCAATTGTAACGTGACAGGGGCGGGTTTCAGATTTCCTAAGGCAAATTTCTCGAGCATGATGGTTGGTATAAGGTTGATGGAAGATCCTAGATCAAGCAGAGCATGGTTAAAATTGCAGCCTTGGATGCTACAAGAAATAAGTGGTGTGCCCGGATCTTTCTACTTTGGTGGCAGATTTGACAATATAGCACAACTCGCATGAGGCGAGAGAACTATCGGATTCTTATTTTCTTTGACTGTCACCTGGGTGTAGTGTAGTCTTTGAAAAATCGGGTGATAGTAGGTATGTGGTCGATAGCCTCTAATAGGGGTACCTTGATTTCAACATCCCTGAATAAATTATGCAGGTTATCAAAAGCCTACGTATCCTTTTTCTTGCCTTTTGGCTCCCTCAGTAGAGCCTCAGGAAATGGGACTGATTCTGCCACTAGTTTAGGTGTATCGTCCTCACAAGAATGTGGTGCGCATCTCGAATGAGAGGGCGATGAAGAAGATGGGCCAGGATCAGGTCGAGGCGGATCGACAGTTTGCTTACCGCTCCTCGTAGTAATTGCATTGGACGTTGCGGGTCCTGTGGGATCATAAGGTGGAGGAGAGTTCGCAATAGGGACATAAGGGTGAGGTGTAGTTGCTGCGGGATTGGCCTGAAATCCCGGTGGAATGCTCGAAGCCAAAAGAATCTGGTGAACCTGTGGTTGAGGATCACGGGGTATGAAATTTCGCGAGTTGGGAACAGGTTGGGCTAGAAGAGTGCCCTGAGATCGAGTCACCATACGTAGTTGACTGATCTCAGCATTCTGCTGTGCCAATTGGTGCTGAAGAGAGGTCATGTTTTCTTCATGGCGCTTAAACATTTTCGTCATCATTCACATCAGTTTATCAAGAGGACTTGATGCGTGTTCTGTTTGCGGTATGCAAGGACCCGATGGCGGATTCGTCCCAGGATTAGACTGGGCCCTTGGGATGACGGGTGCAGACGGTCACATTGGCCCACCACGGGGTTTTGGCGCTGTGGGTTGCTGGACCATGCGAAGTTCGGATGATTACGCCACCCTGGGTTATAAGTGGCAGAGAACGGGTTGTTCCCCAGGGCGCAAACGTCTTCTAAGCCAGAAGACGAGTCCACATGTATGTATGCATCCGAGCACACGGAGGCTTAGTCCTCCATGTCGAAATATTGGCTTGTAGAAGCCAGATCCACATGACTTACTGAATCGCTCGGCATGATGCTCGATAAGGAAGATCTCACGGGGTTTTTGGGGATAAGCCTGGCATTGGAAGGATTAGGGTTGTGACGGAGCGGTGAGGTAGAGGTGTTTGCCATAGAATAGGCGAGATTGGCCAGAAGCTCATTCAACTTCTTGTGCACGACGGAGACTTCATCCAATTTTTGTGCGATAAGGCTAAGATCTGTGGATGAATGGGAGGGTCCCGTGTCAACTTCGTGAACATTACGGGGTAGGCTGGTACGATTAAAGGCGACAATGGAGGTATTATTCATTGACTTTTCGCTCATGTTTTCAAATAATTCGAATGCTCCATTCTCGTCTTTATTCATGAAATTCCCTCCGCAGGAAGCATCAGCAATCTACTTCAAAGTCTCATTTAGCCCATAATATAAAATTTGGGCTATATGCCACTTAGGCAGACCATGGTGCGACACTTCCGGAGGTCATTATACCTCTCCCAAGCCTCATGAAACTGCTCACCGTTTTGTTGCGTGAAGGAAGTTATAGCAAGGCGAAGAGCATTGGTTTGCCCGATTGGGAAGAATTTCTTGAGAAATGCTGTTCGCATCTCTTCCCAAGAATGGATGGTTCTCTCAAAGGTGCGTAACCATTGCGACGCTTTATCTCGCAACGAAAAAGGGAACATTTTCATGAGGACAATTGATAACCCGATGTTTCTTGGTTTAATCGTTTCATCCAATCGGGTTAGGTCTTCCAAATGGAGAAAAGGATCTTCACTTGCAAGAGCATGGAAGTGAAAGTTAATCAGGCCAATTATATTGGGTTTCAATTCAAAATTGTCCCCACCCATGGGGACCCGAATTTGTCCTATGGTCTCTGTAGCAGCGGGATTTTGATAAGAGCTAAGAGACCTAGGCTCCTCCCGTTCGGGAGGGTTCTGTATTTCCTCCAAGGTTTCCCTAATGGCTTCAATCTGTTCATTATACATTTCCATTTGGGCTTGGAGGTGGGTTATGGGGTCCATGGCTCCACCACCTGGTGGGATTTGAGGGAGGTGGTTTCCTCCCTCGGGATTTGGGGGTGGTCGTGCAGCCATGTTTGTGGAGGAGAATGACGATTTGGTTTCTATCCTTGTAGAATTATCAGACAATTCAAACAATTCAGGTTTTTGTGACCTCCTCCCAAACATGCACTACCGTAGGAAGAATTGGGGAGATAAGAAGGGAAAAGGTGATGAGAGAAATGACGCTGCAAAGGTACTCTTGATAACAAATCAAGGCAATCAAAGTCCTAACCTCTACAATATGCCCTTAGACCTAAAGATCTAAGTTACCTACTATCAAAACCTACGGAATCAAATGCGAGCACCGCGGAACCACCGAGCCAGATTGAAAGGCTATTTGCCCTAGTCTTAGACGCGGGAACTCGCACCAGCACGTAGGTGCTACACGCAGGTAGTTAGACCTCCAATCCTTAATAAGGGTCAAGTTGCTACCAGTTTTAATTAGATGCTTAGGATCAAGTGCTTCAGGAATGTGAAGGACGTTGTATATAGGTAATGTCCAGGTGTGTTGATTTTAGAAAGTGTGTAAACCAAGCATGCAACGGGGAAATTTCCCCGAATTGAAGTTTTAGATGGTGAATTATTTTTAGAATTTTAGCCTTAAGTAGTATGGATTTTAAGATTTCACTGAGTTACCAATTCAATCAATCTCCGGGTTTTGAGAAAACACAAATTCTTCTATTCCCAACAAACCCTTCTTTAATGTGAGTTGGTTAATGCATGCTAAAAAATGCAATGGGCATCCCTAGGTGGAAATTTCTGTGTGGATGCACGAGTCAATTTTAAGTTAGTGTGAAAGGGAGCCAAAGCACTTCAATTCAAGTGCTTTTAATCACCAAAAATGACATTCCACACACAAGGCTCAACCACTAGATAATGTAGAGAAAATCAAAGTGTTGGGGTTGAAATATTCGGGATCAAATCTAAGGCACGTGAAAGGTCGTGGTGGGGTTGGAATCAACTCAATTCCAAGTCTCCCCACCAAAAATGTGATCCCGAATTGCAGATAAATGAGGCAAGGAGGGATGGCAGTCAATCTATTTAATCTTGCCTCAAAGAACACTTCACACAACGAAAGATTCAAGAATCAAGATTCTTGGATCTTCGCTATGCGAACTTTGGTGGGAAATCCAAGGGTAGTGGGGGTGATGGCAAACAATCAAGCAAGTGATTTTTAATCCACTTGCCCCAAGAAATTCCCAAGAAGTGTTTTTAGGTTTTTTTTTTAATTTATTTAGGTGACAAGTTAACCTAAGTTGCTAATAGAGGGAGAGACCTACCCTTTTCAGCAACGTGGGCGAAGCTCCAGTGTGGCGCCGACGACTTCATGCTCTCGTTCCCACCTTGGATCTGCCCACGTCTCCGACTTCTTCTGCTTGCCTCCTCCTTGCAATTGGTTTACCTACACACCAGCAAACAAAAACACCCGTGAAGAGAAGGGTGTGAGAAGAGAAAATCAAAGGAATGGAGTAGAAACTTACCTCAATGCGCACCTCCTCGGCAACGGTGCCAGAAAAAGAGTGGTAGAACTCGAATAGGTTGTGTTAATATGGTGAAATTATCGTTGAAGTTAGTATAGTGGGTTAACCTAAATTGAGTCTAACCATCTTTCACAAAATTTTTTTTTTTTTAACCTGGCCTACTTAATTTTATCTTAGTCAGTTTTAGGCCCAGGGTCGATCTCAGGGAGGCAAGAATTAAAGGTGAAGAAGTTTCTACGCCTTTCCTAAAACGTATCTCTTCCGTGCATTTATTATGTTTTTGTTTTTTTTTTTTAAGATTTTTTTGTTGATAATATTGTCCTTGAGGCACACCCTCAAAATCAAGTTATTGGCTTTGAGCCAACTAAGGGTTTCAAAAAAAACTAGTCCTGCTATTAGCAAGACCGAGTACCTGCAAGACAAGGATTATCTTTTCTCTTTTACTCTTTTTTCTTATCCTTTTAATAGCAGGAAACAAAAGATAAATAAAAAAAATAAGGTAGGTTGCTTGTAGAGAAAGGAATACTTAGCTTAATATAATAAATATAGTCTCTATATATATAGATATGTATATATTATATATATAAGGATGGAGGTGGAAGTGGAAACGGAGTATAGCACAGTGACGAGTTGGCCCTCGTCTAGTAAGACGCAACCAACAAGACGGAGTGCCTCGTAGAGTGTGGGACGGATGTGTGGGAGTGTGTGCGAAGGCGCTTGCTTTGCACGGGTACCGGGGAATATAAGCAACCGGTGCAGATATTCCAACGATATGATGCACGGTGGGGTGACTAGTGCACGAGCGTATGGATACGGGTAGGTGATGTGTATATATATATATATGTATATATAGATAGGGTTATAACTATATAGGTATATATGTAGTTGTGTATATATATATATATATTTATGAATATATATATATATATATATTTATAACTATATAGATATATATATATAGTAATATATGTATATGTATATGTATATGTGTATATATATATGTATATATATAGATATATATGTATATATGTATGTATATATATATATGTATGTATGTATGTGTAGATGTGTACAAGTGAGTGTGTGAGTGTACGAGTGTGTATGTGTATGAGTGTGTGTGTATGAGTATGGGTGTGTTCGCTGACGGGTGAGTGTGAGAGAGAGGGCAGAGTTAAGTTGTCTGGCGGGAGCGGGCGACGTCTGGCGAATAGGGCGCGCGCAGGCGCACAAGGGCAGCGCACAGGCACGTAGGCGCAGACGAGTGCGGGTGCGGGCAAGAGAGTGCAGCGTAGGCACAGCGCAGCGGGCGGGAGTGAGCGCGGGCGAGTGCAGGCGACCGGTTGGAGCGGGTAGCGGGCGAAGAGAGAGCGCGCTACCACCGGCTAAGTGAGAAGCGAGCCGGTGGCTACAGTGTCACACAGACCGCGTGCTACAGTGCACTACAGTGAGCGTGCGGTCTGGCGACCGGTAGCGGCCAGTTTCGCTTGTGCGGGCGTGTTGGAAGGCTCCTGTGCACTCGGGAAGGGCTTGCAGAGGTCTGCTGGCCTGTGTGCGGTGGCCAGTAGCTGCTGCAGGCTGGTGCGCGCATTGAAGGAGCTTCTGACCTTGAAGCTCTGGCAATGGCGGTGAGGGCTTCCAGCAATGGAAACAGAAGGTGAAACCACCACGCCCACCTGCTCTCGAAGGAGCTGGGTGGTGGTGGAACTCACAGTGGTGGTTGTGGGACCACTGTGAGCTTTCTCCTGCCCGCAGTGTGTCTCTTCAGTGAGAAGAGATACTGCGTATGGAGAGGGAGAGGGGAGGAGGTTGGCCTGACGGTGGAGGACAGTGTCTGAAGGTGGTGTGTGTTCAGGCTCCCCTGCGCAAGGGAGAGGGCAAGGCCTTTTAAAGAAGAAGAAGGCATGCCACAACCATGCTGCTGGCATTGCATGTCCAGCCATGTTGTTGGCAGAGGAGTGGCGCGAAGAGGCGCATGCCCCATGCCTTGTAGCCGTGCAAGGGAGAAGAATTCAAAGTCAAAATAAAAAATGAAAATGGTGAATTTGCAATGCAGCTCTTGATGAAAATGTTAATTAGATGGCCAATTATTCACTCTCCTCCCCTTTTAAAAGAAAAGAATGCATGTGTCTATGTACAAATGCCACTATTGCTATATAAGATGCAATGGTAGTGCTAGGAAATAACACAAGATGGCATATTTATTGGTGTATTTTTTCTGTGCAATCACTCTCCCTCTCCGAGTCGTGCCATACCAGTGGGCGCCCCAATCCCTTTCGTCGTCGCTGATTCTCTCCCATCGGAGTTCTCTTCATCTCCGGCACTGGCCACACCAGACTCGACATCGTTCCTCCCCCTCGTCGACCAACACTTAGTCTCCTCAACTCCTTATCTTCCGCACACCATCATTGTGCCACTACGCTGCTATTTTTATCGCTCCTACACCGTCCACGACTTCATCTTTCTCCGCTCCAGCAACCACTCCGGTGAGGCTCTCTGTCTGCTACACCACACCATAAGCCTTGCCACCTACCTCATAAGCATCGCTTCATCCACGCAAGCAAAACCCTCAAGAAACTGAGGGGTTTGCTTGCCCTAACCACCTACCGAACACCACCACCATCACATTCACAATAAGCCTTCACTAGCCCTCTCCAACCCCTCTCACAGCTTGCCACCGCCACCATCGCCCTCGCCATGCCATAGCAAAGCTCCTGAGCATCTCTGACGTGGCCATAAAGCCGTTTTTCTCTTTGCAGGTGTTTGTGGTTCACGCCATTAACGGAGCTTCTTCAAGCAACCTTTGGAGCCTAGTTCGTGCCGCACTCTCCCTCGATTTCACACCCAGGCTACTTGGATGACTCCCAGGTGCCTTCCTAGGCACCCAATTACAACTACCAGGGTCTCAAGCATCACCATTTAGACGTTCCCCTTTGCTATTGCCTCACGCCAAAAGGAGCTCAGTGGGATAGTCCCACCTCGAAAACTCAAAAGGCACTGAAGGCGCATAAATGAATTTGTGCCGAGGCTTTATTGCCTCGACACACTGGGGGTGAGGTCCCTGCACCCGATCACCTGACCTGACCCAACTTGCTTCATTGCTCAGCTGCGACCTCACGCCCGCAGCCCTGCTCTCGAATCTAGTTACTATTCCTACTCGATTACTCGGTTAACCTCGGGACTTTGAGAGAAAGAAAAGAAGGAAAGAAAGGGAAAGAGAGAGGGGGGGTTTTTCCTTGCTGCCTATCTCTCGACACTTAGCGAAATCTGAAGAGGCCTTCGTCTCTGTTGGTGCTGTGTTGTGTTGTGCCTCTCCTTGAGGCTTGAGAAAGAGAGGCCTTTGCCTCTGTGTGCTGGTTCTGAGATACTATAGCACTTAAGTTGATATGGCATTTGGTTGATTGATACTATTGCATTATTTAAGTAGAATTGTAATAGGGTAATTTGGTGATTTAAATCACCATTTTTACCCTAATCTTTTTGCCACATTGACTTTTGAATTTATATCTATATCATTTGTGCTTGAAATTGCTACTACATTGTTATATTCTTATTTAAAATTGTGATCTTGAGATAAATTGCCATATTGCTCCCTGCGTTCGAGCTCGGACTTTTCTGAGTTATAAATTTTAAGTGTTCTACGTAATTTATCGGCTATACTATAGTGCATTACTTTTAAAACACCGATTCAGAGTGTTCAACACTAGGCGATTGCCTGGGATCATCAAGATGATATAATCATCTAGAATCCCTGCACACTATTGTTTAGCATATAGGGACCTCAGATGATGCTTCTAAACTCTTTAGGCCATTATGAGAACATCAAAGCAATTCATCGATAAAACCATGCCCTCGTAATGAAGAAAAATAGTACCCAAAGTCCAAATTGGGCACAAGCTCATCTGAGAATAAAAATCTAACTAAAACCTCTCAGAATCATTGCATTACATCCAGCTAAGCATCTAATAGTTCAATTCGTTCAATTAAAACCAATTGAAATCAAATTAGATCTCTGATCCTTCAATCAGAAGTGAAAGTCAAATCCACATCAATTGAGCAAATTGTCACAATTAAAAGCAGATGGGGGGTCTTTATGTTCAGATGAAGTGAATCAAGAGACCCCCAGATGACTTAAGAACATCAATAGGCCTGGAAGCTAGAAAGCATCATGTCTATTGATGGTTATGGCAAAGGATGTCATAAGGCAATTAACACAGTGAATAAATCAAGAGAATGTGATTATGAAATGGAAAGGAAGATGTATGAATCACAATGTAGGGGTGGTTATTCCTCTCTGATCGGATTTGATCAGGGAGGGTGAATTGACAGTGAGTAATAATCTATGCTAATCTAAACTATACTAAAACAATTAAATGCTGAATTTTAATCTAATTCACTAATCTAAACTATCTAATTGAACTAATCTATTCTAAGAACACTATAGATCCTAAACTAAGAGGAAGAAGGGGACCTAAGGAAACCGCAGCAGGTAGCTACTGTGATGAAGGATGATGAGGGGAGTCCAATGACGAAGAGCTCAAGGTGAGGGAGCTCCAGAGCTTGCTCTCAGGTGTGATGTAATCCGTAGCAACGAAGGATGAATTAGGGGTGAAATAGTTACTGTCACCAACTAGAAGAAGAGGAATGTAATTGAAGGTGGATGAGTGATCGGCTTAGTAGGGGAAGGAATCGATGCTTTGCTTAGGGGTCTAAGGGGATCTTTAAATAGGTACGAGGTGAGGAGAGTGACTAACAATCAAGGGTAGCAGGCTATTAGGCATCTACAACTATGAGTAGAGCTGAGACGTGCGGGAAGGATTAGAGTAAAATGCGGTCGTCCGATGTGATCTAGAAGATGCACGAAGGCATGTGCACCGGCGCTAGCCGATTGGATGAAGTTCAACCGTTCGATCAATGGATCGAAGAACAGACGACAGTTGTGCATCGAGTTCTTCGTATATGAATAGTGTACGAGTAGCTCTCCTAGGTGTATTGGGCTATTTGTAGAAATGCCCAAGAATGAACAGATGTGAAATTAGCACAAGAACCCATAAGTGATAAGAATTATGACCAACAGGTCCCTGATGGCTTGCAATGAAGTCCCTGGTGAGTTTTTAATTAATAAAATGTGAAGGCTTGAGGACCTAAGTGTAATGCATGTATTTCACAGTCTAAATGACATTTAAATGCAGTGTAATTTTTATAGCATGTTAATTGAACATATTAGAATATAATCCAACCATTGATTTATACTTTTAAGCTCAAATTGCGTTTAATTGACATTCAGATTATCCATATACATAGGTATAGAATACTCAAAATTAACCTAATTATGCATTTTTTAGCACAACTTGAGTGTTCTAGGCCTTTTTCCATAAATCTCACACTTACCCTATTTCTTGTGTTAATTGCTAGTGTTTTAACCTCATTTCTAGCTTAACTTAGGCATTTTAACTATAATGAGCTACACCTTGTCAGCCCCCAACACCCATCACATTCCAAATGCAGATTAACCCAAGTCTAAAATCAAGTAGAAATTAGCCCTAGGTTGATAATTTCTTAACCAATTAAGGTAAGGATTGAATTGATTCATGACCTTGTCTACTTGGAACCACTAATGGCAAGGTAGGATAGTGCGGAAATTGTGTCAACTACCTAGGTGAACCACTATGCAGATTGTCCAAGTGGGTCCCTCCCACCTGGCCGGCCAAGAAATTCAAGAGTCAAATCAATTCAATTTCTATTGTGTTCTTGAATTGCTAGTTAGGGGCACATATTCTCTGTCATGTTCCTTTCTTATCCTCTCAATTCTTCCAACACATACAATGGCTTTTTACTCTTATCCTTCAAACTTCTTTTATCCCCAAAATGATTATAATGCATACCCCAATTCAACCCAATCTTATTCATTATCTACTTTGGATAACTTTGTCTCTAATTGGGGATGTAACTCTGGATTACAATATCCAAATCAAACTCCCTATACCAAAAATGATTATAACCATAATCCCAATTTGACTCAACCATATCTATTCCCCAATTGGGATAACTCCACATTGAATTGGGGATTGATGAATACATGATAATAATACATAATATGCTTACATTATGTTAGTTTCGTAGCTTGCATTGTATATTTTCATTATAAATATTGTATATTAGGCATTAATATACTTAGATAACCATGCATGCATTTTATGAGAAATTATATCATTTTATGCATACTAGTTGCTAATAGGCAATTTGATTTCTTTGTAGGTATTTTTACATCACCCTTGGCCACATCCCATTTCTCTTCTCTAGATCCTAATCCTAATCTCATCATGGTTCCAAAAAAAATCCCATATTCCAATGCCCTCCCCTCCACTTTCATTTCCTATCCACGTAATTAAACCCACCACAATTCCTAATTGTTGGGGCACTTCTACCGTGTTTTAGAAAAGAGATGCATTGTAGTATATGCGATAAAAGCGTAACAACACTTAAATTTGTAATGCTCGAAGAACCGTGAGTTCCAAGGTCGTTCGCTAAAGGCAAGTATTGCAATTCAATCACCAATCAAATAATATAGCAATAAGTACAATAATCAATCAAAACTCAAGAAAATATATTCAATGTATAACAAGAGTTATAGAGCAAGAATAATGTAGATAAAGAGAGGAAAAGCAAAAATAATGGTGGTTGAAACCACCAATGTTGCAGTTAATAATTAAACTATCCTCTCAAGCTCAAAGGGCATCAGACACCCTAATTAAACAATCAATTCAAAACAAGCAGACTGTCTTAATCGATTAATTCCATAGCCACAGACAGCTTAATCCTTAGCCCAAATCCTCTGAATTTTCTTAAGTGTTTAGGCAAATGTCTACAATGCAAAACCCCCTCAAATCCTCTTAGAATACCTAGACTTTCTCTCTCTTCCTCATCGAACCCTAATTGAATCTAGACCGGGGACCAGACCTGCAAGGTGTGAGTGGGGACCTAACCCTCATATTTCCGAATGATAAGTCAATGCACGAAGAACGTTATGAAGTGGAATTTAAAACTAAATCCCATGATGTGGGACTATTCTGTGTTGCTTTCTTCGCGTGCTTCAGCCAATGAGGTCCTTGGTAGAGAGAATTTCACTTTCAACAATTAATATTAAGATAATTAGTCATTGTATCACAAAAGGTGATGGAAAATCTCTCGATCAACACATAAAATATTTCTAACCACTAGGATCAGGTCGTATCCACAAAGAGGAATAGATCCAATAAATTCATGAGTAGAGAGCCATCATGTTCGCGGACACATTCGTGAAATCAATTTAATGAATTTACTTCTCTAAATGTCACTTTGAATTTCATGAGAAGTTCAAGGCTATTTATGTAATTTTCATGTTAGAGATCAAGCTTCCAAAAATATGTAGATGATGCATGTGTAGTGACATATCATGTAATTTCGAATTGCATGCAACTCTGAACCCAATTTCAATGACAAACGATGTATGTAACAGAAGTCAATCAAATACGCAAAAAAAGATAAGTGCATTGTCATAATTTCACCATAATAATTTAATAAAAAATAAAAAAATAACATAGTTAGCAATGGCATTGGGTGTAATTTTTAACTGACCCTTTCCCTGTAGCAAAATAGGGGAAGAGTTCCCCTTGCTTGCACGCGGAGGAGAAGGCACAGTTGAAGGTGCGAAGCTCTGAGGAGGTCGAGGAAGGTGAGGCCATTCCAACGAAGGTCACGGCGATGGGAACGGTAGTCGGAGCTCTCGCCAACGACGAAGAGGGGCAGCGGTGGTGGTTGTGGCTCGCCAGTGCATGGGTTGTCGACAGCGGTAGTCATGGACGTGGGTGGCCTCATGAGGGTGAGGAGAGTTCAACGGTGTCGATGGAGTGGAGATTGGAGGCCCTTGGACGTGTCTACATGGAGGTGGTTGGACGCTCGCTTTGGGTTCCTTTCTATTGGCCGAGAAGAAGAAGATGAAGACCTGACTGTGCACGTGTGGATGCGCGAAAGGTGCTATGCACGCGCAGTGGCAGGTGCGTGTGCAGGTGAGCGCAAGGTTGCTGCATGTGTGGGGAGGTGGTGATGGTGCGCAGAGAAGATACTGCTACTACGTATGTGTGGGAGGCGCGTGGTCACTGCATGGTGAGTGCATTGTTGGTGGCGCACACGGCTATGCGTGGGTACAAAGGAGTTGGAAGTGGTGTTAGTGAAGAGAACAACGGCTAGCAGGGAGGCAACGACGAAGGTGGTGTTGTTTGGGTTCCTTTCGAGGAGAAAACAGGGGATGTGGAGGTGCTGGAAGAGGAAGAAGATGATGGGGGAGAACGATGGTCAGTGGATGGTGGTGTGGTGTGATGGATTCTTCGTGGGCATGAGATTGGGGTTGATGGTGATGCATGATGTTAGGCAGTGGAGAATGTCTACGCCACAGTGTCCGCCATGGCCATAGGGAAGACTTGTTGCATAGTGATGGCGAGAGCCCCCCATTGCTACAGCATGAAGGGAAGATAAAACGTATGGGTTGTTTTGCGGTTGGAGAAAGGAGCGGCGTGGAGTGGGCGGTGCATTTGGATAAGGGATGGGAGTTGTTGCGAGTGGGAAGGCATTGGTGCAGGTTGGGTACAACAGATGTCCATGCTATGTTACAGACATCTTAAGTATGAAATTTGAACGTCTGATGATTATGCAGAGAGATAAGGTGACGTTGGATTTGGCTTAAATAGGCTTAGGTTGTTGGTATAGGTCTTAGTCTAATTGGGATTTTGAAGTGAAAATTGGGTTCAGGATAAGTGGGAGAGGCCAAAATGGCATCACGAGCCAACTTTTCTATTTATTCCTGCAGCCAAAAGAAATTCACACAATTATTTATGTAATCTTAGGACATGCATTTATTTTGCATATATAATACAATCTAAAATGTAGGAACTACCAACTTAGGCTACAAAATGGTCCACTAAAGTGGACTTATCAGCCCTCGTCGATTGTAGTTATTATTGTTGTGCCTTCGTTCAATTGAAGATCCTTATCACCGGCAGCGACAATGACTTGCAAAGAGAATACAGCCTAGGGCCCAATCAGAATGCTGAGAAGCTTCGCCGAGGTACAATGATAGTGGTGGTGGGGTTGATTTGGTGAACGAGCTGGTGTGGTGGCTAGAGCGTGAAGGTGAGTGGAGCTCCGACAGTTGACGTCAGGGGAGATGGTGGAGGTGTTGTAGCTTGCAATCAGGTTGGGAAAAAGTTTTGTGAGGGTGAGAGGAAACTTTTGCCTAAATTAAATCGAAGGAGGGTGAGGGAGGTTGGTCGATGAAGGTGGTTGGAGCGAAGATGGTCGGAGTCGAAGAAGGAGAGGAAGAGGTTGTATGGAGCTCAGGAGCTCCAAAGAGGGAATTGAAGGAGAGAGAGAGAAAAGCCATATGCTAATTTAGAGAGAGGAGGACGAGAGACACTTGCTGGTGGTACGCTGAAGTGGAGGAAGATGAGGTGATGACCGAAGCGATTGAAGGTGGGAGAGGGGCTGAAGCATCGCCAAAAGCTTCGTGGAAGCTTAAGGAAGGAAGATCCTCTTCCTATCATGCGTGGCAGAGGGTGAGGAAGGAAATCAATGAAGCTTTGGTGGCGTGTTGAAGTATGTCGATGAGGAAGGAGAAGAGGGAGAATCCGATGCAATTGAGCATGAGATTGGCTTGTATAGGGTCTCCCATTTATATAGAGTTGATCCCAAGCTTAATTAAGCTAAGATGGCTTCATTTGTCAAGTATTCTTGTCACCCTTTAAGCTTGGGTTTCTTGAGCTTGTTGGTGTGAAATCCGACTATGATTGGCCTCAAGCAAGAGTTCAAACAATGTGGATTGATCTTGGGATCATTTTTGCCAAATCTCATGATTTTTTATTGAAGTTTCTTCATTCAACTCGTTGATTAAATGTCGGCGAGTTTGGGTTTCCTAAAGTCACTGGAGCAGCTTTTGGAAGGTTGAAGACGATGGTGGCAGGGTGTTTTTGCAAGAAAAATTAGAAGTTAGGGACCCATTCGCAAGAATAATCAAGAGTTGAGGGGTTGTAGGTCATAGACAAAGAATTTTGGACTGAAATACAAACTTGGTCAAGATGGACTCTGATTGGGTCCAAATTTTGGTGTTAACCTAATTTATATCCAAAGAATCTAATGGTGAACTTGGATTTGGATTTTGATCACATTTAACTAGGTAGATTGCGCAGGAGCCCAAATCAAGGTAAATTTCCATCTGAATCTCCATTTTTGGTCAAAATGGGTTCAGATGGTCAAAGTGAAGGTACCAAACCTCTTAGAATATTTTTCAATGAATTTTAAGAGGTTTAGATTGAATTTATCTTGACCAGAACCCCTTCAATTTAAGTGAGGTTGATAATTAAGATTTTTAATGATATTTTCATCCTCGAAATGCGTGAAACCTTAATTCAGTTAATATGAGTCCACTTGAATATTTAAGTTCATTTAACCTTGAATTAACCCCTGATCAACCTCTTGACTAATCTGCATTAATGATAGGATGGTAAAACAACAGAATTAGTCGTGTTTTCCTGTCTTCTCAAATTAGTTCGATACAGAATTACGATCCTTAAATAATCATTAAGGAGCATTTATCACTTGATTTTGACTAATTCAAGTTAGTCATGACGAATGATGGTGTTACCATCACTAACACATGCAAAACCCAAGTTAAAACCCCATCATGCATATTTTCCAAATAAAAAATGCCCTTATGCACATGAAAAACCCCTCTTGTCTCTTTCTATTTTGATGTTGTGGCTTCTCTCTCTCTATTTCTCTCCCGCTAAACACCCATTCCTACATTCCTAATCACACATGTGCCCTATTCCTATTTTCCCATGCACGTAGACCTCACAGTCTACTCGTTCTCTCTCGCTATTTATTTTAAGCATGCCCCCTTTCTTATTTTTTCCCCATGAACGATCATGTTCCCCCCTCTCTCGCTATTTAATGCATGTAAACACCCATCTAACTCATGCCTCCTTAGTCTGAATGCAGATGTGATTGCATAAAATACACTTTCATCATAGTATAATTACGTTAGAAACTATTAAATTTATTTTAAATCAAACTCATGAATATAAAACTAAATTTCAAAATATAGAGTTTGAGTCATTCGTAGGGAAGCAGTTGGAATAGTTCACTTTCCTAAATGCTAAAAACTAGATAAGCAGATTCAAATGCGAGATTAGTATTAGTAGAATGAAAATAGAACTAACTAGAACTAATGGCATGCAGATTAACTAGAACTAAATAAGTGCTAGAATAAAGGAAACAACTTGAAGACAAGTTGAAAAGAACTACTAGAACTTTTATTCAAATAATAAGAGTTTTGCACAAGTAGAAATAATACTACAACTAGAAGAATGATTCTAACTACAACTAAAACTACAATGAATGAAAAAGAAGACTAAGGGCTTCAAAGATGATGTTCAGAGCAGCGACGTAGAACTAGATGTGAAGGCACACTCACAATCTCCAAGGAGAAATAGAGGACTAGTTTTAGTTGGTGGATCTATTTGGAGGTAGGAAACTAAGCAGGAAAAGTTGATTCTAAGGGGGGGTGGCTAGGGTGTTTATATAGAGGACAAGAAGGCTTGTGATTGGTTGATCCAAGTTTCCATGGATCACCCAAATAAAGGGATAGGATTAAGACTCTAGGAATCGAGAGGTAGGATGAAGGAACAGGTGGATAGAATAGGTTAGGTGTTGTTGGAATTGATGGAGAGCTAGGATGGCTTTGAGAGGATGATGGATGGCTATGATTCTCTCAAATTTTTGTCCTCTTTTTATTCATAATTTCAAGTTTCACATAAAAGAAAAGTTGTAGCCCTCAAAATAAGCTTTCCAACGCAACTTGAATCACTCAATTTGGATTTGAAATGACAACGGTATGGCCAAAATACTAATGATGTGTTATGTTATGAATTTCGAGATTAAGTTTAGGATTAGGAATAAGATTTGGTTTAAGGTTTTAAGATAGGGATTTAGGTAGGCAATTTAGGACCCTAGGATTTAGATATAGTGGTGGATAAATTATGATGTATTTTGACCATCCAAAATAGTATTTATTGGTGGATAAAAGGGATGGCCAAATAAGGTTTGTTGGGTTAGGATAAGAGCTTAGGTTTCTAGGTTTTCGTTGGGATTTTATGTGGATAGGATTAGGTTTTCTAGAGGTCTAACACTATAGGTTTTAGAATAAGGTTTTACTCCATCCTAAAGTGGTTTCTAGGCTACGTAATTAAGTTCCTAAATTGGGCTAGGTTCTTAGTTAATTAGGTTTTTAAATAAGTCCACCAATTAGGCTCAATTCTCTTCCAAGTAAGCTTAATACAGAAAGTCCACTCAACTTGGCTCAAAACAACTTGATATTATGTACCTGCACATATAAAAATAAACACATCAAGGTACCAGGCACAATTGTAGGAAAAATTACACAAAAGGCCACAAGTATGCATTATTTACAGAATGACCTAAAATGCCTAATCTGACCTAACTAAATGCAATTTAACCCAAATTACCCTTAAACTAACATTAGTTAGGCATTAATTAATGTAAATAAATATGAGATTATCACACTCCCATGCCTATTGATAAACGCCAGTTTATCATCATTCCTATACCCTAAAATAGGTCTAGCTCTTAGGATTTTAACTTCGCAAACATGTTTTTGGGCTGCATTTAGGCATCAATTAGGTTAGGCATTCATTGCCTGATTTTTTGTATTTTTGACACATTTATTTGAGTGTTAGGGATGAACAGATCTCTTGATCCTTAAAACCCTAACATTCAAGAAGCCAACAGGTGAAGAGGAAGCTCAATTCAGCTGGGACTTAGCTAGATCCAGCTCATCACAGGTGGATACTAGCTCATTTAGGTTAGGGTTAGCTCTCTCAATCTCCATTCAGCTCATCTTAGCTAGATGGTGGCTCAGGATAGCTCAACCTAGCTCAAGTAAGCTTAAATCCAACTCAACTTAGTTGAGTCTAGCTCATTTTAGCTCCAATCAGTCCACTAGGAACTTAAGCTAGCTCAACCTAGTTGATAGGAGTTCATTTCAGCTCAAGTCTAGCTCTTTCCAGCTCTACTCAGCTCTAGTTAGTTGAAGATGACCTCAACTAGCTCAGGCCAGCTTAAGTCTAGCTCCCTGAGACTCAACTCAACTCAACTTAGTTGAGCTGAGCCACTTAACCTAAGCTAGCTACTCCAGCTAACTAGGTAACCTCCGGGAAGACCAAACCTATCTCACCTTAGCTCAATTCAGCAAAATCCAACTCACTTTAGCTTGGCTTAGCAGCTAGCAAAGAACTAGCAAGCTAAGCCAGCTAAGGTAGCTCCTTATTCTTCTCTTCAGCAGCTACCAGCTCTAGTGCAACTCTAGACAATTGATTCCAGCTCCTCATATCCAAAACCCTAGCTTCCTCCTACCTCCTTCTCTACTCACCTACTAGCTAAGCTAGCTTAGCTAGCACAGCTAAAATATCCACCCATTGGCTGTCTACCACCAACCTAAACCCAAACCTAACTCCACCTTAACTCTACTCCAAGTCCACCACCTAAGCTAGCTGCTTACCTCCACCTATAGTTGGCGCCACCATCCATGCACCCCTTCACACCACCACCTCCAAGAGCTACCAAAAAAGTGACTCCAACTACACCCATAACCACCCACAAGTGGCACCAACTTTCCCTCCAAAATCCCTTCACATCACCACCATCCATCTCCTCTTAAAGCCATCTCCACCATCCACCTCACCTCCCTTCTAGAAGCCCTCAAAGTTTGTGCCAAACCATGGCATCTTTCCAAGGTTGGCACCAACTCTAGGTGTCCCTTAGTGATGAGAAGCTCATCATGGTCTCTAATTACGCCTAATTAACTAGTCTTCCTAGTTAATTATTAAATAAGGGATAAATAGTAAAGGAACTTAAAATAAGTTAAAAATGCTATATTATCATCCAATTAATATTATTAATAATTTAATTAATAATTGGACTCGAAATATTACCAATTATTCATCTAATTAATGTGTTAACTAACTTAAGCATAATATATACCTAAGTATGTAATAACTTAAGTAACATTAAATAAATTAATCTAAAAAGGTCAAAAATGTAAATTCAAGGTCTAAATATAATAATTTTCTTATTTATAATCATATATAAAAAGTTGAAAACATTTAAATTAAAATAAACCTTGAAAACCTGAGTTTACATTTTGGTCCTTACATTTTATTTCAATTAGGCCTTATTTTCCACTAGGTCCTTAGGTTTCACTGCGAATAAGTCCCTGGACTTCTTCTTCTTCTTCTGTTCTTCACCCGTCTGGACAGCTGATGACTGAAGGTGTAGCCACCGCCTGATCACCGCCAATCCGACGTCATCTCTTCTTCTCCAAGCTCCTGGAGCTTGTGCTCACCATCCCCTTTTCATCCACCGGTCTGGATGATGCCTAAATCCTATTTTAGGGTTGGAGATAACCTCATCGGTGTTGGAGAAGATGCTGGTGGTTATTCTCCTCCTAGCCACAAATCCATCCAGATTCCACCTCCTTCTCAGTCGCCATCAACTATAAATACCCCTTGACACCCTCGATTTACACCAAGTTGGCTTCCTTCCCTCTTCTTCACTGAGCCGACCCAATAGGCTATTCTCTCTAAAACTCTGGCAAACTTTCTCTACCTCATTCGACTTCCTCCATCCATCTTCAACAGCTCTCGAGCTCCGTCGAAGTCAGCCGTGTCTTCTGACAAGCGCTGACTAGGAGCTATCCTCTACTTCACCTCACAACTGCTGCTGGAGATCTTTCGACAACCCTCTGATTTTCTCCTCCGTCATGAGCCGTCGATGGAGATCCTCTATCCCCTTCATCCAGGTAACAGTAGACTAGGTAGGTAGGTTAGTTTAGTTTGTTAGTTAGGTAGCTTAGGTAGCTGTAATGTTAGATTTAGCTTTCATCTTCCAGAACTTCGGTGAGCTCCTTGAGCTTGTCAGGAGCACTAATTTCATCTTTTTAAGTCACTGTCCATCTTCTTGAATCGTCCACGATCATTTCGATAGCCATTAATTACTAATTTGATCATTAATTTGCCTAAACCACTACCACCTCCACCGACTACTTCTGTTGTCCATGGCAGCAGTAGTTGACCTATTTTCCACCTTCATTGGATCCTACATCACCTATTCATCTTCTAAGGATCCTAATCATCACTTTAATTCAAGTAAATACCACATATAACTTAAACGCCCAAATTTAATTAAGCTCCTGAGCTCACTGTCAATTGCGACTCAGGAGTAGTTGAAATAATTAATTAACTAAATATTTAAGATCACAATCATCTGTAGATTTGTTTCATCCACTCAATTGAGTGGAAAACAAGTCCTGAGCCTTAACCAACTCAAATTCTTTAAAAATTGAATTCACTGTTAAATCTTTACTGTAATGATCAATTAAAGAAATTAACTTGATCCTAAGGTTCCTTGTGACCTCAGGAACCTTTTCAAATCATTAATGGCACAATTCCACATTTTGTATCACAAATTCACCTTTTTCGGGACTCACCGAAGCTCCAGTGAGCTCCGACGAGTCAAAACTAGTTCTTCAACCTGTAGAATAGAGTGAGAAGCTCCAGATCAATGAATTAAGGTTCACTGATTATGTTGAGATTGTTTATTTGAGATTTGAATGTCTGGAGCTTGAGATAAGTCTTCATCTTCTCCAACTTCGGCAGAGTTGGAGAAGTCTGACAGTTAGTTTTAGGATGCATTTAATAGGTCTAGAAGCTTCAGCGCTATGCACTGAATTCATTTCCATGCTTAAACCACGGTAACAACCCTTAGTTTGTTCTGACGAACAAACTACTTTAGAAGCTCAGGTGGCGATCTTAAAACCCTAGGAACTTCAGTTAAAACACCTATTTAAGGGTCTGAGCATGCTTCTGAGACTGAAGGGATGTTGTTTAAGGTGTTAATTCCCTGAGAAAAGGTTTAAATCAGAAAGTCAAAATTTGAGGCTTAGCAGTCAAACATAAATCTGAATCTTGAGATCTGGATTCAATCTAACGAATTGATGAGTTCAAGTTGTTTCTGAGAAGTTAGTGAATGATTTACAAGAGATTTGGATGAGCTCTGATGGTTAATTAAGTAGAATTTGATTTCTGTTAGTTTGGGTTATTTTTGAACCCAAACTGATAACAGTGGATTTTTTATGAGATTTGGATGTAAATTATGCCCAGATGAATTGGTAACAACCTTTAGAAGTTGTTTTAATCGATTAAACAGGTCTTCAGTTGTCTGTTAGGACTTTTCAAAGTCTAAATCACAGTCTTGAATCTTCCAGAGAAGCTTTGAACTCCTGCACACTTCCTGAAGCTCCTGAGAGCTTAATATCTACACCAGCAGCTGCAGAATTCACCTCCTAACCTATTTAGAACTTCAACTGGAAGTTAAAGTCCAGTCCGTGGGCTTAGAGTTAAGAAATTCACTTTCCAGGTCATTTTAAAGGTAGAAGAATAGTATCTTCGCCCTTCAAATCAAAGAGCATAACTTACCCTTTGCATTAAATTGACACTTCAATCCTGTAGAGCAACTCAAGAGCTTTCCAACAAGCTTTTATTTGCTTGGAACGGAGCTCTGAGCTAGGAGAAATCGTCACTTGAAGTTCAGTCTGGGAGGGGATAAGTTAGTCCCACCTCGGGTATTTCTGAACGGCCGCATGGGTATAAAACTATTTTGTTATATAGCCACTCCAGTCGACAGTGCACGGCACAAATGGTTACCGATTGAGCATTGATTGTGTGTGTGTGTGCCTGTGGCGAGCGAGTGTGTGCCCTGGGAGGGCGTGTGCGAGGCTTGGGAGGCTGTGAGCCAATTTGGCTCGAAACTCTGAACCAGAAATAAACCGAACTAAATGAATCAGGCTTGGACCTAGTAGGGTCTGGTCCCACCCTAAGAAGGATGCTGTGTATCCCTAAATGGTCCAAGCCGCCAATAAATAAACCTTATTTTTGGTTGAAGAGAAAAAACCCGGTTCGGCTTAGAAGGCTAAATTCTGAAGGCAAGGAAAGTTGCTAAGGAAAGATGCTAATGAAAATGCTAAGGTAAAAGCAGAAGAAGGAGCGAAGTAAAGGAAGACAAAGGAGAACGAAGACAGGGAGAATTCGTAGAAGGAGAAGAGAAAGGTTGAACAGGCACTGAAGAGACAAGGCAGAGAACAAAGAAAAGAGGAAGAAGAGAAGAGCTCGAGAAAAATAAGAGAAAGAATTAAGAGAAGATTAAGAGAAAAAAGAGAAAGAAAGAAAGAAAGGTAAAAGAAGAAGAGAGAGAGGTTGAAGATATAAAGAGAAGAAAAGAAATGATTTAATTTCTTGCATTATTTTTAATTCCTTTTTTATTTTAATGTTGTAATAAGGCATATTTTAATTAGTAAAACTTTCTATTGCCTTAATATCTTTGAAATAAATAGAGATTAACATGTTTATTTGTTATTAAAGAACATTTGTGTAAATATGTTTTCTTATGGAATTTTGCATATTTCTTAAATTTAAAATCATTAGGCAAAATTCATGTTGTTAAAATTAACTTAATTATACCTTCTATGAGTAACTTAGATTGATTGGTGAATTCTGAATAAGCTATACCTCCCAGCGAATGAGCTAGACTCAACCAGTTAAAAGAAATAAAATCTAAAATGTTAGGTTAAATTGACCCTATACTACGCAACTGACACAAATTCGAGTTAACCTAAGTTACTTTCTTTTACACATAATTAAGCACAATTAACTTAATTAACTGTGTTGAGGAGAGGACGCATCATTTTAATGGCGCCGTTGCCAGGGAGGTAATGTTTTGCTTCATCTTCATTCACCAAAACATTCCCTGGCATAGCTTTGTCTAGCGCCATTTTAATGGTAATAATTTTGGTGCCATAGGAAGTAACTGTAATTATATTCACCATTTTTACTATTTTTAGTGTTTTGTTTTAATTAGTTGTGTTTTTGTTTTGTTTTCTGTCTTCCTTTCAGGTTTACCTCTGCGGGTAATCTCAGAAAGAAAGAAGGCTTTCTTTATTCTATTTTCCATTACAAATACCATTGTAAGTATTCTTTTCTTAGTCTTTAGTTAGTTTGAATTGTTGCATTTAGTTAGATAAAAAATTAAAAAATACAAAAATACGTACCTTTCTAACTTGCAGTAGCATGATATAGGCATACACTCTTAGGAGTACATTTTATCTGCTAGTTTCTTTTCGATCTGACTTGGGAAGTTTTTACTGTTTTTCTTGCATCAGTGGGAAAACAGGCGAAGAAAATCACGTAGATCCCTGTCTTGGAAATAATAACAAGACCAAATATTCTTTTAAAATACTTAAAAGATGGTCACTTTAATTCGTTCGATCATATTTTTGAAAAGATTAAGTAAAAGAAAAGAGGAAAATAAAAATTGTGACATAATCTGTGTGCAGAATGCATGCGGGTTTTATCGCAATCGTCCGTTGCATGCTATTGCGCATACAGCGCGATCACTAGAGTCACTCGAGTCTTAATTTTCTATCTCTCCTCTTTGCACCTCTTAGAGCTTTGGTCGAAGATCAACAATTCTGTCTCACTACTAGAGCCCCGGGGAGCCAGTAGTGAGCAGTCTCAATCCTAGACCTTAGACCTTTGAGCCTTAAGGATATGCACTTGCATAGACACGAGTTTAGGACACATATTTTGATACTGTTATTATATTTGTTTGCGTCCAAAGTATTTTTGCGTATTCTAGGAATCTCTTGTTTCCTTTAAAAGAAGAGAAAAACCCACATTTTTCGTGCTATTTTGCGGGTTTTTGTTGTCGCTATTTTCTGGTGGTGTGAGTGTGCCTTTGCACATTCTTTTCATTTTATGGATGGAGGTGATCCTTGCATCTGCCTCTTGTAACTCCTTTGACAGGTGATCCTAGACCAGTTGTAGATAAGAAACCACTTGAATTCTCGACTGATTCATTTATTTCTATGGAACAATTGCAAAATCAGAATCTCGAGATCCCTTCTTCTTCTGGTCAGGGGGAGATGCCGCCTTTTGACGTTCATGAGGTGCTCCTGAACCAGAATCTTAGGATGCTTGGACAAAATAGACAAATTAATCTTTTAACAATAGCCTTAAATAATTTACAGAATCTTCAAACCCATCCTCCACCTCAACCTGAGGTGGGTTTTGAGCTTCCTAATTTACCGATCCCTCGTCCAAGGCCTCTACTCAGAGACTATTACAATCCATCTAATGCACAAGTAGAGCCTAATGTTAGGATTCCTATTGGGAAAATGATCCAGAATTAAAGCCAAACATTATAGGTCTAATCCCACATTTTCACAGATTTGCATCTGAGGATCCATTTCAACATATTGAAGGTCTTAAGAATCTATCTCAAACTCTTGGACCTCGAAATCAAAATAGGGAAATCCTACTTATGAAAATGTTCTCTTTTAGCCTTAAAGATAAAGCAACTTATTAGTATCGAACTATAGCAAGACCAATCTCAACTTGGGCTTAACTCGAATCTGCATTTTTGAAGAAATTCTTTCCTATTGGTCGAACAAATGCTTTAAGGTGAGCAATCACAACGTTTAATCAAAATCCAGGAGAACCAATTCATGAAGCGTGGGAACGCTTTCATGGATTACAAAGGAAATGCCCACATCATGACATCCCTCATTGGCAACTAATGCATATCTTCTACTATGGATTGCAAGAGGGCATTCACAATCTAGTCGATGCCTCTTGTTGAGAGAATTTTCTAAATCGTGACGTAGAATTCGCTTCAGAATTATCTGAAGGGATGGTGAAAAACTCGATCAACAATGCATCCATGTCGCAATTTACGCGAGGCACGAATATAGCACATCAAAATCCACATAAGGGCATTCACGAGATCGGTAATCCATCCAGTTCAAAGGATTTGGAAATTATTGCAGAGAAACTGGACAAAGTCGACATCGTAGTAAAGCATCTCGACGAGGTCTGAAATACGATGAAAACTCTTACACCTCTACTTGCTACGCAAAATCCCGCGCATTCACCTATTTCGCAAATTCCCACAGGGAGGGAATTTGTGAATAGTCTGGATTCTAGAGATCCATCTTCCTTGGATTTTCTATCTACTCCTGCACCAACCCAAGGAGGGACCTTTATCCCACAATCTTTCCCACCCTTTTCCCCACCCTTTCTTATTGCAGAAAACACGCCATATCTTTTTGGATTACATGCCATCCAGGAAAATATTCCAAGATCAAATCCTTATTCAAATACCTATAATCCTGGATGGAGAAGCCACCCAAAATTTTCTTGGGCTGATCAAAATCAAAATCAAAGACCATATTATCCAAATCAGACCCATCTAAACCCACCTCCATTGCCTCCTCAGCAACCAAATGTGAGGCCTAATCCTATGAGTATGCAGAATTACTCTAGGCCTATTAGAGATACGCAGCTTGACCAGATTTTGAGAGCTATGATAGAGTCAGCGACAAAATGCTGAAGCTCTCGCTGAGATCCAAAGGCAATGTAAGGTAGAGTTGGCTGATTTACGAAATCAAATCATGCTTTTGGCTGAATCTTGTTAGCCAGGTACTCTTCCATCTCAGCCAATTCTGAATCCTAGGAATTTCTAAAACCCTAGGCAACATCAAGGCCAAGTACATTTCCTTAATCAGGCCTTTGATTCTAATCAGAATCCATCCTCTGTACTTCCTAAAAACAATCCACTAAACCCGCATCAGCAGCCTTTATTGTATCAAAATGACCCACCTATTATTGAGAATCAGAATTGACTTTGCCGATCTTCTGAACTTGGTTGGAATCATTTTTTTTTTTAAATTGCCTCAATCTTTAATATTTTACATCTCAACCTAAATCAGATCTGATTTTCATGAGATTCACTCTTATCTTTCTAAGATTTATATAGAAATCTGATTTTGGTTCTGCGAGATCAACTATAGGCAATCTCAGGATGAGTTTTTACCAGGTGGTTTTATCTGTTTTTCTATTTTTGAATCAATTATTCCATAACTCCTTTGTTTTTACCATAAATATATTCCTTTTAGGAGTTCTTTACTAGGGTTTACGCCGAGCTGAAGGCGTAAAACTTAGCATTTTGCACATAGCTGCTTCCTACTTTTTACACTTTCATTTTCCTATATACTTTTTCTGATTTTTCACTTCATCTTATACTGATTACCTTTATTTAGTCCGATTATCCACTCTGACCTTTGGTCAGACTTGAAATCATCTGCACAGAGATCTGTGATCTCCTCTATTCGACTCCTTCCATCACCCAATACTTGTTGGTGCTAGAGCACCACGATCATTTGTTTTGATGATAACAAAACACGTGTTATTTAACATTTGCAATTTGAGTCCTAGATTTCAGGTCAATTGCAAATGAAGACGTGTTTAGACGGAACTCGAGCTCGCATCCAGGACGGATTGGAGGAGCTTGACGGAAAACAGAGGAGGTTCGCGTGGAGCGACAGATTGAAGATAGAAGACAAAAAGAATAGGATAGATTCTTTTTAATCCTTTCATGTACTTTTATCTTTATTTTTCTTGCTCTTTATTTTCCTTAGAAAATTATGTTAAAGAGCCTCAAAGTACCCTAACAGTAGTCCTAGGAACATCGGCACAACCCTAGGATACTTAGGTTTTCTGTAGAACACTTAGAAAACCAATATAGGGTTAAAACAGACTTTCCAGACGTCTAATTCACAAATCAGACGTCTGATAAAGAATTTTAAGACGTCTGACTGTTGTTTCAGACGTCTGATAATTGTTAGGCTGGACATAGTTAGTTCTGTCTGATGAAATCAGACGTCCAGACCTTAGACCAGACGTCTTAGGAGACGTCTGATGACTTTGCCAGACGTCCAATTAGTGGACCGTTGGCTGGCTTAGAAAACACTCAAGATTATGACCGTTAGAGCCTTATCAGACGTCCATAGGACTTTCCAGACGTCTGATAAATGACCGTTTTGCCTCGGCTGACCCAAAATCTCTTCTCAGAGATTTTCTAGCCGTTGCAACGTTTGGAAATCAATTCCCACAGTAAAAGTAGGTTTCCAGACGTCCATACTTAGTTCCAGACGTCCTGTATGTCGTCTGATGGACTTGCACAAAAACCCTATTTAGATCTGATTCAAGGCAGGGAGAAACCCGCATAGAATCAGACGTCTGACCTTGAAATCAGACGTCTTAAAGTGGCCTTCCAGACGTCTGATGCCAGAGTTAGACGTCTGATAACCCTGTCAAATGTAATCATTGTCCTGATTTCGGCCTGATTCTCTTGGACTTTGTTCCCAACGGCTATAGAACCCTTTCTAAGCCTTCCAAAGCCTTCTTAAGGCCTCTATAAATAGAGGGGAGCCTTTGCAACACAAAGACACACTAAGACACACACCTTGCAATACACTTTCAAACCTTTTGTGTCCAAAGAAAAGACTCTCTTGCTCTCCAAGCTCAAACTCCATTCTCTTGAGAGCATCAAGCGTTGCGCACCCGCTCTCCCGGCGTTGTTAACGAGAGCGACGTAGCGCCATCGCGTGGCACACGCACCGCGTCATCGTCGACGCACTCCTTGCAAAGGGGAGTTTCCTATTTCCTATAGAAGCTAGGTTTAATTATTTTGTTGGCTCTATAGGACTATTGTTTCTTTTATCTTTGTCTTTTGGTTGGGTATTCGCTTTGCGAATTCCCGTCTCCTTCGTGGGACAAAATCCTTCTCGTGGAGAGAAGGGGTTGAGGAACGCTACCCTCGTACTTGTAGCGTGGTTGTACTGAGGTTGAATCACCCTCGTTTCAAAGTGATTCGGTTAGTGGATTTGATCAACTAGGTTGATCGGAAAATCCTAACTCGAGAGGGTTAGGTGGTGGTTTTCACCCGGTTTGGGTTTCCACCTAAAAATTCCTGTGTACATTTTGTGATTGATTTTTGTGATATTGCTTTATATTTTATTTCCGCATTTTTTTTGTTACGCTGATCTCACCCCTCCTAGTACAAGGGTAGAACCTTTCAATTGGTATCAGAGCAGGTCTTGCTGTTTCGGCGTAACAACCCGGCAAGAGATCAGATGGAGGGAAGCACATCAGCAATCAAAATTTCCGAGGGGCAGTCCACAACTCGTCCGCCCTACTTTGACGGGAACAACTACAACTACTGGAAGCTGAGGATGAAGACGTGGCTCCAAGCCACTGAATTCGAGGTATGGGGATGTTGCGAAACCCCATACGAGATCCCGAAGCGACCCCAAGGAGGCTACTCGCAGGTGCAGATTCTAGAGCTCTCACTCAACGCAAAGGCAATGAATGCCTTGTACTGCGCATTGAGTCCGAAGGAATTCGAACGAATCCAAGAGTGCACCACCGCCCACGAGATATGGAGGAGGTTGGAAGGCACTCATGAGGATTCCAGCTCGAAGGAAGAAGAAGAAGAAAAAGAAGAGGAAACCACGTGCCTTGGTTTCATGGCAATCGGAGAAAGCGACATCGACAGCGAAAGCGACTCCGACAATGAGGTAAACCTGGATTTACAAGATGCTTTTAATGAACTTTTTGAGATTAGTAAATCACTTAGGATAGAAAATAAAAGCATTAAAAAGAACCTTAGTTTTCTTAAAAATGAAAATGATAGGTTAGAAATAAAACTTAAGGATCTAGAAACTTGTCCTAAAAATGATAACCTATTATTAGAAAATCATAACCTCATCAATGAAAATAATAAGTTGATTGAGGAAAATGATAGTCTAAAGTTAGAAATCTATGATTTAAAGACTAAGATGCAAACTATAGAAAAAGAAATTGCATGTCTTAGGGAAAATTCTAACAAATTAATCAACAAAGTTGATAATTTTTATAGCCCTAAGGTTGAGAAAGGATCTCCATCAAGGAGACCCTCTAACAAATCCGAATCCAAGCCCACTTGGATACCGAAAAAAGAATTAGAATCTTGTTTTGTAGGATTCAGGGATAACTACAATACACAGGACTGGACCTACAAACTCAAGGCTGGTCAACTCAAGTTAGGGGAACCAAGGAGTAGACCAAGGAGGAGAACAAGAAGACCGACAAGACGGCGAACAAACGACGGACCCGCCGCACGTCGACCACCAGATTGGAGACCGGCACCGATGCCCGGGCCTCCAAGCTACGGATGGGAGCCCCATCCGATGTGGCATCCACCACCACCATTCGGGCCATTTTATTGGCCATGGTAGGTGAGGTAAAATTCTTAACCCTATCCTTTTATCATAAGCATTTAGATAGGGGGAGTTAAAAATGATGAGCTTATTGTCAATTTTTAAGGGGGAGATACAAGTTAGCTAAATTTCCTTTAGTAAGGGGGAGAAAAATAATAGCTATCTTGTTGTTATAAAAAGGGGGAGGACATTACCTTTGTTAAAATAAATAGAAGAGCAGGTTTTAAGGGGGAGTAATAGAAAATTTAAAATCAATCAAACCTTTTTTATAATGTCAAAAAGGAGGAGGATTTTTATGCATTATTATTTACGGTTTTGTCATCATCAAAAAGGGGGAGATTGTTGGTGCTAGAGCACCACGATCATTTGTTTTGATGATAACAAAACACGTGTTATTTAACATTTACAATTTGAGTCCTAGATTTCAGGTCAATTGCAAATGAAGACGTGTTTAGACGGAACTCGAGCTCGCATCCAGGACGGATTGGAGGAGCTTGACGGAAAACAGAGGAGGTTCGCGTGGAGCGACAGATTGAAGATAGAAGACAAGAAGAATAGGATAGATTCTTTTTAATCCTTTCATGTACTTTTATCTTTATTTTTCTTGCTCTTTATTTTCCTTAGAAAATTATGTTAAAGAGCCTCAAAGTACCCTAACAGTAGTCCTAGGAACACCGGCACAACCCTAGGATACTTAGGTTTTCTGTAGAACACTTAGAAAACCAATATAGGGTTAAAACAGACTTTCCAGATGTCTAATTCACAAATCAGACGTCTGATAAGGAATTTTAAGACGTATGACTGTTGTTTCAGACGTCTGATAACTGTTAGGCTGGACATAGTTAGTTCTGTCTGATGAAATCAGACGTCCAGACCTTAGACCAGACGTCTTAGGAGACGTCTGATGACTTTGCCAGACGTCCAATTAGTGGACCGTTGGCTGGCTTAGAAAACACTCAAGATTATGACCGTTAGAGCCTTATCAGACGTCCATAGGACTTTCCAGACGTCTGATAAATGACCGTTTTGCCTCGGCTGACCCAAAATCTCTTCTCAGAGATTTTCTAGCCGTTGCAACGTTTGGAAATCAATTCCCACAGTAAAAGTAGGTTTCCAGACGTCCAGACTTAGTTCCAGACGTCCTGTATGTCGTCTGATGGACTTGCACAAAAACCCTGTTTAGATCTGATTCAAGGCAGGGAGAAACCCGCATAGAATCAGACGTCTGACCTTGAAATCAGACGTCTTAAAGTGGCCTTCCAGAAGTCTGATGCCAGAGTTAGACGTCTGATAACCCTGTCAAATGTAATCATTGTCCTGATTTTGGCCTGATTCTCTTGGACTTTGTTCCCAACGGCTATAGAACCCTTTCTAAGCCTTCCAAAGCCTTCCTAAGGCCTCTATAAATAGAGGGGAGCCTTTGCAACACAAAGACACACTAAGACACACACCTTGCAATACACTTTCAAACCTTTTGTGTCCAAAGAAAAGACTCTCTTGCTCTCCAAGCTCAAACTCCATTCTCTTGAGAGCATCAAGCGTTGCGCACCCGCTCTCCCGGCGTTGTTAACGAGAGCGACGTAGCGCCATCGCGTGGCACACGCACCGCGTCATCGTCGACGCACTCCTTGCAAAGGGGAGTTTCCTATTTCCTATAGAAGCTAGGTTTAGTTATTTTATTGGCTCTATAGGACTATTGTTTCTTTTATCTTTGTCTTTTGGTTGGGTATTCGCTTTGCGAATTCCCGTCTCCTTCGTGGGACAAAATCCTTCTCGTGGAGAGAAGGGGTTGAGGAACGCTACCTGTAACAAGCGCGTGCCCCAGACGTCTTTTAAGACGTCTGGGAGGTGGCCCAGACGTCTGTAAGGACGTCTGGGATCACATCCGGACGTCTGACCAGACGTCCGGGATAGTTTACAGACGTCTGGCGAACAGTTATGCTCGCACGGGATATTCGTCTGCGCGCCTGTGCGCGCAGACCTGCGATCCTGCATCTTCTCTGCGGCTGCAGGCGACTGCGACCGTCTCTCTCTCCTCTCCGCGCGGCGTTAAAAGGGGGGGGGGGGGGCGCGCCTCCCCTCCCGTCTCCACCATCTTCCTCCTTCTCTCCTGCCTGTGCGCGAGAGCGAGCGGACGCGAGGGCGCAGCGGCAGCGGCGGCCGCAGTAGGCGCGGAGGAGCTGCGGCGTGCGAGGGCGGGGCTCTGCCGTGAGGGCGAGCTCGCCGGGAGCGGCTTGGCCGGCCGGCGGAGGGTGCAGGGGGCGCAGAGCGTCGCGGAGAAGGACCTGCTGCGGGCGGAGCAGCGGACGCGCGAGGTGCGACGCGGGCGGCGTCGCGAGCGGAGGCCGAGCAAGGTTCTGGTTCTGGAAAAATTTCCAGAATCGGACGTCTGGATTGATATCCAGACGGCAAGGTCGACGTCTGTGAGATCATACAGACGTCTGAAAGGTGAGTTTCCACTTTCTCCTTCTTTTTGTCGACTGACCGTACTGAGGGAGGAGGGTTGGCTGTGCGCAGGTGTTCGGATTCGTCATCCTTTGCGAATCAGACGTCTGGAAGTTGTACCAGACGGCGGGAGTGACCTCCAGACGTCCGGAGAGACCATCGGACGTCTGGGATCTAGGAGAGACGTCCCCACGGACTTCTGGACGTCCGGGGAACCAAGCCGAACAGGTAATTCTCTGATCCACCATTTAAGACGTCTGGAAGGAGTTCCAGACGTCTGATTTTGCACAGTATCGTCTTTCTCGACCCGTTTAGGGCCCGTTTGGGCTCCGTTTTCCACGATTCGAGTTGCGTTCGTTTCAGAATTTATTCCTCTACCCGCCTACAGTAGCTATACACTGTTTTGAGACACTCCTTGTGTTTGATCCTTGTGATAGGACCTCGTTCGGTTGCAGTCTTGAGAGTCGCGGAGGCGCGCGGGATTCCCGATCACGCCCCCATTACTCCCGTTGTACCTGGTAGAGTGGTTTTAAGTATTAATAAAATCTGTTAAAGTATGGAACCATAACTAGAACCTAGGGCATTACATGAATCCTAGGAATGAGAAATATATGGAATGATAGCTCCTAGGTGTTGCATGAATCCTAGGGCCGGAAAACTAGATTGTATGATAGATCCTAGGATATGGCATGAATCCTAGGATGGAAAAACTAGTGGAATGTATATTACTGCAGTCTTGGAAAAATGGAAAGGAATATATAAGCTGCCTGTGAATTTAATTAACAGCTGCCTGTTATGAACAAAGAAACATGTTTGAGATCATGGAAATTGAGAACGTGAATCTGGAAAGTGAAACATATGATGTTCTGAGATAAAGGGCTGGAACCCTACGGGGAATTAGGAGTGGAACTCCTGGAAAGAAAAGGAATGGAACTGAGATGTAGTTTGTACTGTCTCTTGGGTACGCAGTACCAAGGGAAGTACCTGTACCTGTTTTAGTGCAGAGTGGGGCCAGCCGCCCCAGGGACCCGGGGTTAGGCTTGGCCGCTCTGTACCGACTTGTTGGCCCTCGTGTACGTAGTACCGAGGAGAGCTAGTAGTGTTAGGAGAGTACTAGCTACCCCACGGGCCCCGGGGTTCTGCTAGCCTCCTTCACCGACTTATTAGGCCCACTAGGGCAAACCAGGGTAGTCAGGCGAGGGTGCACGGACTGTGGAGGGGCAAGGCCCCGGTTTGGTTACTGTGGAGGGGTTGGACCCCTGTTACTGAGAGGGCTCTGCCCTGGTTCCGTGCTGTGCTTTGGGCGCACCCGTTAACGGAAACGACTGACCGCGTGCCAGTACGGGCTAGCTACCTGTGCGTTTATCGCGCGTGCCGTAGTCACCGTTACGTCTGTCAGTGACCTTGGGGTGGTTGACTGAGGGTAGGATCACCACGGGGGACTCTCCCGGCCAGGAGAGCACCACGTGCTACTTCTACTTTTGGAAAAGACTGCAATCAAGATCGTCCCACGAGGACATCCGAGATCAAGTAAAGGATCTGAGAAGTAAATGAAATAGTGAGAAAAATTGAAAGATGTAAATAAAGGAAGTAATCGAACATAACAGCTACTGTACACTCTACTGTTGCCTTTAGTTAGTTTGCCACTCTACTCAGCGTTTTGCTGACGTGTTACACTCGTTACCTTTTTCAGGACCAGGTGTTGAGCAGCCAGGGTCTGCGGCTGCAGAGGACGCTGGGCCGAGTAGGGTCCAGTAGAGTTACTACAGCTTTGTACCTCCTTTTTGTTTCTGTTCTAGTGAGTAGTTTCTGTTTCCGCTGTACCTTCTTTACCTGCAGTTTTTGTTATATGATAAATGTTGTTTTACTGTTGTGGTGGTGCCTACTGTAGTAGTTTCTTTCCTTACTGCTGTACTTTCTTACTGTTAGTTATATTCATGCTGAATGTGGTTTATTTTACTGTCTTTTGGTTACTTCCTCGTTGGACGACTGGGTCTTGGGGTTAGTCGAGTCGGTCCGGTTCTCGTGTCTCGTAGGGACTCAGGAATCGGGTCGTTACAAGATGGTATCAGAGCAAGGTCGTCCCGAGAAGTGAATCAACTGACTGGAAAATAACCAATTCACATGTTTATAGCTAGAGTAGCCACCACAACATATCTCTTGACTTGAGCTCTTAGAAGTGTTGTTAGGTACCGTCTGTTTTGACGTTTCCGTTTTTGTTTCGCGTCTCCTTGCAGGAGATGCCTCGTCGTGGGACTGGCGAGACTGGTCGCGGGCGCGGCCGAGGGCGAGGTCGGCGAGGTGGACGTGCTGTCGTTGACGTCTCGGTGGACCAGCCACCACTCCCTGGCATCCAGGCCCAGGACCTCGCCAGACTGATACGGGATATTGTACGAGAGGAGCTCCACCCACCGCCCCGAGCACCTCCTCCTGTGGTTGCAGAGGGGGAGTCCTCTGTGGGACCACGCGACGGACGCGGCGCCGGACACGAGGGAGGGGATGGGCCCCTGCCGCCCCCACCTTCCTCCGACACTTCTGTACACGAGGCACCTTCGCCTGGAGGTGCACCAGCACCTCCCCTACAGCACCACTTCGAGCTTTTCGGACAGTTCCGGAAGCTGAAGCCCCCCTCCTTCAAGGGGGATGAGGACCCGACCGAGGCAGAGGACTGGCTTGAGCAGCTGGAGAAGATCTTCGACACCCTTCGCCCCCCGGTGGAGTGCCGCGTGGCCTTTGCCACATACCAGCTGGAGAGTGCGGCACACCGGTGGTGGAGGGCGGTCCGGGGACAGGAGAGGGACGAGCCGACGTGGGACCAGTTCGTCGCCCTCTTCTGCGAGCAGTACTTTCCCCAGACGTGGCAGGACCAGAGGAGGCGGGAGTTCCACACTCTCCGCCAAGGGACGATGACCGTGAGCGCGTACCGCACGCGTTTCTTGGAGCTGTCCCGCTTTGCAGCGACAGCGGTAGCCACTGAGGAGGAGCGCCTTTGGAGGTTCACCGAGGGGCTCCGGCCTGCGATCCGGGGGTATGTCAAACCCCTGAAGCTGCCGACGTTTTCGAGGGTGGTGGAGGCAGCCATGACTTACGAGGAGACCAACCCGTCCGCGCGAGAGACCGACGGCGGGCGGAAGAGGCCCTTTCAGCCAGACTTCTCACAGGGCCGGCGAGAACGGAGACACGTGGCGTCCACAGGAGAGCCGTCACGTTGTGCAGGGCCATCAGTGGCCTTTGGGGACCCTCGACAGGGGCCAGTCGCCAGCACCGGACCCCCGCCTAGCCGACAGCAGGGACTCACTGAGGGCGGGAGTCGGGTTCCCCTCTGCTACCAGTGTGGCCAGCCGGGCCACGTCAGGAGGGACTGCCCATCTAGGGCAGGAGGTCAGCAGATACTTCCCGCGCAGAGCACTGGAGGGCGCGCAAGAGGCCGCGGTTTCCAGGCGCGAGGAGGAGGACCGCAGTCACGAGGAGGGTACCGGCCAGCACCTACCCGTCCGACGCAGAGTGTGGCTGCTTCGTCCGCACCTAGAGCTGAGGGGCGTATCAACGCCCTAACACACAGGGATGCCAGAGCTTCGGGATCCGTGGTAGCAGGTATGGTTTCAGTTTCTGGCAGACTCGTTTACACGCTTTTCGATTCCGACGCTACGCACTCATTTGTCGCAGACAGTTTCGCAGTTAGTTTGGACCAGGATTATACATTGTTAGAGAACCCGTTCGTAATCAGAGGTCCGAGTGGTCAGCTGTTTGTAGCTGAGGAGGTGTACACGGGTTGCGGGGTCAGCATCGGGGGACACAGCCTGCCAGCTGACCTGATTATGATACAGATGGAGGACTTTGGGGTGATCCTGGGGATGGATTGGCTGTCCGCTTACCACGCCTTGGTAGACTACTTTGAGAGGAAGATTGTCTTCTCCATTCCGGAGTTGCCTTCCTTCGAGTTTCACGGGCAGCCAGTGGATGGAGGTTTCAGGTGCATTTCGGCACTTCGGGCGGCGAGACTTTTGAGCCAGGGGTGTGAGGGCTTCTTAGCTTGTGTGGTTGCAGAGCACAGCCCCGTGGCAGACTTCCAGAGCATCCCGGTGGTCAGAGAGTACCCCGACGTGTTTCCAGACGAGTTACCAGGACTACCGCCCGAGCGTGAGATCGAGTTTGAGATCTCACTAGTACCAGGGACCAACCCCATCTCCACCGCGCCATACAGGATGGCACCGCTTGAGCTGCGAGAGCTCAAGTCTCAGTTGCAGGACCTTTTGGAGAAGGGTTTCGTGAGGCCCAGTGCGTCTCCCTGGGGAGCCCCGGTACTGTTTGGGAAGAAGAAGGATGGGACCCTACGCCTTTGTGTGGACTACCGACAGCTGAATAGGGTCACCATCAAGAACAGATATCCGCTGCCGAGGATTGACGATTTGTTTGACCAGTTGCGGGGTGCCACGGTGTTTTCCAAGATCGACTTGAGGTCTGGATACCACCAGTTGAGGATCAGGGAGACCGACGTCTCCAAGACAGCTTTCCGCACCCGGTACGGACACTACGAGTTTTTGGTCATGCCGTTTGGGCTGACCAATGCCCCCGCTGCTTTCATGGACCTGATGAACCGGGTGTTCAGACCGTACTTGGACCAGTTTGTGGTGGTTTTCATAGATGATGTACTCATCTATTCCAGAGATCGGACGCAGCACGGACAGCACTTGCGGATGGTTCTGGACACTCTGAGACGACGCAGGCTGTACGCCAAATACAGCAAGTGCGAGTTCTGGTTGAGGGAGGTGACCTTTTTGGGTCATGTGATCTCTGGAGACGGCCTGGCGGTGGATTCCGCCAAGGTCGAGGCAGTGCTCAGGTGGGAGAGACCGCGTTCAGTCACTGAGATTCGCAGTTTCCTGGGACTGGCAGGTTACTACAGACGGTTCATCAGAGGGTTTTCGCAGATTGCACGTCCTATGACACAGTTGACTCGGAAGGATGTGCCTTTCGCTTGGACAGACGCCTGTGAGGCGTGTTTTCTGGAGCTGAAGGAGAGGTTGACCTCGGCTCCCGTGCTCACCATCCCTGACAGTAGTGGCGGGTTCGTTGTGTACACGGACGCTTCCTTGCAGGGGTTAGGAGGTGTGCTCATGCAGAGGGGTCACGTGGTCGCTTACGCTTCGCGGCAACTGAAGCCCCATGAGCATACCTACCCTACCCACGATCTAGAGTTGGCAGCTGTTGTCTTCGCGCTGAAGACATGGAGGCACTACTTGTACGGTGAGACCTTCGAGATTTTTACAGATCACAAGAGCCTCAGATATCTTTTTGACCAGAAGGAGCTCAACATGAGACAGAGACGTTGGTTGGAGCTCCTGAAGGACTACGACTGCAGCATCTCCTACCACCCGGGAAAGGCCAATGTGGTGGCTGACGCCTTGAGCCGTAAGGCGCCCGCACGCTTGGCCAGTCTACAGTTACAGAGTTGGAGCCTTTTGGAGGAGGTGGGCAGTTGGCGACCTCTAGAGTTACGAGGGTACTGTGGGGCAGTGACGGTGACACGGCAGACCAGACCAGAGTTGATAGACCGCATCATCACGGGACAGATGGCCGATCCGTACTTGCAGTCTTTACGCGACAGAGTACTGTCAGGGGACCCAGGGGACTTCTCTTTCACAGACCAGGTGTTACGCTTGAGGGGACGGCTGTGCGTCCCCAGAGACGAGGAGCTGTTGAGAGAGCTCCTGACTGAGGCACACGGTTCCAGATTCACCATACATCCCGGAAACACAAAAATGTACCATGACTTGAGACGCGAGTTCTGGTGGAGAGGGATGAAGCGGGATGTGGGTGAGTTCGTGCAGCAGTGCTTAGTGTGCCAGCAGGTGAAAGCCGAGCATCAGAGGCCTGCAGGGCCGCTTCAGCCGCTTCCAGTGCCAGAGTGGAAGTGGGAGAGCATCACCATGGACTTGGTGGTGGGCTTACCTGTTACCCAGCGAGGACACGACGCGGTCTGGGTAATAGTGGATAGGTTGACGAAGACGGCACGATTCTTGCCGATCCGAGTCACTTTGGGACCAGCACAGTTGGCAGAGAGGTATATCCGTGATGTGGTGCGACTACACGGAGTTCCGCGGGAGATCGTATCCGACCGGGATACCCGCTTTACGTCCCAGTTTTGGCCTGAGTTTCAGCAGGCTTTGGGGACGAGGTTGAGGTTTAGCACGGCTTACCACCCCCAGACGGACGGACAGTCGGAACGCACGATACAGACACTTGAGGATCTTTTGCGTGCCTGTGTACTAGACTGGAGGGGCTCTTGGGAGGAGCACCTGCCCCTGGCGGAGTTTGCATACAACAACAGTTATCACTCGAGCATCGGCATGGCTCCCTACGAGGCTCTGTACGGACGGAAATGCACGGCACCCTTGAGTTGGGTTGAGGTGGGGACCAAGTGGGAGGTTGGCCCCAGGTTGATCCGGCAGAGTCAGGAGGTAGTTGAGCAGATCCACAGACGACTCCGCACTGTCAGAAGCAGACAGAAGAGCTACGTAGATCGCAGACGCAGAGAGGTGCAGTTCGAGGTTGGGGACCACGTCTTTCTTCGTGTTTCGCCCATGAAGGGCTTACAGCGGTTTGGGGTGAGAGGGAAGCTCGCGCCGAGGTTCGTGGGGCCCTTCGAGGTCCTGGAGCGGGTTGGACCCGTTGCTTACATACTTTCCCTTCCCCCGCAGCTTTCTGGTGTGCACGACGTGTTCCACGTGTCCAACCTCAGGAAGTACGTCGCCGATCCCAGCCACGTACTGAGTCACGAGAGCGTTGAGGTGAGCGACGACCTGACCTACCCCGAGCAGCCAGTGCAGATCCTAGACCGAGCCGTCCGCAGGTTGAGACGAAAGCAAGTACCCCTGGTAAAGGTTTTGTGGAGGAGCCAGCGGTACGAGGAGGCTACCTGGGAGCCTGAGGCGGCAATGCGGGAGCGGTACCCAGAGCTTTTCGCGGGTACGTCTTTTCGGACCGGCTTCGGTCCTCTTTGAGTTGTTATGGTTATTCGGACATCCTTTTTCCGCACCCTAGTTGGCGCAAGTTTCGGGGACGAAACTTCCTTTGAGTTTGTTATATTGTAACAAGCGCGTGCCCCAGACGTCTTTTAAGACGTCTGGGAGGTGGCCCAGACGTCTGTAAGGACGTCTGGGATCACATCCGGACGTCTGACCAGACGTCCGGGATAGTTTACAGACGTCTGGCGAACAGTTATGCTCGCACGGGATATTCGTCTACGCGCCTGTGCGCGCAGACCTGCGATCCTGCATCTTCTCTGCGGCTGCAGGCGACTGCGACCGTCTCTCTCTCCTCTCCGCGCAGCGTTAAAAGGGGGGGGCGCGCCTCCCCTCCCGTCTCCACCATCTTCCTCCTTCTCTCCTGCCTGTGCGCGAGAGCGAGCGGACGCGAGGGCGCAGCGGCAGCGGCGGCCGCAGTAGGCGCGGAGGAGCTGCGGCGTGCGAGGGCGGGGCTCTGCCGTGAGGGCGAGCTCGCCGGGAGCGGCTTGGCCGGCCGGCGGAGGGCGCAGGGGGCGCAGAGCGTCGCGGAGAAGGACCTGCTGCGGGCGGAGCAGCGGACGCGCGAGGTGCGACGCGGGCGGCGTCGCGAGCGGAGGCCGAGCAAGGTTCTGGTTCTGGAAAAATTTCCAGAATCGGACGTCTGGATTGATATCCAGACGGCAAGGTCGACGTCTGTGAGATCATACAGACGTCTGAAAGGTGAGTTTCCGCTTTCTCCTTCTTTTTGTCGACTGACCGTACTGAGGGAGGAGGGTTGGCTGTGCGCAGGTGTTCGGATTCGTCATCCTTTGCGAATCAGACGTCTGGAAGTTGTACCAGACGGCGGGAGTGACCTCCAGACGTCCGGAGAGACCATCGGACGTCTGGGATCTAGGAGAGACGTCCCCACGGACTTCTGGACGTCCGGGGAACCAAGCCGAACAGGTAATTCTCTGATCCACCATTTAAGACGTCTGGAAGGAGTTCCAGACGTCTGATTTTGCACAGTATCGTCTTTCTCGACCCGTTTAGGGCCCGTTTGGGCTCCGTTTTCCGCGATTCGAGTTGCGTTCGTTTCATAATTTATTCCTCTACCCGCCTACAGTAGCTATACACTGTTTTGAGACACTCCTTGTGTTTGATCCTTGTGATAGGACCTCGTTCGGTTGCAGTCTTGAGAGTCGCGGAGGCGCGCGGGATTCCCGATCACGCCCCCATTACTCCCGTTGTACCTGGTAGAGTGGTTTTAAGTATTAATAAAATCTGTTAAAGTATGGAACCATAACTAGAACCTAGGGCATTGCATGAATCCTAGGAATGAGAAATATATGGAATGATAGCTCCTAGGTGTTGCATGAATCCTAGGGCCGGAAAACTAGATTGTATGATAGATCCTAGGATATGGCATGAATCCTAGGATGGAAAAACTAGTGGAATGTATATTACTGCAGTCTTGGAAAAATGGAAAGGAATATATAAGCTGCCTGTGAATTTAATTAACAGCTGCCTGTTATGAACAAAGAAACATGTTTGAGATCATGGAAATTGAGAACGTGAATCTGGAAAGTGAAACATATGATGTTCTGAGATAAAGGGCTGGAACCCTACGGGGAATTAGGAGTGGAACTCCTGGAAAGAAAAGGAATGGAACTGAGATGTAGTTTGTACTGTCTCTTGGGTACGCAGTACCAAGGGAAGTACCTGTACCTGTTTTAGTGCAGAGTGGGGCCAGCCGCCCCAGGGACCCGGGGTTAGGCTTGGCCGCTCTGTACCGACTTGTTGGCCCTCGTGTACGTAGTACCGAGGAGAGCTAGTAGTGTTAGGAGAGTACTAGCTACCCCACGGGCCCCGGGGTTCTGCTAGCCTCCTTCACCGACTTATTAGGCCCACTAGGGCAAACCAGGGTAGTCAGGCGAGGGTGCGCGGACTGTGGAGGGGCAAGGCCCCGGTTTGGTTACTGTGGAGGGGTTGGACCCCTGTTACTGAGAGGGCTCTGCCCTGGTTCCGTGCTGTGCTTTGGGCGCACCTGTTAACGGAAACGACTGACCGCGTGCCAGTACGGGCTAGCTACCTGTGCGTTTATCGCGCGTGCCGTAGTCACCGTTACGTCTGTCAGTGACCTTGGGGTGGTTGACTGAGGGTAGGATCACCACGGGGGACTCTCCCGGCCAGGAGAGCACCACGTGCTACTTCTACTTTTGGAAAAGACTGCAATCAAGATCGTCCCACGAGGACATCCGAGATCAAGTAAAGGATCTGAGAAGTAAATGAAATAGTGAGAAAAATTGAAAGATGTAAATAAAGGAAGTAATCGAACATAATAGCTACTGTACACTCTACTGTTGCCTTTAGTTAGTTTGCCACTCTACTCAGCGTTTTGCTGACGTGTTACACTCGTTACCTTTTTCAGGACCAGGTGTTGAGCAGCCAGGGTTGGCGGCTGCAGAGGACGCTGGGCCGAGTAGGGTCCAGTAGAGTTACTACAGCTTTGTACCTCCTTTTTGTTTCTGTTCTAGTGAGTAGTTTCTGTTTCCGCTGTACCTTCTTTACCTGCAGTTTTTGTTATATGATAAATGTTGTTTTACTGTTGTGGTGGTGCCTACTGTAGTAGTTTCTTTCCTTACTGCTGTACTTTCTTACTGTTAGTTATATTCATGCTGAATGTGGTTTATTTTACTGTCTTTTGGTTACTTCCTCGTTGGACGACTGGGTCTTGGGGTTAGTCGAGTCAGTCCGGTTCTCGTGTCTCGTAGGGACTCGGGAATCGGGTCGTTACACTACCCTCGTACTTGTAGCGTGGTTGTACTGAGGTTGAATCACCCTCGTTTCAAAGTGATTCGGTTAGTGGATTTGATCAACTAGGTTGATCGGAAAATCCTAACTCGAGAGGGTTAGGTAGTGGTTTTCACCCGGTTTGGGTTTCCACCTAAAAATTCCTGTGTACATTTTGTGATTGATTTTTGTGATATTGCTTTATATTTTATTTCCGCATTTTTTTTGTTACGCTGATCTCACCCCTCCTAGTACAAGGGTAGAACCTTTCAATACTAAATAAAGTGTAATATCTTTTCACCCTTCTTACAATGAGGACATTATAAAATCTTGGCTTAGGGGGGTGTGAAGTGAAATTTTCACTTCAAGTGTATGTGTATAAAAAACACATAAAAATTAAATATCCATGAATTTTAAAAAAAAATAAAAATACCAAAAATTTTAAAAAAACTTTTTCAAAATCAAAAATATTATAAAAATTTGAAAAATTTTGAAAAAAAAATCATAAAAATTGGAAATTTTAAAAACATAAAAGCGAAAGTATATAAATACAAAAATTTTGAAATTGAAAAATTTTTAAAAATAATAAAAGGGGTATATTCATTTAGAATAAAAAAGAAAATAAGAAAAAAAATATTTATATTAATAATAAGAGCTTAATTTTTCTTTTAGGTCATAAACTAAAAAATATATTAAGAAATCATATGGAGTATATATTTAAGAGTATTAAAATTTTTATTTAGACTTTTACTTTTAACATTTTGTAAAAATGCACTTTTATTTTCAAAATTTTTAAACAAGATTTTATTTGAATTAGAATCTTGAAATCTTTAAGTTTTGTTTTTCTATCCTTACCCTGAAATTAAGAAACTAATGTGTATTAAGTTTTAAACTTAAGTTTTGGAATTAAATTGTAACTTTTTAATCAGTTAGATTAAGTAATCCTTTTGCTTTTTGAATATTTGATTTTATCATAAAGTTAAGTAAAAGGCTAGATATTCAGAGTTAATTAAGTAGAGAGTTAGTGGAATTTTAATCTACAAGTCTACCAGGCTAAAGGACATTTGGCTAGACTTGGTAATTTTTGTCTTGACAGATCCTATAGGAGGAAACTAAAATTTTAAAGAACCTGAGAGTGAATGGTTTTGTTGCCTAAGCTCTAGTTTGAGAGCTAAGTAACCTAAATATCTAAAATTCACACATAGAATTGTCATGTTGGCATCTGAGATCGCGAAAACACAGAGGTTAAGAGATCGATTCTGAATCCTCTTTAGTCCAAGGATTTCTGCGGGGCGATTCTTGAAAGGGTGAAGGATGTGCCACTCACCTAGAAAAGGATTCGGAGAATAAAGTTAGTAAGAAAAATGAGAAGGGGGAGAAAAATAAAAGAATAAAATAAAACACCTTACAGTTAAGTACCTCGTTACAAATGGGTACTTATGCAGTTTTTCCATAAAAATAAAGCATCTCGGTATAAATAGATGCTATCCTTCCTTCCATCAAATAAAAGAACACCTTGCTACATATGGGTGTTCTAACCTATAGAAAAAGTTGAAAAAAATATGGAGATAAAAAAATTAGGAATAAGAGACCCAGTGGTCCATCGGGGAGATATACACAAAAAAGTGTTGACCTCGAGATAGAAAACTGGTGAGGAGAAAGCAACCAAACCTGAGTAAGGCCAAGCCAAAGGCTTGAATTGGAATAATCTAGATTGAAAATTGATGTCTTAAGATCTGGATTTTTGCAAACTTGGATGCCTTTGGGACAACTCTCTTCACAAAGCACAAATGTTTTAAAATCATAGCTACTGAACCTTGGTATTGGGCAATGAAGCCTAAGAAATCGAGTTTTGAGGATATCTGGTTAATTTGCTTAAACTTAGATTGATAAAAATCAAATATCATAAACAAAGGATTAACTTAAGTCTATTTAGTTTTTGAGTTAAAATTTAATTTCCAACTCTTAGGTTTTGTTTTCTTAAAACACTTTGTATTCTAAGTTTTTAAGGGTTAAGAATGGTTACAAAGAATAAGAGATTTTTGAGATTCTAATTTTTTATAAAATTCTTGTTAACAACACTATTTTTAATAAAGTGTGTTTTGAAGATGTTTTGAGTATAAGTCTAAGTAAGAAAGTTTCCACAAAATGCTCTGTATATTAATTATTTATATAAAATTTAAAACATTCTCTGACCTAAGCTTTCCTCTACTTAGATTCTTATTTATATTAATTTAAACTCAAGTGCTTTAAATCATCATATTGTTAGTTAATTTTGCTAGGGACTAGCAAAACTTTGGCTTGGGGGTACGATGAGAAGCTCATCATGGTCTCTAATTACCCCTAATTAACAGTCTTCCTAGTTAATTAACTAGAAATATGTGAATATATGGGTTAATTATTAAATAAGGGATAAATAGTAAATGACCCTAAGATAAGTTAAAAATGTTATATTATCATCCAATTAATATTATTAATAATATAATTAATAATTGAACTCGAAATATTATCAATTATTCATCTAATTAATGTGTTAACTAACTTAAGATAATATATACCTAAGTATGTAATAACTTAAGTAAAATTAAATAAATTAATCTAAAAAGGTCAAAAATGTAAATTCAAGGTCTAAATATAATAATTTTCTTATTTATAATCATATATAAAAAGTTGAAAAAGATTTAAATTAAAATAAACCTTGAAAACCTAAGTTTACATTTTGGTCCTTACATTTTATTTCAATCGGGTCCTTATTTTACACTTAGGTCCTTAGGTTTCACTGCGAATAAGTCCCTGGACTTCTTCTCTTCTTCACCCGCCTGGACGGCTGACGAGTGAAAGTGTAGCCACTGCCTGATCACCGCTAATTCGACGCCATCTCTTCTTCTCCAAGCTCCTAGAGCTTGCGCTCACCATCCCCTTTTCATCCACCGGTCTAGATGATGCCTAAATCCTATTTTAGGGTTGGAGATAACCTCACCGGCGTCGGAGAAGACGTCGGTGCTTATTCTTCTCCTAGCCACAAATCCATCCAGATTCCACCTTCTCAATCGCCGTCAACTATAAATACCCCTTGACACCCTCGATTTACACCAAGTTGGCTTCCTTCCCTCTTCTTCACTGAGCCGACCCAATAGGCTATTCTCTCTAAAACTCTGGCAAACTTTCTCTGCCTCATTCGACTTCCTCCATCCATCTTCAACAGCTCTCGAGCTCCGTCGAAGTCAGCCGTGTCTTCTGACAAGCGCTGACTAGGAGCTATCCTCTACTTCACCTCACAACTGCTGCTGGAGATCTTTCGACAACCCTCTGATTTTCTCCTCCGTCATGAGCCGTCGATGGAGATCCTCTATCCCCTTCATCCAGGTAACAGTAGACTAGGTAGGTAGGTTAGTTTAGTTTGTTAGTTAGGTAGCTTAGGTAGCTGTAATGTTAGATTTAGCTTTCATCTTCCAGAACTTCGGTGAGCTCCTTGAGCTTGTCAGGAGCACTAATTTCATCTTTTTAAGTCACTGTCCATCTTCTTGAATCGTCCACGATCATTTTGATAGCCATTAATTACTAATTTGATCATTAATTTGCCTAAACCACTACCACCTCCACCGACTACTTCTGTTGTCCATGGCAGCAGTAGTTGACCTATTTTCCACCTTCATTGGATCCTACATCACCTATTCATCTTCTAAGGATCCTAATCATCACTTTAATTCAAGTAAATACCACATATAACTTAAACACCCAAATTTAATTAAGCTCCTGAGCTCGCTATCAATTGCGGCTCAGGAGTAGTTGAAATCATTAATTAACTAAATATTTAAGATCACAATCATCTGTAGATTTGTTTCATCCACTCAATTGAGTGGAAAACAAGTCCTGAGCCTTAACCAACTCAAATTCTTTAAAAATTGAATTCACTGTTAAATCTTTACTGTAATGATCAATTAAAGAAATTAACTTGATCCTGAGGTTCCTTGTGACCTCAGGAACCTTTTCAAATCATTAATGGCACAATTCCACATTCTGTATCACAAATTCACCTTTTTATGGACTCACCGGAGCTCTGGCAAGCTCCGACGAGTCAAAACTAGTTCTTCAACTTGTAGAATAGAGTGAGAAGCTCCAGATCAATGAATTAAGGTTCACTGATTATGTTGAGATTATTTATTTGAGATTTGAATGTTTGGAGCTTGAGATAGGTCTTCATCTTCTCCAACTCCGGCAGAGTTGGAGAAGTCTGACAGTTAGTTTTAAGATTCATTTAATAGGTCTAGAAGCTTCAGTGCTGTGCATTGAATTCATTTCCATGTTTAAACCACTGTAACAACCCTTACTTTGTTCTGACAAACAAACTACTTTAGAAGCTCAGGCGATGATCTTAAAACCCTAGGAACTTTAGTTAAAACACCTATTTAAAGGTCTGAGCATGTTTTTGAGACTGAAGGGATGTTGTTTAAGGTGTTAATTCCCTGAGAAAAGGTTTAAATCAGAAAGTCAAAATTTGAGGCTTAGCAGTCAAACATAAGTCTGAATCTTGATATCTGGATTCAATTTGACGAATTGATGAGTTCAAGTTGTTTCTGAGAAGTCTGTGAATGATTTACAAGAGATTTGGATGAGCTCTGATGGTTAACTACGTAGAATTTGATTTCTGTCAGTTTGGGATGTTTTTGAACCTAAACTAATAACAGTGGATTTTTTATGAGATTTAGATGTAAATTCTGCGCAGATGAATTGGTAACAACCTTTAGAAGTTGTTTTAATCGATTAAACAGGTCTTTAGTTGTCTGTTAGGACTTTTCAAAGTCTGAATCACAGTCCTGAAGCTTCCAGAGAAGCTTTGAGCTCCTGCACACTTCCTAAAGCTCCTGAGAGCTTAATATCTACACCAGCAGCTGCGAAATTCACCTCCTAACCTATTTAGAACTTCAACTGGAAGTTAAAGTCCAGTCTGTGGACTTAGAGTTAAGAAATTCACTTTCCAGGTCATTTTAAAGGTAGAAGAATAGTATCTTCGCCCTTCAAATCGAAGAGCATAACCTCCCCTTTGCATTAAATTGACACTTCAATCCTGTAGAGCAACTCAAGAGCTTTCCAACAAGCTTTTATTTGCTTGGAACAGAGCTCTGAGCTAGGAGAAATCGTCACTTGAAGCTCAGTCTGGGAGGGGATAAGTTAGTCCCATCTTGGGTATTTCTGAACAGCCACATGGGTATAAAACTATTTTGTTACATAGCCACTTCAGTCAATAGCACACGGCACAAATGGTTACCGATTGAGCATTGATTGTGTGTGTGTGTGTGGGCGCGTATGTGCCTGCGAGTGTGTGTGCCTGTGGCGAGCGAGTGTGGGCCCTGGGAGGGCATGTGTGAGGCCTGGGAGGCTGTGAGCCAATTTGGCTCGAAACTCTGAACCGGAAATAAATCGAACTAAATGAATCAGGCTTGGACCTAGTAGGGTCTGGTCCCACCCTGAGAAGGGTGCTGTGTATCCCTAAATGGTCCAAGCCGCCAATAAATAAACCTTATTTTTGGTTGAAGAGAAAAAACCCGGTTCGGCTTAGAAGGCTAAATTCTGAAGGCAAGGAAAGTTGCTAAGGAAAGATGCTAAGGTAAAAGCAGAAGAAGGAGCAAAGCAAAGGAAGAGAAAGGAGAAGGAAGACAGGGAGAATTCGTAGAAGGAGAAGAGAAAGGTTGAATAGGCACTGAAGAGACAAGGTAGAGAAGAAAGCAAAGAGGAAGAAGAGAAGAGCTCGAGAAAAATAAGAGAAAGAATTAAGAGAAGATTAAGAGAAAAAAGAGAAAGAAAGAAAGAAAGGTAAAAGAAGAAGAGAGAGAGGTTGAAGATATAAAGAGAAGAAAAGAAATGGTTTAATTTCTTGCATTATTTTTAATTCCTTTTTTATTTTAATGTTGTAATAAGGCATATTTCAATTAGTAAAACTTTCTATTGCCTTAATATCTTTGAAATAAATAGAAATTAACATGTTTACTTGTTATTAAAGAAGAACATTTGTGTAAATATGTTTTCTTATGGAATTTTGCATATTTCTTAAATTTAAAATCATTAGGCAAAATTCATGTTGTTAAAATTAACTTAATTATACCTTTTATGAGTAACTTAGATTGATTGGTGAATTCTGAATAAGCTATACCTCCCAGCGAATGACCTGGACTTAACCAGTTAAAAGAAATAAAATCTAAAATGTTAGGTTAACTTGACCCTATACTACTCAACTGACACAAATTCGAGTTAACCTAAGTTTCTTTCTTCTACACATAATTAAGCACAATTAACTTAATTAACTGTGTTGAGGAGAAGACGCATCACTTAGCCACCCTTGACCACCCCCATAGCAACCCTTTAGGTGGTGCCATTTATTACTGAACCTAGATCCTACAACTAACTCATCCTAGCCATCCATCTTAAAGCCACCAAATCCCCTCCAAACCACTTCACTTTGTGCCAACTAACCCTAGCCCTAGGATCATTTAACCACCACCATAAACTCATCCTAATTGTACACCTCATCCACACCAACCCATCCCCTCTACTACTCCTATGTATACCCCATCTAACTACCATTACCCTTCACCTTTGGTTTCATCTTCCACACATACTCCTACCTACATTCCACCATACCCCACGACTAAGAGAAGGAGAAGAAGAAGATTAAGGGGACACCCTATCCCCTTGGTGCCTTCCCCTCTTCCCTTCTCTCTTATGCCCACGCTAGCTAGAGGATAAGCCAAGCAGGAGGACATCTAGAAGAGGTTCTTGAGGGTGGTTCACGCCCACCTTAGGAGGAGATTTTGGAGTGGAATTCTTACACTCTTGTAGGAGCTAGGCATACCCTATCCACGGCTTGCCAATTAGGACACACCTTTGGAGGAGCACTTCAAGAAAAGGATTAGGAGAAATCCTTTTCAAGCCCAAGAAAAGCTAAGCTTGGAGCAAGGATCTTTTCTTTACCAACATTACAAGGAGGATTTGTGTTTTCACACAACATTCTGCACCTACACCGACAGTTAGTATATTTTCAAACCTACAAAGGACAATCAAGTTATGCCAACGCCATTCTAGATTTTCTAACCTACAACATATGAAAGCAAAAAAAAAATGCTTGTGAATTGTTTGTTAGCAGGAATGGATCTCCCGATTCCCTATTTGGCAAGTAGAACTCCGGAACATATTAATGACAGAATTGGGCTCTAGCATGGATTAGTTCCACCTCGAGAACAGAATTAATAATATATTACGTTCCTCACAAAAACTCATCTAATATCTCGAGCCGACACTTAGACCACCCAAACACCAAGAAGCTCCTAATTCCTGTGACAATCCCATAATCCTAATCCCTGTAAGTAAATTTCTAGCTTTGGTTGTGTAGATGATGATCTTGAAAGTCTTACACAACTTGACCTCACATCTTACATGTGAGATGTGGGACTTAGGACAAGGGGAATAAGACAAAATAGGGAGGGGATAGATTTTTGGGTGAATTTATTTGTAGACATCTAGTCTTTCTAGAGAAGCACCATCCGGAACGTTTCTTATGGGTTTCCGCACTAGAAAATCTGGCTCATTTCCTTGAGAAGTATCAATAGCCCACCAATGCATAGCCAAGCAATGTTGAGCAGTGTAAACATCCATTCATATTCTATCCTACACTTGCTTAGAGATGATCTCTAGCGGGGAACTTAATTTTTTCTAGGATTTTAAGTTATTTAAAAGAGAGTGAGAGAGAGAGAAGATAGTAGTGGTAGTAGTAGTTGGGAGAGCTAGTTGTAGTCACATACCTAGTGCAGGGGCAGAGTCCTCTTGTTCTTGTGTAGCCAATCTGCGAGGAGCATAAATTGAAATAAAACAAGGGAAAAATAAGCCATTTCATCTTTTGAGAAAAGGAAAGAAACTAAAAAATAAGGGAAAAATTACTTCTATGAAATAAAACAAGCCATTTCATTGGTAAAGTAGGCCTTCTTTGGGAGTGCAATAATGGATCCCAATAATTGAAGAAAACCAAAGCAGCTATTAGGATTATCAGAAACCTAAAGATAACTGTGATAATTCAAAGTGATTCCAATTAGAAGACCACAAGGACTATATGAAAGAGCAGAACTTAACATAAATTATTTATAATTTTGTTGCACTTCATGAGTGCATCCTTGAACAACCTCCCATTTTTGTGTTTACAATAAAAAATTTCATCAAACAAAAAGATTAAAAAATGGATGCTTTAACTTGAAACTAAAGAAAAGATGCACCAATCGTGATTCGAACCCAAGTATGTACCGTGAAAGGGTACTATTCTACCACAAACCATTGGTGCTATTCATGTTTCATGAACCTCAATTAATACAAACTAGGAGTGGTCTGAAAATAAATAATATTCAACATAAATCCAATTTAAAAGAAGGGTAATATACACTTTCTTCTAGGTTGATGGCTGCATTCTTGAAGTGTCCTTTCTTTTTCCTTTAATCTCAACCAAGTAGTGTGTTTAGATCCCTCATTGTTAGCACATTTTTCTGCCAGCAGACCTCTTCTCTACTTGGAAGGCTTATAGCATTCTCTACATGGTAATCTTTTTTATATTGATTCTTCCTACAGTGATATGCTAGCTATTACAGAATCTATCAGATAATTGATTTTGTTTTTGATATGGCCTTAACTTTCTGAATTAGTTTGATGTTGGGTTAATATTTTTTTCATTTTTAAACAGACATCTACATAATGGCAATTACTTTTATGGAGGAAAACTCTGAGTAAATGTTATTCTAGAAGAGGCTACTGATACATGCTAATTGGAATTTTCTATTATCATCTATGTATGTAACTGACCATCGTCAAAAATATGTCAAAGTTAATTCAACAACTCCTATTTGGGGTATAAAGGATGTAGATTTTGTAGGGGATGAGTTGTTCAATTGGTTAGGAGAACAAGCGCGGACCTTCACAAAGGTGATTAAGACCCTGCTATTTTCAAATGGGCAAACAACATGTCTTGCAACGCTATGCCCATGCATAACCATGAGTGACCTAGATGTAGCCAACAAATTAATATGTTAGATCAAAGTTTTTATTGGATCAAATTCAATGAAAGATCCTGTTGAAGTTGCATACAGTTTAATGCAGTATCAGACATATGGAGATTCCCATAGGAGAAGTTCAATCCATGTGAATAACATGCTGTTCTATATGTAAAATGATTACTTACGTGCAATTTATGTAATTGGGTACCTTCTAGTTTGTAAGACAATGGAGACCGGAGGTAATGAAGTGCAAAGACCCAGGGCTTACCCTTCCTTGATGTTGAGAGTGAGCAATCCTTTGTAATTGCCCTGGTTATCGCTTATGAGGGCCCTCCCAAAAGACATAGTAGTCTCACTCAGGACGAGAGTAGATATTGGATGGTCCAGAATTGGAGGCTTGAAATATGGTTGAGAGTGGTCACCCTGAAAAAGGAACAGCTGTAGTTTGTTTTTTCCTTCTTTCCTCGAGAGATTTATTGACCGTAGTAAAAGACTTTGGGTGACCATCCTACAGGAATGGCATCTTGGGCAAGAACAAAGTTGTGGAAGTGCATACCTCATCAAAGAAATTGATTAAGTAGCTGTTGGGCTTTTTGCTTGGAGATATCAAATGCCACTAAACCAGATGATCTATGACATCTTGCACAATTAACGGTATTGGTTCAATATAACCTACCTATCACAAAAGATTATGATCATTAATACCAAGTGTCCATCTTGAATCATAGTGGTTTGGTTACTTAATAGGTGCAGGGTCTTTGCATTGTGGTAAGAAAGAATATTTGTGGATCAAGTGAACAAAATCTATACCCCAAATCTTACCTCTTCAATCGTAGCCATAAAATGTGTGTATGTGGAGGGAAGGGGGTGTTGGTAAAATTATGTCATGGGGGGTATGTCTAGAGAGAAGATAGATGCAGTAGAACCAATTTCATTTTTTCAACATATTTCTAGACTGGTTTAGGTTTATTCTCTATTTCAAACAATTCCTTGAAAATGGCACATTTCAGACTGCAATGAACTCGGCTAAACAACAAAAACTGAGCCAGAATTTCATCTTGGTTTAGAATTTTGCATTCTAATGAGTTGATTTAGATGCTTAATTTACAAAATTATTCAGATTGCCAAGTAATGCAAATTTGTTTGACGCACTTGTTATGACTCTTTTGTGGAAGTTCTTTTTTTGTGTTGAAGACATCCTAATTCCTTTGTCCGCATAACTGTTGTCTTGTATTGATAGGGCAAGCATGCGAAAAACATATTCTCGCATATTGCACCAATGAGGATTCTTTGAACATACACATCCTGATCCCAAGTGATCTTGTGTTATCTTTTTCATATCCAATCACTTAGTATGAATCTACTAGTTAAGTGAAACGTACAACAATTAATGATGTTTGAATGAAAGACTAATGATAAATAGCAGGGTTACCTATTTCTCCGTTTGTTGCATGTTGAAATATTGGTACTCCAAGCTGAATTATCTCTCTTTTATTTCCCTTCAGTTATATGTCATGAAATAAGGTAGGTATATAGGCACTTCATTATATGTCAAAGTTAATTCAACAACTCCTAAATATGGTCTCAACTAGGCACAACATTTCGCTAAAAGGAGGAAGAAGAATTACACACTTAAAGAGGCACCAGATATGATAAAATCTAAATGTAGAAATAGATATGTACAAAATTTCCATGATGATACACCTTATCATACTCGACCCACGCAACAATAGGTTTGAAACTGGAGGTGTAATTTGCTGCGACCTTGCTAAGGCAGATGTAGTTCTCTTTTATCTGCACAAAACAAAGATGAGATTAATTAGTTTGTTATGTTCTTGTGCAAATGTAATTGTGCAATTCCTAGTTTGAATACAGGTGTGCGACGAGGGAGGAGATGCATGCATAACCGACTAACCATGTCGTAATGAAACTTAGAGGGTATTTATCGAAGAAAAACAATTTTATCAGTTTGGTTTTCTCAATCAATTCAACCTTTTTTTTTCCTTTTTTTTCCACAACTCATCGTAATGATATGAAAAATTTAAAATAACTTCATTACACAACACCAAAATACTCTACTTCTTCAAAGGGAAAAGCACCATCTTCTCCTTACCTCCAGGAATGCCACTGAAACATAGTAGACCAAAAGCCACATTTAGAATTCCCATTCCGTCTACAATCGCCCCCAAAAAAAGAGAAAATGCCATGAAAAATTAAAGGAAATCAATGTAGACATGGGAGCAATTCCAAGAACAAAGTTACAAACTAAACCTATGTGGTTGGACTCCATAAAAAAATTAAAAAGAGCAACCATATCGATAGGAAAACAAGGGAAACAAATCTTTATATAATCCTTAAAATATCAGACCAAGATTGGAAAGGGCTACCAACCTGGGAAAGAGGTGGTATCAACAGGGTAATTGGAGAGTGGGATGACAAAGGACTTGATCCTTCCAGTGCAATACTTTATCCTCTTCACCATCTTTGAATTATTCTGCCACATTTCAAACAAAATTCCAACACCATCAACAAACAATATTGTCGTCAACCACCCACATCATAAATTCCCATGATCATTTAAATGGGGAAGTCAAAATATAATTTTATTTGCATCAAGCCAACCTGCACGAAGAGATAGCTCTTGCCATCTATGCTGTTCTTGATGACCTTGAAGGTCTGGCCATAGTAGATCCTAAAGTACTGGGAGTCCTCCACTTTGGAGATGTTTCCAACTTTAACCTTTGGCACTAACCCTTTTGCTGCAATCCACAGAGTGGAGCACAAGATCCAAACCGCCATCCACATTGCCATTGCCATTGCCATGCTCCTTGGATTGAGAGATGAAGGATGTCGTGCTGGTGAAGATGGCACGTTGGAGTGGAGAGACTACTGGAGGCACCTTCTGGTTATTGTTTGTACGCAAGGGTGATGTGAAGAAATGGATGGAACATTTTTACTTTGGCCCCTCTATTTTTTTTTTAAATCTTGTATGACCATCAGAAGTCCCTCGATTTCACCATGTAAAAGCCTAGTTTTGGTTCAGTCCAAAGCAAAGACTGATCTGTCTAACTCAAAATAAGCACTAGCAATAGCATAAGAAAGTTGTGAAGTAGCAACTAATTGGGTAGCAAACCAATGGGTTTCTTATGCAGCAGCAGAGGATTCAAGAGGAGTACTTTTCTGAATAGACCAAGAGAACTGAAGAGCAGCAACCTAGTTACTCTTATTTGCAAAAGAATGTGGATGTAGAATTGAAGCAAAAAGATAAAATTAATGAAGAGAATCATCACTTGAATATTGATAAAATTGATGGGTCTAAATTGTGAAACAAGATAAGGAGCAAGATGAAGAATGGCTTGATGCTATTGAGAGTCATACTATACAACAGCAGCAACAAGTGCTGAAGAAGCAGTGATATAGCAGTGACAGAGGTGTAGCAACAACGGAGGTTGTGGGCTGGTCGGAGGAAGGTGATGTAGAGGTAGTAGAGGAGGGTGAGGAGGCCAGTGAGGGTAAGGAGGACAATGGGGAGGGGGAAACAATATGAGTATGTGAGGGCAAGGAAAGGTTTGGGTCAAGGATTGGGGAGGGGAAGTAGAGGGGAAGGTAAGGGGAGGGATGGATATGAAGGTCAAAGTAGCTCTCAGCTAGATGATCAACAACAATGAGGCTACTAAAGGGTCTTCCTGTTGGCATCTAGACAAGTTGGTGCAATTCATCCTATCTCTCAAATAGCTGTAGCAATCATTTAATTAACCCTTGTTACTTACTACTGCCTATAGCATCTCTTGGTTCGTTGTTAGCATCTCTCGCTTGCTATGTTGCAGTGCAACAAATTAAAAAGGCCAACACTTTTTTGGAAATAAATGATCACCAACTTCCATAAATGGTAAGAAGTAATATATATGATTACAAATATAAAATTCCAAGATACTTATCAAAAATCCTTATTTCCTCATAAACATAGATACTACATATCAAGCTGTTGTGGCATAATCTGATTAGTTTGTCTATGGATTTAAGCTTATCTTCTAGGAAGTAGAAAACTATTTTCAAATCTTCTTTTTGGTTTATTTGTGAAATAATATCTTCATATAAGACTTGTATCAATAACTTTTAGATGAAAGTAAGTTGTTAGCATAGAAATTAGTTGTTGATAACAACAATATATATTCTCGGCTTGCTATCGTTAACGATAGCATTCCTCATCTTTTCAAAAAAAAAGAACAACAATATATAGACTACAACAATCCAATATTTGGTCATTCCTTGCCTACCTCAGTGAAATCCTAGCACTCATAAGAGCAGTGCTACTAATATATTTATCAAGAATCTTGACAAGGGAATCGATAACAAAGCACTCTATGATACATTTTTAGCTTTTGGGAACATTCTCTCTTGCAAGATTGCCACGGATACTAGTGGCTAGTCTAAGGGTTATGGGCTTGTTCAGTTTAAATAAGAGGAGGCTGCATAGACTGCAATTGATAAGCTTAATGGTATGCTTCTCAATGATAAATAGGCTTTTGTGAGACCATTTATTCATAAACAAGAGAGGGAAAAAACTGCAAATAATACAAAGTTCAATAATGTTTTTGTCAAGAACTTGTTAGAGTCCTCCAATGATGAGGATTTACAGAAAATTTTTGAAGAGTTTGGTACAATAACTAGTGTTGTAGTTATGAAAGGGGAAGATGGCGAATCCAAATGCTTTGGTTCTGTGAATTTTGAGAATCCTGATTCTGAGACACAAGCAGTTGAATCCCTTAATGGGAAGATATTTGACGACAAGGAGTGGTATGTTGGGAAAGCCCAAAAGAAATCTAAGAGGGAGAAAGAGTTGAAAAGCAAGTTTGAGTAGAATATGAAAGATGTTCCTAACAAATATTAGGGAGTGAAGCTCTACATGAAAAACTTGGATGATAGCATTGGTGATGATAAATTGAAAGAGATGTTTTTCGATTTTGGCACCACTACTTCTTGCAAGGTTATGTGGGATGCTAATGGTATTACCAAAGGTCCTGGTTTTGTCGATTTTGACACTTGAGGAAGCCTCTCAAGCTATTGCTAAGATGAATGAGAAGATGGTTGTCAATAAGCCCCTTTATGTGGCACTTATGCAATGTAAAGAAGATAGAAGAACTAGATTGTAGGCACTATTGTCTTAGATGCATCCTAGTAACATGCAGCCCTCACTTGCTCCTCGAATGCTTATGTATCCTCCTGGTAGTCCTAGTCTTGTACAAGAAATATTTTATAGCCAAGCACCTTTGATTCTCATTTCTACTCAGCTTGGATTTGCCTTTTAGCAGCCACTTGTCCCTGGCATGTAGCCTGGTGGTGCTCTAATGCCCTTCTTCTCTATGCCTTTGTTCGACAGGGTCAGCAAGGGTCGCACCCCAGACGTGGTGGGGGAGGACCCATGCAACAAAATCAGTAGCCAACAGGCATGCTTCAGCAACAAATGCTTGCAAGATCAATTCCCTCCAAGTAGAATCATGCGTGAGGCGCCTATGCTTGAAGTAGGTGGGGGAACATGGGTGGGTTCCTTGTGAGATAGACTGCTATTCCACATCCCATGCCCATTTCTTTCCTAGCTAAAGATCTTGCAAATGCACCCCTTAATCAATAGAGAATTATGCTGGGTGAAAGTCTATACCCACTTGTTTATCAGCTAGAGCACGACATGGAGGCCAAGGTGACTGGGATGATCCTAGAGATGGACCAGACCAAAGTTCTCCACTTGTTGGAATCCTCTGATGCTCTGAAGGCTAAAGTTGTTGAAGCAATTGAGGTTCTAAGGACAGTTGCACAACAAGAGTAGCAGCAGCTTAGTGCTCCTACCGACCAACTTACTGGACTCTCTCTGTGAATGATGGACCTTGAGGCAATGTCTTCTTTAAAGTTTGGAACTTTCTGAGTTTGTTTTGGATCTCTCCTCGTCTAGCTTGATGTCTTTGTTTTCTTTTTGGTCTTTAGAACCTAGCTCTGGATGCCTTTGGAAGGTATGATTTGTTTAGGAATTTTCAATTTTAAAGGGTTTGGACTTCTGGTAAAAAAAATAAGAAAACACTTTGGAGCATTTCTTCAAACAATTAAAAGGCATTTCATCAAAGACCTAACTAAGAGAATAGACCTCCCTCCTCCTTCATCGATCTATTATTTTGCACAAGAACTAGATCCCTTCATGTGAAAAAACTCAATATATATAGAGTGAGAAAGAGATCGAATGAGAGAAATCGAGTCGGAGAGATCTAATCTAGCATAGAATTGATAAGAGGAGCATTAAGAGAGATCAATCAAGAGAAATCAAGTGAGAGAGATTAAGTTGAGTGGGAGAGATCTGGTTGAGTGGAATTCGATCAACAAATAGAGATTGAGAGAGGGATTGATTTAAGTGTAGATTTGAGAGACACTAGAAGAGAAAATATGAGAGATCTATCTGAAACCCTAAAAGATGTCTCTCCGCATTTTATGATCTCCAACAAGAAGTGCAAGAATAGAGAGGGAGACAACTAACCTAAGTCAACGAGAGGTATCAGGAGTTGCGATCGATCAAGGGCGACGACAATCGAGAGAAATGGCATTGACGATCGAGTGAAATGGCATCGACACTGAGGTGCTATGCTTGAGGAGCTCAATCGGGGGTTGCATTTGAGGAGCTCAATCAAGTGAAATGAGCTGCCATTGCGGTGCTGTGCTAAGTTGAGGTTAAGGCCGATGCTTGAGAAATCGACTGAAAAGAGTTGAGGTCGAGGTCGAGGTCAAGGGTTGGACTGGATGAGGAAGAAGGCATGTTTACCCACACTATTTTCCTTTCTTCCCTAAAGAACCTGTTGGTGTAGTTGTTAATAGTAGCAACATATATTATAAGCTACAACGACATTCTTTTGATGTCAATGTAGTCCCACAATTGGTATAGGACAATTTCTTTGTAGTGTCATTTTGTTTATATTTTCATTTCTATAATAGAAGCATTCCTCTACTTGTCATTTTGTAAAACAATTTTCTCCTTAATCAAAGTTGCCTTTCCATATTTTTGTTGCATCCTGTTTTGCTTTTTAGTCTAGTACATTTCACTCCCTCTCTCTAATTACCCTAGGCCTTCACGTACCTAGGCTGAGCTTAGAGAGAGGTTATTCTTGTCAGTTAGGTTGTAGTAATTAGGCGTAGTCTTTCTTCACATATTATTTCATTATTTCCCTTTATTTCAAAACTCAAAAAAAATAATATTCAAAAATTACAAAAAGAAAGTTGATTTCCTATTTTCAAGCGAGTGTTTAAAAGTGAAAACTTGCCTCCTTGGACAATCATAGATACCACAGCTACCTAGGTTTATAAATTCAAAAGCGATTGTGAATTTGCACGTTACAACGATTCAAAACCCTAATTTTATTAAATCATGCATTTTCGACATCACCTATCTTTTGCTAGTTCTTGAGCAAAACACTAAGCGAAAGCTTGCAGGAAAACAATATTTACACAGGAAACCAACTTGCCTGTTTTGAGTTGTTTAATCAAAGTCAACCTCAATTCTTCACCAAAGCAAAGGAATTATACACAAAACCTTAACATCGAAGACTCAGTAATTCTAAAGTATCGACTCAAATCTGGACTGCCCAAATCAAATCAGGAATCCTATTAGCCATTGGACTTGGGTCTCTAGTGTAACTTTTTCTGACTAGGTCGAACCACCTAAGGTTTGAATCGAATGTGAGAAACAAGAATCTTTTGTGTGAAATAATGTGACTCGCCAAATGGGAAACTAAGCTAATTCTAGGTAATCAATAAAATTTAGAATATTTCTATTCTCTCTTTAGGACAACCTGTCTTCGGTTAGGCCATACTAGGATTTGGTAGCTTTCTCCTCACCATTTTTCTATCCTGAGGTCAACACATAAGGTGTATATCTCCCCGGTTGGACTCCTAGGTCACTTGTTGGCTATCTCACTATGTTTGGGATGCACTCATGTAAGAGATGAAAGGGATATATTTTTGCTTTGTTTCTCTCTTTCTTTTTTTTGCTTTCTTTATTTTTTTTTTATATATATAACTTATTCCAACAGCTCATTTTACTAGGTTATCTTCTTTGTCACACTCATTTTTCTAGGTGAGTGGCTCTCCATCCATTCTAAATGCATCCCCTACAAACAGAATAGTCTTAAGAGCTAAAAACATAGCCAAAGTCCTTTGCATTTTTTGCCCTAAGACTAAATCTTATTGACCACTAAGGACTGAACAAAATCGCCCAGAAGATGAGTCAATGCAATGTGCAAGTGAAGATGCTTGGAACTCAAAGACTATCCAAACCATAGGGTGGAAAGATAAGTCATTTACATGTCACCCTTTTGACTAAATACTTTTAGCTTTTTCATATCCTTTCAAAGAATCGAGAAAACAATTCCATATTTAGGTAAATACTCGAGATAATTAAGTCGACATATGACCTGAAGATTCTAAGTGAAATGACTTTGTTCGTACTTTTCCTAAGATCGGTAAATCCTCAAAATCGAATTTTCCAAAAAATTCTTCATGGCTCAAACTCTATAATTCATGATTTTTTTCTTTTTGTTTTGAATAAGAACTACTACTTTTCAAGAACATGACTACTTTAAGAAAAGAAACTAACACCTAAAATTCTAGAGATAAATAAGAATGACTCTGAAAAATATTATCTACCCCCTCATGCCTATTTTATGCAATATCCTCAATGCATGCAATAAACACAAGAAAAAAATAGATAGTACCTACAACGCAAGAGTTTTATGGAAATGAAGACTCGATCATCTCTAGACTTGAATGAAAATTTCAAAGCAAATAACAAGATTATCTACAAACATTAGGTTGCCTCCTAACAAGTGTTGAATTTTACGTCTACAGGTAGACACAGCTCAGAGATTAAAAGAGATATTAATCAAATGATTCCCACAGATATAAGTAGTGTTAATGATATGCCTTGTAGCTCAGTTAAGAAATGTCCCTAGAATTGAATCAATTAGTGATGCAAACCCATGCCAGAGGGTCAAATGCAGGATAGATAAATCAGAAGAAGCTGTATCCATTGGCATTCAGTGCTAAGGACAAGAGGTGCATTGGGACTAAGGGTAGGTAACCCAGGTACAAAAGAGAAGCGAATCATAAAGTATCAATCCCAATGGTAAAGAGATTTGAAGTAAGGGTGCAGATGTTGGGTTGTCTTGGGTTTTCAGAAATCAAAATTGCTTAAGTCATAAGGGTCCTTATAAAGAGTTGAATGTTTCAAGAGTAGAGGTACCCTTAGATTCTTGGTATTATTTTCCTTAAAATTTTCTCTTAGTTCCACCACCTTCTCTCTTTATTCTTTGAAGTCCAAGTCTTTTAAATCATCAATACTATAATTAGACTTAGTTACATTAGATATGCAATCAAATTCCATAGAAAATGATTCAAGTTCACACTCATCTAGATTGGATGTAAACGTGAAACTAGTCATTGAAGGTTCATCAAGTTCAAACTAAAATCTTTGAGCTTCACCTACGTCAGGCAAGAAATTCTCCTCAAAGTCAAATGTGAATCCTTCCATTTCAAATTTGTCAGGAATCTGGTCCTAAAAAAGAAATGTCTCACATTCAGAATTATTTTATTCCCCAAATTCTATCTCAAAATCAAATACAAAGCTTTCAATTTAAAAATTATTAGAAATTTGATCCTCAAAGAAAAATGACTCATATTCCAATTCACTCTTATTTTCCTTAGATTCTACCTCAAAATTGAATGTAAAGCTTTCAACTTCGGAATTATTAGAAATTTTATTATAAAAAAGAAATGCCTCATATTCAAATTCATCTGTATATTTCGCAGATTCTGAGTCTTTCAAAAAGACATTTTTAATCAGACTTTCAACCTACTTAAGTTCTTCAATAAGCCCACAACTTTCATTAGAGTCCTCACTAGCCTTAAAAAGTTTTAATTTCATCCTTTCATCCCCAAAGGCTATTTGCATATTCCGTAGTTGCTAAAATTGGTCTTCCAAGAATAATTAGGGCCCATCTCAAATTCTCAAGAATGTCAAGATCCAAGATAATGAAATCCACGGGGTAGTAGAAATTATCAATTCGAACAATTACATCCCTCAAAATCCTACTTGGACGTCTTGTGGATTAGTTAGCCAATTGTATTTGAATTTCAGTAGTTTCAAGGTCCCTGAATCCAATCATCTCGTAGATCTTGGTGGGCATTAGGTTGATGGAAGCTCCCAAATCAATTAAAACCCTATCAAAGGCTAGATCGTGAATTTTGCAGGAAATCAAGGGGGTTTCTAAGTCTCTCTTCTTGATATGTAAATACTTTAAAAGAATAAAGCTAGCTTGTTTGAAAAGGATCACCTTTTTATGATTACTTGATTTCTACTTGCACTTAGTAGTAGTCAATTCTTTCAAAAACTTGGCACAAGTCGGGATGTGTTTAGTGGGATATTAACTTGTATTTATTTGAACACATCCAACTAGGTCTCATTCTTAGGCTCAGTTTTCTTTTTTCTAGGCCTATTCAAGGCCTCAGGAAAAGGGATTTGGATCTTTGGATCCTCGAAATCATGAGCTTAGATCTCGTCCTCCACCTTGGGTGTATTAATTAGAGTTTCTTTATTAAGATCCTGTTGGGTTATTTAATTTTGGTGCACGGGGTTCTGAGTGGTCTAGCCACTTCTTAGGGTAATAGAATTGGTAATGGTAGGTGGTTATTGATTCCCTTGAGGAGTAGGAAGGATAGGAGCAGAAGGATGTGGAACTTGAGGCGAATAAAATTCAGGGGGAGTTAAAGGAGCTTATTTAATCATATGAGCTTGATACACCCTATTTTGAAAGAACCCTTGAGGATTATGTTTCTGATTAGGCATGTTTCTAGGGTTCGAAATAGCTTGGGATAGGAGGGAACCAATTTCTCTATCATCGGGTTTAGGCCCTATTTGGTTCTTCAGATCCCTGATGGATTGGGTCAATTGTTGCATAGCTTGCAACATGGAAGTGTTTGTGTCCATCAATTGCTGGTTCTAATTCAAGATAGCCAACTCAGTTTGGCTAGGCTGGTTAGGGTATTAGGTAAGTGTTGCATCACAAGTAGTGTTATTTAATTAGGTGATATTAGCATCAAAATGAGTATGGTGGAAGTGGTTAACTACAAACGACCCTACACAGATTTTTCAAATGTATTTAACCTAGACTAAATCAGATTTTAAGTTATCACTTTTAGGTCTAAGGTCGAACTCAAGGAGGCAGGCTTAAGGATCTCGCTTTCTACGTGAATCCTAAAGGTGCATCATTTCCATTCGCTTATTATGCTTTTGGATGTTTCTTTGGTTTTAGATTTTTTGTGATAACTTTTCCCTTGAGGCACTCCCTCAAAAATAAGTCCTTGGTGACAAGCAATCTTGAGTCGAAATAATCTCGCTACATGCGAGAGTTGAGACCTACAATTCAAAAGTTATCTTTTCTCTTTTACAACTTTTTTTGGTATTTTCTTAATTATCAAATAAAAGATAATATGAAAACAAAGGAAAATTTGTGGGAAATAAAATACATTGAAATACTTACTTTATTTACATATGTACATATGCATGTATAAGATCTATTTATATATGTGTGTATATATGTATATATATATATAGAGGAGAGAGAGAGAGAAGAAAAGGATGGGATTGGAAAATGGGATGTAGCACCGTGTTAGGTTAACCGATGTCTAGAGAGACATGATTAACCCTTGCCATGTGTCCTGTGAATGTGTAGATTAGACGTGTGTGTGTGTGTGTTTGTGTGTTTGAATGCTTGATGTGTGTGGGTTATCACATATGTGTAAGCAACTTGTGGGTAGACACATGCGATACGATGCACGGGAAATGGGAATCGTGTGCTTGATGAGTGAATGTATGAATGTGTGTATGTGTATGTGAGAATGAGGGAAGGTGAGTGAGTGTGTATGTGTGAGTGTGAATCAGTGTGTGTGTTAATGTGAGTATGTGTGCATGAGTGTTGTCTGTGGGTGTTTGTGAGTGTGTTGGTGCGTGAGTGGAGTGCAGGGAGCGCGTGCGCGCAGCATGTAGGTGCGCTATGAGTTGTGAGGGCGCGAAAGAGAGTGATAGCACGAAGAGGTGCGCGGGTGCGTATGTGTGTGTGTGGTGTGGCGTGCAGGAGAGCAGTGAGGCGTGGTGCGCAACCGACTGCAATGGGGAGAGAGAGGGCATGCGCGTGTGAAGAGTGATGTGCAACCAGCTAAGTAAGGAACTTAGCCAATGCAAAATCGTCCCAGCAAGTCACCGATGAGGGCGCAGGCAGGTGAGTCACTAGCTAAGTGAGGAACTTAGCCAGTGAGATGGCATGCTAGTGGGTTACGTAGCGGGTGTGCAGCTGAGTGTGAGTGTGCCATGTCACTGACTAAGTGAGAAGCTCACCGGTGACAAACGAAATAAATGAGTCGCAATTGAGAAAAGCTATTAGCTCTAATGGAAATTAAAATGAAGGGAAATCAATCAAAACAAAAAGAGAAATAGAACCACCATGTCTACCTACTCATAAAGGAACTAGACAGTGGTGGAACCTACTCGTGGTGGATGCTACCATGCGAGCGTATTCCTTGCTAGTGAGTGCTCTCAACTAGTGAGAGGCCGCTGGGGGTGGGAGAGGAAGAGGGAGAGAGAAGAGAGATGAGGGTGTGTGGTCAACATGGTGATGGTGTGTGCTCTGTGAGGTGTGTGCATACTTTGCGAGGTGGGTGCCAATCGTAAGAGTGAAGGTGGGGGTGGTAGTTTTATAGGTGAGGGGTGAGGTGAGCAGTGTGTGCAAGGTGGCCGTTAGGATAGGATTTGGGTAATTTATAGGGTGTGCACTTGGGCTTTTGGATAATGAATGTGAGAAATAGGTGGATAAAAATGGATGGCGACATACACATGGGAAATGAAGTATGAAGAATTTACCTCTCTCTCTTTCTTCCACTAAATTATTCATGAATGCAGGTATTTACAAAATGTATGAATTGTTAATTAATCTTAACTGTATAATCCTAGAAAATAGCATAAGATTGATAAATTATTGGTGTGAATTGTTGTGCAATCACACCCCCATGCCTATCTTTTGCTAGTCCCTAGCAAAACACTTATTCAGTACTCAATATAGAAGTAAACTGTTTGGAAATGATCTTTAGCTAGAGATTTTTCTGAAGCAATATTAGTGTGTTTATCTGTTGGACATTGTGAGAACCAATTGCAAAGAAGACTACCAGCACTTTAAGACCTACACGGCATTGACCATCTCTCGACTAACAAGGACTCTTGGTATTTAAACCTTAAGTACGACTTCCAGGATCCAGAGAGCTTTACCGAGTTTATGAAGAAAAGAAGTTATGGTTGTGCTTAGTACAAGTTAGGACTAACTAGACGAACTTAAGACTCAAATGTAGGGTTTCACTTTTTCTTAAGTCCTGGTTGTTCTCAGCTTCAGCTCATGTTTTCGGATCAACTCTAAAAGTAGTGAATACCCAAACCCAACTCTTATTGTGTATGTGGCTCAAAAATATTTGGTGGAAAACATAGGGTATATGTAGGGTACCTTGAAACAACCATTTTTGATGGATATGCACAAAGGTATTTACCACAGGATTTGGAGAACATACTAACTTATTACAAAGAATAATTTTTCTTTTTTTCTTTGACTTTTTCTTTTTTTTTCTACTTTTCTCATTTTTCTGATTCTTTTTTTCTTCTTTTTCTTAAAGCAAATGTCGATATGTCTCCATCAACTTTATTTGGTGGGGTACACTTATTTGGCGGGTGAGTCTTTGGTAGAAAGAGCTTCTCCTAAATAGAAGACTAAAGACTAAGACAAAGAGTCTACTTGCACACACAAGTAAGGACTCCACCTTCCCTAATGAGCACTAGGGTTGAGACTTAAGTTCGCCTCGTCTTTCCTAAATCAGTGTAGTGTAAACCAAAGTTACTCAACTCTTAAACAGAGGCAAATAGAAGAATCCTGTACTGGTTGACTTAGGTATAAGAATATGCCCTAAGTTAGGAAAGATTTTGATTCTATCTTGTCAAAGCTCAAGTGTATTAAGTTTAAGCCTAAGCGTATCAAGCTTATGTGGCCAGGAAAGTCTAAAGGCAAAGGTTGAATGTCCATAAACACGTTTGAAAACATTTTTGGAGTTTTTGAATTTTCAATTTTTTGTGTTTTATAAATTTTTTCAAAATTTTTCAATATTTTTCAATTTTTCAATAAAGCTATATATACACTAAAGATGGATATGTATAATGGAAGGGAGCCCTGCATGATACCTAAAGAATATACAAGATCTTATGGATGCTTATCCATCCCCCCATTCCAAATCTTGCTATTTCGTCATATGCATGCAAGAGGGGTGTGACAGGTTTAAAGGCTCTTGGTATAATAATGAGTAAGGGGTATAAGGTAGGGTGGATGGGTGGGTGGATGGTGAGTGGTGGAAAACATGTGGAATAGATGAAGTGTGAAGTGAAGTGAAGAGTAGTGAACTGAAATGGAATGTGGAGTGAAGTGTTGGAAACTTGGAGAATGGAGTGTGAAAAATGAGTGATTAGAGAAAATGGCGAAAGGCGAAAGGGTGTTGGGGTGCCTCCCAACAAATGCTAAATTTAGCACCCCCAACTAAACTCAAAGTGAGGAAAAAATTAGTCACCCTCTAGCAGGGCAACTATCTCACCAACAGGGGCATATTCATAAGTGAGATAAGGTTTCAACCACTGCCCATTTATCATAAATTTATGCCCAGTTTTGGGGTCTTCGATTTCAGCGGCACTGTTGGGAAGTGGTCATGTGACAAGGAAACTTGTTGTGATGGCTCAAACTCCTTCCACCCAATGCTACTACCATGAAAGGCCTTGGTTCGTTGTTTAATGGTCAAAGAGGAGTCATATGCCTCGCATCTCAATTCTTCTAATTCTTGGAGTTTCCATTCTCAACCACACAAGTTTGGGTCGAGTTTACATTAGCGAACCACCCAAGAAGCGCGGTGCTCCACCTTAACGGGCAAGTGACAAGGCTTCTCAAAAATAATTCTATACGGTGACATACCAAGGGAAGCCTTGAAGATAGTCTGATACACCCATAAGGCATTAGTCAGCTTGTCTGACCAGTCCTTACGGTTAGGACGAACCATTTATGGAGAATTTGCTTTATTTGCCGGTTCAAAACCTCAGCCTGCCCATTTGTCCGAGGATGGTATGGAGAAGTAATATGGTGGTGAACTCTAGAAAGAAGAATGTGTGAAATGGGTTCCTTCATTCAAAATGATGGCCCAAGGGATCCCAAAGCACGCAAAGATATAGTTCTTGATGAAGTTAGTGGTGACAACATGGTCAGCATAGTTACTGGGAATGGCCTCAATCCATTTCAAGACATAATCAACGGCAACGAGGATGTACTTGAAGTCGTTGGATGGAGGAAGAGGACCCATAAAATTGATTCCCCATATATCAAAGATTTCTACAGCTAAGATGGGTTGCAAGGGCATCATGTCATGGCATGACATTGACCCTAGTGACTGGCATCTAGTGTAATGCTTAGTATAATTGTGTGCATCCTGATGAAGGGAGGGCCAAAAGAATCCACGTTACAACACCTTGGTTGTTGTCTTCCTCCTAGAAAAATGGCCTTCGTAGGCCTGATCATGGCAAAAGGATAACACATCGAGGATCTCACTATCAGGAACATAGCAACAAATAATCTGGTCAGCACCTAATCTAAAAAGAAGTGGATTATCCCAGAAATAATATGTTGCCTCTGCAATGAGATGCTTACGCTGGTTTTTAGGCTAGCCTCAGGAAAAAGAACCAGAGGCAAGGTAATTAGCAATATCGGTATACCAAGGTCCACTTGCCACATTTATTGCTAGAAGGTGCTCGTCAAGGAAAGACTCATTGAGCGGTAGAGAAACTCCAATATGGTTAGGGTCAAGTCTAGAGAGATGGTCTGCAACCACATTTTGGGCTCTAGCCTTATCTCATATCTCAAGATTAAACTCTTGAAACAAAAGGATCCAACGAATCAGTTGGGGTTTAGCATCCCTCTTATGCAGGAGATGACAAATGGCCACGTGGTTAGAGAAGATGGTAACATGGGAGCCCAGAAGATAAGATCTGAATTTCTCCAACGCAAAGATGACCACTAACAACTCTTTCTCAGTAGTAGTATAATTATGCTGGGCCTCATCCAGCATCTTGTTGGCGTAGTACATCGCGAATGGGTGTCTATCGCGTCTTTGTCCCAAGATGGCTCCAACAGCTAAGTCAGAAGCATTACACATTGTTATACCACTTGATCATGGTTTTTAAATGTGAGTAAGTCAGTCGCGTTGTAGTATAGGTGATCAAGCATTGATAACAGATAAGAAGTTTTTATTACTCGAAAACCTAAGTATCCGAGGTTGAACATAGGGAGCAAATGGAATTTATTCACTAACCTCAATAATGTAATTTGAACACTTAAATCTACTTAAAATCTAATTCAGAAGATAATGCAAGAGTTTATGAATTAAAATGTAGCAAAAATAGAAGAGAAATTGAGAGGAATAGAATAAAAAGGTTGATTCTTTGCTTGGTTCTCCTCTTTAGCTTCTTTCTTTTCTCTTTTCTTCTTCTTCTTTCTTCTCCTTTCTGCCTTCTTTCTTCTACTTTCTCTTCTTTTAGCTTTAGCTCTTTCTTTGTCTTCTTTCCTACCTTTCTAATTCCTTGGCTTCTACCTTGTCTTTCTCTTTTTTGATTGCCTTCCTTCTTCTTCCTTGGCCTTGGCTTCTTCTTCCTTCAGCTTCTGCCTTTGCCCCTTGCTTGGCCGCACTTTCTCTTGGCTACAGTACTTTCTTTTTCGTTATCTTCTTCTGCCTTCAAGTTCTTCTTCCTTCTTTCCTTCTTTCTTCAGCCTCTGCCTTCTCCTACCTTGCCTCTTCCTTCCTTTCTTCAACCGCACCTCTACTACAGTGCTTCTTCCTTCCTTCCCTATCTTGGCTCTTCTTTCCCTTTCTTTTCCTCCTTTATCTTTTCCTTGCTTCTTTTCCTTCTTGGCTTCAGCCTCTCTTCCTTCTCCTTCTTTCTCTGCAGCTGCACCTTCCTTCTCCTTCTTTCTCTGCAGCTGCACCTTCCTTCTTCTCCCTTCAGCTACCTCAACTTCAACCTTTGCTCTTCTGCCTTAGCTCCTTCAGCTTCTTCCTCTTCCTGCTCCTTTCCCTGCATAGCATAGAGCAAAACCTACCCCTACCCTTCTCGCGTACACTCTCTCTATTTCTCTCTTGGATTCACTCTCCCAGAGCTGAGTAATCGGGTCAGGTTTCACGTGCTCGGGTCCAGGCGCACCGACGTGGGTGATGCGCGATCGGGTCGGTTAGCCAGGTTCGCGGGGGCATAGGTCATGGACGAGGCGTGTGCGTGTGGGTGAGGGACCTCACCTTGTGTACTTTAGGCGATAAGAAGAAATCGCAAATTCAATTTAACTCACTCTGCACACTCCTGGCTTTCCGAGGTGGGACTAAAAGTCCCACCCGCTTCTTCGCCCTCGCAGGTGAGGTGCTTCGCTCAATTGCCCCAGCTGGAGTCGCTCTCCGGGCTCGTTCTCTATCTAGATGTGTTTGCGCACTCAATGCGCATCACCTGGACCTGGAATCCTGGAGCGCTGGGGCTTGGAGCGACCTTGCAAACTCCTTGCTTCTGCTTCAATGGCAGAAAAGGGGGTCGACCTGAAATTCACGAATATGCCTTGCGGCCTCATTAGAGCACATGGAAAGCTTCATCGTGTCACGACGAAGGTGAGGCGATGGGTGGCTGGCTGTGGGGCGGCCTAGGCATGCGTGCCTAGGTCACTTTATGGCCGTGGAAGTGGGTTAGGCCGGTGGGCGTTTAGGGAAGTGATGGCGGTTAGTGAAGGGGTGGAATGTGTGATGAGAGCCTCATCAAGAGCCCTAACTAGCTCATTTTGACCTAAGAAAGAGAATAAGAGCTCCTACATAACCTAGAGAAGGGCCTAATTCAAGGAATTAATGTTCTAAGAAGAAAACATGAAACAAAGGTTAAAACTGTAAATTTACCATTGCAGTACATAAACGGGATTTCTCAGAGGAAAAACATAGGTCAAATGGTCTGAATAAGATAAAAAGTGGGTTAGTTCAACCAGAAATGGGTTATTGCGCAATCCAAGAATTAAATGACATTCTGTAACCTTAAAACAGACCCGCTTAATTCAACAAGATTCTAGTCAGGATAAAAATCAAATAAATCCTCTAAAATTCATGGAAAAATATCCCCTATGGTTTAGAACCTTCAATCTGGCCTTTGGAACCTATTTTGACCTAGATTGGGGTCCTAGTTCATTATTTGACCTAATTTGGGTTTTTGTGTAAAATATCCATTCAAACATGGTTAAACCTAAAATCTAACTTTACCATTAGATTCCTTAGGTCCAAATTAGGTTTGTACCAAAAGTTGGACTTAAGGGGAGGTCATCTTGACCTACTTTGCAAAATAATCCACCCAATTACATTCTGGTCCCTATCTTTTGAAAATCATTGCACAGACCCCCTAGCTTTCTCGCCACTCTTACAATTAGGTCCCTCTGACATTAAAGTTGATGAATCCTACTTTGGTGAGGAATGGAGGGGGATTACTCCCTGATTTCTCAGAGATCTCCCAAATTTGAAAGGGAGATTCTCTGAGGAATCTCCTTCCATCTGAGCATGATTGCAATTTCTGATTCGCACCCAATCTCTCGTGAGAACGTATAAGAAATTTGGGTCTCCAACGGTTTCCATCTTCGGTGAGGTCTCTTGTGCTTGGAAGCTTGTCTTCCAAGCATAAGAACCCCTGCCAGTGCCTATAAAATGACTACCATCTCTGACCGCACCAATTTAGCTCAACTTAGCCGGAGAACCACCCCAATTTCATCTTCTCCTCCTGTCAGGAGTCCAGTGAGCTCCGGCGAGCCCTCCTCCTCTTTCTTGTCGCTCTGCCACAATACTAGCCGCAGAGCCACCTTCACCACCTTCCTCCGCGTCGTGCAACACCCGCACGCACGTCTCCAGCCCCTTCGTCATCGTCGCTCTCCCTCCACTGGACATCTTCTTCTCCGGCGACGGCAGGAACGGCCAACTTCCTCCTCTTCCCTTTCGTCCACGTAGCTAGGTTAGAATTACTTCCCTCTCTCCCCTCTTCATTTCCCCTCTTTCTATTTCCACTTTCGACCCCTCACAGCCACAGACCACCTCCACCTTCTCCATCTCCAGCCGACCACCGGTGAGGTGCTTCCACCACTCTGCACCTCCACACGCCTCGCCAGATACCTCACCACCTCCACCATCACCCACTGATCACCTTCCACCCATCCACTAACCGCCAACACCTCCACACACACCCACTGAACAAACCCATATTCATGGCCACGGCACGACCTAGGCACGCACGCCTAGGTCGCCCCGCGGCCAGCCACCCACCGTCTCCCCTTCACCTTGACACAGCAAAGCTCCTCAGGTGTTTTAATGGGGTCGACAGGTCGTATTGAGTGAAATGTAGGTCGACCCCCCTTCCACCATTGACGCTAAAGCAAGAAGGTTGTAAGGTTGCTCCAGGTCGTGTGCTCCAGACGTTAGAGCCCCAGAAGGTGCGGGTTGAGTGTGCGAACTCATCCAGCCAAGAGATTGGCTTGGCAAGCAACCCAACAGCAGCAATTGGGCGAAGGTCTCCTGCGGGTGTGCTTAAAGAAGCCGGTGGGACATTTAGTCCCACCTCGTGAACTCAGAAATGCAGTAAGCAACTTATATTATTTTTGTGTTTTATGTTGGTCGCCTCAAGAGACACGGGGTGAGGTCCCTTGCCCACACGCACCCGCCTCGTCTGTGACCTTTGCCCCGTGGATCTAGCGTGATCGACCCGATTACCCCTCGCACTCCTCGTGCATCACACCCATGCCTATGCATGTAGACCTGGGAGTGCCAAACCCGATCCGATTACTCGACTCTGGGAGAGCATACCTAAGAGAGAAATAGAGAGAGTGATGCGGGGGATGGTAGGGGTAGGTTTTGCTTCACTGTGTGCAGGGAAAAGAAAGAAGGAAGAGGAGTTAAGGCGCAGCCGCAGTGAAGCTAAGGAAAAAGAAGGAAGAGGAAGATGCAGCTGAAGCTAAAGGCCAAGCAGGGAAGGAAGGACTTAGCCGCAGCAAGGTAGGAAAAGGAAGAAGAAGAAAGGCAGAAGCCAAGGGAAGGAGAAGCACTGTAGCAGAGGTGCGGCTAAAGAAGAAAGAAGAAAGAGAGAAATCAAAGTCAGAGAAAGAGAGTAGAAGAAGAAAGAAGGCTAAAGAACAGGGTAGAAGAAGAAGATCACAGAGGAAGAAGAAGGAGAAAGGCACTCTAAGAAAGAGAAAGAAGAAAGGCAAGGCTAGAAGGCCAAAGAAAGGAGCTGCAAAGAAGAGATAAGAAAGAAGAAGCAGACGACCAAGGGCAAAGAAGAATAGAAGAAAAAGAGCTAAGGAAAGAGGAAAGTCAGAGAAAGAAAGAAGAGAAAGCAGAAGGAAATAACAACTATCATTTAAGACGTCTGATTATAGAATCAGGCGTCCAATTCTAATTTTTTGCTACATTTCAATTCATAGACTCTTACATTTATATTCTGAATTAAGTTAAGTAACTATAAGTGTTCAATTACATTGATTGAGATTAGTGAATAAATTCCATTTGCTCCCTGTGTTCAACCTTGGATACCTTGGTTTTCGAGTAATAAATTCTTATTTGTTTTCGAGACGATTTCATCTATACTACAACGTAACATCTCTTAAAACCACGATCTCGCCTCGTTAACAATGTGCTCAGTGGATGGTGGAGGAAGTGATGAGGTGTCTGGTGAGGCATATGGAGTGATGGAGTGATGGTTGCGCCTCACCGGTGGTCGGCCGGAGGTGGAGACGATGGAGGTGGTTTGCGGCGTCGAGGGGCCGAAAGTAGAAATAAAAATAGGGGAGGGGAGAGAGAGGAAGTGTCTTGACCTAATTAAGTGGACGAAAGGGGGTAGGAGAGCGGCTGGCTGTACATACCACCGTCTGAGAAGAAGACTTCCAGAGGAGGGAGAACGGCGACGATGAAGGGCTGGAGGCACGTGCGCAAGTATTGCACGATGCGGAGGAAGGAGACGAAGATGGCTTTGCCACTGGTATTGTGGCAGACCGACGAGAAGGAGGGAGATAGGTTGCCGGAGCCTGCTGGATACTTGGTCGGAGGATAAGGGACAAAATTGGGGGTGGTTCTCTGTCCAAGTCAAGCTGAATAGGAGCGGCCGAAGGTGGTGGTCCTTTTATAGGCACTGGCAGGGGCTCATGTGCTTGGATGACAAGCTTCCAAGCACAAAAGTCCTCGTTGGAGAAAGATTTCAAGGAGATACCCATATCTCTCATGCATTCGCATGAGAGATTGAGTGCGACTCAAGTCATGGGATCATGCTTAGATGGAAGGGAATTCCTCAGAGAATCTCCCTTCCAAATCAGGGAGGAGATCTCTGAGGAATCAGGGAGTAATCCCCCTCAATTCCTCATCGGAGTAGGACTCCTCCACTTTAATGGAGAAGTGACCTAATTGTAAGGGTGGAGAGGAAGTTAGGGGGGTCTGCGTAGTGGTTTTCAAAAAATAGGGGTCAAAATGTGATTGGGTGAACTATTTTGCAAAGTAGGTCAAGATGACCTCCCCTTAGGTCCAAATTTTGGTACAAACCTAATTTGGACCTAAGGAATCCAATGGTGAAGTTGGATTTTAGGTTTGGCTATGTTTGACTGGATATTTTACACAAAAATCCAAATTAGGTTAAATAATGAGCTAGGACCCCAATCTAGGTCAAAATAGGTTCCAAAGGCTAATTTGAAGGTTCTAAACCCTAGGGGATATTTTTCCATAAATTTTAGAGGGTTTAGTTGATTTTTATCCTGACCAAAACCTTGTTGAATTAAGCGATTCTATTTTAGGGTTACAAGATGTCATTTAATTCCTAAACTGCACATGAACCCATTTCTGACTGAACCAACCCACTTTTCATCTTCTTAAGACCATTTTACCTATGTTTAGACTTTGAGAAATCCCGTTGATGTACTGCAATGGTAAGATTGTAGTTTTACCCTTTATTTTATGTTTTCTTCTCAGAGCATTTCTTCCTTGAATTAGGCCCTTCTTTAGGTTATGTAGGAGCTCTTATTCTCTTTCTTAGGTCAAAATGAGCTAGTTAGGGCTCATGATGAGGTTCTCATCACACATCAGCTCAAAGTCGATGGACCAATCAGGTGGCTGGGACATAGGGGCCTTAGTGACATCATCATGCATCTGTATGACTGCCCGAATACAGTTGGGGTCCATGTTGAAGGGCACATCGATCGATAGGAGATGCATCAAAGGTTTGGAAATCTTGGAGAATTCCTTAATAAATCTCCTATAGAACTCAACATGACCTAGAAAGGAGCAGATTTGCCTAACAGAGCTATGTATAGGCAAATCATCTATCACATCCACCTTAGTTCTATCCACCTCAATACCTCTTTTAGAGATGATATGTCCTAGAACAATACCCTCGTTCACCATAAAGTGACTTTTCTCCCATGAAAGCATGAGGTTCACGCTAACACATCTCCGAAGGATGCGGGTCAGGTTGGCCAGACAATCATCAAAGGTTGGTTCGAAGACCAAAACATTGTCCTTAAAGACTTCAAGAAAATCACCTAATTATAGCTTCAAGATCGAAACGGGTCATGGAATATCGCCGGCATGCAACGTTGGAAGGTAGCTGGCGTGTTATAGAGTCCGAACGATATTCTTCGGAAGGCGAAGATGATGAAGGGACAGGTGAAGGTGGTCTTCCCTTGATCACGGGGATCAATAGCCACCCAATTATAGCTTGAGAACCCATCTAGGAAATAAAAGAATAGATTTATTGCTAACCGCTCCAGAATTTGCTCAATAAAAGGTAGCAGAAAATGGCCTTTCTTAGTAGCAATGTTTAGTTTCCTATAATCTACACACACTCACCAAGACGTAGGAATGCGTGTAGGGATGGATTCGTCCCTGTCATTAACTCAAATGGTAAGGCTCACCTTTTTGGGCATGACATGAATCGGGATCACCCAGGGGCTATCACTGATTGGGTAAATGATTCCCACATTAAGTCATTTAATGATTTCCGTTTTAACAACCTCTCACATGTTAGGATTGAGACATAGCTGCATGTCACGAGAAGGTCGAGCCTCCTCCGTATATATACGGTGAGTGCAGTAAGAGGGGCTAATGCCAGTCAAATTAGAGATAGACCATCCAATGGCTTCCTTATGTTTATTTATGACCTTCATTAGTTTTCACTCTTTCTCCCTAGATAATTTTGAATTGATGATGACAGGGAGTCTCATTTGGTCCTAAGAAAGCATATTTTAGCGTGTCAGGCAACACTTTAAGCTCGGGAGTGGATGGGGAAAGATCTACAAAACTTGGCACGATTATGTCCCAAAAGGATCATCAGAAAAAAGAATAAGGGGTAAAGAAAATTGGCTCTAAGGTTGGCCATGAGCTAGGGCATCTTGGATTGATGGATCTAAGAAAGGGGAGACCCATGAACTAGTGTTTGGGAACAAAGTCCCAGTGTGGAATATCACTTCCACTAGATTTGGCAAGGGGGAATGGGTATTCCAATCTTCAATGGGGTAGATTGAAGGTGAGCAACCCATAAGTGACTCATACCCCGAGGTGCAAGAAGCATAGTGAGCCTCGTCAGGGTTCTGGTCGGGAGGGATAAGAGAAGGGGTGGGGAAATGTCACAATGAAAATCAGTTAGGCTTTGGTGGTTATCCAGGGTATGCCGTAGCAATCGAAATAAGTCCCTACCAACCTGATACATTCACTAACTGCCATATCATCATCAGACATGTCATCCTCAATTGGATTGCAATTAAAAGTCTTCGCAGCCTTAAAAATATTGAGTTTAAGCTTCTCAAAGCCTACAACTATCTCAATGCAACTCATTTCACAATCAATATGAGTGCGAGCTGTGGCCAAGAATGGTCTCCCGAGAATGATTGGGTAATCAGAAAGTGACTCGAGAACTTCCATGTCCAATACAAGAAAGTCAACAGGAAAACAGATACTATTGACCCTAACCACCACATCTTCCACCACACCCCGTAGAATTTTGACAAAGCGATTTGCTATCTGCAATGTAGTAGGGGTGGATTTTAGTTTTCCTATTGTAAATTTTTGAAACATGATGGTTGAAATGATATTAATGGAAGATCCTAAATCAAGCAAGGCACAATCAAAATTGCAGCCTTTGATGCTACTTGAAATAGGAGGGGTGATTGGATCTTTCTACTTCGGTGGTAGTATTGAAAGATTAGCATAACTTGTATGAGGCAAGAGAACCACCAAAGTTTTTGTTTTCTTTTGTCGTCGCCTAGGTGTAGTGTAATCCTCAAAGAAATGGGCAACGGTAGGGATATGGTTAATCGCCTCCAGCAAGGGAACCTTGATTTCAACATCCTTGAATAAATCACATAGAATATCAAAGGTTTGCATGTTCTTTTTCTTACCTTTTGGCTTCCTTAATAGAGCCTCAGGAAATGAGACAGATTCTGGCACCAGTTTGGGCCTGTCGTTCGCATGTGAATGTGGTGTGATGAGAGCCTCATCATGAGCCCTAACTATCTCATTTTGACCTAAGAAAGAGAATAGGAGCTCCTACATAACTTAGAGAAGGGCCTAATTCAAGGAAGAAATGTTTTGAGAAGAAAACATGAAACAAAGGTTAAAACTGTAATTTTACCATTCCAGCACATAAACGAGATTTCTCAGAGGCAAAACACAGGTCAAATGGTCTAAATAAGATAAAGAGCGGGATGGTTTAGTCAGAAATGGGTTATTGTGCAATCCAAGAATTAAATGACATTCTGTAACCCTAAAACAAACCTGCTTAATTCAACAAGGTTTCGATCTACATAAAAATTAACTAAACCCTCTAAAATTTATGAAAAAATATCCCTTAGGATTTATAACCTTCAAATTGGCCTTTGGAACCTATTTTGACCTAGATTGGGGTCCTAGCTTAGTATTTAACCTAAATTGGGTTTTTGTGCAAAATGTCCATTCAACCGTGGTCAAACCTAAAATCCAACTTCACAATTGGATTCCTTATGTCCAAATTAGACTTGTACCAAAATTTGGGCCTAAGGGAAGGTCATCTTGACTTACTTTGCAAAATGGTCCACCCAATTACATTCTGATCCCTAACTTTTGAAAACCCTTGCGCAGAGCCCCCTAACTTTCTCACCACCCTTACATTCAGGTCCCTCCGCCATTATAGCGGAAGAATCCCACTCCAACGAGGATTTGAGGATGATATCTCCTCGAATCCTCAGAGATCTCCCAGATTTGGAAGGGAGATTCTCTGAGGATTTCTCCATCGTCTGAACGAGATCTCCAGATCAAATTTACACCCAATCTCTCGTGCGAACGCTCGAGAGATTTGGGTGTCCTATGCACCTTCCTTCTCCGGCGAGTCCTTTGTGCTAGAAGGCTTGCCTTCCAAGCACAAAAGGCTCGGCCAGCGGCTATGAAAGGATGCCCGATCCTTTATGCATCTTCCAAGCTCGACTTGGTCAGAGAATCACCCCAATTTCGTCTCCTCCTCCGGTCAGGAGTCCAGTGAGCTCCAGCGAGCCCCCCTCCTCTTTCTCGTCGCTCTGCCACAATAACAGTGGCAGAGCTGCCTTCACCACCTTCCTCCGCATCATGCAACACTTGCGCGCTTGCCTCTAGCCCTGTCACCGTCGCCATCACCCCTCCCCTAGACATCGTCTTCTCCGGCGACAGCAGGTACAACCAACCGCCTCCTCTCCCCTTCATCCACTTAGCTAGGTTATAATTGCTCCTCTCTATTCCCTCTTCAATTCCTCTCTTTCTATTTCCACTTTCGACCCCTTGCAGCCACTATCCACCTCTATCTTCTCCATCTCCGGCCACCCACCGGCGAGGCACTTCCACCGCTTCGCACCTCCACACACCTCACCAGACACCTCACCACCTCCGCCATCATCCACTGATCACCTTCCGACCATCCATCAACCGCCAACACCTCCCAAAATGCCCCCCGACCTAACCCATAAGCATGACCACAGAGTGACCTAGGCACGCACATGCCTAGGCCGCCCCCGCAGTCGGCCACCCACCGTCTCACCTTCGCCAAGACACGGCGAAGCTTCCCATGTGCTTTAATGGGGCTGCAAGGCCGTATTTGTGTGTGTTAGATCTGAGCACCTGCCACCATTGAAGCATCAGCAAGAAGGTCGCAAGCTTTGCTCTAGGTCGCATCCACCTAGGCGTCAGAGTCCCAGAAGGCGCAGGTTGAGTACGCGAACTCATCCAGCCAAGAGATTGGCTTGGCGAGCGACCCAGCAGCAGCAATTGGGTGGAGGTTTCTTGCAGGCGCGAGCGCAGAAGCGGGTGGGACATTTAGTCCCACCTCGTGAACTTAGAAGTGCGGTGAACACCTTAAATTGAATTTGTGCTTTCTATTAGTCGCCTCCAGTACACGAGGTGAGGTCCCTCGCTCATGTATGCACCTGCCTCGTTTGCGACCTTTGCCCCGCAGATCTGGCATGACGGACCCGATTACCCCTCTCACTCCTCGCGCATCACACCCAGGCCGGTGTGCCTGGACCTGGGCACGCGAAACTCGACCCGATTACCTAGCTCTGGGAGAGCATACCTAAGAGAGAAATAGAGAGAGATACGTTGGGGAGGGTAGGGGATAGGTTTTGCTTCACTGTGTCCAAGGAAGAAAAAGGAAGAGGAAGGCGCAGCTGAGGTGAAGCTAAGCAGGGAAGGAAGGACACTTAGCAGCAGAAAGGAAGAAGAAAAAAGGCAGAAGCTAAGGGAAGGAGAAGCACTATAGCAGAAGTGCGGCTGAAGAAGAAAGAAGAAAGAAAGAAATCAAAGTTAGAGAAAGAGAGTAGAAGAAGAAAGAAGAAAGACAAAGAAGGAAGAAGACAGAGAGAAGAATCAAAGAAGAAGGAGAAAGGCACTGTGCAAAAGAGAAGGAAGAAAGGCAAAGCTAAGAAGGAAGAAGAGGAGCGAATGAAAAAGAAGACAAGCAGAGACAGAAAGAAAAGAAGGACAAAGAAAGGAGCCAAGAAGAGACAAGGAAGAAGAGAGGTAGATGGCCAAAGGCAAAAGGCAAAGAGAAGAAAGAAAGCAAAAAAGAGAAGGTTGTAGAAGAAGAAAGGAAATAAGAGATAAAAGAGAGATATCTTTTTAAGACGTCTGATTGTAGAATCAGACGTCCAATTCATCTATTTTGCTACATTTTAATATTCATAAACTCTTGCATTTATGCTCTGAATTAGGTTTTGAGTAACTCTAGGTGTTTAATTACATTATTGAGATTAGTGAATAAATTCCTCTTGCTCCCTGTGTTCGACTTCGGATACTTAGGTTTTCGAGTAATAAATTCTTATTTATTTTCGAGGCGATTTCCTCTATACTATAACGTAACATCTTTTAAAAACACGATCTCGCCTCGTCAACATGGTGCGTAATCCAAATGGGAGGACGACGATGAAGATGAGCTAGTATCAGGTCAACTCAGATCAATGGTTTGTTTACTGACCCTTTGATTGCACAGTAATCATGGGTCCTAATAAACCTAAATAATGTCTGAACCTAGCTTAAATTGTCGATATTGCACTCATATCTTGCATATCATGCATTGCATCAGTCTATTTAGAATAATATGAGATATCCTGCTAGTTAATGGTTTTTATTGCTATTTGCAAATAATAAAGTGATCCAGGATGGAGATAGTGGAATAAAGCAATAAAAGAAGAAAAAGACTGATCCAGATAAGAGGAGTGAGGAGGATAGCCTTATCCCTACCCTTAAAAACCCTAGGACACCTTCCCAAATCCAAAATAACCTCCATTAAGGCACCTTAGCCTCAAAACCCAAACATGGATAGCACTATCCATGTTCTTATCCACCCTATCCCTCTCCCAAACATTTAGGAACCAAAACCAACCTTAGAAAACCTAAAACCCACTCTCCAGCACCTTTTAGGACGTCCAGACATCTGGCTGGACGTCTGATTTCTACAGAATAACAATCCAGGAAGTCAAAACTCATACTGACACAGAATTGGACGTCTAATTTAGTATCCAGAAGTCCAATTTTGTAGTATAAGACGTCTGACCACTATCTTGGACGTCTGATACTGCTGTCTGGTTCCTGATTTTGGTGTTGGAAGCCTTAGCTTGCCTATTTTGACCTAGGAACCCCACCGGACACCCTAGGAAACCTAAGTAGAGACCTCCTAAGCCTAGTCCACTATCCATAGCCCTACTTGTCCTATCCCTAACCCAATTGAACCATCCCATACCTAATTGGGTGCATCTACAGTTGATTGGGTGCACCCGAGCCCAATTAGATCCACCCAGGATCTAATTAACTCATACCTATTAGGGTTACCCTAGCCTAATCACATGCACACATCTAATTAGACTTGACCTAGACCTAATTAGGTTCACTCCTACCCAATTAGACTTTCCTAAGCCTAATTAGGTCCACACCCACTTAATCTAGATTGACCCAACCTAGTTAGCACCTAATCCTACCAAAACCCACAACCTAGCCCTACGAAAAACACACACCCACACACACACACACACACCTTCCCATTTTACTCCCACCAAACCCATGCACACTCTCTTGGAAACCCTAAAAACTTGTGTCAAACCTAGATCCAAAAATTGTGGCATTGGCTATTTTTGGAGCCACCAAAAGTGGCAACCAAATGGAGCCTTCATAAGGGCAAAGAGAGCTACGAAATTGGACCATCTCTCCATACACTCTCCCATCCATACTCTCCACTCTAAACTTGCTTCCACCCTCTAAAACCTTAAGGCCATCCTCCTCATCCTCCTCCAAGGCTCCATGGACGGCTAGCTAGAGAAGCTTCTCTCCAAAGCTTCAAGGATGGCCATTGGTAGAGAAAGGGAGCAACACCCTCCTCTTTCCACTTGGGTGAAATCGCCCCCATCTTCTTCTTCTTCTTGGATGGCCATGAAGGCTCACCCATAGCCTCTTGTGGCCGGCCATCTCTTTCGGTAGGCGTGTAGATGGGTTTGCATACCCAAGGTCTAGCCTACACCCTCACACAAGGCTAATGGCCCTAGTGGCAACTTTTCGGCGTGAGGGATTTTCTTCTATTTATATGCTTTCTAGTGTAGATGATGTGTGATAATTTTTTATACATAAATAATTTCATGATGTTTCTGTGATTGATTGTCCTCATGTTTGCTTGCCTATATGACACTTTGGTTTGTTCACACCATGCACGGCCACCATGGCCTCATTTAGATGCACATAGTCACTTAGGTTTTTGCTAGTTTATCTAAATCTAGGTTTCAATTAGCTTTTCAAAATAAAAAATCAAAAACACAAAAAGATAAAAATAGTAGCTTAGGTTAGATTTAGGTTATAAAAGCCGATCCAAATCTCGATTCATTTTCATGCCTCCCAGAGACGAACAACCGGGACTCAAGTTCTAAAAGGAATAAAGATCTATGCGAGTTTTGTTATCACAAATATCTTTGATGAGTGGTTTTTACAACTATACTACGATTTCCAACGATTTCAAAATACGCGATTTCCACGCTCGTCACCATCGTTGTAATAGCATTAGACATCGCCATCCAGGGGGATCGTAAGGCAGAGGATGGTTCACAATAGGGATGTAGGGTTCCTGTGCTACTGCGGGATTTGCCTGAAATCTCGAGGGAATGCTTGAGCTTGCAGAATCTAGTGAACTTTCCCATGAGAAGATCATACCTATGGTTGCAAACCACAGGGTACAAAGTTTCATGGGTTTGGGATAGGTTGGGTGAGAAGAGTGCCCTGAGGTCGAGCCGCCATACGTAGTTGTCTGATCTCAACATTTTGTTACGCCAATTGGTGCTGAAGAGAAATCATGTTTTCTTCATGGCACTTAGAAATTTCCGTCATCATGCCATCAATTTGTTAAGAGGGTTTGATGCATGATCATCTTGAGGTGCGCAAGGCCCTGGCAGCGGATTTGCCGGAGGACCATATTGGGCCCTTGGGATGACAGGAGTAAGTGTCCCATTCGTCCACCAGAGGAGTTTTGGCACTGAGAATTGTTGGACCATGCAAAGTTCAGATGATTGCACCACCCTGTGTTATATGTAGTAGAATATGGGTTGTTCCTCAGGGCACACTATTGCATCACTTTCGTCGAGTTTTAAGAAAACACGTCGTAGTGTAGCGAATAAAAGCAATACAACACTTAAACTTATAAACTCGGGAAACATGAGTGAGTCCGAGGTCGTTCATAGGGAGCAAATTTGGAATTCACAACACTAATTGCAATTTAGAAATAATGAGCATAATAAATGAGAATCAATCAATCAGAATATATTCAATAATAACTCAAATTGTATCTCAAGAAATAAAGGGATACAAAGAATATAAAGAACTATAAAAATGGTGATTTGAATCACCACTTAACCCCTCAAATTAGGCATATATCCCAATGTATCAATTTACTTAATTTCTCAACAGTGGTTAGAACCACTTATTCAAATATCCACGTCAGCCAATTGTCAGATTCACCCTCAAATATTTCAACAGTACCCAAATCAGATGTCGGTCATAAAGACCATATGCCTTAAACTCTTAAGGTCTCAGAACAAGGCACAAGGCCTTAGTAGAGCCACAACATAGAGCCACAGCACCAAGTCTCAGAGATGATTAAGTATTTAGCATATAAGCACACATCTCGAGGTAGCAGGGCACGAATCTCAAGGCATAGGGCATGAATCTTGAAGCAAAACCAATGCCCAGGCTCATGCCTAGGCAAGCACTCACATATGTGTGTGAGCAGGCATGTATGTGCACATGTGTATGGGGTAGGGGACCCGATCCCCTATGTTCATGGGCTATAAGCCCTGAGCACAAATTCAACTTATGTGCATTTTCAGTTTTGTAACCCATGATGTGAGACAAAACAAGCTTCCTTTTCCTCAGTAGCTTCACATGAAGCTTCTCGCCTCAATTGACACTGTTGTTGCTGTTGTCCTAGCCAATTGAAGGCCCAACTATATTCGTGGATGGATTCCGTAGCTGCTTAAAGTGATAATGAGGGTAGAGGTGAACGAAGCGCAGCAGACGATGGTGAGTTGATGAGGGCAGCGACGGAGCTCCAGCGAAGTTCCAAAAAACAAGTGTATGGCCTCACAGCCCAATCAAAGAAGTTCAGATGCTTTGCCAGAGTGTGGCAAATGTGCTAATGGCAGTGATTGGGTGTATGTGGGTGTGGGGATGTCGGACTGTGCCAAAGAAGGTGGTAATGGAACGTGGTATTTGATAGAGTGGTTGAGAGGTCAAAGCTTCCAATTAGTAGAGGGCTTTTGGTTGGTGGAGGATGAGGAAGCTTCTAGGATTGGTGGCGTGAAGTTTGGTGGGCTGTAGCAGCATAGTGGATTCGCTGGAGGCATCACTGGTTGTGGGGAAGACAATGGGGAAAGGAGGTGATCGTCGGTCAAAACAAGAGGGGAATGGGATGCAAGGGATTAAGAGAGGGAAAGGAAGAAGAATACCTAACTGATGAATACACATAAATTCACACTAAATTGCTTATTTATGATAATTCCTAGGCTTAGCATTGCATATCATGCTATAAATATTGCACAACATCCATTGCATGGCATTTAGGATAGTTGTATGTTTTGTATATTAATTCCTTCATTTTATATGGCCAGGGTGCAATGCGACATCCATACGAGTTTCGGATGGAAAATCCGATCGTACGGATGGATCCGGAGCGACAATCACAATTCGGCATCATGGGAATCATCTCGATCTGAGCACCGTGGCACCCACTACAAGAAGAAGACGGACGATCTAGATGGCGCCACATGGCGCCATCCAGACCGCCCACCATCGGCCAGCAGCCACCGCCCACTCGCTTCATCATCCGCACCCTTGAATCCTAGTCGTTGGATCAAGATCCAACACCTGGGAAGCATCTGCACCAAACTCTCCTCGCGACACAAAGGTCGACGTGGCGCATTGGTTGACGCGGTGGTTCACAAGGAAGGGGTGCGGGTTCGAATCCCCACAGCCCTCTCCTAATCTCAAATCAACCGCATGCATAGCAGCAGCAGCGGCGGTGATGAGAACCTCATCATGAGCCATAACTAGCTCATTTTGACCTAATACAAAGGATAAAAGCTCCTACAAAACTCAAGGAAAGGCTTAACTCAGAGAATTCTGAGTTTAAGAAGAAAACAAGTCATAAGGGGTAAAAATGCAATTTTACCAGTATAATCTGCATACAGGTCCAAACGTAGGTCAAACAAACCAAATAAGAAGGAAAGTGGGATGATCTGATAAGGGCTACAGCAATTCCAAGGAACTAAATGATAATCCGTAACCTTAAAACAAACCCACTTCAATTCGCGAGGTTCGAGGCAAAGTAAAAATAGAATAAACCTCTAAAATTCATAGAAAAATAATCTCTAGGGTTTAGAACCTTCAATTTGGCCTTCGGAACACTTTTTTACCTACATTGAGAACCATGCCCAATTAATAACTTAATTTGGGTTTTTGCGTAAATTGACCGATCAAACAAGGTTTAATCTAGAAATGAAATTCACCATCAGATTCCTTAGGTCTCAATTAGTCATGTATAAAAACTTGAGCCTAAGAAGAAACCTTCTTGACCAACTTTACACTTTGGTCCTCATATATTTACTTGTTGGCCCTCAACTTTCGAACCCTCACATTTCTGCCCCTAACTCTCCTTCGTTCTTTGCATTCAGGTCCCTCCTGCCAAAACCTGACCAGCACCATGCTCCGGCGACCTTGCGCGGAGCATGGCGCCGTGCAGGGTAAGGGGGGGTCTGGCAAGACAACCGGGGGTGCCCTGCGTCGTCAGCCGTCGCAGGAACACCCCCCTGGTCGCTGCAACCCACCATACCGGCCGTGCGAACGCACGGACGGTATGGGTCTTCATCTCCGGCGTCCTCCGGCGAGGGAGACACGTCGTCTCCCTCCGCCCTCCTCTCTGATTCCGCCTCTATAAATACCCCCGTCGCTCCGCCGTTCTGAGCAACTCGGTCCTGACGGAGAAAGACCCCCACTTCCTCTCTTCCCACTCCGACAGGAAGCCCTCTAGCTCCGGCGGCCTCTCCTCTTCCTCCTCGTCGCTCTGCCGCACTACCAGCTGCAGGGTTGCCCTCCCTCGCTCTTCCCGCGCCACGCCGCACCCAGCTGGCGCCTCTCCGGCCCTCTCCTCGCCGCCGCCCCTTCCCCTGGGCATCTTCTTCTCCGGCGACAGTCGATACGACTGCCGCCTTGCTCCCGCCCCTTTTGTCTCCGTAGCTAGGTCAGAACTTCTCCCCATCTCCCCCTCTTTCTTTTCCTCACTGTCTTTTATTTGATTAAACCCTCGACCGCTCCTGTCCACCGTCACCCCCTTCGTCTCCGGCCAAACTCCGGCGAGACGCCCCCGTCGCTCCACAGCCCCATACGCCTCGCCGACCCTCACAGAACCTCCGCCTCCTCACCCTGATCAACCTCCGCCCTTCCACTTCCCGCCACTCGCCCTCTGTAGACCCCCCGAACAAACCCACTTCTCCGCCCGCAGTTTGACCTAGGGCGACCCTCACGCTCCGCCCCGCCGCCTGCCAGACCCCCCACCACCTTTGCCGTGCCACGGCGAAGGTTCTCCGCGTATCTGATTAGGCCGAGAGGCCGTTCCTCTGTGGACAGGTACCTCGACCGCCGTCGCCATTGCTGCGTGGAAGGAGCACCTTTAACCTGCAGCTCCAGGTGCGATTCGCCCAGGTTCGACTCCCAGGCTGCGCGGGGCATCTCCGCGAAGCGTCCCAGGCTTGCAGCTGGGGCAAAGGCCTCGTGTGCAACCGCGAACTCCTACAGCGTCTTCAGCTGCGGGCGCCCAATTGGGGTGGGACATTTAGTCCCACCTCGGAACTTTTCAGAGGAGCGCGCCCGCATAAAGGCAAAAAGTGCCTTAGGTTCATTGCCTCCTGAGCACGGGGTGAGGTCCCTCTCACTTACCCGCTCGACCCGGCCTCGTCCGCGACCATGCCCCGTGGACCTGGCCCGACTCGACTAAGCCCGACCTGCACTCCTCGCCCACCACGCACGCCGGTGGGCCTGGACCCGGGCACGACCCGTACCCAAATACCCGACAGCTCTGGGAGAGCTTTCCTAAGAGCGGCTTCCGTGAGAGAGAAACGCGGGGGAGAGGGTAGAATTAGGTTTTGCCCCTCTGATCAACCTGTGCAAGTGTGCAGGCAGAGAAGAAGAAAGACGCCCGCTAAACAGAGAAGGAGAAGAAGACTGAAGGAAGAAGCGCAGCCAGGGCTGCCCGAAGCAGAGGACTGAGGAAGAAGAACTGAAGCAACACTGTAGCATCCGCGGGTTAAGTCGTCTGATTGGAAAATCAGACGACGTCCTGAAGACAGGTGAAGAAAGAAGAAAAGAAGAGAGACGGAGCAGCCAAGCAGAAGAAGAAGAGAAGCAAGAAGAAAAGAAGAAGAGCACGGAAGGGAGATCTGAAGCAAGAAAAGAAGAACAGGAAGAACAAAAGCTAAAGAGAAGACAAAGAGAAAGAAAGAAGAAAAGAAGAAGAAGCCAAACCTTCATCTCTCTCTCTCTCTTTATTTTTGTAATAGAACATGTATATCTCTAGAATACAACTTGCTCCCTGAGTTCGACCTCAGGAACTCTTTATTTTCCGAGTAAAAAAAATTATATATTAGCAAATGATGGCAATAACTATCTGTACTACAACGACTTAAGAAAAGCTAGTTGCTGCCATCGTTTCGCCAGGCGGCAGCATAGCGTGCGCATGCACGAGCACACCAGTGCATGACAGCGCGCACACCGCAGGTCGCGGCACGATCAGCACGCGTGATGGGCAGCAGCATAGCGCGAGTGTAAGTGCGGTTGGGGCCAACTTTCAATGACAGCTGGGCTGACCTACAGCGATGCTTATAGCTGTCGCTACTTCATTGCAAGCCAGCAGAGCCAGCTAAGGGCGTAAGCGGGTGTAAGCTGTCTATAGCAACGTTTCCAGCGACGGTCTGGAAATCGCTAAAGGTCCTTTGTCCATTTTTGGCCTCTTCTCCACCACTATAAAAGGACCTACACCCCCTCCCTTCCAAGCCATCTCTACCTACTCTACTCCCACCTACTCCCAAGCTCTAGCAAGTCTACCAACACTCCATTAGAGCTTGTTCTCAAGCTCCCAAGGCGTCTATTAGTGTAGCCAAGCTCTGCCCCACCAAATACTCCAACTTCCCATCCCCCTTCATAGGTCGCCTTGGAGCCGTCCTCCCACCTCCATTCCAGTAGCAGATCACCTCTGTCTTCTCACCTCCATTCCGAAGCCACGTCAAAGCTTTCCTTGACCCGACATCCTCTTGCATCTCACCTCCGTCGTCCCGCTCCTCACCTCCTTCATCCGAGCTTCTGCCAGGCGTCGTCGTCTCACCGAACAGCCGATTTAGGAGATTTCCTCTCACCCCCCTCTCTTTTTATGCTTTCATAGTTTATTGTAATTGACATTGGAAATAATATATATCAGATTTGTTCCACATCTCTATCTTGTGATTCATTTGCTTCTCTTTTATTTCAAAAACACAAAAAAATAACAAAACCCTAAAATACCAAAAAGAAACGAATCAAAGCGCGGTATTCACGTAAAGTAAATGTTGCCTCCCTGTGTTCGACTCGGGACTCCCTTGGAGTTTTGATATAAATTTTATTTGATCGACGTGTTTTGCAACTACAACGATGGGTTACTCGTAACCCCGATTTCTAACACGCGAAACACGCCCGACCACTAACTAAGGGACGAAGGGGAAGAGAATTCCATGTTGGCTTTGATTGGCTAGCGCCGGAGGAGATGAAGGCTCTGGTGATGTGGACATCGAGGAGGAGAGGGATAGGCGGCGCTAACTGATGTGCCCTAGATGCGGATGAGAGAGGGGAGGGAGGACCTCTCAATTTGGCTGTTGAGAGGGCAGAAGAAGCTTAGCGTGGAGGTCACCGGAGTCATGGTTGGAGGCGGCCGGAGGAAGAGAAGAGTGCTTTTTAGCCTAGACTGGACTAGGAAGCACGCTAGGATCGAGAGGAGCTTTTATAGAGCTAAGAAATGAGCTTTATTTGAGGAAAGAGGCCTAATTGCGTGGGATGTAGAATTAAGAAAACCCCATAATTTTTGTGAGCTCACATAGCCCTTCTGCCTCGAATCAGGGTCTAAGATTGTGTTCACATGAATCCTCAAGGTCTGAACTCCAATCCCACCAAATTTGGTGGGATTTGAGGTGATTTGCTGAGGTTTCCAATTGGTCAAAGGCCGGTTGTGTAGGATTTAACCCAACAATGGTAGTAAGGACCTGGATGTGAAGAAGATGAGAAACTTAGGGGGGTAAACATAATAAATCTAAACGTTAGGGGGTTGGTGGTGAGAAAGAGGGATCTTAAGGACTGAATTGCAAACTAGACCAAGATGGACTTTGATTGGACCTAAATTTTGGTGATAACTTAATTTGGACCCAAAGAATCTAATGGTGCACTTGGATTTGAGTTTTGACCACATTTAACTAGGAAATTTGCACGGAAGCCCAAATTACGGAAAAATCTCATCTGAAACTCTGTTCTAGATCAAAATAGGTTCAGGTGGTCAAACAAAAGGTATCAAACCTCTTAGATTATTTTTATATGAATTAGGAGGTTTAGATGAATTTTATCTTGACCAGAATCTCTTTAATTTAAGTATATTGATAATTAGGGTTTTATGTACTATTTCGGTTCTTGAAATATGCGAAACCCTGTTTCTGTTAGTGTTGATCAACTTATTGGTCTTTAGTGCTCATTTGACCTTCAGTTAACCCCTGGATGAACTTGTGGTTACTCTGCATTTATAATGTGATGTTAAAACTATAGATTTATCCCTAATTTGTTGTTCTCTCCTCAAAACAGATATGAGTGGAATTACTATCCTCAGGCAATCATTTAGGAGCATTTGTTCCTTGATTTCAACTAATTCAAGATAGTTATGCAAATGATGGTGTTACCATCACGCACACATCTTCGAGTTTTGAAGATGGGTCCACATAAGATACTGCATCTGAGCACATTAGGGCATGTTCCTCCATGTCAAAATTATGGCTAATAGAAGCCAAATCCACATTGGTTACCAAGTCGCTCGACGTAATACTTAGCAAGGACGATGTTATTTGTTCGAGATTCTTGGTAAGCCTAACTTGGGAAGGGTTAGGTTTGTGACATGAGGGAGGAACTGAAGTTCTGGACATAGAACGGGTCGGGTTGGCCAAAAGTTCATCTAACATTTTGTGAACGAGAGAGACTTCATCCAATTTTTGTGAAATTAAGTTCATATCAGTGGACAAATGGGAGGGTCCCGTGTCAACCTTGTGTGCCCCACTGCGAGGTGCACTGGTATGATTAAAGGCAATGATGGAAGAGTTCATGGAATTTTCACTCAAATTTTCAAATAGTTCAAACGCTCCATCCTCACCTTGGTTCATAAAATTACCTCCACAAGAAGTGTCCACAATCTGTCGCACGGTCTCATTTAGCCCATAGTAGAAAATCTAGCCACATGCCACCATTGCAGATCGTGATGTGGGAATTTCCTGAGGAAATCCTTATACCTTTCCCATGTCTCATGAAATTGTTTGCCATTTTGTTGCATGAAAGAAGTGATGGCATGACGAAGTGCATTGGTGTGCCCAATTGGAAAGAATTTCTTGAGAAAAGTTGTACACATCTCTTCCCAAGAAGTGATGGGTCTTCCAATCGTGTGCAACCATTGTGCAACTTTGTCCTACAATGAAAATGAGAACATTTTCATGAGAACCACATCTAACCCGACATTTGCAGGTTTAATTGTTTCAACAAGTCGAGTAAGATCCTCTAAGTGAAGAAAAGGGTCTTCCTTAATATGGCCATTATAGTGGAAGTTGATTAAACCAATGAACTCGAAAGCATCCCTACCCTCGGGGACACGAACCTACCTATGGGTCTCTATTACAACGGGATTGAGATAAGAGCTTAGAGACCTAGGTGGGAAGTGCACTAAGAGGGCCTAAAAGAACTATGCTAAAGTAGCGAAGTTGTGAGTTGAAAACCCGTCGTTGTAATGTTATTGCCCTTAACATGTTCGCATCTTAATTTTATTCCGTAACTTAAAGAGAGATTAAGTTGAGGGAGTCCCGGTCGAACTATGGGGAGGTGTGAAATAAAGTTGGGTCCTTGAATGCCTTGGTGGAGTTCCTTATTCTAATTTTGCGATGTTTTGATTTTTTTCTTCTTTTCTTACAAAATCGAAACTAAGCTACAACTACTATGCTTACTTTTTTTATTTTTGTTCAATGCCAAAGTGGGAAAATACCTAACTACTTTTTTATCTTATTTTTTCTTTTTATATTTTTTTTGGCTTTTTGAAGTTTCAAAAGGAAAGCAAGAATCGTATTTACAAATGCCAACTAAAGAGCAAGAGAAGTGTTTTTATCATTTTTGTTTTGTGATTTTTTTGGCTTTTTGAATAAGATTAAGCTACAAAGCAACAAAGATTAAACTAAACTTTTTTTGCATCAAAGAGAAGGGAAACATCACTTGAAATTTCAAACAAACTTTCATTACACTAAAGGTGGTAGAAACCCCTTACACAAAGCTTTAAAGGGAAGTATTTACAACATGCACTCATCACTCATTCACCAAGTAAGCAGAAATGATGAGGGTAGCTTCGTGATTAGCTTGGTGGGGAGCTTCTTGGAGGAATGGGATCCAAGTAGGTGATGGGACAAAGGTTGTGGTGGTGGTGGTGATGATGGGGGTAATGAGCACTCGATAGAAGGCCATCTAATGGAGGATGAAGTGCTCAAACTTGCTAATGTGGTTAAGGTTTAAGGGCTCGATGATGTTGGTGATGATGTGTTCGTTGGTCCTAATGTTGGTAGTAATCATTATGGCGGAGGATAGGGATATGGAGATGAAGATTCTATACTTAAGGGTAACTAGGGTTTGTTCCAATGTGGTGTTTTCAACAGAGTCTACTTGGTGGAATCTATGGCAGGGAGAGGGGACGGCCATGGAACTAAGGTGTTAATGGGTGTGTTGGTGGTAATGGGATTAGGAAATGGTCTTGTAGGTGGTGGTGCTAAGGAGTGTGTGTGAGTGAGTAAGTAAGCTAGAGTGCTTGTGAGAGTGTGTAATGGTGGCATGAATAGTGAAGGTGTAGGGCATGGTGTGAGCATGTTAATGTAAGATGGTGTGTGTAGAGTGGTAATGGTGGTGATGGTGAAAATGGAGAGATGCTTGTGGGCGTGTGAGCGTTAGTGTGTTGGAGATTGTGTGATTGATTAATACTACTAAAGCAAAAAAAGAAAGCAAAAAGTGCAAGTATTGAAATTGATTTAAATGAAAATCTATACTACTAAGCAAGTAAAAAGCAAGTTATTAAAATTGCAAGTAAGGGAAATAGATAAACTACTAACAAAAATAAAAAGAGAATGGGATGGAGAAGTAGGTGTCTTCTCCAATGTGGGCACTAGGCCTATTGGGAGGTGAGGCAGATCCTTGGCTTGAAGGTTACTTCCTCTTCACCTAGAGCACCAAGACCAAGGAGGCACATGGGAAGCCATTGGCCTTAGTAGAGGAGCTCTCAAGGTGGAGACTCATGGGAGGAATGGTGGAGAAGAGAGTGGAGTGTGTAGAGAATGGGAGGGGAGAGGGTGGGCGACGCCCATTGGGGGCTTCTTTTATAGATTACCCTCCATGGTGTGGTGCTCTATGGGTGTAGGTTAAGGTCTCTACTTTAGGGTACATCCTAAGAGTAGAAGGTTCTAGGTGGGTGCACAACCTAAGGTGAGGATGCAAGTCAAGGTGGGTCAAATGGGGAGTGGATAAGGGAAAGTGGGCGTTGGCTATGGGGGGGTTTAGGTTGGCGTGGGGTTTAGGTTTGATTGGGTTAAGTGTAGGTGATTAGGATGGGTATTGAGCTTGTGTTGGTAGGCTAGTGTGGTGTACATATGTGGACCTAGATAAAAAGTGTAGGTGATTAGGATGGGTATTGAGCTTGTGTTGGTAGGCTAGTGTGGTGTACATATGTGGACCTAGATAAAATATGTAATATTACAATATATTAACTACTACTAGGTCCATATGTATGTAAATAAAAATAAGGATAATATAAATATAGGTATTATAAATGTGCACCAATAGTATTCATGTAAATAATGTGCATATAAAGTGTTATGTACACATGAAATAGTAATTTATGTGAATGTGCACATGCGTATGTGTATATGTGAGGTGCATGGGTGTGTGCATGGGTTGGTGAATTTGGACGTGAATATGGGTCTGCATGGGATTGTTGGGTCAATTAGGTTTTGTTCTGGAACTGTATGCTCCTATCTTCATCTTCCTTCCTGGCTACTTCTTGCTCGTCACAAAATGCATAAAAGATTATTTCATCATTGCAGTGCTAATCATGTTGAAACAAATAAATTTATAAATATGACAAGGAGTTCCGAGTCGTTCGCAGGGAAGCAAAACACAATTCTCAAAGCTTTTCATACTAACTAGTCTATGCTAATGGAAACAGAGAATTAGAAACCATATATTTATTCAAAGAGTCGAAATTCTATTACTACTCATAAATAGTTCTCAACCTATAAATAAAATAACTAGAACTATGCTAAAGAAGAGAGAGAGAAAGAGTAGATGAAGGTCGGTGCTGCTTGTGGGATGCTTGTGCGAAGTGCGGCAGCACTTCAGATCCAAAGCGCTGGAAAGAAGATCGGAGAGAAGTTGCAGAGAGAAAAAGGCTAGAGAACTGTCTGGTTGGAGTTGCTTCCCAATTGGGGGCTCTGGGGCTCTTTTCATAGCTTCAATGAGGGGAAAAGTAGGTATTTTGGCCCCCGAACTCATGCAACAACCTTGGATTGATCAAATCCATCGATCGAAAGAACAACGAATCAGATCGCACCTCAAATGGACCTCTATCACGCCTTAAATGCAAGGATCGCCTCAAATGTCAACATGTGGTGCTCGCTTAGCCGCTGGATCACGATCACGTCCCCATCCTCGCGTGCTTCCTCATGCTCATCCATGCTTCCAATCTCAGTCGTCTAATCTCACGATCGAACAGCTCAAGATAAGCGCACAACTGCCCCTTCTCGCCTGCCCTCTCCACATATATTGGAGCGTTTGGTCATGCGTCTAACCGCGCGTGCATCTGCATCGCCTCATCGACCGAACCACATGATTGCACAACAATCATGTAACCTAAATCACTTGAATTAAGTTAGATTCTAGCATAACTTAGGGACAATACATTCATAAGCATCGTAATTCGCATAATAGTTAGTTTGTCAACCACATAGATAATATTATCATTTTATGACCTAAAAGAGAGATGAAATAAATTGCAGATAATTTGAAGCCGTAGATGATAGATCAGATCATACAGATCTGATCAGAATGACGACGGGAGTCCAACGCTTCCGAAATCGTCTCGATCAGACAACCAAAGCATCTTGTGCAATCCATAGAAGACAGAGGCCACAGAGCCAAAGGACAAAGATCCAAATCTCAGATGAAAAATCCAACCATACAGATGGATCCAGATCAACGATTGCAGTCCAATGACACAAAAATCAACCCAATCGAGGTCTACATCACCAGATACAAAGAAGAGAAGATGGATGGCCATGTTGGCGCCACATGGAACCATCATAGCTGCCCCTCACCACAACCCAGCATCTGAAGGCATCTTCATCGTGCGCTGTGGGTCGTTGGATCTTCATCCAATGGCCACAAAACATCCACGCCATTGCCCCGCCCCCATGCCATCAAGGAGGGAAGATACTCAGCCGTTGGATCTCCATCTAATGGCTGAGAGTGGAGTTGCCTAAGACCAAAACACGACACAAAATGTGCCTTAGCACGTTGGTTAGAGCGCTCAACCGCAAGCAAGTGGCGCGGGTTCAAGATGCACAGTGCTCAAATTAGGAAAGTGGGTCGCGCACAAGTGCTATTGCCCACTGGATGGTGATTGGAGCATTGGGAGATGGCCACGTGGCGCGATCAGACGATTCCACGAAGCATGCATGAACAAACGCATGCACTATGCACGATCACATGTGCTCTCTCATCAACAGGCGATGCGAGTGTGCATTTATGTCAGGAGCTCAATTTGAGCGAGCGAGTGCGCGAAGAAGAGAAGCAGGCATTAAAGCATGCGTGACGAGCGAGGAGTGTCCGATGGAGATCCAAGGCCCAAGAGCATGCCACATGTCGCCATCAGGTTAATCCGTGCATGGAATGCATTTGTAAAGGAGTTTTAAGGCCAAATCAGGTTCGTTGATCTCCCAATTGACAGATCTGATTAACCTAGGGTTGTTACACGAGTTTAAGGGCCAAAATGCCCTCTTTGCCCCTCACCAAAGCTATAAAAGAAGGCTCAGGGCCCCCCAGTTGAAGGCATCTTCCATATCTTCCAGACATCTCTCTCTTCCACCTTCTTCCACGGTCTTCCACCTCTCTTTGCAACTCCGACCTTCGTTCCGGCACTCTGTATCTGAGGTGTTACCACACCTCGCACAACCATCCCACAAGCGACGTCGCCATCTATCTACCTTCTATCTCTCTCTCCCTCTCTCTTTCTCTATTTAGCATAACAACATCTAGTTTGAAAAACTATTTTTGATTCAATATGATTTTGATTATTTGATATCTGATGTTCATACATACATATATACATATATAAATATCAATTTAGAGTAATTTTTTTGAAAAGCTTCTACATGAAATCGTGATTGCCTCCCTACGAATGACCCGGTACTCTCGATTTTTATAAAATCATTTGCTCCGTCGTGATTCGCACTGCAATGATAAGATTAAATCCTTTTAACGCGTCTCATGGCAATTGAACACTATGTTGCACCACGCGACCGCATTCACGTTGTCCAATCCCATCTGATGGTCCAATTGCGCCTGCACACCACCACCTCATCAATTTTTCTCTTTATGTGATTCAAGCGCGCACGCTTTGCTCTTGCATAAAGGCGGTGACCACTACACTACATCGCCTCTTGTGTCGTAGTTTGGAATTCAAGTGTGGTCGCTTTCAACCGTCAGATGAAAATCCAACGGCTGAGATGTTCTCTCAGTTGATGAAGGCAGGATGGGGGGTGACGTGGCCTCTTCGTGGCCATTGGATGAAGATCCAACGGCCCACATTTTTCCTTCAGTGATTGGGGGCGTGGCAGTGGATTGTTGGGATGGTGCCACATGGCACCATCCTGACCATTCATCTTCTCGCCCTTGCAGTTGGTGCAAACAGTGCTTCGATCAGGTTGATCTTTATGCCATTGAACTACGATCGTTGATCCAGATCCATTCGTGTAGTCGAATTTGACATCTAAGGCTTGGATTTGTGCTATCTTGCTCATTGGCTTCTGATCTTCTACAAGTTGTGTGTGATGCTACGGACGTTTGATCAAGATGATTTCGGAAGTGTTGGACTCCTGTCATCGTCTTGATCAAATCCGTACGGTCTAATCTATCATCAGTAACCTCGAATCATCTACAATTAATATTGTCTCTCTTTTAGAGCACAAAATGGCAGTATTATCTACAAAGCTACCAAACTAACTACTATGCAAATTATGATGCTTATGCATGCATTGTTCCTAAGTTGAGCTAGAATCTAACTTAATTCAGGTAAATTAGGTCCTATGATTGCTATGCAATCACACCCTCATGCCTAAATCTTGCTAGTCCCTAGCAAATGCAAGACTATATGTGATGGTAACACCATCATAAGCCATAACTAGCTTTAATTAGTCAAAATCAAGTGACAAATGCTTCTACATAATCGCCTGAGCCATAATTCCATGCATATCTGTTTTGAGATAAGAACATTAAAATAAGGTTAATTCTGTCATTTTAACATCATACCATGAATACAGAGTAACCATGAGATTTTTCAAGGATTAATTTAAGTTCTAATGAGCATTAAAGTCCAAAGATTGGTCCATACAGATAAAAACTAGGCTTCACGCGTTTCAAGAACCGCATCAAAATCCAAAACCCTAATTTCAGACTTGCTTGAATTGAAGAGATTTTGGTTAGGATAAATTCATTTAAACCCTCTAAAATTCATAGAAAAATATTCCTAGAGGTTTAGTACCTTTGGTTTGACCATCTGAACCTATTTTGACCTTGAATAGAGTCTCAGATGGAATTCTACCCTAATTTGGGTTTTTACATAAATTTCTCAATCAAACTTGGCCAAAAATCAAATCTGACCTCATTACTAGATTCCTTGGGTCCAAATTAGGTTTGTACCAAAATTTTGGTCCATCAGAGTCCATCTTCACCTAGTTTGCAATTTGGTCCATTAAGTTGCTATTTCTTTCAGACAAGCCCCTAACTTTCAAAATCTTTGCAAAAAAGCCCCTAACTTCCTTGTCTTCTCCACAGAACGGTCCATGCTACCATGTAAGGTCAAACCAGCCTTCAACCGACCTTTGACCACATCAAAAAGGCATCAGATCATCACCAAATCCCACCAAATTTGGTAGGATTGGTGTTCAAACGACGAGGATCAATTTTATCAAGATCTTGGGCTTTGATTCATGGCATAGAGACCATGCAAACCCCACAAAATTTATGGGTCCCTTGTGACCTAATTCCCAAGCCAATTAGTGCTTCTTTCCTCATCTAGAGCTCGGATTTAAGCTTTATAAAAGAACCCCCCTCGCAAGGCCTTACTCCTTAGCTCGGTCTTGGCCTCAATTCTTCAAATATTTCTCCCTTTAGCCACCTTTGTTGTAGCTCCAGTGATGCCTCCTTCAGCTTCTTCGTCCACTGCCACATACCATAGGCAGCGGGATCTTCTTCATCTTCTTCCACTCCTCGACGAACAAGTCAGGAGCTCCCAGGCCCTCTTCTTCCTCGTCGTTCCCTCACTGGGGGATTCTCCTTCTCCGGCATCGGCCAATCAAAGCAATGCCTTTCCCACCCTTTTGACCGTTAGCTAGGATCCCAAACTCTCTCTCCTTCTCTAGATTAGGATTAGCTCCTTATCTACCTCTTTCGATTGATAACCACTCCTCTCTTTCGTCTTCTCCACGTCTGGCATACCTTCGGTGTGGTCACCCGAACACATCTAACCACCAAACTTCCCCACAACACTCCCAAAAGCTTCCGCTCACCTCCACCTTCAAAAACCCTAAACTAATTTTGCCTCACCATCACCCAATCACTCCACTGGACAACCCACCCTCCGTCCACCATCCTTGACTTTATCTAGCCGCCGAACACTATGAAACATTCGCCCACCACCACCGTTCACTTCCTCACCTCACGGTGATTCTATTGAATGCATTAATTGGGGTGTAGAGCCTGTGTTCATTGTTTTAGGTCTAGGTCACCGTCGACAACCACCATGCCACCATCTGCCATCGTCACGCCATCAAACGACCTTACATCATTTTACAAGGCTGCGGACTTGCCTTAGGAACCTATTTGGAGCACCAAATGGACGAAGCACGATAGCAGTAGCTCCAACTGCGAGAGAATCACAGCTGTTACGTCACACAAAGGAAGGACGTGGGATAGTCCCACATCGGGTATGGAGGAGGCTTCTTCTATGCATATAAGGATTTTTTGAAGGATGTTCCTCACCTAGTAACACGGGGGGTTAGGCCCTCACTCCTCGCTCACCCACACACCCAGTGAGTCTAGACTCGATACTGCTATGATCTGATTGCCCGAGTAAGCCCAGTTCTGAGCAAAGAGAAAGATGAGAATTTGTGAGGAGGGGGGTTTGTTGTGGCTTTCATGACCTCGGGGCACATGCTGAAGGCTAACACTTAGCCTCTGAGGAAGGGTGTTCACCCTTGTGATGTGCTTGAGAAGGAGCCTTGTGCCTTGAAGTCTTATGCCTTGTGAGGCCTTGTGCCCTTGTGTGCCTTACTGTGGTGCTATACCTTGATAGTTAAGTCGTCTGATACACATATCCGACATCTGACTTGGTTCAAAGTACTATGGCATTATTTGAGTACTTGATTACGGTTACTGTTGAATTATTTGAATACTTGGGATGCATGCTTAATTAAGAGAATTAAGTGGTGATTCAAATCACCATTATTTTTTTTATTCTCTCTTTCTTTTTATCCAATGAATTCTTGAGATATTATTGATTATTATTGAATATTAATTCTGAGCAGTTTATTCATTGAATATCTTTTATCTGGTGTTTGATTAATTGTGCTCAATATTCCTAAATTGAGATTAGTACATGAATTCCATATTTGCTCCCTACGAATGACCATGGACTCCAAGTAGATTTCGAGTTGTACAAATTTAAGTGTTTTGTGTGATTTTGTAGACTATACTACGACGCATATATTTCCTAACACTTGACGAAAGCATTCAACATTTTGGCATCGTTACCGGGGAGCAACGCATAATTCACCACTAGTCTTATCTTTTTTGATTGATTTGAGCACTAACTTGCCCTATCTATTTTGCTATGATCTTGCAAGGTACATCACGAAGAGATCTTCCAGGCAATCAGCTACTCCAGGGGTAGGTAAAATTTCACTTCTTCCCTAATCAACCTCCTAATCTTGGGAAAGAGAAAAAGGAAACAAATGAATTAGGATTCACTTGCCTTATTTTTCTAGTAAATATCATTCAAAGGCAAAAGTTTCTTGATTTGCAAAATTGATTTATATCTTATTGAAGTGAGATGATTTGATTAGAGATCCCTATCTTGATTTCCTGTACCTACTAGGGTTTTGCACTTAAATTTTGAACATCTTGGACTACTCACTTTCTTGTTTGAGTTCAAGGTGTTACATTTGAGATTAAATTGGACTTGAAATAGAATCAATTAGGGTTTCCACTTTAGGGTTTTGAAGTCTTAGTACACACTTGCATGAATTAAAAGAAAATTAATATTCCCGCATTTGTGTGCTACCCAAGCCTTTGTCTGAAAAGAACTATTCAAGAAGACTCTAAAAGAAGGCTCTAACATTCACTTGAATCCCTAAAATTTGAGACTTCATAACCTGCTTGCAAACCACTCAGGGTGATTTTGGGTTCTTTACCTAATTCATCCTAAACTTTAGGGTAGGTTAGGTGAACTTGACCCACATTGTGGGTTAACCAACCTTCAAATTAGGTCACAAATCACAATCAATTATAAAGTTCAAGTGAAATTCAAAGCACTATAATTCAGGACTAAAATCGGTAGACTTAAGGGGTTAAGTTGCTCATCCTGGTCTACTTGGATTTTCAGTGACAAGGAAGGTCGAGTGAGGGAAACCCTGTAACCCGTGGGGATGCTCTACCGTGTATGGTCTTTGCGGGGCTCTCCCTTCCTGGCTACCCAAGTATTTCTCAGGTGAGTAACTTTCTGATCAAGAGGTATCATCTGTCTCGAACCTCCTTAGTCATCCAAAGATCTTTGGGTGCCTTGATTAAGTCCAATTCACATCAAGTCCCTTATCTATTCTCTAGAGCACATACACAGAAAAGGCCCCTAGGTTGATTGACGTACAGGCCTCATTAGTGTTGATCTTCTTGGGAATTTCTGATCTGATCAACTCAATCTGAACCTGAATTTGATTCTACATCTTGATCCACCACCTGATTTGAAAATGCAACCTGACAATTTAGGAAGAATATTTAGGAAACCTGAATCCCAAATGAGCATGAAGGAGAAGATGATTAAGGATGCTCTTAGACATCATGATGAGTATTACAAAACCTCTTATCCATCTAGGTACATTCAGGTTAATGTTTCAAAAATAGCAACCACATTATGAATCGTGTTGCAATGATATTGACACAAATGATACATGGTTCAACCCGGGATGATCTCTTATTAGAATATATTGAATTGGATAAATTACATAGCAATGAGTATCTACAATGTTGGTCAAATCCCCCACTTTTGGAAAAACACCAAGGTCTCATGGAGAAACATGAAAAATTGCTGAATATGGTGTATGAGGCCATCAATAAAAAATATGCATATATCCCCTCAGAAACTGATGAGACATCTTAGAACAATATTGAAGATCAACATGATTTCGCAGAACCCGGGTTTGAAAATAGAGTTTGTTGTGGACCCCCAACCCAAATGGAATCAGATTCAAATTTTGTGCAAAATGACATACCTGATCTTGATGTTGGTTGGGTGGATTCAATTGCAGGTGTTCCTGATTCTGAACCAGCCTTAGAGAGCCATGAAGCTGATCCATTATGCCTTGATTTCCCGAACACCTATAGTGAGCTTGAATCAGAACCTCTTGACGATGTAATTCCCGAACCTTATCCTGTTAAGGTAATCCTCGAGAGTAATTATAACATCCTAATAGAATCAAGTCCAGATTCTAGTGACCCAATTCCTAACCTTGACATACAATCTAGATTCAAACCTATTTGGGATGATCATGAGGCCCAATATGATGAGAATAAGATTTTAGATCTGCATTATGATTCTGGGCTTGCATTTGATGATTACACCTCTCCAAACTCCTTAGAAGAATGTATTGATTTTTCTCAAGTCACACCGATTTATGATATAGAAACAAAAGAGTTAGAAGAATTGGGATTTAATTGGGTCTACCCTAGGAGCCAAGAACCCGAGCCTATGCCTAATAAGGACACCTCTTTGAACTCGAAATTTGAGATTAGGCTAGATCCAAGTCAGGTTGTTGATTCTATGCATCATGATTTATCTTATGGTGCAAATCCTGATCTGGAATCAGGTTTAGAAATTGATTTTTACAGATTCTCCGATGATTTTGAATCCAACTCTGACTTCGAAGAACCTTTGTTTCTTGATGATTATGAGACAATCTACGACCTTAGCATCCATGACCCGTTCTTTGATTCTGACTCTGAGGTCCCTGATCCCGAGATCATTGATTCAAAATCATGTTCCATTGAGTTGGAATCATTCTTTTATGATATGTAGGAATCAGAAACAATAAGTGCTGAGAGTGTCCACAATCCAGAGTTCGAATCTTTCACTGACTTAGAGTTCATGATCCTAGAAGTACTCTCCAGGCATTTACATTTGATTTGAATGAGCATCATGAAGATTCTCTAAAGAAACCTATCTTTGAATCATTTCTAGAAGATCCCTCTCCACCCCAGATTTTGAAGAAACCACATCTTCCATCATAGAGCCAATGCTTTCCAAAATCCGATCCCAACCCTAACCCGCCACCGGAATCAACTTCTACTCTGATTCACCTCTCTGATCTGGTTGCATATGATTCTCCTCCATCTTTTGACCGGGAATCGAACATTGATCAGACCGTTAATAACTTCTTATCATTCTCTGATCTCAATAGTAGGGTTTCTACAGCCCCCACAGATCCATTTTCTTTTGAGGACCCCTACTCTGATCAGGTTGAGCTGATTCAGCCAAACCTTGGATTTTCATTTCCACATCTTGTTGAGCATCAAAATATCTGGTGGGCACCATACCTATTGATTCACACCTATCAACCCACCAAGTTGATTGGGTTTGGTCTGCTTCATCAACCTGTTGATTTAAATAGGCATCTGGTTGGACCAACTAGGTTACTTATCAAGGTGCTTGTTCTACAAAATTCCTCTGATTTGACAACCCCTTCTCCTTGAACACCTTCTGCTCAGCTGAAGGCATTGAATTTAGCGCTTAATGGAAGGAAACCCACCATTCCAAAAGCCCGAGACCCTTCTGATCATCTTTTCGAGCTACACTCCTACTGTACTTTTGAGTTCAACTTTAGAACAGCCGACTTCACCTTTGGTACTTGTATCAAAGCTTGAAATCCTTTGCAACAGTCATCCAGACCCATTCACCCACCCTTTGATCATGTTCTAATCCTTAAACTAAACTGACTTCATACCCACCTAGTTTACAGTGAGGATATTGCAAAACTTAGGCATGGGGGGGTGTTAAAGTGCAAATCAAATGGAAATTCAATTCTCTGAGGGGTTCTCACAAAAAAAATACATATTCAAAAAAATAAATAATAAATAAATAAATGGAGAAATGGAGGAAAATTTTATGAATTGATTGCAAATCTTTCTTGAGGAGGAAATGTAGAATGCAAAAAGGAGCAAAAATCAAGAAAAGGAAATGATAGTCATAGCAATTGATTATGGGATTTACTTAAGTTTTAGACCAAATCAAAACAAAAGAATAAGTCCTGAAATGCTAGAGATAAGGAGGTTAGTGTGAGTGCTGATCTTAGGCCTCTTGGGTTTGATTTAGGGCTTAAACGCATGTATTTATTAAGATCTAGATTAATCCTCAAGAGGTTGAGGAAAGTACAAGGCTGATGTAGAAGGTCTAAGGCTTAGGGATTATTTGGTCCCATTGCCTACCCTTTGGTTTGTGGGAGTTAGTAACCTAAGAACCCATAATCCACACACTAGTTTGGTTTAGTGCGCTTAATAATGAAATTATGCCAAAAGTGTTCTGTTCTAAGAAAATCATCCTAAAGATCTAGCTTAAGAGCAGCTCGACAACACAAGTTGATTGGATGAGTTCCCGATGCAGAGAGGTGGGAAATTCCCCTCGAAGATGCGATTTAACATATCGTCTCCATGGTGCTTGTCTCCTCAAATATCTAAATAGCTTACCAGGGGCATGTAAGCACCTTGTGCTGATTCAGGTGCCATGGGTGGGATTATCTTGAAATGTTGATTGCTAGGGCCTGAATTTAGTTACAAAATGCCATGGGCGGCACTATCTCAAAGTGTCGAAAGCCAAGGTTCTGAGGGTTTCCATGGGCGGTGCTATCCCGAACCATCGAAAGCGAGGGACCCTTCAAGGATTGATGGTGGGGACAAGGAATCCGATACAAACCATCTTTTGGGCCAATCTAAGGTTAGATTTAGGGGAAAATAAAAATAAAAGAGAGAAAACCCTCCAATGAAAAATCCTTTTATCTCTCTTTTACTAAAAATGCACTGACAGACTGAACCTGGACATGGTATGTCTACGCACAGGTGCTTTAACCGTTGGGGTCAACGAACCTCTGGGCAGTTTTGCGGGCCTTAGAAACCTTTGTTGCAAACCAAGGATGAAGCTGGTTAGGTTTGGATCTTGGCTAGTACTTGAGTACCTCTAGGCCTATTATTAGCATTCTGATCTAATTTCTCGAGAGTGGCACAAATCAGGCATCTGAACTTCAAAGCATAGTCTGGCGACCTAGTTCTTTCCATAAGATTTTGCTAGGGACTAACAAAAATTAGGCATGGGGGTATGATGGTAATACCATCATGAGCCATAACTAGCTTTAATTAGTCAGAATCAAGTGACAAATGCTCATACATAATCGCCTGAGAACCATAATTCCACGCATAACTGTTTTGAGAGAACATTCAAACAAGGTCAATTCTTCCATTTTAGCATCATATCATGAATACAAAGTAACCACATGATTTCTCAGGGGTTAATTGAAGGTCTAATGAGCATTAAAGTCTAAAGAGTGGGTCCATATAGATAGAAAATAGGGTTCAAACCCTAATTTCAAACCCGCTTGAATTGAAGAGGTTCTGGTTAGAATAAAATTCATCTAAACCTCCTAAAATTCGTAGAAAAATATTCCTAGAGGTTTAGTACCTTTGGTTTGACCATCTGAACCTATTTTGACCTTGAATAGAGTCTCAGATGGAATTCTACCCTAATTTGGGTTTTTACACAAATTGCTCAATCAAACTTGGCCAAAAATCAAATCTGACCTCATTACTAGATTCCTTGGGTCCAAATTAGGTTTGTACCAAAATTTTGGTCCATCAGAGTCCATCTTCACCTAGTTTGCAATTTGGTCCATTAAGTTGCTATTTCTTTCAGACAAGCCCCTAACTTTCAAAATCTTTGCAAAAAAGCCCCTAACTTCCTTTTCTTCTCCACAGAACGGTCCATGCTACCATGTGAGGTCAAACCAGCCTTCAACCGACCTTTGACCACATCAAAAAGGCATCAGATCATCACCAAATCCCACCAAATTTGGTAGGATTGGTGTTCAAACGACGAGGATCAATTTTATCAAGATCTTGGGCTCTGATTCAAGGCATAGTGACCGTGTGAACCCCATAAAATTTATGGGTCCCTTGTGACCTATTCCTAATCCAATTAGATCTTCTTTCCTCATCTAGAACTCGGATTTGAGCTCTATAAAAGAACCCCACTCGTAATGCCTTGCTCCTTATCTCGATCTTGGCCTCAATTCCTCAAATATTTCACCCTCCGGCCACCTCCACCGCAGCTCTAGCGATGCCTCCTTCTCCAGCTTCTTTGCCCACTGCCACATACCATAGGCAATAAGATCGCCTTCATCTCCTTCTTTTGCTCCTCAACGGACAAATCAAGAACTCCCAGGACCTCTTCTTCCTCCCCATTCCCTCACCGGAGGATTCTCCTCCTTCTCTGGGCTGCCCAATCAAAGCTGGTGCCTTTCCCTCCCTTTCAACCATTAGCTAGGATCCTAAACTCTCTCTCTCTCCTTCTCTAGACTAGGATTAGCTCCTTAACTACCTATTTTGACCGATAACCACTCCTCTCCCCTTCCGTCTTCTCCATGTCCAGAATATCTTCGGTGTGGTCGCCCGACCACATTCGACCACCAAACTACCCCACAACACTCCCAAAAGCTTCCACTCACCTCCACCTCCAAAAACCCTCAACTAACTTTGCCTCACCATCACCCAATCACTCCACCAGACAACCCATCCTCCGTCCATCATCTATGACTTCGTCCGGCCAGCGAACACTACGAAACACTCTGCCACCGTTCACTTCCTCGCCTCACGATGATTCTATTGAACGCTCTAATTGGGGTGTAGAGCTTGTGTTCATTATTTCAGGTCTAGGTTGTTGTCGACAATCACCACACCACTATTTGCTGTTGTCATGCCATCAACAGACCTCGCATCACTTTGCAAGGTTGCGGACTCGCCTCAGGAACTTGTCTGGAGTCCTTGTGCGCCTTACTGTGGTGCTGTGCCTTGATAGTTAGGTCGTCAGATACACATATCCGACGTCTGACTTGGTTCAAAGTATTATGGCATTATTTGAGTACTTGATTAGAGTTATTATTGAATTATTTGAATACTCAGGATGCATGCTTAATTAAGAGAATTAAGTGGTGATTCAAATCACCATTATTTTCTTTTATTCTCTCTTTCTTTTTATCCCATGAATTCTTGAGATATTATTGATTATTATTGAATATTAATTCTAAGCAGTTTATTCATTGAATGTCTTTTATCTAGTGTTTAATTAATTGTGCTCATTATTCCTGAATTGAGATTAGTGCATGAATTCCATAGTTGCTCCATATGAACGACCTCGGACTCCAAGTAGATTTCGAGTTTTACAAATTTAAGTGTTTTGTGTGATTTTGTCGACTATACTTTTAAAAAAAGGGGAGGAAAGGGGGAGACCCCACCTCCCCCCCCCCCTCGAGGGTCCCCAAATTTCTCACTTGCCACAGAGCACCTCCGTGATCTTAGCCACGGCCACTCTCCGGCGCCAAGTCGAGGTAGGGACAGCATCAGCGATGCATCCCCCAATGAGATCGCTATGCACATCTGGGCATGCCACGGGGGATCGAACCTTTACACCCCGCACAAGGAATGCCTTATAGGGAGTGAGCACACCAACTGTGCTACCCCAAGACCCTTATTTTGTCGACTATACTATGACGCATATATTTCTTAGCATTCGACGAAAGCATTCAACAATATGCAAAGTGGTCCTAAATGACTGATTTCTATCAAGAGTTCGACTAGATATTTATTTCTTTTGTTTTCATCCAAAACTTTAGAAATCTAGATAGTTGTGAAAGTGTAGTGTTGTAGCCTATGCAATGGATCCAAGTGAAAAGTCAATCTACATCTAAAGCTCACACTTGACCCTTCGTAAGATTCTATTGGGATAGGCGAACTTCTTCCCTCAGGGTATTAAAATAATATGTAATTTTAGCCCTGGTTTTTAGCTTAGGTAGAAGATGTCTGAGTCAAGTAGGTTTGTATTTGGTAGCTCATACTCATCTGGTGCCATACATAGACTAGAACTATAGAACCTAGATTTCCAGACTATTAAATAAATCAACTTAAAGAGAGGTAGAGAAACTGTGCTCTCTTTAGTTCCTTTGTACTCATTCTCACTTTCTTTTTCTTTCTTTCTCTTTTTCTTTTTGAGCTCACAATCTCACCAGAATTGTCAATATATTTGGTAGCCTCTTATCGAGAGTTTTTCACTTGCAGATGGTATCAAAAAAATATGTCGTCGCAGTGAAATCATGTGGTGGAAAAAATCCTAAACAAAATAAGTTATCAGTAAAACTAACCACGATGAATTAGGTCGTATCCACAGGGAGGTACAACTGCAATAAATTCACGGGTATGTAGCCATCATGTTTGCAGAGACATTCGTGAAATCAATTCAATAAATATGCTGCTCTGAGTGTAACTTACAATTTCATGAGAAGTACGGACTATTTATGTAAATTCCATGTCAGAAATCAAGCTCCCAAAATATATAGATGATGCATGTGTAGTGGCATGTCATGTAATTTTGAATGTATGTACGCTTAAGTGCAATTTTGAAATCCAATTTGATGCAATCAAAGGTGACAAAATGCGTTGAACAAATAACATAAGAATATGAGGGTGCTACCACAATGTTTACACAATAAAATAACCATAAATCCAAAAATCAATCCTTCTTCAATGGCATTCAATGTAATTTTTAATTAGGCACTTCCTGAGGGGATTTACTCCCCTCGACTCGCATGAGGAGATGGAGCCACGGTTGGATGTGGCTTGCTTGGAGGACGTCGAGGATGTGGAGGGGCTTCCAATGATGGTGCTCCCACAGTGGGAGGTGGCCGAAGCTGGCCACCGGAGAGGGAGAAACTACCTGTGGTGGCATCATCCCACGATCGTGCGTGGGTGGCGAACTACTCGTCTGAGGGCGTGGCCAGTCTCGGGATGGCATAGCGAGCTCGGGGAAGTCGATGGCACAAAGAATGGCAGCTAGATGAGGTGGTTGCATGTGGAGGATCCGCTTGGAGCTTTGGGTTCTCTTTTGCTGCTGAAGAAGGAGAAGAAGAAGAAGAAGAAGAAGAGGCAGCCAATGGGGGGTTGCTGCTATGAAGTGGCTCCAGGCATGGCAGAGGCATGCAAGGAGAATCGTGGCCTATGGTCGCGCGTGATGAGGGCACGCTGGAGGAGTTGGCGCATGGAGGAGAGGGCGAAGGCATGGTTCTGTTGAGGAGGAAGGAGAGGAGGCCATGCGTGAGGCTTCTACACGCGGGAGTTATGCACGCCTGGCACGCAGTGTTGGCGTTGCACAAGGGGACCGCACGCGAGGGGAGTGCTGATGGAGGTGTTGCCCGCACAAGAGCGTGCGATGGTCATCAATGGGCGTTGCTGAAGAGGAAGATGTGGTCGCTAGACATTTGAGAATCTTCCCAACATCTTAGAAGAGCAGGATGGCACACAGTTGTGGGTTCTGACGGTGGCTCACAGTGGTAGAGAGGAGGCACATGGTTGCGAAGTCGAAGACGTAGTTGCTGGTGTCAGTGCTGTCACCACCAACCATGGTGATGGATTTGTCGAAGGCGAGATGCGGTGGTGGTCGTCGGAGGCAAGACGCGGTGGTGGTTGTGTCCATCAGTGGTGGAAGCGTGGTGGCAGAAGGTTGCAACCATGCATGTGGCCGATGATGGAGGCTCGCAGTGGTGGTGGCACACGGTGGAGAGGTTGCTTGTGGGGATGGGATGTGGAGATGGGCGGCTCCCTCCCTGTGGAGGGAGATGATTTCCTTTCTGTTGGCCTCCATCATCTGTTATATAAAGAGAAAACGAGAGAGAGAGAGAGAGAGTTAGAGAAGGAAAGAGAATAATCAGAGAGAGAATATTCGTGAGGGAGAGAGAGATTGGAGGAGAAAGAGAGGAAGGTGGACGATTTGTTCGCTCTTTCTCTTTTTCTTCTTTCTTTCCTTTTTTTTTTTCCTTTTGCATAAGACTTCCAAACAAGGATTTTTCATGAAAAATAATTCTCAATAGAAAAAGAAAATACTTCAACATAGAAAGTAGAGAATTTTTCCTTCAATGTTATAATCAAATGGCATTCCAATTTGAGAAGGATTCCATCTAATTTATGTATTGCATGAAATGATGATTTTTCCTCTTACATAATTTTGCTAATATAATGGATATCTTAAATTCACTCCTTATCTCAATGACATGTACTTAGGCTTTAATTTTGTCCACTAAAGTGGACCTATCAGCCTCTCATGGCATTAACACTTTGGTTAAGTTCTGATAACCCTATGACTAAGTTAGAATTCCTCAGCCCGTATTCAGGTGGTCAAAAATACAGAAAAGTATGTCAAGGTTATATTTGGTAGATTGTAAAGGGAATGGGTATTATTACCTCAATATGCTTGACACATTGCAATTAACACACACACACTCTCCCTCTTTTTTTCTATTTTTATTTTATATATATATTTTTTTCTTCTTTTTTCTGCTTTTCTCTTTCTCTTTCTCTTTTTTTATATTTTTACTTTTTCATATTTATTTGTATCAACACAATGTAATGCAGCACCCATGCACATTTTTATTTAGGAGGCATTATTTGGGATTCGGGGTGTTCAAAAGGATATCAGGTGGCTTATTTGATGGAAATGTCTACTCTCGGCACCAGGAAAGGAATGGATGGGACAACGTATCTCTAACCTTGATATCGATACCCTCCTTCAGTTGAGGTTCCATAAAGGATAGTCGTAACCATCCACCTTAGTCCTAGTTTTATTAGAACTCACTCTCTACGTATTTGCTTTATTTGGTGGCCCTCCAACAATTCACACAAAGAACTTGTACACTGGAACTGAGAGCGAAAACTATGCCTAACTCCTAGTATCATTACCCAATTGTCCAGAAATTAAGATTCCTTATACTAGCCTTAGAGCACCAGTAGACTCTTTAGTCTCACCTTGTAATTGTTTGGTGGATTTACTAGAAGATTGTTTGCCTAACTCCCTAATTACTGTCCAAGGATTCGGGAGAAGAAGCATTGCTTCTTCTCGACAAACTAAGGATATTTATCAATCTTCACAGAGGATCCATTGTAGATTCTACGTGTAAGTGTGAAATTATACTGGATTCTAAATTCAGGAATCAACTTAAAAATAAATCTCTAATAAAAGCTTAATAAAAATTTTTTTATTATGAATGCATTTTTTTTGACATAAAAATATAACATGCAATGTCCACCCCCCCATGCCTATTCATTACAATGCCCTCATTGAAATGTATGTAGAAAAATCAAAATGTAATAAGCAAGAGGAGGGGATACAACCTGACTGAGCTTGTTAATCCATGTTAGCTTGATCAGTCATAAATGAAAAATACCTGTATAGAATACTGGGTTGCCTCCTAGCCAATGATGAGTCCATTTTAATGGACTAATATTATCCCTAAGTAACTTTAATCATACCTTTTATGCTTGTTAATAACTACATTAAGTTATAGAATGTTTGCATTCATCATGATTTAAGTTTACATCTATTTTATAGTATTTTATAACTTAATATGTAATGATGTTACGTTGTTATGTTGCAGGAATGATATATAGAAAGAACAAGGGAGGGAATTAATTTCCCCAACAAATAGCCGGTGCTATCCCTCCTTTATCCTCCGGCCAGCCGCAACTCCTCCTGCACATTTATCTAATCTCCCGCCTCCCTCCCTCAACAAACGAGGCCATATTTAGAAAGGATTTTGAAAATCCATGGAAGGGCGGAGAGGAGTTAAGAGGAGGCGGAGAAAGGAGAGGAGGAGCTACATCATCCAGGAACGGTGTAACCCGTGTGCATTGTGCACCAAATCACCTTCCAGCCTGCTCCAGCCGCCCTGCAGGCGCCCGCTCCACCCCACCCGTGCCCGCAGGCGCTTCCCCCTCCAGCGCTCACACCACTCTAGCCCGCAGGCACTGCACCTTCTCAACCTTGCGCGCCCCTGCCAGGCCGCACCCATCTCCAGCGCCCCTGCCAGGTCGCGCCCATCTCCAGCCGCCTCTCCAGTCACCGCACTAGCCTGCACCTGCGCCCAACCCCTGCAGGCTCCCGCTCCAGCACCACCAGCGCACCTCACAGCAGCGCCTCCACCTTGCATGCGCCCTTCTCCAGCATCCGCAGGTGCTCTGCCTGCCACCAGCGCCCACCTTCAGGTGCACCATTCCCTTGCCCTTCCAGGCCTGTGCCTCTCCAGCCACTGCAGCCCGCCCCCCTCCTTCAGTGCTCTTCAATATAGGCGCTACACCGCTCACGCACCCGGACAGAACCCACGCCCGTAGGCGTTTGCGCCCCTCCAGCACCGCCTCAAGCTAGCGCCTGGTGCTCCTCTCTGCAGATCGCCTCGCCACCAGTGCTCCCCGCAGGCGCTGCGTGCTCACCGGCCACCGCAATGTGCCCACCCCTCCTCCAGCGCCTGCCCTGCACTGCACACTGCTCACCACCTGCCACCTTCTTCTCCTTCTTACAGCCACCACAGGCTGCCATCAGCCATGCCGTCACCACCATCGGGTGCGGCCTAAGCGGGGTGATCTTTAGCGGCAGCCTCGACGTCCATCTCTCCTCCTATGTGCACAAGCTGCGGCAACAAATCCTCTGTTTTCAAGTTGATTAAAAATTACATTTAATGCCATTGCCACCAGAAATTAATTTTCATTTATGATTATTTTATTATGAAAAAATTACGAATGCACACTCATGCTTTCTGATAATTGCACGTTATTGATATTCACTCGTTTCAAGATTGGTTTTGGGATTAACATGTGCACCAATTTTCTCTAGTATATGTCAATTGAAAATTACATAAAATCATCATATATTTATTGAAGATTTCAGTGAAGGAAAATTGCACATGTACCCTTTTATTTTTGAGTTATTGTGAATCTTCTTTCCATCACATTTTATGTCGGATTTGACTAGGGATTTCGCACTTGACCGAAAGAATACGAAATAATCGAGAGTTTATTGCATAATTGCCTCCTTGTGGACACGACCCGCTCTTCTGTGAGTGGCTATTTTTATTATTGATTAGTCGATTTTCCACCACTTAAATGCTACGCCGCGTTATTTCATTTGCGAAACTCAATCGAAAGCGGAAAATCGACTTGTCAACCAGTGTTAAGTTTCACATCATTTGCCGGACCTAAACCCAGAAGAAATATGTATTTCAATAATGTAGGTCAAGAGGAGTAATAATTGTTGCTAAAAGATTCAAGATTAATATAAGATATGATCATATGGTTCAAGAATCAGTGATCCACAAATGTGGACCAACTGATGGTGAATGTTGTTGACGAGGCAAAATCGTGGTTTTAAAAAGATGTTCATTGCAATATAACTGAAATCACCGCAAAAACAAATAAGAATTTATAACTCGAAAACCAAGTATCCGAGGTCGAACACAGGGAGCAATTGGGTATTTAAAAAATTAAGAGCACAACTCTCAATTTAATAAAAAGCAATAACCAATCCAATCAAAATTGAGAAGTAAAAATAATGTCAATGTAGAAATAAGCTCAAAAATTGGACGTCTGATGAAAAATCAGATGTCTTAAAAGTTTCTGCTACAGTGCACGACTTGTCCTTATCTTTTTGATTTTTGCCTTCTCTTTCTCTCTTCTTTCTCTTTCTCTGCGACTATGCTTCTTCTACCTTCAGTCTTCTTTCTTCTTTTCTTCGTTGTTTTTCCTTGACTTCTTCTTCTGTCTATGCTTGGCTGCTCCTTCTTCTTTCTTTCTTCAACCCTTGCCTTCTTCTTCCTTCTTCTGTCTCTTCTTTGTCGCTCCTGCTTCTTTTCTTCTTCAGCTTTTACCTTCTTTGGCATCTTCTTCTTCCTTTGCAATCTTCTTCTACAGCTAAGTCCCTCTTTGTCTTTGGCCTCCTTTTCCTTCAAGTCCAGCAGTTGCCTCCTTTTCTTACTCTTCCGCACTTGGTCTTCTTCTTCAACCGCTCCTCTTCTTCCTTTCCTAGCTTTCTCTCCATCTGCCTTCAGATTCTTCTTCCTTTCCCACTCAGCACAACAGAGCAAAACCTACCCCTAACCCTCCCCGCATCTCTCTCTATTTTGCTCTTAGGTACGCTTTCCCAGAGCTGGGTAATCGGGTCAGGTTTCGCGTGCCTGGGTCTAGGCGCACCGGCGTGGTGTAGTGTGCGAGGAGTGCTAGGTAATCAGGTCAAGTGCCAGGTCTGCAGGGGCAGGGGTCATGACGAGGCATGAGCGAGTGAGAGCGAGGGATCTCACCCCGTATTACTTGAGGCGACGAACAGGAAACACAAAATCAATATAAGTCACGCCGCTTACCCCTGAGTTTACGAGGTGGGACTAAATGTCCCACCTGCTTCTGCTGGCACCCGTAGGAGGGAACTTCACCCAATTGGAGCAGTTGGGAGCCTCGCAAAGTCTACTCTCAGGTTGGTTACGTTCGCACACTCAATGCACGTTGCCTGGAGCCCTTATGCTTGGAGCATGCAGCCTGGAGCTCCTAGCAAGCAAGCTTCCCTCAGTGTTAATGGTGGAAGGGGGGTTCAGACCTGCACGACACAAAGACGGCCTTGCGGCCCTAGCAAACAATAGGGAAAGCTTCGCTGTGTCACGACGAAGGTGAAGCGGGGGTTGGCGTGGCGTAGAACGGCCTAGGCATGCATGTGTAGGTCGGACTGTGACCATGCTTGTGGGTTTGCTCGGTGGAAGTGTGGGGCGTGTGTGGTGGTCAGTGGATGGGCGAAAAGTGATCATTGGGTGATGGCGAAGGTGATGAAGTTGGTGGCGAGGCGTGTGGAAGTGAGGAGCGGTGGATGCGCCTCGTTGGTGGTCAGTCGGAGATGAGGGAGACGAAGGAGGACAGAGGCAGTTGAGGGGTTGTTTATGAAATTAAATGAGGGAAAATGAAGAGTGGGAGGAGAGAAACTTATCTGCAGGTATTGGGACGAAGGGGAGGCAGAGGAGACAAGCGGCGCATATGTGCTGTCGTCAAGGAAGAAAGCCCTGAGGTGAGGATGATGGCGACGAGAAGGTCGGAGAGGCATGCGCTGGTGCAACGCAACGCGGAGGAACTAGACGAAGCTAACTCTGCCACTGGTATGGTGGCAGAGCGATGAGAGGGAGGAGAGGTCGTCGGAGCTTGCAGGCGTTTGACCAGAGATGAGGAAGGAGGAAATTGAGAGGGTATCTGCGGCCAAATCAAGCTTGGAAGATGCGTAAAGGACCGGGGGTCCTTTTATAGCTGCTGGCCGAGCCCTTTGTGCTTAGAAGGCAAGGCTTCTAGTGCAAAGGCCTCGTCGGAGAAGGAAGGTGTGTAAGACACCCAAATCTCTCGAGCGTTCGCATGAGAGATTGGGTGTAAATATGATCTGGAGATCTCATTCAGGCGATGGAGAAATCCTCAAAGACTCTCCCTTCCAAATCTGGGAGCTCTTTGAGGATTCAAGGAGATATCCTCCACAAATCCTCGCCGAAGTGGGATTCCTCCACTGTAATGGTAGAGGGACCTGAATGTAAGGGTGGAGAGGAAGTTAGGGGCCTCTACGCAAGGGTTTTCAAAAATTAGGGACCAGAATGTAATTGGGTGGACCATTTTACACAGTAGGTCAGGATGTGCTTCCCTTAGGCCCAAATTTTGGTGAAAACTTAATTTAGATTTAAGGAATCAATTGCAAAGTTGGATTTTAGGTTTGACCATGTTTGACTGGACATTTTTCACAAAAACCCAAATTAGGTTAAATACTGAGCTAGGACCCCAATCTAGGTCAAACTAGGTTCCAAAGGTCAAATTGAAGGTTCTAAATCCTAGGGGATATTTTTCCATAAATTTTAGAGGGTTTAGTTAATTTTTATCCAGATCGGAACCTTGATGAATTAAGCGGGTCTGTTTTTGGGTTACAGAATGTCATTTAATTCTTAAATCTCACAATAACCCTTTTCTGACTGAACCATCCCACTTTTCGTCTTATTAAGTCGAATTGACCTATGTTTAGCCACTGAGAAATCCTGTTGATGTACTGCAATGGTAAAATTGCATTTTTACCCTTTAGTTCATGTTTCCTTCTTAGAACAGTAATCTCTTGAATAGGCCTTCCTTTAGGTTATGTAGGAGCTTTGGTTTACTTTCTCAGGTCAAAATGGACTAGTTAGGGCTCATGATGAGGTTCTCATCATACCCCCATGCCTAGCTTTTGCTAGTCCCGTAGCAAAATTTTAAGGTTTTAACATCCGTTCTAGACCATGAGTTTCTTTTACCAGTTGTGATAAGTGCTTTTTCTTTTTCTTTTTGTGATTAGGTTAGAATGTCGACAATAGGCCTAGAGGTACTCAAGTACCAACCAAAATCCGGACCTGACCCGCTTTAGCCTCAATCCTCTGCAAAGGGTTTTAAGGCCCATAGAAACTATCCTAGGGTTCATTGAACTCTGCAGTTAAAGCACCCGTGCTTGAGACATTTTTTGCCTTGGTTCAGTTTGCAGTGCATTTTTGTAAGAGAGAGACAGAGGATTTATTTATTTGGAGAGCGTTCTCTCTCTTTTCTTTTTATCTCTAGCTTCGGATTGGCTTCTCAACACGGTCTGTATTGGATTCCTCATCCCCATCGTCAATCCTCAAAGGTCCCTAGCAATCGATGCTTCGTGATAACACCACTCATGGCAACCCCCAAAACCTAGGCTTTCGAGATTTTGAGATAATCTCACCCATGGCATTCCGTGGCTAAATCCAGACCCTGGCAATCGACATTTCGTGATAATGCCACCCATGCTATCTAAACCAGCAAAGTGCTTACATGCCCCCGGTAGGATATTTAAATATCGTAAGAGACAAGCACCGAGGAGATGATATGTTGTTACGCATCTTCGAGGGGAACTTCCCGCCTCTCCGCGTCGGGAACTCATCCAAATCAACTTGTGTTGATCGGCCACTCCTAATCTAGGCAATTTTTTCAGAGCATTAAAATGCTTTGCGTGGTTTTGATAGTTATGCGCATTGAACCAGACTGTCTGTGGATTGTGGTGCTTAGGTTACTGAGTCCCGCAAATCGAAGGTCAGTTAACGAGGCCGAATACTCCCTAAGCCTTAGACCTAATACTTAAGCTTCGCATTTTCCCTAACCTCTTGCGGAATATCCAAATTTTAGCAAGTACTTGAATTTTTTAAGCCTAAGAGTCTAGCCCAAAAGGCCTAAAGTCAGCGTTCCTACAAATCTCTTTTGCGTCTCCTTAGCACTTTTTTTCTCATTTTTCTCTTTTTTCTTGTTGTGGTCTAGAACTTCAGTTAACCCTTAATCTTTTACTAATGACTATTCTTTTTTCTTTTTTATTTTGTGCTCCTTTTTGGCATCTTGCACTTTTCCTCCTCATATTTTGTATAGCCCAAAAATCTCTCTCCCCCCTCATTTTTTTGTTCTTTTTCTAGATTTTTCAATTTTTTGTGTTTTTTGTGATATGTGAATTTTTTTGTTGAAACCTTTTCTTGATATGAGTTTTCCTGACATTTTGCACTTTCATACCCCCCATGCCTACGATTTGCAATGTCCCCATTATAAATTAGGTGGGTTCGAATTCAACTTAGTGAATTCATTAGGAGAGGTGTTGGGTGCACGAACGGGTCGAGGTGACTGTTGCGAACGATTTCTAGACTCGGGTACGCGTACCTGAGGTGGAGTTAGCTATGCTAATGGATGAACCCTAAAGTGCAATATGAATTCAGCAGAGAAATGTTAGGAAAGGTTTTGGGTTTTTCAAAGAATGACGGGTTGCCTCCTGTTAAGCGCTGAGTTTTACGCCAGCGGCTGGGCGCAATGAGCTCAGGGAGAATGGAGGATAAAGGATGACTCAGTCAAATCTGTATTGGTGATGTCAATGAACGGTTTGAGTCTCTGATCGTTCACGATGAAGGATTCGGAATCGTGGCTGAGTGGACTGATCTCAACGGCTCCATTTCCAAAGATTCGTCGGACTAGGTAGGGTCCAATCCACTTAGATCATAGCTTTCCTGGGAATAATTTGAGTTGGGCATCAAAGAGTAGAACCTTTTGACCAGGATGAAAGATCTTCCTAGAAATGTGTTTGTCGTGAAAGGCTTTAACCTGCTCTTTATAAATTCACGAGTTCTCATACACGTCGTGGCGTAATTCATCGATCTTGCTCATTTGAAGCCTTCTATGGGTTCCAGCCTTAGAAAGATCTAAGTTGCAATTCCGTACTGCCCAATAGGCTTTATACTCTAATTCGACGGGGAGGTGACATGCCTTCCCATACACCAGTCTGAAGGGAGACATACCTAATTGGGTCTTGTGGGCGGTCCTATAAGCCCACAATGCCTTCGGAAGCCGGGATGACCAATCCTTCCTGTCAGGTCGAATAGTAACCTAGAGGATTTTTTTGATCTCCTGATTTGATAGCTCGGCTAGACCATTGGTTTGGGGTGGTAAGGAGTAGAGATTCGATGCGACATCCCGTATTTGGTCATCAGTGACCTGAACTGAACGTTTGTGAAATGGGTCCCTCCGTCGAAAATTATTGCTGGTGGAATCTCAAACCTTGAGAAGATGCTTTGATGAATGAATTTGATAACAACCTTGTGATCATTGGTTTGGGTCAAAATGGCTTCGATCCACTTGGACAGGTAGTCAACGACGAGTAAGATGTATTCAAAGCCATCCGAGATAAGGAAGGGTCCCATAAAATCAATCCCTCAAATGTCAAAAATCTCGCATACCAGGATCAGTTGTAAAGGCATCATGTCTCGATGGCTCATGTTGCCCAAGGTCTGGCAATGGGTACATGCCTTATAGTGATCGTATGCATCCTTGAAAATAGTGAGCCAGTAAAAGCCAGATTAGAGGACTTTTGATGCGATTTTATGTCCTGAAAAATGTCCACCACATGCTTAGTCATGACAGAAAGAGAGTATGTCTTTGAGTTCTACTTCTGCGACACATCATCGAATTATTTGATCAGCACCAATGCGGAATAAATACGGGTCTTCCCAAAGGTAATACTTGGCATCGGAACGCAATTTGTCCTTCTTGGCCTTCTGCCAATCGGGCGGGATCTGATGTGATGCCAAGTAGTTCATTATGTTTGCGAACCATGGAAGCCTTGTATCGATAGTCAGGAGGTGCTCATCAGGAAAGTGTTCTGTGATGGGTTTGAAAGGGTCAATGATCTCAGAAGGAAGGCGGGATAAGTGATCAGCTACCATGTTCTGTTTTCCCGCTTTGTTGCGAATCTCGAGGTTAAATTCTTGCAACAGCAAGATCCATCAAATTAATCGAGGTTTCGCATCCTTCTTTGCAGGGAGATGCCTCACAGCCGTGTGATCCAAGTAGATGATAACACGGGAACCCAAGAGGTATGATCTGAATTTTTCTAGGGCAAATACCACAGCCAGCAGCTCTTTCTCAGTAACCGTGTAGTTACGCTGAGCCTCGTCTAGTGTTTTGCTAGTGTAGTAAATGACCACGGGTTTCCCATCAATTTTCTGCCCCAAAATCGCTCCTACAGCGAAGTTAGATGCATCAAACATGATTTCAAATGGTTGAGACCAATCAGGGGATTGTAGGATTGGGGCTTGGGTAACTCAGTCACAGAGGATTTCAAATGCTTGAGTGCATTCCTTGGAGATTTCGAAAGGAACATCCTTGGAGAGAAGAGTAGTCAGGGGACGCGCGATTTTTGAAAAATCAGGGATAAATCGACGTGCCCCAGAAAAGATCGGATGTCCTTAATTGAGCTAGGCATAGGGAGTTTGGAAATCAAGTCAACCTTGGCTCAATCGACTTGGATGCCTTTCTCGAAAATCAGATGTCCCAGGACGATTCCCTCAGGTACCATGAAATGGCTCTTTTCCCAAGAAAGAACTAAATTCACATCGATGCACCGCATGAGTATTTGGACCAAGTGCTGGAGGCAATCGTCAAATGATGCTCCAAAAATTGAAAAGTCATCCATGAAGACTTCCAGATGATCACCTACCATATCTGAGAATATGACAAGCATGCACCACTGAAAGGTCGCAGGTGCATTGCAGAGATCGAATGGCATCCTTTGAAACACGTACGTCCCGATAGGGAAGGTGAACATGGTCTTTTCTTGGTCCTCTGGATAGATTGCCACTTGGTTATAACTGGAGTACCCGTCAAGAAAGTAGAATAACATATTTCCCGCTAGTTTCTCGAGGATCTGATCAATAAATGGTAGTGGGAAATGGTCCTTCTTCGTGGAGGAATTGAGTCTTCTGTAATCAATGCAGACTCTCCACGAGTTAACTATTCGGGTCAGTATGACCTCTCCAGTTTCAATTGTAATGATGGTGAGTCCGGCCTTCTTAGGCACAACCTGAATTGAACTCACCCAGCGACTGTCAGAGATGGGTAGATGATCCCTGCATCTAACCACTTGATGATCTCCTTTTTCACGACCTCCTGCAGGTTAGGGTTTAAATGTCACTGCATCTCTCGCGAAGGTCGTGCGCCCTCTTTCGTGTAGATTCGATGTATGCAATACGAGGGGCTTATGCCAGTCAAGTCATCGACAGTCCATCCAATGGCTCTACGATGTTGCTGGAGAATAGTAATCAGACAGGATTCCTGGTCAGGTGTGAGTTGGGAGTTGATAATCATAGGAAATGTCTGATTGGAACCCAAAAAGATGTACTTCAGATGCTTGGGAAGGGGCTTGAGTTCCAGGATGGGATTATCAATAGCAGCAGGCGGTTCAGGGTCTGTATCAGGGACAAGGGTCGGAGTTATGGGAGTGTCTAGATCAGATTCAGACTCCTCTATTTGCGGCTTTTGATCTTCTGGTGGTTGATCGGGGATAATCAGGTTATCCTCAACATGCGATTCATCAACCACGACTTTGATATTACATATTTGCTCTATAACCCCGCAATTAATCCCTTGTTGGGCCTTAAAGATGTCAATCTTCAGAGTTTGATTCCCAAATTTTAATTCTATTTGGCCCTCCTCACAGTTTATGTTCGCCCTAGCAGTGGCCAAAAATGGTCTCCCTAATATAATCAGTGTATCCCTTGGGTTCTCAGGTGCATCTATATCCAGAACTATGAAATCCACCGGGAAGTAGAAATCTCGTACCCTAACAATGACATCCTCGAGTATTCCTTTAGGTGACTTAATGGATCGATCGGCTAACTACAATGTCACCTCAGTCGGTTTAAGTTTGAACTCTTCAAGGTGGTCAAGGAGGGATGTAGGTATTAGGTTTATGGAGGCACCTAGGTCTAGCAAGGCTCTATCAAATTGGGTTTCACCAATTTTACATGAAATCAGGGGAGTTCCTGGGCCTTTAGCCTTGGGTGGGAGTTTACTCAAGATTACAAAGCTGGCTTGCTCTGACAGTACGATCAGATTCCCACTTTTGGTTCGCGGCTTACGCTTGGGTGTACACACATCTTTCAGGAATCGTGCATAAGCCGGTATGTGGTGGATTGCATCCATCAAGGGGATGTTTATCTGGACCTGTTCAAAGAGCTTGACCAGATCCTCCTTAGGAGCCACGGGTTTGGTTACCCTTTTTCCCTTGGTCAAGGCCTCAGGAAATGGAACCCTAGTTGGTTCCTCTAGAATAGGTCCAGGTTCTTGATCTGGGATAGGGGTATCCTAGATAACTATCCTAGGGCTTGTGTTACTACCAGTCTTAGAGTGGTTTGGATAATGTGGGTCTTGGGTTGCTTTACCACTACGAGTTGTTACGGAGTGTAATCCTGCCTGGTTTTGGTTTGGGTTTGGTAGAATGGGTGGCTGCTGCTACAATCCCGCATAAGATATCGAAGCTTCCATCCCGTCTAGTGATGGAATAAAAGGGGTCTGATAAATCATATGTGCGTGACCTAAATTTGGGTTAATAGTGCGCCTCTGGGTCGACACGTTATTTGGGTTTGGCAGAGGTTGCGAAGGGAGGGTGCCAGGTTGGCGAGAATTTGCATCTGGGCAAGTTGATTGCGAACCTCTGTGATCTCGTCTTTGTGTTATTTTTGCATTGTCGCATTCATCTTCTGAATGTCAACCAGTGCTTGAAGGATAAGAGTCATTTGATCCTGGTTTGGCCCAGATTGATAGGTGGGATTGGGCTAAGGCTGAGGCAGCTGATATGGACAAGGAGCTTGTGGATGGGGTTGATAAGGTGGTCTTTGAGTCTGAGAATTTCCCATCCACTGGAAGTTGGGATGATTTCTCCATCCAAGGTTGTAGGTATTGGAGAATGGGTCATTTTGGATGGCATTGAGGTCCTCGCAGGTATGAGGAGCCTCAGGAAAGTCAGAATACGAGGGTTCAGAGTTTCCCCAACTAGAATAGAGTGGATCTGAGGTCCCTCCGGTCTGTGAATCAGATAGGGGTGGATACGAGTCCATCCCCTGAGAAGATTGGTGATAGATGTTCTGGACAGTTTCCCTCGCAAGAGGTGGTCGTGCAAAAGAGTTCTGTGCAGAGGTGGCTCGCTGTAGATGCCGAGTCAGCTCGTCCACCTTCTTCTCTATGATAAAGACCTTGTCCAACCGACTGACCATTAGTTCCAAGTCAACGAAGTGGACAAGTCTTGCGTCTCATGTCCTCCCCTAAGATTCGTCAATGTGCGGGCATTCATCTGGTCGAATAAGACCATGGAGTCATTATTGATGGAGTTCTCGCACATATTTTCGAAAATCTCCCACACCGTGTCCTCATGTTGACCCATGATGTTTCCTCCGCAGGTTGCGTTGACGAATAATCGAATGTCTTCACGGAGTCCCTGGTAAAAAGACTGGACTTGTTCCCATTTAGGAACTCCGTGATGGGGGCACTTTCGCATGAGATCTAAGAATCGGTCCCATGCCTCATGAAGAGGTTCTCCCGTTTGTTGAGTGAAATGAGTGATCTGGTGGAGCAAGGCATTTGTCCAGCCAACAGGAAAGAACTTCAAAAATTCGGACTGAAGTTCATCCCATGTGTTGATCGGACGAGTCTGAGTTTGATACCAATGAGCAGCCTTGTCCATGAGGGAGAAAGAAAACATCTTCATGAGCAGAATATCCCAATTTTGTGCATCTGACCCGAAAGTCTAGGCCAGATGCTTGAGCTGTTTAATGTGCTGGAATGGATCCTCGGAGTTAAGCCTATGGAATTTTGGTATGGCATGAATCATATTGGGCTTGAGTTCAGAATCAGGACCTCCAGCCGAGATTCAGACTCGAGGCTCCATTGCCACCGCAGCGGGATTATAGTGATCTTGCATCATATGACGTTGCGGTGGGTTTAGAAAGTTTTGGAAGAGATCATTTAGGCGTTGAAGCTGGTGCTCAAGGTTGTTCTCTTCTTCAATGGGTTGTGCCATGATGGAAGAAGGAGAACTTGGTTCTGAATCAGAGGAAAGATCTATGTGGTGGGGTTGCTCCACAAATAAGGGCGTCTAGTCTTGGCCTCGGCGAGAGTGAATTTCTAAAGGAGGTCTTAAGGATGGTCTTAAGGACCTCCTACCAAACATACACTGAAGGATTTGATGAGATCTGAAGGTGCTGGACCCAATCGAGACACCCAAAAATTGTTGGGTGACTATAGAGGTTCGGAGTAGATGATACCCCTTAGTCAGAAAGGTTGTCCACTTGAGAAGTACCGAGCAGCCAGAGAGGGAGAGTCCCGCAAAGACCCCTACATGGTAGATCATCTCCACGAGTTACAGGGTTTCCCCCACCCGACCTCTCTTGTCACTGAGATTCCAGGTAGACCAGAATGGGGACCTTGACCTCTTAAGTCTACATTTTTTAGTTAAGATCAAGGTGCTTAGGGTTCCACTTGAACTTTAGGTCTTTTGAGTGCAAAAAGTGACCTAATTTTAAGGTTGGTTGACCCAAAGGATCAACTTCACCTCTTTGTTCCTTTGAGAGCTTTTAGGTCCTTTCTTTTAGGGTTCAAATGGATTAAGAGCCCAATTTGCTTAGGGTTTCTCTTGGATAGATCTTTTCAAACAAGGCTTAGGCACACCTCTTTTTGAAATTTTTACTTCTTTTCTTAAGAGGATGTGTCTCTAAAAACCCTAGCTTTGCAATCCTTAGGTTGGCTCTAGTTGGTCCAATTTAGTTGCCTCAAAAATTAGTATCTAGGACTCAATCAAGAAGGTTTTAGCCTTGGTTACCTTAATTGGATGTGCAATTCAAAATGTGTTGAAATGAAAATCAGGCAACATTGGTGAATTACTAAATTTGGAAGCACGTAGCCCTAGATTGATTTTTCTTTGTTTTTTCCTTTTCAGACCTTGAGGGGATTAAGAGAGAGGGCTAATGAAAGTTTACCTCTTCCTTGGTGTGGTCGTTCTGCGGCTGCTTTTCTTTCCTTTTCTTTCCTTGAGACAAACACAGCAAAAGAGAGAAATTAAGTCAGCATTGAATCAGAAGTTGTGATCAAAGTTTCTAAAATGCTCATTGCTCTCCAGTAACGGTGCCAAAATGTTGACGAGGCGAAATCGTGGTTTTAAAAAGATGTTCGTTGCAGTGTAACTGAAATCGCCACGAAAATAAATAAGAATTTATAACTCGAAAATCAAGGTATCCAAGGTCGAACACATGGAGCAATTAGGTATTTAAAAACTTAAGAGCACAACTCTCAATTTAATAAAAAGCAATAACCAATCCAATCAAAATTAAGAAGTAAAAATAATGTCAATGTAGAAATAAGCTCAAAAATTGGATGTCTGATGAAAAATCAGACATCTTAAAAGTTTCTGCTACAGTGCACAACTTGTCCTTCTCTTTCTGATTTTTGCCTTCTCTTTCTCACTTCTTTCTCTTTATCTACGGCTATGCATCTTCTACCTTCAGTCTTCTTTCTTCTTTTCTTCTTTGTCTTTCCTTGTCTTCTTCTTCTGTCTTTGCTTGGTCACTCCTTTCTTTCTTCAGACCTTGCCTTCTTCTTCCTTCTTCTGTCTCTTCTTTGTCACTCCTGCTTCTTTTCTTCTTCAGCTTTTACCTTCTTTGGCTTCTTCTTCTTTCTTCTTCCTCTGCAACCTTCTTCTGCGGCTATGTCCTTCTTTATCTTTGGCTTCCTTTGCCTTCAAGTCTAGTAGTTGCCTCCTTCTTTTCTTCCTCTTCTGCACTTGGTCTTCTTCTTCAGCCACTCCTCTTCTTCCTTTCCTAGCTTTCTCTTCATTTGCCTTCAGATTCTTCTTCCTTTCCCACTCAGCACAATGGAGCAAAACCTACCCCTACCCCTCCCCGCGTCTCTCTCTCTCTATTTCGCTCTTAGGTACGCTCTCCCAGAGCCAGGTAATCGGGTCAAGTTTCGTGTGCCTGGGTCCAGGCGCACCGGCATGGAGTGCTAGGTAATCGGGTCAGGTGCCAGGTCCGTGGGGGCAGGGGTCGTAAACAAGGCATGAGCGAGTGAGGGCGAGGGACCTCACCCCGTGTTACCTGAGGCAACCAACAGGAAACACAAAATCAATATAACTCACGCCGCTTACCCCTGAGTTTACGAGGTGGGACTAAATATCCTACCCACTTCTACTGGTGCCTGCAGGAGGGAACTTCACTCAATTGGAGCAGCTGGGAGCCTCCCAAAGTCTGCTCTCAGGTTGGTTACGTTCGCACACTCAACATGCGTCGCCAGGAGCCCTTATGCCTGGAGCGCGCAGCCTGGAGCTCTTAGCAAGCAAGCTTGCCTCAGTGTTAATGGCGGAATGGGGGCTCAAACCTGCGCGACACAAAGACAGCCTTGTTGCCCTATCAAACAATAGGGAAAGCTTCGTCGTGTCACGGCGAAGGTGAGGCAGGGGTTGGCGTGGCGCAGAATGGCCTAGGCATGCGTGCCTAGGTCGAACTGTGATCATGCTTGTGGGTTTGTTCGGTGGAAGTGTGGGGCGTGTGTGGCGGTCAGTGGATGGGCGGAAAGTGATCAGTGGGTGATGGCGAAGGTGATGAGGTTGGTGGTGAGGCATGTGGAAGTGTGGAGCGGTGGATGCGCCTCGCCGGTGGTCAGCCGGAGATGAGGGAGACGAAGGTGGATAGTGGCAGTTGAGGGGCAGTTTATGAAATTAAATAAGGGAAAATGAAGAGTGGGAGGAGAGAAACTTATCTGTGGGTATTGGGATGAAGGGGAGGCAAAGGAGACGAGCGGCGCGTATGTGCCGTTGTCGGGGAAGAAAGCCCTGAGGTGAGGATGACGGCGACGAGAAGGTCGGAGAGGCGTGTGCTGGTGCAGCGCAACGCGGAGGAATGAGACGAAGCTAACTCTGCCACTGGTATGGTGGCAGAGCAACGAGAGGAGGGAGGAGAGGTCGTCGGAGCTTGCGGGCGTTTGACCGAAGGTGAGGAAGGAGGAAATTGAGAGGGTATCTGTGGCCAAATCAAGCTTGGAAGATGCGTAAAGGACCGGGGGTCCTTTTATAGCCGCTGGCCGAGCCCTTTGTTCTTGGAAGGAAGCCTTCCAGCGCAAAGGCTTCGTCGGAGAAGGAAGGTGTGTAAGACACCCAAATCTCTCGAGCGTTCGCATGAGAGATTGGGTGTAAATATGATCTGGAGATCTCGTTCAGACGATGGAGAAATCCTCAAAGACTTCCTTCCAAATCTGGGAGATCTCTGAGGATTCGAGGAGATATCCTCCTCAAATCCTCACCGGAGTGGGATCCTCCGCTGTAATGGCGGAGGGACCTGAATGTAAGGGTGGCGAGGAAGTTAGGAGGCTCTACGCAAGGGTTTTCAAAAGTTAGGGGTCAGAATGTAATTGGATAGACTATTTTGCAAAGTAAGTTAAGATGATCTTCCCTTAGGCCCAAATTTTGCAAAAAACCTAATTTGGACCTAAGGAATCCAATGGTGAAGTTGGATTTTAGGTTTGACCACGTTTGACTTGACATTTTACACAAAAATCCAAATTAGGTTAAATACTGAGCTTAAATACTGAGCTAGGACCCCAATCTAGGTCAAACTAGGTTTCAAAGGCCAAATTGAAGGTTCTAAACCCTGAGGGATATTTTTTCATGAATTTTAGAGGGCTTAGTTAATTTTTATCCAGACCGAAACCTTTCTGAATTAAGCAGGTTTGTTTTAGGGTTACAGAATGTCATTTAATTCTTAAATCTCACAATAACCCTTTTCTAACAGAACCAACCCACTTTTCCTCTTATTAAGTCCAATTGACCTATGTTTAGCCCTTGAGAAATCTCATTGATGTACTGCAATGGTAAAATTACAGTTTTACCCTTTAGTTCATGTTTCCTTCCTAGAACAGTAATCTCTTGAATTAGGCCTTCCGTTAGGTTATGTAGGAGCTTTTGTTTACTTTCTCAGGTCAAAATGAGCTAGTCAGGGCTCATGATGAGGTTCTCATAAAATGCCAAGCCCAAAAGGTCAGAAAAATAAAATAAATGGGCTTGGAATTATTTTTAGCCAGGTGTTACAAAAGAGAGAAAAATAATTGTGGGTGCCAGAGTGGAAAGTAGATAGTGGTAACCCTAAAAAGTGTTGCATAAGGCAGATGAGGTGGATAAAAAGTGGTCAATGGTGAATGAATCATACATGTCCTGAAAGTGATAGGAAATGAAAGGAGGAACCCAAGTAGTGTAGTTTGAAATGGTATAAGGAACCACTTTGTAAGTCAGGTGTAGATGGATGTATAGTAAGTGAGTCAAATAAAATCCAATGGTCCATCTCAATAGTTGTAGATTCGCCCAAGTCATGATAGATATCAATATCCTCAAGCTCTTCCCTAGGGTGATCAAAAATCTCGTACGAGTCGCTCAAATCTTGTCTTAATTCATGATGCAAATCCTCAAATGTAATGGATGAAAATTTATTTTTCCCTAGAATCATTTCCCCAGGGAGAGTAAGATCAGAATCTAGATTAATCAAGGCCTCAAATCCTTTTTGTTTTGCAAATTTCTGAGTAGGATTATAAATTTGACCCCAATTGTCTTTCTTTTGAACTACATCTTTTGAGGGAATGTCTTCTTGATTCTCATCAATCAAAACAACTTCCTCAAAATTCCATGATTCACCTAAATTCTTTGCTTCCTCAGATAAATCATCATAAGTCATCTCCAATAATTCTGCACTCTCTTGAACATCTTTTTCATAAGGGGATTGTCTGTTTTGTTCAATCTCTAGAGGTTGGGGATAAGAGTCAGGATTTTCCTCAGGACTCTGGTGGATGGGAAGAGAAGGGTGTGAATTAGTTGCTACAAAAGTGAAGGCAGATTCAACTTCTATATGGAATATCTCAGAATGTTTAGTATCGTCGAATCCAAATACCAAATCGTCTAAGCACATCTGATCATGGTAATCCTCAGAAAAAATCATATCAGAACCATCCAACTATGATTGGCCAAGAGTGTCACTGTCCCCAATCCTTCTATCTTCTTGATAGGGTTCTTTATAATCTTGTTTGATTCTCCCAAAATTTTCAAGGTATCTAGATTCGAATTATCCGTGTGGTCCAATTGTGTCTTTTGACATAAAGGATTGTAATTCAAGTTTTGAATCAAGATTCAGATCCTTGAGTAAGTCTTTCTCCTCAAAGTCAGTCTTTGGGATATCAGAATTATCAATTAGTTCAGATGTAGGTCCAGGTAGGATCTGTTCTAGATAATCACAGGGTTGGTGAGTAGGCTTAGTGTATGTAGAGGTTGAGATTGGATAAGATGTCATACTTAAGATTGGATCCTCAACCTTAAGTGGCTTACCACCAACTTATGGCACACTCTGACCAGGTCTATAATGTTATGCTTCCTAGATTTTATTGAGCTCTTTTGTTAGGTTATCCGTATTTCTTTTATCAGGTTCTCTCATCTCCAGGACTACTTGAAGTAATTGGGTAATCTTAGGATCACCACCATGGTCAAGGGTTTGAGTGGGCTGAGGATAATAATTTTCACGATTTCTAACCTTAGTCAAATCAAAATATCTATCATTTGAATACCTAGGGTAAGAATCATATCCTTGGTTGGGTGGTATAGGGCTATCCTAATAAGAAGGTGGAGTGGTTTGGGTGGAATTGGGATAATTTGCAAAGTGATTTTGAGGATAGGATTGATTTCTAGGTATTGGGACTCTGAGGCATATCCTTGACCAGGGGAGAGATAAGTTCGGTCAAGATAGTTGGTCATGCCGATCAAGCGCTGGTCCTATATGGAGAGTGTCTCTTGAGATTGTAAAGATCCTTGGTATCCAGAAATTTGTGTGGAATTCCATAAGGATGAGGTAGGCCTAGATATACCTAGGGAATATGAGGTGTAAGCAAGGGAATCAAGTCCCAGGTGTTGAGGAAGGTTCTCCCATCCTGAAGAAGTTGGAGTAAGGGATGGGTTGGGATAGGGAGAAAAGGAGGAATAGTGGGGAGCAAAAGAATATGGGTCCAAGTTCTCCACCTCAATTAATTCTTCTTTATGGTAATTACCCATGGGAAAGGATTCCGACACGGAAAACTTGGGTCTTCTCCTTAGATTACTCTCTAAAGTTGGTACCGAATTAGGGTTCAGAGACCTTCTAGCATCCATGTACCAGAAGAAACTTAATAGATGAGAGAGAGAAGATAGATAAGAGAATCCCCACCCTCATAGTACAAATAATCAAGCTAGTCCTTAGAGTGTAAACCCAAAATAGACCTAATCCTGGCTCCCTAAAATATGACCAGGTTAGATCAACCCTTGAATTACTTCGTTGGCCAGAAGGGTGGGACCCCTTAGGACACTCCGCACAGTGGGACACCACTAAGGGTTAACGCGGCTACCACACTGACCTTTCTGTCACCAGTGGGTCCAAGTAGATAAGGCCTTGACCTTAGCCCAATCTAATTCCAAGTTGCCAAGGAAATTAGTCCCGCCTAAGGCACGTCTACTTAGTTTTAGGCTTAGGCTTGAGTTGCTTTTGAAATATGGACGTTAGGGGGGTGTTGCCCTTAAAATTGATTTCAGAAATGTGAAGTGCACAGGCAAGGGGTTCACAAGCAATTTTTATGATGAAGTCAACTTTAAGGTTCAAATACTTGTATTAGTGAATTTTAGGGTTCACTTAGGTAAATATCTGCAAGCAATGGTTCTGATGAGGCACACAAGAGCTTTTGCAAGTCCCAAATGTTTGATATATTTCCTTCAAGTATGGAAATGCAAGTATGCTCTACCTTAATGTGAAACCCTAAGAGCAGATAGTGCTAGATGGTCCTTTTAAGTCCAAAATCAGGGAAGTGGTGCGACCCAAATAATGTAACCAATTGGACTTATTGCACCACCAACTAGGCACTTAGAAAATATTTTTTCAAGAATTTTAATGCTCTTTTTCTTTTTTTTTTAGATTTAAAGTGTATTGGTGGTTCTGTAGCCTGTTTTGACACCCAGTTGGTAATTGAATAGTACATGAAATCAAATGTGTAGAAAATATTTTTTTCGATTTTTCCTAAATTCTTGATTTTTACAAAAATTCAGTGCCATAAATTTCAAGTCAATCGGAGTTGTATAGAAATTCCTGTGATTTTTTTGAAGTCAAAAAAATTAGGAGCAATAACAGATTTGATATCAGTTCAGTTCGCAAATTTTCAAAATTCTTATATAACTCAGAATTGCATAAAATTTGGATATGTTCCTGACTTTAGAACCCATGTCCAGCAAAAAATTTACAATTTTTAGACATGCAAATTTTTGGGAATTAAATTTCTAAGATAAGAGTTTGTTTCAACCCGAAAATATAGGAGGTGGTTTTGTAGATTCCCACCAATAAGAGAGATTTTTTTTTTCAAAAGGCAAGAAAATGCTAGCCTAAGGTTCAAGCAAAACACCTATATCTTTTCTGGAATTTTCTCTTTCTTTTCGAAAGAAAATCTAACCTAATCTAAGATACGAGTACTTACCTGAGATTCGAAACCTATAATTTTCCCGTTATTGTGTTTCTTCTTGGATTTTCGTGCTTCCTGCACACACGAAATCAACCAAATTAAAGTAGGTTAGAAAACTCAAATAAGCACTAGGAAGAAAGCTTCATAAATTTCCGTTGCCTCCCTAGCAACGGTGCCAACTTGTTCATCGTGAAATGCATAAAAGATTATTCCATCGTTGCAATGCAAATTATGTCGAAACAAATAAATTTATAAATATGTCATTGAGTATCGAGTAGTTTGTAGGGAGGCAAAACACGATTCTCAAAGCTTATCGTACTAACTAGTCTATGCTAATGCGAATGGAGAAATAGAAACCAGATATTTATTCAGAGTCGGAATTCTATTACTACTTGTAAACAGTTCTTATCCTATAAAAAAAATAACTATAACTATGCTAAAGAAGAGAGAGAAAGAGTAGATGAAAGTCAACGCTGCTTATGGGAAGCTTGTGCAAAGTGTTGCAGCACTTCAGATCCAGAGTGTCGGGAAGAAGATCAGAGAGAAGTTGCAAAGAGAGAGGCTGGAGATCTGTCTAGTTGGAGTTGCCTCCCAATTGAGGGTTCTAAGACTCTTTTTATAGCATCAATGAGGGGCAAAGTAGGTATTTTAGCCTCCCAACTCATGCAACAACCTTCGATTGATTAGATCCATCAATCGGGAGATCAACAGATAAGATCGCACCTCAAATGGACCTCTATCATGCCTTAAACGTGTGAAATGCCTCAAACGTTGACACATGGCTCTTGCTCAGCTGCTGGATCACGATTGCATGCCCGCCCTCGCGTGCTTCCTCGCGTTTGTGTGTGCTTCCAATCTTAGCCATCCGATCTCGCGATCGAACGGCTTAAGATAAGCGCGCAACTGATTGTATAGCAATCATAGGTCCTAATCAACCTAAATAATGTCTGAACCTAGCTTAATTTGTGGATATTGCACTCATATCTTGCATATCATGCATGGCATCAGTCTATCTAGAATAAGATGAGATATCCTATTATTTAATGGTTTTTATTACTATTTGCAGGCGATAAAGTGATCCAGGATGTGGAAGATAGTGGAATAAAATAATAAAGGAAGAAGACTGATTTAGACAAGAGGAGTGAGGAGGATAGCCTTATCCCTACCCTTAAAAACCCTAGGACAGCCTTCCCAAACCCAAAACCACCTCCATTAGGACACCTTAGCCTCAAAACCCAAACATGGATTGCACTATCCATGTTCTTATCCACCCTATCCCTCTCCCAAACACTTAGGAACCAAAACCCACCTTAGAAAACCTAAAACTCACTCTCAGCACCTTTTAGGACATCTAGACTTCTGGCTGGACATCTGATTTCTGTAGAATATCAATCCAGAAAGCCAAAACTCATACTGACACAAAATTGGATGTCCAATTTACTGTCTAGACGTCTAATTTTGGAGTTTAAGACATCTGACCACTCTTCTAGACGTCTGATACTATTCTCTGGTTCCTGAATTTGGTGCTAGATGCCTAATCTTGCCTATTTTGAATTAGAAACCCCACCAGACACCCTAGGAAACCTAATTAGATACCTCCTGAGCCTAGTCCACTATCCATAGCCCTACTTATCCTATCCCTAACCCAATTGAACCATCTCATACCTGATTGGGTGCATCTACAGTTGATTGGGTGCACCTGAACCCAATTAGATTCACCCAAGATCTAATTAACTCATACCTATTAGGTTTACCTAAGCCTAAACACACACACATACATCCAATTAGATTTGACCTAGACCCAATTAGGTTCACTCCTTTCCAATTAGACTCACCTAAGCCTAATTAGGTCCACACCCACTTAATGTAGGTTAACCCAACCTCGATTCACCAAACCCACAACCCTACTCTACGAAAATTATACCCACACATACACACACTTTCCAAAATCCCACTTTCCCATTCTAGCCCTCATTAGTTGGTCATCAACCTATATCCTACATTGGTGGCACTTGCTATTTTGGGAGCCACCAAAAGTGGCGACCCATTTGAATTGGAGAGGCCTTCCCATAAAATCCAAAGAAAGAGAAAGCACTCTCTATTCCATCCATTCGCCTCCACACCACACTTGCGACACCCTCCCCTCCATCCCTAAGAGCTGCCATCTCTAAACCTTAGGGCCATCCACCACTCCTCTAAGGGGTCCTCCTCCTCCAAGGCTCCTTCATGGATGGCTAGGAAGAAGCTCTCCTCAAGCTTCTTCAAGGGCGACAAGAAAAAGAATGATCCATCAACGTCCTCCTCCTCTCTTCTCTTGGGTGCGCTTCTTTTTCCTCCATAGAGGGTCCACGCCCCCCATTTTCTTTCCTTCTTAGATGACCATAAAGAAGATCCCCCTCAAGGTCTTCTCAAGGATAGTCATTGGTAGAGAAAGGGTGCAACACCCTCCTCTCTCCACTTGGGTGCACACACCCATCCTCCTCTCTTTAGTGGACGACCAAGAAGGCTTCTCCTTAGCTTCTTTTGGTTGATCCCTTTCTTTAGTTTAGCTTTATTTCCATGAATCCGGATTTTATAGTGACTTAATTTTTGATGCATGATACTCTTGTCTAATGGTTTTATGTGCATGCTATTATCTTCACAGCTTACAACTTTGATGCATGCCTATTAGTGTACTTAGGAGCATCCCACTTAGGTTTGTCACACCATGCACGTTCACCATGGCCTCATTTAAATGCACGTAGTCACTTAGGTTTTTGATAGCATATCTAGATATAGGTTTTAGTTCACTTTTCAAAATAAAAATCAAAAAAACAAAAAAAAAGTGAAAAAGACAAAAAGACCAAAAATATTAGGTTTGATTAGATTTAGGTTAGAAAAGTCGATCCAAATCTCGACTTGTTTTCACGCCTCCCAGAGACGAATGACTGGGACTTAAGTTCTAAAAAGAAAAGAAATCTATGCGAGTTTCATTATTATAAATAAATTTTTCAAAGGGATTTCGTGACTATAATATGATTTCCGACGATTTCAAAATGCAAGAAAAACACTCCTATCAGCAATCGCCTCTTCTCGCACGCCTGCTCTGCATATATTAGGGCGTCTAGTCGTGCGTCTAACTGCACGTGCATCTACACTGCCACATCGACCAAACCACATTGTGTCATGCGGCCGCATCCACGTCGTCCGATCCCATCTAACGGTCCAACTACACCTGCGCACCACTACCTCGCAATTTCGCTCTTCGTGCGATTAGAACACATGCGCTTTCCTCTTGCATGAAGGTGGTGACCGCTGCGCTACATCGCCTCTTGTGTCGCGGTTTGGAATTCAAGAGTGGCCGTTCTAAACCATTGGATGAAAATCCAACGACTGAGATGTTCTCTCAGTTGATGAAGGTCCGATGGGGGGGTGACGAGGCCTCTTCGTGGCCGTTGGTTGACGATCCAACAGCCCACATTTTTCCTTCAATGATTGGGGGAGCAGCGGTGGATCGTTGGGATGGTGCCATGTGGCACCATCTTGACCATTCATTTTCCCGCCTTTGTAGTTGGTGCTACAGTGCTCAGATTGAAATGATCTTTGCACCGTTGGATTACGATTATTGATCCGAATCCATCTTTGTAGTCGGATTTGACATCTGAGGCTTCAATTTGTGCTAGCATGCTCCTTGGCCTCTAATCTTCTATAGGCTATGTGTGATGCTACGGATGTCTGATCAAATTTCAAAGGAGTTGGACTCCCGTTGTCGTCCCAATCAGATCCGTACAGTCTGATATATCATCTACAGCCTCAAATCATCTGTAATTAATATTGTCTCTCTTTTAGAGAATAAAATGGAGGTATTATCTATAAAGCTACCAAACTAACTACTATGCAAACTATGATGCGTATGCATTCATTGTTCCTAAGTTGAGCTAGAATCTAACTTAATTCAGGTAAATTAGGTCATATGATTGTTGTGCAATCACTTCTCTTTGTTCATGCATCATTTAGGTCCCAATGTTGCTCCAAGTTTATGGTCCTACATAGATAAATTGGCAATGTCACTAAGGACACCATAAAATGGTAGAATTAGGGTTTAGGATATACAAATGCAATGTGCATGCAATGCATGTAATGAATGCAATATTCACAGAATGTATGGTAGGTTAAAGCTTAATTTAGTCAAATTAGGCCCAATGATTTCTATGCAATCACTAGGCACCGCCAGAGGGGGAGGATTTTGCATCTCCTCCAAGGTATCCATCTTGGCTTTCATATGTTCATTATACAAGGCCATTTGGACTTAGAGGCAGGCTATGGGGTCACCTGGTGGAGGGGGAGGATCACCCCCTCGGGATTTTCGAGTGGGAAAGTGATGGTAACACCATCATGGACCTTAAATAGCCATAATTAGTCAAGTTTAAATGGTAAATGCTCCTACTTGATCATCTGAGAGTCACATTTCTGCACTGATTTAATTTGGGGTGAAAATAAGAAAACAAGATTAATTCTACTGTTTTAATAGCACATCACAAATGCAGATTAACCATGAGGTTTCTCAGGGGCTAATTAAAGATCAATTGAGCATAAAATTCTAAAAAGTGGGCTCACACTAATTGAATCAGGTTTTCACACATTTCGAGGGCGAAAATAGTATTAAAAAATCAAATTATCAACCCCACTTAAATTGAAAAGGTTATGGTCAAGATAAAATTAATCTAAACCTCCTAAAAATTATTAAAAAATATTCTAAGAGGTTTGGTACCTTTGGTTTGACCATCTAAACCCATTTTGACATAGAATAGAGTTTCAGTTGGGAATTTACCTTGATTTGGGCTTCTGTGTCATTTACCCAATCAAACATAGTCAAAATTCAAATATAGATTCACCATTAGATTCCTTGAATCCAAATTATGTCAGCACAAAAATTTGAGCCCAATCAGAGTCCATCTTGACCTATTTTCCACTTTAACCCTTAGAAACTCAATTTCTCGCATTTAGACCCCTAGGTTTCAAGTTTATTGCATTCAAGTCCCTAACTTCTTCATCTTCTTCACAGTTATACCCTTTCCACCATGAACAGTGTGAATAGAGGTCAAATCCAACTCCAACGCCTTTAACCGACCCAAAACACCAACAAATCAACACCAAATCCCACCAAATTGGTGGGATTGATGTTCACACTATGGAGAATCATATGAACATGATCTTAGACTCAGATTTGGAGCAAGAAGCTCCAGCGAATCCAAAGAAATTGTGGGAGTTCCTTTCTTCCAAATCTAGACCTTATGCACCTAACTCCCTAATGGAGCTCGAAATCAAGCTCTATTTAAACTCCCCTACGTCCCATCATTTTCCCCAGCCAAGTTTTGACCAGACAAACACCTCCTCTTCCTCCTCTGGCCAGCCGCACCTTTGGCTTCGGTGAACATCTCTGCCCTCCTCCTCCAGCTATCCAAGCATTAAATTGGACGGCCTCCATCTTCCTCTCTCTCTTCCACCTCTCGCTGGCCAAAGCAGGGGCCTTCCCCATCTTCGTCGTCGCCATTTTTCTTCCCCATCGCCTTCGTCTTCTTCGCGTCTAGCCAGTCAACACCGAATGCCGCCATCCTCCTCTCACTACCTAAGCTCTACTAAACACTTCCTCTCCCTTTCTAGGTCCTCTCTACCTCCTTAGATTCTAGGATTAACCACCAACCACCGTGCTCCCTCACCATCTTCCCCGTGACCAGCACGAGCTCCAGCAAGCTCACGTCGGCACTACACCACACTAAATCGCACACCGCCACTTCCAAAAGCACTGCTACACTCCCCTGAACAAAAGCCCTCTCCTAATTTAGGGCTTAAGCTCATTCTTTGCACCCTCACCCGTGACCCACGCATGCGAGCCTAGACCCCTCAACCCGATTACCCAGTTACTATTTACCCATATACCCTATACCAGGATCTGAGAAAGAGAAAGGAGGAAATCTAAGGGAGGAGGGGGGTTTTGCACTATAGCATCTCGGGGTGCATGCCAACACTTAAAGAATTCAGAGGTGATCTGAGGAGTTGCTGCACTTGGCATTTAAGCCGTCTGACCTTAGGGTCCAACGTCTAACTGTGGCTGGGTTGAGATTACTATTGAGATATTGATACTTGGTCTGACGTGGATATTCTTGGTTAAGTGGTTGAGGAATACTGTTGAGAAATTTGATTGGGATTTGTGCTTAATTCTAGGGCTTAATTGGTAGCTTCAACCACCATTTTTAGTCCTTTATTTTTATATTTTTGTCCCTAACTTTTGGGATACATTTTTGCTCTTAATTGAATATCATTTTGATTATTTGATTCACTTGCATTATTATTGAATATTGTGATTAGTGGATTGATTTGTTACAATTACTCCCTGTGAATGACCTCAGAACTCACGATTTTTTGAGCATTATAAATTTAAATGTTACATTGATTTTCGTTGCTATACTACGACGTGATATTTTCCTAAATACGATGATGTTTGATGTAACAATGAGCAACCATGTTTACAAAGGAGGATGCAGATTCACCCATTTCTACCCTCCTAAAAGTATCAGACAATTCGATAACTTCAAGGTTTTATGACCTCCTCCCAAACATGCACCACCGGAAGAGGAATTGGGGAGATGAAAAGAGAGAAGGGGATGAGAGAAACAACGTCGAATAGGTACACTTGTTGACAAATCAAACAATCAAAGTCCTAACTTCTAAAGGTGACCATAGACCTAAAGATCCAATTTACTTACTATCGCCACCTATGGAACCATATACGAGCAAAGTAGAACCACCAGGCCAGATTGAAAAGTCGTTTACCCCAATCTTAGACATGCAATAGCACGCGGAAACCTGTATCAGCACGTAGGCACTACATGTAGGTAATTAAACCTCCAAACCTTAATAGAGTCAAGTTGCTACTAGTTTTAATTAAAAGGCTTAGGATACATGAGCTCTGGAATGTGAAGGCCAATGTTTAGGGGGTAATGCCCAAGTGCGTTGATTGAAGAGCGTGTAAATCAAGCATGCAATGGGGAAATCTCCTTGAGTTGAAGTTTAGATTGGTGAGTAGCTATTAGAATTCTGCTCTTAGGAATATGGATTTTAGGATTCAAGTGAGTTACTGCTTCAACTAATCTTCAAGTTTCTGGAAAATAAGTTTTGATGCCCAAGCAACCCTCCTTCAAATTCATTGGTTAATGCATGCTACAATGCAATGGACCCATAAATGGATATTTTTAAGTGTGGATGCACGAATCACTTTTAATAAAATGTGAATGTGAGCCAAACAATGCAACACAATTACTCCCAATCACTAGAATGTATAATCCACACAAATGCTCAACCACCACAATAACAAAAATGAAATTTTTTTAGGGTGGAAGTTCATGATCAAATCAGAGGAAAGATGTGAGGTCGTGGTGGGGTTTGAGTCAACTTCATTCCAAGATTCCCTAATAAAAAATAACATGATCTTGAATATGAATAATGAGGCAAAAAGATGTAACAAGCACTTGATTTTGCTTCACCTCAATGAAATTGTGCGTTGTGAAAAATCAAAGAATCGAGATTTTTACATGCGCGAGTGTGAGAAATCGGAGGCGGTGGGGGCGGTGAGGTTCTAAATTAATGTGATGCTTTATCTTTTAGTGAGAGAGGAAAACATCTCATGAGGCACACCTCTTCCTGCACATTGCGGGAGCGGGTGGTTTAAGCAAGGATAGTTAGATCCTCGAGGTAGCAAAAGGGGTCCTCTCTCGGAAGATCATGGAAATGTTTGATTAGGTTTAGAATGGTAGGTTTAATTTCAAAATCCCATTGGGGTATAACTACTCCGGGTCTCTCTTCAAAATTAAAAGGATCATAGAAATCCTTAAGTGGTACGAGAGGTTCCCCGAGTGGCTGACCCTACCTTTGGTTGGCTTGGTTTGTGACCGTCCTAGCCAACTGTTGTTGGTTTTGTTGAAGTCGAACCAATTGGTCAACCATAAGAGAAAGGGGGTTTGTATTTTGGTTTTGAAAGCCACCTGGCCTCTCCTAATTTTGTGGTTGTTCCAAGTATGGCAAGTTAGGGATGGGAAAGTCAGCTTGTGAGTCAGTTGATGGGTTTTGGAAGTTAGGTTCCAGTTGGGAGGTGGAAGGTTTCCATGTTTTGATTTTTTTGAATGGTTTTCCATGTTTCCCATGTTAAAATCAGAGGAAGATGAAAATAAAGATCTTCTGGTGCATGGAGCAAAATCAAATGGTCCCTGAATATGTGGATTTTGGGACCTTCTCCCATGCATGCACTTAATGGAAGAAGAGGAGGGAAGGAGAAGAGATAGATGAGAGAAAGTGTGCAAATCAAACAACTAAGCCTAAACTATCTTAAGGTTGACTCCTTAATAAAACCTAAGACTTGGGAACCCGGCAAGTAAGGGATCAACAAGTGAACCCACTTCCCAAAGAGCACCCGGCTAGACTAAAGAGGTGGCTTGGGCCCAAACATGTCTTGGGAAAATCACCAGGGGCTTGTGTAAATGCTTACCCGTCGTTTGACTTCCCTCTAAGTCTGTTACCGCATTTTCTAAAGGAAATAGGAGCACTTATTGATTCTTAAATGTCGGATATCAGGCCTAAATTGAATGAAGTCCTTAAGTAGTCAAGTGTCTACCAGTTTTACCTTAGGTTTAGGTATCTAAATGTGCACAGGAATGTGGAGAGCATTAATTGGGGTAATGCCTTGTTATTTCAATTCTTTTAGTGTGTGCAAATTGGGAGTGATTCCATTTCCAATTCAAGTTGTCACAAAAAAATTTATTGTATTTCTCCTTTTAGGATTTGATTTAGATTAATGTCTTTTACGATTCTCTCTTGATGTATTGAAACAAGTTTGAGTTCCACAATCAAAAAAGAAATCAAGATGTATTGGGGAAGGTAGATTTCCTTTATAATGTGGAAGTCGAATAAACAAAGAGAAACCCTAATTGAATTGAATCCTAAGCAAAAATTTTAACTATCAGTGAATTGTTTCAAGCTTTTCTCTATAAGTAGTGCTTTAAACATAACAAACAACACCACTACTAAAGGAAAATCAAACAAGGATTCCAAAAAATATTTTTTTGTGATTTTAGGAATTTATTTAATATTTTTTTAAGATTTTTCTTTGTGCTAGTGTCAAAGTCCAAAAATGATATTTATGGGTATTTTGGATTTTTCAGTTCCACCACTGGCTACCAAAAATTTTTGTGATTTTATATATTGTATAGAATTTTATAAGGATTCCAAAAATATAAGTTTCACAAAAATTGGACAAGTAAAAAAATTCCTAAAATTCACGGATAGTAACAAAATGATGAAATCAGAGGAGATGACTCCCTGTGGTCTGTGAATTTTTAAAAATTCTATATAACTCCAAATGCTCTAAAATTTGGAACATATGTTCCTGACTTGATTTAGAATCTTTGGGTGAAATTTCAAGATTTTAGAAGGCTTGTGATGTCGGGAATTGATTTTTGAAATCTAGATAGAAGTCTGGACTCGAAAATCAGAACACCAACACTTAGGGCAAAGTGGTGTTAAATGGTTCAAACAAACAACTAATGGTTTTTATGAATCATCACTTTACCAAATTTAATTTTTCTTGATTCTGAAAGCATGATTTAGTATTTTTTTGATAGTTTTTAGGTTTAATTTGACAAGCAAGTATACACTAACCTTGAATCCGTTGGAAGAAAAGGGACTTTATGCTTTTACTTCAAAATTTCCGCCTTCTTCCTGTAGTGCCTACACACACAAGAGAAACAAAGAAAAGGGGATGAGATCCGCATATCAAGCAAGAGAAAAATGGATGCAAAGCCATGCTTCCCCGACAACGACTCTAAAAAGTGATGCAAGAAAAGTATGATTTGAAATTAGGGTTTTTATCATTGTAATGTGCAAATTCGATCGCTTTTAAAATTTATAAGACCAAGTACTTAGAAAAGTATTTGGGTCGTCCTAAGGGAGATAGGAATGCACTTTAATTACTCTCGCCTGATATTAGGAAATCAGCTTTCTTTTTGGGATTTTTTTTATTATAATTTTTTTTAAAGTTTTGAAACAAAGGGGGACAATGAAATAGTAAGCGGGAAAAAGCTACACCTAAATTGCTAAGACTAACACCAAAATGACAAAAGTAACTTCTCTCTAAGCTCACCCTAGGTACATGGAGACCTAGGGTAATTAGAGAGAGTGTGTGAAAAGTGCTAGAAAAGACAATTACTTAAGATCCAACAAAATTTTAGAAAGGCAACTTGATACATAGAGAAAATTTGTTTTACAAGAATGCTTATAGAGGAATGCTTCTACTACAAAATGAAAGATAAAAATTGGTAAAACAAAGATCCTCCTGGTGATGGTGGTGAAGAGGAGAGTCCTTGCTCCAAGCTCAGCTGCTCCTGGGCTTGAAAAAAGTCTGTCTAACTCCTTCTTGAAGTGCTCCTCTAGAGATGCTGCTTTCTCCTTGGTAAGCCCTTGATGGGCATGCCCTTGCTCCTCCAAAGACCTCTTCCTGGATGTCCTACCTGGCTTGTCCTCTGGCTGGCGTGGGCACAAGAGAGAAGGGAAGAGAAGGGACCAAGGGGACAGAGTGTTCACTTAATCTTCTTCTCCTACTTCTCTTGGCTGTGGAGATAGGTGGAAGATGAAGGTGGAAATGTGGTATATTAATGGTAGGCAAAAGTGAAGGTAATGGTCGTGGTTATGGGTCATTTTATAGAGTGGAAGGGGTGGAGGTTGGTGTTGACTAGGGTTAAGGGAAGAGTGGTGTTATGGATGACTAGGATATGGAAGTTGGTGGATGAATGGTGGATTAGGGTTGGCGTGGAGGTGGAAGGATGTATTGGGTGGTGGTTATGCTGGGAGGAGTAGAGTTGGTGCCAACTCTTTGTAGGTTATAGAAGGGTTGGCATGGAGGTGGATGTAGGGTTAGGATTAGGTCTTTAGGTGGTAGTTGTTGGATGGAGGGTGGATGTTAAGTGGCGCCAAGTGAAAGGGTGGAGGTTTGGTGTGGTTGAAGGAGAGTTAGCGCCACTTTTTATGTGGTTAGGGTTAAGGTGGCGTGGAGGGTAGGTGTAAGGGTAGGATGGGGCTTTATATGGTGGATATGGGATCCTAGGGTGTAGGATAAGGGGCGCCAACCTAAGGGGTGTTAAAGGAGGTGGTTATGGTGGTTAAGGGTTGGCGCCAACCTTGAAAGGTGCCTTGGTTTGGCACCATCCTAAGGGGAATTTAGAAGGGGGGTAGGTGTAAGGTTGAGATGGGTTTAGGACGTAAGTGTAAGGTGTTTAAGAGAATTCGTCATTGTTTAAGAGATGCGTCACATTATAGGACAAAATCACCCAAATCATTTAAATTTATAACTCAGAACCACAAGAGTCAAAGGTCGAACACAGGGAGCAAGTAATGAAAATTCAATCTCATTAATCACAAGAAATATAAGCAATTATGATCAAAACATTATTTAGAACAACTCAAAATGATATAGATATGAAATCCAGTAGCAAAGTGCAAAAAGAATGCGTTAAAATGGTGATTTGAATCACCAAATTGACCCTTGAAATTAAGCTCAAGTATCTTAAATAAATGAACAGTAAATCTAACCAAATATTCCACGTCAACCAAGTTAAATGATTCAACAGTAGTAGCAAAACATAACTCCAACAAAAGAGGTAAAGGCCTCCTCTCTCCTTCCTTCATGTCTCAAGGGAAAGGCAACCACAGCACCACAGCACAGAGGCAAAGGCCTCAGGATCGATTAAGTGTAGAGGGCAGAAGGGCAAACCCCCCTCTCTCTCTCTTTCCTCTTCTTTTCTTAGAGACTCGACCGTAATTGGGTAATCGGCCGGGTAATCAGGCGTAAACAGTGGACCAGGCTTGCGGGCGTAGTCGCAAGTGAGAAGTGAGTGCTCGGGTAAGCGGATGAAGGTGGCTGGGGACCCGACCCCCATGTCTTGGGCGAGGGTCGGGAGCAGAAATTCCTTTTATGCATGCAAGCAGCTTTTCATTTCTACGATGTGGGACTATCTTGCCCTTCTTCGTTGCACGCGGCAGCTGCTGAAGACGCCTCTGATTGAGGCCGAGAGAAGCACCTGTTACCTCAATTGTGGACCTGGAGAGAAGCCTAGGAGTCGGTTGCAAACCCTGGGAGTGAATCCTGGAGGGATCGTGGCCGGAGAACTGAAGACGTGGTGGGCGAAGTCGAGGGCAGCGACGAAGGTCCAATGATAACCTGAAAAGCAAAAGACGACCTTGCAGCCACGTCAAATATGCTCAAAAGGATCGCCGTGGAATGGTGAGTGTGTTGGTGGGTGCGGTGTGGCGTGCGGGTGAGTGAGGAGGCCTGACAACATCGAGAAGGTGGAGCAAAGGTGCTCGTGTCTGATGGAGTGCGTAAGCAGTTAATCCCCTCAATTACTTGAGGGGTTTTACTTGTGATGTCACGACGGAAGTTTTTGGACCGGTGGGGGCCATTTTGGTGCAATGTAGCTGATTTGCGAAGTCGTAGGAGGTACATCAGAGATGAGGGAGACGACGGTAGCACAGGCATGAGGGCGTTCTGAAGCGGGTGTCGAGTGTGCGAAGCAGGTCAGTGGGCAATGCGGAGTTGAATGTAGGTAGTTGCAGACGAAGGGGAAGCAGAGATGGCACCGGCTATGATTGGCCAGTGCTAGAGACGAAGGAGGCTCTGGGAGAGAGGACGACGACATCTGAAGGAATAGAGAGCCCCTCATAGGTATGGCGAGGTGCGGAAGAATCTGGGGAAGATGGACCTACTACCTATAGTATGTGGCAGCAGGCGAGGAGACTGAAGGGAGGAGGTCACCAAAGCAGAGTTGGAGTCGGCCAGAGGTAGAGAAGACAAGGGAATTTTCGGCCTAAAACTCGCTAAGGAATTCGGCCTAGTGAGGGGGACCCTTTTATAGAGCTTCAGGCGAGCTTCCAAGCTTGGAAACAAGCTTGAGAAGCTCGGATTTTCAAGAGGAAGATCGTTGAAATCCAAGGATTTGCACCAGCAACATGGAGGGATTTGGAGTCAAAATTTAGGTTTAAGCGATCAGGGATTTCCTCAGGATCATCCCTTCCAATTTTGGAAGGGATTGGCCAAGCAATAGGGAGGAATCCTTGATTGAGAGCTCGAATCTGTGGGTCATGGCAGCAGGGACCCATTTGAATAAAATGAAGAGAACTTGGGTGGCTAAATGCAACGATTTCGAAAGCTAGGGACTTAAGTGTGATAAATAGAGTTTAAATGGACTAAAATGCAAACTAGGTCAAGATGAACTCTGATTAGGCCCAAATTTTGGTACAAACCTAATTTGGACCCAAGAAATCTAATGGTGAAGTCAAATTTTGGTTTTGACCAAGTTTGACTAGTCCATTTACGTAAAAACCTAAATTAGTGCAAAACTATGTATGTTACTCTATTTAAGTTCAAAATGGGTTCTACAGGTCAAATCAAGGGTTTCAAACCTCATGGAATATTTTTCTATGATTTTTAGAAGGATTAGATTAATTTTATCCTGACCAAAACTTCTGTTATTTAAGTGGGTCTAAAATTAGGATTTTAGGTTACTCCTAATTCTCGAAATGTGTGAAAACATGTTTCTATCTGCATGGACTCACTTATTAGAATTTAATGCTCATTTTACCTTTATTTTACTCCTAAAAAACACCTTGGTTATTCTATGCTCATGATATGTTATTAACTTTATAAAATTAACCCTAGTTTCTTGTTCTCTTCTCAAAATAACCCAAAGTGGAGTTATGACCCTCAAATGGATATGTAGGAGCTTTTATCTTTTATTTCAGACTAAAAGTGACCAGTTAAGGCTTATGATGGTGTTCCCATCATACCCCCAAGCCTAGCTCTTGTTAGTCCCTTAGCAAACATCCTATGGATCAAACCAGGTCTCTAGGTCGAATGTAACCATCAGGGTGCCTTATTAAGCTGCATCTCTAGAAATCAGATCGGGATACCAATAATAGGCCTAGAGATACTCAAGTATTAGATGATATAAACACATCTATATTTAGGTTAAAATGCCTAATCATGCATGTTTCTAGGCTTGGATTTGCATTTCATGATATAAATATTGCATAGCATGCATCATTCTACATTTAGAGTAGCTGTATATAATTTAGGTTACTTGTATCCTTTTTGGGGTCAGGAGAGAATGATATTTATTTCGGAACCTCGGATTGACGATTCGACTGTACGGATCTGATTAGGATGACAATAGGAGTCCAACGCCTCTGAAGTTGCCTTGATCGGAGTTTCGTAGCACCATATGCAATTTGAGGAAGATCAACAACCAAGAGACTAGGTGATGTAATTCAGAGCTTCAAACGACAAATCAGACCGCGCGAATGGATTCAGGTCAACAATCGCAGCCCAATGGCACGAAAATCGACTCAATCCGACCTCTATAGTAGCCCCTACAACGAAAAGAAGATGGACGTTCCAGATCGCGCCACATAGCGCAACCCAGGTTGCCCATGCACACGCACGTGCCACAGCACAGCACAGTAGTGTGGGCACGCACGCGCACGTAGAGGCAGTGCATGCAGGCGCATAGCGCGTGGAGGCACACAATCCGCGTGCGCCAACGCAGCGGCAGCGTGGGCACGTGGGCTGTCTTTAGCGACGTTTGCGACAGATCTTCAGCGACGTTTATGACCATCACTAAATGTCCTGTGTACGAATTTGATTCTTTCCCCCACTATAAAAGGACCCCTACCCCTCCCATTTTTCTTCATCTCTTCCTTTCTTCCTCTCACCACCTCCAAGGCTCTAGAGAGAGCTTGTCTCAAGCCCGAAATGCTCCTCTAGAGTAGAAAATCAAATAGTTTTCCCTCCCCTCATCCCCATTTGTGGAGCATCCCATGGCTATCCTCTCTCCGCCATTCCGGAAGAAGATCCTCACCGTAACACCGTCCTGCCCCATCCTCTTTCCTCCGGCTCCGTCCCTATTTGTTCCGCTTCTCACTACCTTCCTCCAGGCGACGTCAGAGCAAGCCGTCCTCCGAGCGACCGTCGAGGAGGATTTCTCTCACCTCATTCTATCTTTTTACGCTTTCGTATTGTATATTTTCCTCTTTCATAGTGTAACAAACATTCATTTATAAATAGATGATTATTTCTCTCTCTTTCTCTCTCTCTCATATATTGTTGCGAGTAGATTAGATAGAAGTCATCGACCTGATCTCTTGCCCTATTAAAAATACCAAAAAAATTAGAAAAGACAAAAATGACCAAAAACAAATAAAAGTGAAGTGTAGATTTTCAAAACCAAATGTTCGCCTCCCCGTGTTCGACCCGGGACTCACTTTTCGAGTTTCGATTATAAATTTTATCTGATAGACGTGTTTTGCGAGCTACGACGACGAGTCCTCCAAACCTAATTTTTAATTCGTGAAGTGCGCCCCCATCATTAGCCAAGATCCAAACCTGACCAGCTTTAACCTGAGTCTGTCATGAAGGTTTCTAAGGCTTGCAAAACTGCCAGAAGTTTGTTGACCCCAGTGGTTAAAGCACCCGTGCATAGACGTAACATGTCCAGGTTCAATTTACCAGTGCATTTTTTATAAGAGAGATAGTAGGATTTTCATTTGGAGTGTTTTCTCTCTTTTTCTTAGATTTTCCTAAATCTAGCCTCAAATTGGCCCTAAAAACGGTCTGTATCGGATTCCTTGTCCCCACCATCAATACTCGAAGGGTCACTTGCTTTCAATGCTTCGGGATAGCACCGCCCATGGCAACCCCCAAAATCCTAACTTTCGACACTTCGGGATAGTGTCACCCATGGTGTTCTTTAGCTAAATTCAAGCCCTGGCAATCAACATTTCGGGATAATTCCACCCATGGCACCTGAACCACACAAGGTGCTTATATGCTCCCGGTAGGATATTTAGATATCCTAGGAGACAAGCACCAAGGAAATGATATGTTATTACTCATCTTCAAGGGGAATTTCCCACCTCTCCATGCCAGGAACTCGTCCAATCAACTTGTGCTGTCAAGCCGCTCCTAAGCTAGATCTTCAAGATGACTTTTCAAAACATTACACTTTTGGCAAATTTTTCTTAATTAAGCGCACTGAACCAGACTTAGTGTATAACTTTTGGGTGCTTAGGTTACAAAGTCCCATAAACCAAAGGGCAGGCAATGAGGTCAAATACTCCCAAAAACTTAGACCTACTACATCAGCCTCGCACTTTCCTCAACCTCTTGAGGATTAATCCGGATCTTAACAAATACCTGAGTATTTAAACCTTAGAATAGATCCAAGACACCTAAGGTCGGTATCCACCACTAATTCCCTAAGTTTTAGCCTTCTAAGTCTTAATTCATCATCAGATCCAACCTAGAAGTTGGGTAAGTTCCATATTAAATTTCAAGGGACTAATTCATTTTTCTTTTCTTTTTATTTGCTCCTTTTTCCTCTTTTCTTTTCCTTCCCTTCTCTTTTTTTTTCATTCAGCTCAAAAAGACCTCTCCTTTCCTCTTTTCTCTCTTTTTTTTGTCGACTGAAACTTTTCCATACATTATTTTCACAGTGTTTTGCACCTTAATACCCTCTCATGCCTAAGATTTGAAATGTCCTCATTGTAAATTAAGTGGGTTTGAGTTCAATTCATTGGAACAAGTGGGTGGTGAATGGGTCAGAGTGACTGTTGCAGATGATTTCTAGCTCTGATATAAGTATCAAATGTAGAGTCAGTTGTTCTAATGGACGAACCCTAAAGTACAATATGAATTCAGCAAAAGAATATGATGAGGTTTCAGGTTTTTTCAAAAGATGATGGGTTGCCTCCCGTTAAGCGCTAAGTTTAACGCCATCAACTGGGAGCAATGAAGCACAGGGAGAATGGAGATCAAAAGATACTACAACCAAGTTTGAGTCAGTAAGTTCAACGAACGGTTTGAGTCTCTAACCGTTCACAACAAAAGGTTCAGAATCAAGACTGAGTTCACTGATTTCGACAGCTCCATTTCTAAATACTCGTCTCACCAGAAACGGTCTAATCCATTTAGATCTAAGTTTGCTTGGGAAGAGCTTGAGTTTAGTATCAAAGAGTAGCACTTTCTGACCAGGATGAAAGGATTTTCATGATATGTGCTTGTCATGAAAGGCTTTCACCCGCTCTTTGTAGAGTCGCGAGTTCTCGTACACATCATTGCATAGTTCCTCGATCTCACTTAATTGCAACCAATGGTGGATTCCATCCTTCAAAAGATCTAGATTGCACTTCCGTACTGCTTAGTAGGCTTTATGCTCCATTTCTACGAGGAGGTGACATCCCTTCCCATACACGAGTCTGAAGGGAGACATACCTAATTGGGTCTTATGGGTGGTCCTATAGGCCCACAAGGCTTCCGGAAGGCAGGCAGACCAATCCTTCCTGTCAGGCCGAACAATGACCTAAAGGATCTTCTTGATCTCCCTATTTGACAGTTCACCCAATCCATTAGTCTGGGGGTGATAAAGAGTCAAGATACGATGCGACACCCCATATTTTTTCATCAGGGATTGGAAGTGCACATTTGCAAAGTGAGTCCCTCCATCAGAGATGATAACCTGTGGAATATTGAACCGAGAGAAAATGTGCTGATGAATGAATTTAATCACAACCTTATAATCATTGGTTCTGGTTAAGATGGCTTCGATCCATTTAGACACGTGGTCCACAGCTAAGAGAATGTATTCTAAACCATCGGATTTTGGGAAGAAGCCCATAAAGTCAATTCCCCAGATGTTGAAGATTTTGCACACAAGAATCGGCTGTAAAGGCATCATGTCACGTCGGCTCATGTTGCCTAAGGTCTAGCAACAAGTACATGCCTTACAATAGTCATGTGCATCTTTGAAAATCATGGGCCAATAAAATCCACACTGGAGGACTTTTGCTACGATCTTGTGCCCCGATAAGTGACCATCGCAGAGCTGGTCGTGATAGAAGGATAAGATTCCATGGAATTCAGATTTCGGAACATATCTACTGATGATTTGATCAACACCGATGCGGAATAGATACGAATCTTCCTAGACAAAGTATTTGGCATCTGAAAGTAATTTGTCTTTCTTGGCTTTTGGCCAATCTGACGGAATCAGATGTGATGCCAAATAATTGACCATATCAGCATACCACAGAAGTTCCGTTTCGATTGTCAGGAGGTGCTCATCTGGAAAGTGCTCTGTGATAGGTCCAGAAGGGTCAATGAGTGAAGAAGGAAGATAAGATAAGTGGTCAGCTACAACATTCTGCTTTCCTACCTTATCACGAATTTCAAGATCGAATTCTTGCAACAGCAAGATCCAATGGATTAATCTAGGCTTTTCATCCTTCTTCATGAGTAAGTGCCTCACTGCAGTATGATCCAAGTAAATGATGATGTGGGATCCCAAGAGGTAAGACCTGAATTTCTCCATGCCAAATATTACAGCCAGCAGCTCTTTTTCCGTAACAGTGTAATTATGCTGAGCCTCGTCCAATGTCTTGTTGGTGTAATATATGACCACTAGTTCCCATCGATTTTCTAACCTAGCACTGCTCCTATTGGGTAGTCAGACGCATCACACATGATCTCAAAGGGTTAAGATCAATAAGGAGATTGCAAGGTTGGTGCTTGGGTGACTCGGTCACATAGGATCTCAAATGCATGAATGCACTCACCCAACACCTCAAAAGGTGTGTCCTTTAAGAGGAGATTCATCAAGGGGTGTGCGATCTTAGAGAAATCAGGCATGAATCGACGATAAAATCCGACGTGCCCCAGGAAGGATCTGATGTCTTTGACCGAGTTAGGCACAAGTAGTTTGGAAATCAAATTTACCTTAGCCCAATCAACCTGGATACCCCTCTTAGAGAGAGATGTTCAAGAATGATGCCTTCAGGAACCATGAAGTGGCTCTTTTCCCAGGAGAGAGCCAGGTTCACTTCAATGCATCTTTTAAGGATTTAGACTAGCCGTAGGAGGCATTCATCCAAAGATTCACCGAATACCGAGAAATCGACCACGAATACTTCAAGGTATTTACCTACCATGTCAGAGAATATGGCTAGCATGCACCACTGAAAGGTGCCAGGTACATTGCATAGCCCGAATGGCATCCTACGGAATGTGAACATACCATAGAAGCAAGTAAAGGTGGTCTTTTCCTGATCCTCTGGATGAATTGCCACCCAATTATATCCAGTGTAACAATTCAAAAAATAGAAGAATCTATTTCCCACCAATTTCTCAAAAATCTAATCAATAAATGGCAGTGGGAAATGATCTTTCTTCGTGGAGGCATTCAGTCTTCAGTAATCAATGTAGACTCTCCACAAATTCGCAATGCCGGTCGGGTTGGTCTCTCCGGATTCAGTTGTGATAACAGTGAGCCCTACCTTTTTAGGCACAACTTGGATCGGGCTCACCCAATGGCTGTCAGAGATCGGATAGATGATACCAGCATCTAACCAATTGATGATCTCTTTCTTCACGACCTCCTACAGATTGGGATTGAGTCGTCTCTGCATTTCTCAAGATGGTCATGAGCCCTCTTCTGTGTAGATACGGTGTGTGCAATAGGAGGGATTGATACCAATCAGATCATTAACAGTCCATCCAATGGCTCTCCGATATTGCTGGAGAATAGAAATCAGCTTTGTTTCCTAATCAAATGTGAGTCAGAAATTGATAATCATAGGAAATGTTTGATTAGAACCCAGAAAGACATTTCAAATGATCTGGAAGGGGTTTCAACTCCATAATCGGGTTATCAACAACAGATGGGGGTTCGAGATGGGCCTTAGAAGATAAAGTGGGAGCTAAAGGTGAATCTAGGTCAGTTCTGGGCTCCTCTAACTGTGGATCAAAATTTTTTTGTGGCTGAGGATTGGGAATAATCGGGTTTTCCTCTGCAAGTGGGTCCTCAACCAAAGAACTAATGTAACATACTTCCTCAATTGCTCCATAGTTTATTCCTTTCTAGGCCTTGAAGATACCAATCTTTAATGTTTGGTTCCCAAATTTTAACTTGATCTAGCCCTCTTCACAATTGATATTTGCCCTAGTTGTGGCTAGGAATGATCTCCCTAAGACAATTGGTGTGTTCCTCAAATTTTCTGGAGTCTCCATGTCTAATACGATAAAGTCTACTAGGAAGTAGAAATCACGAATCCGAGCCAAAACATCCTCGAGAATTCCTCTAGGTGACTTGATTGATCAATCTGCTAACTGCAAAGTCACCTCTGTCAATTTGAGCTCAGTTTCCCCTAACTGGCCTAGTAGGGATGTAGGTATCAAGTTTATGGAGGCTCCTAATCCAATAATGCTTGATCAAACTCTAGATCACCAATTTTGCAGGAGATCAAAGGGGTTCCAGGATCTTTTGCTTTTTGTGAGAGCTTACTCAAGATGATTAAGTTGACTTGCTTAGACAATACGATCAGACTCTCGTCTTCGGTTCGTGACTTACGCCTAGGTGTACATAAATTCTTTAGAAATCTCATGTATGCCGGTACATGGCGGATTGCATCCATCAAGGGGATGTTTATTCAGACTTGCTCAAAGAGCTTGACCAGATCTTCCTTAAGTGTCATGGGTTTGGGTTTCCTCTTTCCTTTAGTCAAGGCCTCAAGAAATGGAACTTCTGTAGGTTCCTGTAGGATTGGTTCAGGTTCTGGATCTGGGATAGGGGTGTCCTGGATAACCATCCTAGGGTTAGGGTCTAAACTACCAGGCTAGGAGTGGATTGGAAAAGGTGGATCCTATGTCATCTTGCCACTACGGGTGGTAACAGAATTAAGTCCTGCCTGGCTCTGGTTTGGATTTGGTAGAAGTGGTGATTGCTGCTGATATCCTGAGTATGATGTTGAAGCTTCCATCCCGTCAAGTGATGGAGCAGAAGAGGTCTGGTAAACAAAGTGACCTTGGCCCTGATTCAGGTTCATAATGTGCCTCTGGTTCGGCACGTTATTTGGATTTGGTAGAGGCTAAGATGGAAGTACACTAAGCTGTCAAGAATTCGCCATCTGTGCGAGCTGATTACAGACCTCTGTGATCCCATCTTTATGTTGTTTCTGCCTAGCAAAATTAGATTTATGAATGTCAACCAGGGTTTTTATGATGAGAGTCATGTGATCGTCCCTTGATGGCCAAGATTGATAATTTGGAATGGGCTTAGGCTGAACAGGCTGGCAAGGGCATGGAGCTTATGGTCGAAGCTGAAATTGAGATCTTGGATTTTGATTATTCCTTGACCATGCAAAGTTAAGATAATTTCGCCATCCAGGGTTATAAGTGTTAGATAATGGATCATTCTGGATGGCGTGGAGATCCTCACAGGTCTGAGGAACTCCAGAGAAGTCAAAATACGAGGGTTCAGAGTTCCCCCAACTAGAGTAGGAAGTTCCAAAGTTTCCTCTGAAACCAAGATCAGATGGCGGTGGATATGAGTCCATCCCCTAACGAGAGTGGTGATAAATGTTATGCACAACCTCCCTAATGGAAACACCATCATGAGCCATAACTAGCTCAATTTGATCTGATAAAGTCAATAAAAGCTCCCACATATCAGTCAGAAGGTCTCTTGGGCAGGTTGAATTGTTTTGAGAAGAAAAGAAGATTGGGTTATTTCTACAATTTTACCAATAATCCATAAACACAGAATAGCCATGGGGTATTTCAGGGGTTCATTAAGGGTCATATAGTCATTAATGGTTAATAAGGGGGTCCATGCAGACAGGAATGGGTTTTCATACATTTTAGGAATTAAATAACATCTGAAACCCTTAAAATAGACCCTCTTAATATACTAAGGTTCTGGTGAGGATGAAATTCACCCAAACCCTCTAAACTTCATATATAATATTCTCTAGGATTTGGTTCCATCAATTTGACCATCAGAACCGTCTTGACCCAAAATAGAGCCACAAACAGACTATTACCCTAATTTAGGTTTTTCCATAAATTACCCAGTCAAACTAGGTCAAAAACAAAATCCAACTTTACCATTGGATTCCTTAAGTCAAAATTAGGTTTTTCTCAAAACTTGGGCCCAATTTGAGATTATTTAGACCTAGTTTGCATTTTGGTCCAACTCTGATTTTCTTTATCTCAATGGCCCCTCGGCTTTCAAATTTCTAACACAAAAGCCCCCAACTTTATCATCTTCTTCTTCAAAAAGGTCCCTGCCGCACAGAACTCCTAATCCTAAAGCTCTGGCGACAAGAAATCAAGGATTTCTCCTTGATTGATTAATGAAACTTCCTCAAATTTGAACCAGAGATCCCTCTTGAAATCCTCTTCCAATCATACCGATTCTTGAGCTTCAACTCTTTCCCAATCTCTCATGCAAACGCATGAGAGATTTAGGTTTTCAACTCCGGCGAACCTTCCAAGATTGCAAATCTTGATTCCCAAGCTTAGACTGACTCCTTGAGGCCTATATAAGGATCCCGATGACAAACAGTTTTCCTTATGCTCCAATTTGACCGGAATCACCCTCAATTCCTCCCTCCTCTTAGACCGAATAGCTCCTCGACGTCTGGCAACCTCTTCTGACCTTCTTCGTCGTCTACTCGCAATACCAGCGAAGGATTCTCCATCCTCTTCTTCCTCTACATTGCGTCGTACCAGCCGACGTCTCTCCCTCCATCGTCCTCGCTGTCTTACCCCCACTGGAGCCACCTTCACCCCCGACACTGACCACACCACAACCGGCGTCGTTCTCACTCCCCGTTGTCTGCTATCTACCTAGATTAGCTCCCTAACTCTTTTACTTCACACACACATCATTACCACTCCCTTTCGACCGCCAACTCACTTGCATGCCCTCCGTCTTCCACCTCACCGGTGTACCTCCGGTGAGCCCTAACGGCCACCACACTTCACCAAACCGGCCGCCACTAATCCCTACACCTTTGCCTCGACCCACCGACCAAAACAATTCAAGAAATTGAAGGGATTGTTCTCTCACACCCTCTATCGAACTCAACCATCGCTGCACATGCTCACTGACCTCGTCAAAGGTCTTCTGACCACGAAACACCCCCACACCACTCGCATTACATTCGTCATCCACCGACGGTGCTTCTGAGTAGTTTTAACGAGGTCAAAAGATCATTTTATGAATTTTAGGTCTTCAGGTCCTCTCCGCCATTAACGAGCGAGTTCAAGCTCGCTTGAAGCTTGCTTCAAGTCTTGTCATCCCCAAGTCTCGACTCCAGCTACTGCGGAATCGTCCCAGGTCCGCTCTTGGACCGCCAATTAGAGTGTTTGACCACAGCTCGACCATGAATTCGACGAAGGAACTGCTGTTGCCAGTTGCACAAAGAAGGGTGTTATCTTTAGTGTCACATCGGAAGTGGTAGAAGCTCCACAGCAATATAATACGCAAAAGTGTTTGGGGCTTATCGCCTCCAAACACCAGGGTAAGGTCCTACACCCTCACTAGCTGACCTACCTATGCTCTTACACCTCGATTGCGACCCACGGCCGCAGCCCTAGTCCCAGGTATGCAGATCCCCGAATACCCCTTTACCCGAGCATTTGACCGGTCATTGAGATGGAGAAAAGGGGAAAGAAAAAGAAAGAGCGCGGGGGAAAGGGGGGTTTTGTTCCTCTATGCATTGGCTAACACTTACCCAAATTTTGAGTGTTCTCCCCCTGTGCGTAAAGTGAAGAAGAAGAAGAGGAAAAGCCAACGAAGAAAAGGCAGAGAAAGAAGAAAAAAAGAAGAGGAAGCATCCAAAGAGAAGTACAATGCCTTTGCACTGTAGTATCTGAGCACTTAAGCTGTCTGATAAGGAGTTTTGATAGTGCATTGTGCACTTGGTTTGCTTAATTGATACTATTAGGATATTTGCTATTATTGTATAAGGGTAATTGGTGATTAAAATCACCATTTTACCCTATTATTTTTGCACATTGGTACTTGAATTCTTGATATATCATTCTCGAATAATTCTGAATTAAGTTTTGGTTGAAATTACACATATATTTAATTTAAATTGTGATCTTGAGATTAATTACAAAAACTTGCTTCCCTACGTTCGACCTTGGATTTCTTTCGAGTATAAATTGTCTGTTTTCACGATTTATTGGCTATACTACAATGCAATGACTTTTCAAACACCAATTTATCACGTCAACACTCCCTACCAGAGGACGGTTGCGCATACATGCTCTGCTGTGCTGAGGTGGTTCTCTGCAGATGTCTATCCAATTCATCCACCTTCTTCTAGATAATAAAGACCTTGTCCAGGAAACTAGCCATCAGTTCCAGATCGACAGATGCGAATAGCCCCTGAGTCTCGTGCGCCCCCCCACGTGTTTGTCAATGCACTGGTAGTTGTCCGATCAAACATACCCATAGATTCATTATTTATGAAGTTCTCGCACATATTCTCGAGAATCTCCTAAACGGTATCTTCATGCTAACCCATAATGCTTCCACCACAGGTTGCATTGACAAATAGCTTCATCTTATCACGGAGCCCATTGTAAAAAGACTGGACTAATTCTCACATAGGAACTCCATGATGAGGGCACCTCTATATGAGATATAGAAAGCGATCCAATGCCTCATGAAGTGGTTCTCCTGGATTTTGCGTGAAGTGTGTGATCTAGTACCCTAAAGCATTTATCCGACCAACAGGGAAAAATTTATATAAAAATTCATTTTGGAGTTCCCCCCAGGTGTTGATTGGATGATTCAGAGTCTGGAACCAATCGGCAGCTTTACCCATGAGTGAGAAAGAGAACATCTTCATGAATAGGATGTCTCGATTTTGTATGGCAGGCCCGAAGGTCTAGGCCAAATGTTTTAGCTGCTTGATGTGCTAGAAGGGATCTTCGGAGTTTGAGCCATGGAATTTAGGAATAGCATAGATTATATTTGGCTTGAGTTCAACATCAACCCTCTAGTCGGGATTTGTACTCTGGGTTCGATTTCCACCACGGTGGGATTGTAGTGATCTCGCATCTGAGGACGCAGTAGTCGATTGAAATGTGCATGGATTAGATCATTGAGGTGTTGTTGATGGGAACACCATCATGAACCATAACTAGCTCAATTTGACCTAATTAAGTCGTAAATGCTCCTACATAACTGTCAGAGAGTCACAAGTCACTGCATAGTTATCCTGAGGGAAAAATAAGAAACTAGGGTTAAAATTATAATTTTACCATCTTATCATGAACGCAGTTCAACCACAGATTTTCCCAGGGGTTGAATGAAGGTCAAATGGTCTTAAAAGGTAACAAGTGGGTTAAGACAAACAAAAAAGGGTTTGCGCGTGTTCTGAGAATTAAATGAGTTTTGAAACACTAAAAGCAGCCCTGCTTAATTAACTGAGGTTCTAATCAGGATAAAATTCACCTAAACCCTCTAAAATTCATAGAAAAATATTCTCTAGGGTTTGAAACCTTCAATTTGACCATCAAAACCCGTTTTGACTCAGAACGGAGTCACAGACAGACATTTGCCCTAATTTAGGTTTTTGCATAAATTACCTAGTCAAACATGGTCAAAACCAAAATTCAACTTCATCATTGGATTCCTTAGGTTCAAATTAGATTTGTACCAAATTTTGGATCCAAGATGAGTTTGTTTTGACCTAGTTTGCAAATTGATCCTGTCTAATTACATTTCTACCCTTATCTTTCAAAAACTTTTCAAATAGGCCCCTAACTTTATCTTCATTCTCACAAAAAGGTCCCCACCGCACAGAACTCCTAATCCTACAACTCCTACGACAATCAATCAAGGATTTCTCCTTGATCGATTGATGAAACCTCCTCAAAATTGAACCGGAGATTCCTCTTGAAATTCTCTTTCAATTAGACCAATTCTTGTACTTCAAATCTTTCCCAATTTCTCATGCGAAAGCATGAGAAATTTGGGTTTCCAACTTCAGCGACCTTCCAAGCTTGAAAGCTTGGCTTTCAAGCTCTAATCGACCCCCTGATAGCTATATAAAGACTCCCAAGGCCTGCCCGATCCTTCCAAGCTTGAATTCAACCAGAGAAACCCCCAATTTTTGTCCCTCCTCCGACTAAATTGCTCTTCAAGCTCTGGCGACTCTCCCTAGCTCCCCTCGTCATCTAACCGCAATACTAGCGGCAGACTCTTCCTCCTTGCCTTCTTTCGCGTCGTGCAGCACCCGCCGGCGCCCCTACCTCCATCTTCGCTGTCCACCTCTCATCAGAGCAGTTTCTTCCCCGACGCTGACCACACCGCAATTGGCACCGCCTCGACTCCCCTTTGTCCACCAATTACCTAGATAAGCCCCTTACCTCCTCTACTTCATTTTTCATCTTAATCGCACCTAATTTCGACCACACTACCGCCCGTTCACCATCATCCCTTCCACGTCCGGCCACTCCTCCAGTGAAGCGCTCCCATCGCTACACCACTCCATATGCCTCGCTAACACTCCCACAAGCTCCGCTTCATCCATCTACATTGAACCCCCATCTTTATTTCCCATTCCCTCCACTCAAACGACCCCCCAAACAAACCCCTCATCGACCACCTTCTCCGAGTCCGTCTGACCACCTCGCACCTTCATCCTCCACGAAACCACTGCCATTACATTCTCCAATGTCCGACGAACCTTATGAGGTGTTTTGACGTGACTGAAAGGCCTTATTCTCTATTTTAGGTTCTAGGTCGGAGCTCTGCCGCCGCGTTGTCTTCTCCGATCGAGTTCGTGGTGTTCTAGCTACGCAAGGTCCAGGTCTTCACTCTAGGAGACACGGTTTCACTCCAGGACCCTCTCCAGGTTCTCAATTGGGGACTTCAAGGAGAGTTGCGACGCCAATTGGAAGATCCTCACAGCTGCAGGCGCACACAAAGAAGCAAGGACATTTAGTCCCACATCGTTCGTGGAAGAGCACCCGCCATCGCATAAATTGAATTTCTGCTATAGGCTTATCACCTCAGCACACATAGGGGGTGAGGTCCCCGCACGCACGCCTCATGCACCTCATCCGCGACTCTAACCCCGCAGACCTAGTACGCCTGAAACCCACCTAACCCAAGCACTCCTCGGCTGCGATCCACGCCTGTAGCCTTGGTCCCGAGTGCACTCTAGGTCCGATAACCCGTATACCCGGTACTGTTGAAGGCTCTAGGAGAGCGTGACCTAAGGAGACAAAGAGAGGAGAGAGCTTGTGCGGGGAAGGGGGAGGGTTTTGCTAGAAAGGAAGTTGGCTAACACTTAGCCAATTCAAGAAGCTTCCCCCTGTTGAAATCGTAGAGCGCGTTTTGATAGGAAAAACGTCGTAGTATAGTGCGCAATACGATCAAACAAAGATATTTTCTAAAGATAACGAGATTTTGAGTCCCAGTCGTTCATCTCTGGGAGGCATTTGTTTTAATTCTGAATTCGATCTTTTATCGCTCTACTTTGTTTAAAAGCACACGTCGGTTTCCAGTCTTCGGATTAAGATTTCACCACTTCTATTATGAACCCTGATTACGTGCGCATGTGTCAAATAGATCACAAAAGTGAAAGTGTGAGTTTCGGTGCGCACAATTCTAGTGATGTGGTGGTTGTTTACCAAAAATGCATCTATAGTTAGATTTTCTATATTTTCCAAAAACAACATACTTGTTGCGAAGTATATAAGTGAAAACAGGCAACTTGAATCACGCAGAAAAGATGGCAATCAATAAGCTCATGGTGATTTCAAAACATAGAGATATATATAAAAATGTATCTTTCATTCATTCATTTGGAGAAGTGTTTGCAACATGAAATGTAGAGGAAATCTTGTACAGGAATGCTTAGAAATGTAAATCTAGCTACCAGAAAACGATCGCATACAAGAATCTATGAGGGGAATTTTGCATGCATCATTGGGGGAGAATAAGGACTACACTACTAAGCAGTAAATAGAAACAGTAAATGTAAAGAGCTAGCTACTAATCTATCAGAAAGTGAGGGCATTCGGAGGTGGGCTCCGATGGCCTTGGAGTGGTTGAGAAGAGAATGAGGAGCAGCCAATGGAGCTTAGGCCGGCCTTTGGAGAGAGGTTGGAGGAGTGATCCAGCATCCTAGCATGGAGATGATGTCCTTCATGGTGGTGCTCAACACGTGGGGATGGAGTGGAGATGGTAGTGGCTGGCCTAAGTGGAGGTGGATGCAAATGGAGCCAAGCATGTATGGCCAAAAGTGGATGGGTGCAAATGGCCAAGAGTGTGGAACTCTCTAGAGAGAGTCCAAGAATGGCCGGCCAAGAGAGAGGCTGGTGGTTTCTTAGATCCACCATTTGTGGATCTAAGAATTGAATGCCTCTTGGTTGCTAAATTTGGCAACCAAGAGTTGGTACCACTCAAAGAGAGTTCTAAAGAACTCTAGAGGAGTGTGTGTGCGTGAATGTGTGTGTGTGTGTGTGTGGTCGTGCCCTAGGTGCCTAAGAGGACTAGGTTAGGTTCTAGGGGGTTTGGGTAGGTGTATGCCTTGAATTAGGGTTGCAAACTCTAATTGCTAAGGGGAAATTGCAATTAAACTTAACCTAAGTTTAATTGAATGAGTGTGAACCTAATTGAGAGTGAAATAACTCAATTAAGCAGGGTTTAGGTCAATTGGACTCTCACTAAGTCTAATTGGACTTGTGTGGGTTGAGATCTGAGCTCAATTGGACTCAATGAGTCCAATTGGCTTAGGTGATGGTAATTGACTTTGATCTAAGTCAATTGGGTTTGGTGAGAACCTAATAAGGTCCTTAGGGAGATCTAGAGGTGATGTACTAGGGTTAGGACACCTTAATTTAGGTTCCTATGGGGTTGGGATTAGGTCTAGGGAGCTAGAGATCCAAGATCAAAGCTTGAATCTCAAAATAGGAACTGGAGACTAGTTCCAAATGTCCAAAAACATGATCAGACGACTTATACTCAAAAATCAGAAGTCCAGACTTCAATTCTGGACATCCGATCTGAGTTAGAGGGAAATCTAGGTTTTATTTTGGGTATTCTGCAGAAATTGGACATCCGACAAAGTGTCTGGACACCCAATAACACTACAGAAGTGGGTTTGAAGTATGTGGGAGTTGGCTAAGGGTTCTGGATGTCCTATAACTTATCTGGACGTCCAGATAAGGGTTGGAACTAGGGTTTTAAGGTTTCCTAGGGTGCGGTGACCTAATCTAAGGGTGGCTAAGGCTTGGGGGAAGTCTCTAGGCTATCCTAGGGCTAGGATGGACCTAAGCTCTTCATATTTTACTGCTTTATTCCTACTTAATAGAATAACAAACCTTGAGTCCCCTACATCATTATTCCTACATCTAATCTAAGTCTTCTGCCTCAGCTCTGCTGCAACACCCATTATTCTTGATCCAGCTTCAGATCGTGCTCCAGATCCAGCTTTTAATCAGCTTATTGCCTGCAATTGACATAATGCACTTAATCAGCACATTATAACATTATTTTATACATAGCTAAAGTAAATCAGTAAAGATGAAGATAATGCTTATGCATGCACAAATAACCCTAACTTATGCTAAGTCTTAGCCTAATTTAGGTCAATTAAGACCTATGATTGCTGCGTAATCACCCCCCGAGGCTAAGCAGAGAAAGAAAAGAAGAAGAAACGAAGAAGAGGCTGAACAGAAATAGAGAAGAAGAGGAAGAAAAATCTTAGCACTGTAGCACAGGGCTACTTAAGACGTCTGATACTTTCATTGCATATATTTGAGACATTGATTTAAGTGTTATTTATGAGGAGTAATTGGTGATTTAAATCACCATTTCACTCCATTCTTTTTGCATATTATTCTTAACAGTACTCTCATTGCAATCTTTATACTTGATTTAAATTGTGATCTTACGTTTTAAATTCCATATTGCTCCCTGTGTTCGACTTCGGAACCCTTTCAAGTAATAAAATTTATTTGTTTAAGCGTTATTTTGGCTATACTACAACACGACAATCTTAAACACCAATTTAGCATGCAAGCAGCTATATCTGACCTTGGACATTGGGTTCTTCTTATTCTTGGTGTTCCATGGCTATGGATGGAGGAGATCTAGGCTCAGATGAATCAGAAGAGATATCGATCTGGTTGGAAGGTAGCAAAAACAAGTGAGTCGAGGCTTGGCCTCGACAAGAATGAATAGCTAAAGGAGGTCTCAAGGGTGGTCTTAAGGACCTCCCCCCAAACATGCACTAGGAAACTAGATGAGGGATAGAATATGTGATGGGCCCAATCGAGGCACTCAAAATCTTTTGGATGACTAAGGAGGTTCGAGGTGGATATACCTCTTAATCAGAAAATTACTCACTCGAGAAATTCTTGGGCAGCCAGGAAGAGAGAGTTCTGCAAAGACCCCTACATGATAGAGTATTGCCACGGGTTATAGAGTTTCCCACACCCGACCTTCCTTGTCACTGAGAATCCAAGTAGACCAGAATGAGAAACTTGACCTCTTAAGTCTACCAAATTTTAAACCTGAATTATGGTGCTTTTGATTTCACTTGAACTTTAGAGTTGATTGTGATTTGTAACCTAATTTGAAGGTTGGTTGACCCATAAGGTGGATCAACTTTACCTAACCAACCCTAAGGTTTAGGATGAGTTGGGTAATGGACCCTAAATCACCCTAAGTGTTTGCAAGCAGGTTATTAGGTCCAAATTTTAAGGATTCAAGTGAATAATAGATTCTTTTAGATTTTTCTTGATTAGGTCAATTCAAGCAAGGGTTTGGGTGACCCACAATGCGGAAAAATCAATTCTCTTTATTTCAGGTAGGTGTGTTTTCTCAACCATATGATGGAAACCCTAATTTGGCTCTTTTGTCCAATCAATTCTATCCAAATGTGGCAACTAGGGCACAATCAAGAAGGTGAATAGCCCTAGATACCTTAAGTCCCTACTAGGTGCAGAAATCTGGAAGGGGATCTCTAGAGAATCAAATCAGGCAACTTGGGTGATTAACTCCAAGGAAATAATGTAAGTTTGATCCAAATTGATTTTCTTTCTTACTTCTTTCCAGAAATGGGGGCTTAGGAGGATGGAAATGAGATTACCTACCCCTAAAGTGGCTGTCGTGCTGCTGATCTTCTTAAATGTACCTCACACAACCACAATAAAACAGATATAGATAGTTAGTATCATATCAGAAATTGTAACTACGGAAATCAAATTACACGTTGCTCCCCGGCAATGGCACCAAAATGTTTGAGCTGAATTCATCATTGTTTAAGAGATGCATCGTAGTATAGGACAAAATCACTCAAATCATTTAAATTTATAACTCAGAATCACAAGAGTCCAAGGTCGAACACAGAGAGCAAGTAATGACAATTCAATCTCACTAATCACAAGAAGTATAAGCAATTATGCTCAAAACTTTATTTAGAACTACTCAAAATGATATGGATATGAAATCCACTAGCAAAGTGCAAAAAGAATAGGTTAAAATGGTGATTTGAATCACTAAATTAACCCTTGAAATTAAGCTCAAGTATCTCAAATAAATGAACAATAAATCCACCCAAATATTCCATGTCAACCAAGTTAAATGACTCAACAGTAGTAGCAGAACACAGCTCCAATAGAAGAGGCAAATGCCTCCCCTCTCCTTCCTTCGTGCCCCAAGAGAAAGGCAACCACAGCACCACAGCATAGAGGCAAAGGCCTCAGGATCAGCTAAGTGTAGAGATCATAAGGGCAAACCCCCCTCTCATTCTCTTTCCTCTTCTTTTCTCAAAGACTCGACCGTAATCAGGTAATCAGCCGAGTAATCGAGCGTAAACAATGGACCAAGCTTGTGAGCATGGTCGCAAGCGAGGAGTGAACACTCGGGTAAGCAGGGGAAGGTGGCTAGGGACCCAACCCCCATGTCATGGGTGAGGGGTCGAGAGTAAAAATTCCTTTTATACATGCAAGCAGCTTCTGATTTCTACAATGTGGGACTATCTTGTCCCTTCTTCGTCGCACGCAGCAATTGCTGAAGACACCTCTGATTAAGGTCGAGAGAAGCACCTATTGCCTCAATTGCAGACCTGGAGAGAAGCCTGGGAGTGAGTCGCAAACCTGGGAGTGAATCCTGGAGGGAATGTGGCCAAAGAACTGAAGACATGGTCGGCGAAGTCGAGGGCAACGATGGAGGTCCGGTGATCACCTAAAAAGCAAAAGATGGCCACACGACCACGTCAAATATGCTCAAAAGGATCGCCGTGGAACGGTGAGTGTGTTGGTGGGTGCAGTGTGGCATGCAGGTGAGTGACGAGGCCTGATAACCTCGAGAAGGTGGAGCGAAGGTTCTCGTGTCCGGTGGAGTGCGTAAGCAGCTAATCCCCTCAATTACTTGAGGGGTTTTGCTCGTGAGGTCACGGCGGAAGTTTTTGGACCGGTGGGGGGCATTTTAGTGCAGTGTAGCTGACGAGTCAATTTTTCACTTTTGAAAATAATGATTAAGAAGATTTATCGTTGTATTTCTAAGTGGTGGATAATCGACTAATAAAAACAATTAGAATTAAAATTAAACCACTCACAGGAGAGCGGGTCGTGTCCACAAGGAGGCAATGACCTATTTAAACTTGCACAGGTTAAAAACAGATGTTCACGATTAATTTCGTCGAGAAATCGAGCCAAATTTGCCTTCAGATTAAGAAAACATCAAGAGATCATGCTGAAATGGCATTTATGAGAAAGAGGGAGGTCACTTGTATAAATTAGTTGTAATATTTAATTAATAAATTCAAAATAAAAAGAGTGGCAATGGCATGTGAATGTAAATAATAATACGATGAGAAACAGAGCATTTGCTCCCGTTGTGCATGTGCGATGAGGAGGCCGCGATCGAGTGTACGGAGCTCGGAGGTGGCTGGCCACAATGAGGGCTATGCATGGGCGGTGACGGCGCGTCAAACGGCCACCAGTTGTCTCACCAGCGATAAGGAAGACCGGCAATGGTGGCGATGGCTCACTAGCGCGGGCGAGCTGCTGTCGGCCTTCAGAGGGTGTGGCCGAGTTCCTGAGGTCGAGGCGAGTTCATTGATGTTGATGGCGTGAAGCTCCGAGGTTAGATGAGGCGGCTACGTGGAGGAGGACCACAATAGCTTTGGGTTTCGTTCGGTCTGTTGGAGAAGACGAAAAAGAAGACGAGAGCTAATGCTAGACGGTGTGCACGGCAGAAGAGGGCGCAGGCACACGGGTGAGGCTGGTTGGCAAGGGACGCACGTACTACCTACTGCGCGCATTGGAGATGTGCGTGGCTGGATCTGTTGAAGGACGTGCGGTCTAGAATGGCGAGGGAGCGCGCGCAGCGCGCAAGCGGAGTAGCTACTGTAGCATGTGCTCTGCGCACGTGGGCGAGGGCCAGTGAGCTGGAGGACGTGCGGCCGCTGCTACTGCGAGCGTCAACGGCGCACTGCAGGGAGTGCAGGTGGGTGCACTGAGGGGCGCTAGTGGGCGTGCGCCTGTCACGGTGGTGCTGGAGGGCGGTGCACGCAGCAAGGGCATGCAGTCGCTGCTGCAGCGTGCGCTCTGCGCACGTGCAGGCGTGGTGGCTACAGGGAGTGCGAGCGTGCGCTAGGGGCTGGAGCGTGGAGGTCGATCTCGTAGGGATGGCGAGGGATCGCGTGCAGGAGGTTGCACGCTACTGCGGGTGTGGCGCAGAGTTGCAGTAAGGAGGACGCAGGGATGGTTTTGTTCTAAAAACAAAGCAAGAAGAAGAAGAAGAAAAAGAAGATGGTGTTGGTGGTGCATGGACAGGGAGGGAGATCTGGTAGTTGCATGGTGATGGCCAAGCTCACCGGATTGGCGCGACGAGTTGTCACCTTACCGACCCACGATGTGGTGGAGCTCGGCCTTGGAGACCACGGTGGTGGAGTGGAGTACACGGTGGTGGAGTGGGGCGATGTCTCACATTGCATGGTCGTCTCCTCCTCCCTTTGTCGCTGCAGGTGATGAATTTGAAATCCAAAGAGGCGAGATCAGATGCTCTACATGGCCAATGAATGCCTGCAGCTGTGCGTGAATGGTTGCATGAGGAGAAGCAGTCGTTACCTGTGGAGGAAGAGAATAAGAAAATAATAAAATATTATGGTTATTTATGCACAAACTCTTAACTTCTTTGTTAAATTAAAACAATGCAAGTAATTCACCTAATTGATTAACTAATCAAATGCATGCAATTCTAAGTTAATTTTAAATGCATGAAATGAATGAATTATGCAATTAAGCTAAAAAAATATGAAGTAATTCATTTACAACCTAATATATGCTAGCTAAATGTTAAGAATATCTAAATATCTAGGCATTTACACATTTAAATAGCCCACAAATATGTGCTAACCAGTAGCGGATTTGCGAGGTTGCTGGAGGTACACCGGAGACGAAGGAGACGACAATGGCATGGGTGTGAGGGTGTTCTGAAGAGAGTGTCGGGTGTGCGAAGCAGGTCAGTGGGCGATGCAGAGTTGAATGCAGGTGGTTGCAGATGAAGAAGAAGCGAAGATGGCACCGGCTATGATTGGCCGGTGCTGGAGACGAAGGTGGCTCTGGGAGAGAGGACAGCGACCTCTAAAGGGATAGAGAGCCCCTCGCAGGTATGGAGAGCTGCGGAAGAATCTGGGGAAGATGGACCTGATGCTTATAGTATGTGGCAGTAGGCAAGGAGACCAAAGGGAGGAGGTCACCGAAGTGGAGTTGGAGCCGGTCAGAGGTAGAGAAGACAAGGGAATTTGGGCCTAAAACTCGCTAAGGAGTTCGACCTGGTGAGGGGGACCCTTTTATAGAGCTTCAGGCGGGCTTCCATGCTTGAGAAGCTCGGATTTTCAGGAGGAAGATCCTTGCAATCTAAGGATTCGTAGGAGCAACATGGAGGGATTTGAAGTCAAAATTCAGGTTTAGAGGATCAGGGAATTCCTCAGGATCATCCCTTCCAATTTGGAAGGGATTGGCCAAGTAATCAGGGAGGAATCCCTGATTGAGGGCTCAAATCTATGGGTCATGGCGGTAGGGACCCATTTGAGGAAAATGAAGAGAACTTGGGGGGCTAAATGCAAGCATTTCGAAAGCTAGGGACTTATGTGTGAGAAATAAAGTTTAAATGGACTAAAATGTAAATTAGGTCATGATGAACTCTGATTGAGCAAAAATTTTGGTACAAACCTAATTTTGACCCAAAGGATCTAATGGTGAAGTCAAATTTTGGTTTTGACCAATTTTGACTAGAAAATTTGCGTAAAGACCCAAATTAAGCAAAACTGTCTATTACTCTATTTAAGGTCAAAATGGGTTTCAAAGGTCAAATAAAGAGTTAAAAACCTCATGGAATGTTTTTCTATGATTTTTAGAAGGTTTGGATGAAATTTATCTTGACCAGAACCTCTGTTATTTAAGTGGGTCTGAAATTAGGATTTCGGGTTACTATTAATTCTCGAAATGTGCAAAAACTCGTTTCTATCTACATTGACCCACTTATTAGAATTTAATGCTCATTTCTCCTTTTTTTTACCCCTAGCAAACCCTTTGATTATTCTGTGTTCATGATATGTTGTTAAAATTACATAATTAACCCTAGTTTCTTGTTCTCTTCTCAAAACAGCCCAAAGTGAAGTTATGACCCTCAGATGGATATGTAGGAGCTTTTATCTTTTATTCCAGACTAAAAGTGGCCAGTTGTGGCCTATGATGGTGTTCCCATCATAAGGCTAGGATGTAGGGATGTCTTGGTGCCAACACAAGGTGGCTTTTGGTGGTGGTTTAGGGGTGAAGAGGCACCATTTTTGGCGCCAAGGTGAAGACCTGCAAGGGGGTGTGTTTTGGCACCAAAATAGGTGGGTTAGGGTTAGGTTAAGTTGGGGTTAAGGAGGAGGATGGATGGTCATGGAGTGGATAGCTTAGGTGGACCTAAGCTAAGCTAGCTAACTAGTAGGGTAGTAGTAAAGGGAGCTAGGGTTTAGGGAAGAGGAGCTGAGGAAGAATTGTCTAGAGCTACACTGGAGCTAGTGGCTGCTGAAGAGAATAGCAAGGAGCTACCTTAGCTGGCTTAGCTTGCTAGTTCTTTGCTAACTGCTAAGCCAATCTAAAGCAAGCTGGCTTTTGCTGACTTGAGCTGAGGTTAGATGGGTTTGATCTTCCTGGAGATAACCTAGCTAGCTGGCGTAGCTAGCTTAGGTTAAAAAGCTTAACTCAACTAGGTTGAGCTGAGTGGAGTCTCCGGGAGCTAGAATTGAGCTAGCCTGAGCTAGTTGAGGTCATCTTCAGCTGACTTAAGTTGAGTGGAGTTGGAAGTAGCTAGACTTGAGTTGAGGTGGACACCTGTCAACTTAGTTGAGCTAGCTAGAGCTCCCAATGAACTGATTAGAGCTAAGAGGAGCTAGACTCAACTAAGTTGAGCTAGATCTAAGCTGACTTGAGCTAGGTTGAGCTTAAGTTGAGATACCCTAAGCTACCATCCAGCTAGGATGAGGTGAATGGAGCTTAAGAGAGCTAACCTTAACCTAAGTAAGCTGGTATCCAGCTATGATAAGATGGATTTAGCTGAGGTTCAACTGAATTGAGCTTCCTCACCTGTTGCCTTCTTGAATGCTAGGGTTTTAAGGATCTAATTATCTGTTCATCCCTAACACTCAAATAAACGTGTCAAAAATACATAAAATCATGCAATGCATGCATAACCTATTTGATGCCTAGATGTAGCCGAGAAACTCGTTTGCGGAGTTAAAATCCTAAGAACTAAGTTTGTTTTAGGGAATATGAATGATGATAAACTGAAGTTTATCATGGAAAGAAGAATAACGCTAAAGGAAAAGAGTAGAAATCAAACCTAACTTGCACCTCCTTGGCAACGGCACCAGAAAACTTATGTTGAATCGTGAGTAGTGTTCTTTAATTAGGTGATATTAGCATCAAAATGAGCATAGTGGAAGTGGTTAACTACAAGCAACCCTACACGGATTTTTCAAATGTATTTAACTTGAACTAAATCAGATTTTAAGTTGTCACTTTTATGTCCAAGGTCGAGCTCAAGGAGGCGGGATTAAGGTTCTCGATTTCTACGCGAATCCTAAAGAAACATCATTTCTATTCGATTACTTATTTTTGGATTTTTCTTTGATTTTAGATTTTTTCTAATAACTTTGTCCTTGAGGCGTTCCCTTAAAAATAAGTCCTTGGCGACACCCAATCTTGAGTCCAAATAATCTCGCTACATGCGAAAGTGGAGACCTGCAATTCAAAAGTTATCTTTTCTCTTTTACAACTTTTTTTGGTATTTTCTTAATTATCAAATAAAAGATAATATGAAAACAAAGGAAAGATTGCGGGAATTGAAATAAATTGAAATGCTTAGCTTATTTATATATAGATCTTATGCATACATATGTATGCATAAGATCTATATATATCTGTATATATATAGAGAGAGAGGAAGGGAGAGAAGAAAAGGATGATGGGATTGGACAATGGGATGTAGCAACGTGCTAGGTTAACCAATGTCTAGAGAGATATGATTAACCCTAGCTATGTGCTACGTGAATGTGTGGATCGGACGTATATGCATGTGTATTTGAATGCTTGATGTGCATAGCTTATCACGCATGTGTGAGCAACTTGTGAGCAATATGATGCACGGGAAATGGGAATCGTGCGCGTGATGAATGAATCAGTGTGTATGTTAATGTGTGTGTGTGTACGTGAGTGTTGTGTGTTGGTGTTTGTGTGCATTGGTGTGCTAGTGGTGCACAGGGTGCACATGTGAGTAGTGCACGAGTGTGTTGTGAGCTATGAGGGCACAGGAGAGAGTGATAGCGCACAGAGGTGCACGGGCACATAGGTGTCTGTGTGGCATGGCACATAGGAGCGCAGTGAAGCGCAATGCAGAACTAGTTGCAAAGGGGAGAGAGAGGGCATGGGTGTGTGAAGAGCACCGTGCAACCGACTGAGGAACTTAGCCAGTGAGATGGTGTGCACGTAAGTGTGGGCATGCGGTGTCATCGACTAAGTAAGAAGCTCGCCGGTGACAAACCAAATAAATGAGTCACGATTGAGAAAAGCTATTGGCTCTAATGGAAATTAAAATGAAGTGAAATCAATAAAAAAAAAAGACAAATAGAACCACCACGTCTACCTGTGCACGAAGGATCTAGATGGTGGTGGAACCTCGTCATGGTGGTTGCTACCACGCGAGGCTATTCCCTACCAGTGGGTGCTTTCTACTGGTGAGCTAGGGGTAGGAGAGGAAGAGAGAGAGAAAAGAGATGAGGTGTGTGGTCAACATGGTGATGGTGTGCGCTCTGTGAGGTGTGTGCGTGCTCTGTGAGGTGGGTGCCGACTGTAAGAGTGGAGGTGGGGATGGTAGTTTTATAGGTGAGGGGTGAGGTGAAAGGTGCGTGCAGGGTGGCCGTTAGGATAGGATTGGGGTAATTTATAGGGTGTGCACTTGGGGTTTTGGATAATGAATGTAGGTAATAGGTGGATAAAAATGGATGGCAACATACACATGGGAAATGAAGTCTACCTCTCTCTCTCTCTTTCTTCCTCTAAATTATTCATGAATGCTAGTATTTACAAAATGTATGAATTGTTAATTAATCCTAACTATATAATCCTAGAAAATAACCTAAGAAAGACAAATTGTTGGCATGAATTGCTGCGTAATCAGCAAGTTAGGGTTCATCTAATAGGGTCTAGGCTCTGTAATCTATTGGTTTCCTTGCCCTTGGCTTTTCCAAGAGAAATTCGAGTGGTTTCTCCAACCAGGATTATAAGTGTTGAAGAAAAAATTTCTACTATTTCCTTGGATAGCTAACACATCCTCATATCTAGGTGATCATGAGGATAATTGTGTGGAGTCAGGATAGCAGGGATCAAAGGTCCCTACTTGGGTCCCATGAGAAGGGCCCTGGGTCAGTTGGCTTGCATTCTGAGCCAAGTGCAGCTTGTTCACAGACTCCTTTCCTGAGGGAGTTTGTATAGTGGGTGATGGGAGGGTGTTGATAGAGAACAAGTATGTGATCAGATTTGGATTTTGAAAACCCATCATTGTAGTTCGATTTGCGAAGCAATCCGTCAACAGATAAATTTAACCAAAATTTGTAACGAAATTCAGGGTTGAACGTAGGGAGGCTACATCGATCTAAAATCTGCAATTATATTTTTTTGATATTTTTGTTTGAAAGAGAGATAATTACAATGGAATTGATATAAATAATAAGAGAGAGAGAGAAATAGAGAGAGAGAACAAGCACTTCATAAAATAATACTGTTTTTACAACAAGAAAGTGGGAAATTTTATTCTAGAAAGCGATAAAAAGAAGGGAGAGAGATGTTATCCTCTTCGACGAATGCTTAGAGGATGAGCCAGACGAAGTGACGCCTAGAAGACGAAGGACAGAGCGGAAAGAAGTAGGACGAAGCAGGAAGAAGCGAGAACAAGGCAGCACGTCGTCGTCGTGGGATCCACTTCTGGAATGGGGGCGAGAAAACTTGGATTTGGCTCTATAGTAACATCCCAGGTGTGAAACAAGATTCTCTTGAGCGTTGGAAAGGGAGAGAGGTGAAGGAAGGGAAAATAATTTTGTAGGGTAGGGGTCTCCTTTCATAGTTGCAAGGATTGGGGGCAATTTGGTCAATCTATATTCAAAAACATTAAAATCAGGTCATTAGTGACGGATTTATCCGTCACTAAAGGCCTGATCGTGGGCGACGCGCGCACGCCACATGTGCCTCCTCCTCTCCGCCTTAACGCCAACCGAACGTCCAAGAAATCTCAGCTGTCTGATCATGAGATCGAACAGCTCAAATCGCTCCTCGCCCACTTCAGCTTCACATGCCTGTCCGTGCGATTGGGCGTGAGGCGGGGCATCCAATTGCGCATGCACCCGATTGGGTGATCTAGGCTGCTCGCAACTGATCGCGCGATCGAGATAAAACGCGTGCGCGCCTCTAATTGCGAGTCGAACCCACGCCTCACACTAGCGCAAGGGCGCTCGGCCGCTGCGCTACCTCCTCTTTGTCGACTTTCCAACCGTAGCGTGCACGCTCGTGGCCTTTGGATCAAGATCCAATGACCCAGATCTGATCTTGTGTTGATGAGAGAGAGAGAGAGTCAGGCGGGTCCTCACGAATTGGCTGGGTCGGTTTGGGTGGCCGAGATGGCACCATGTGGCGCCATCCTGACCATCCATCTTCTATGACTTGTAGAAGGTGCCACGGATGTCGGATTGAGCCGATTTCCACGTTGTTAGGTTGCGATCATCAATCCGAACCCATCCATGCGATCAGATTTGTCATCTGAAGTGTAGATTGACACCATCTTGGCACTTGATCTCTGGGCTTCCTCGGACTATATCTGATGCTACGAATGTCCGATTAGGGCAATCTTGGAGTCGTTGAACTCCAATGATCTCCCTGATCAGATTCGTACAGTTGGATCTTCGATCTGAGGCCCTGATTAAAAATCATCCTGTCCCTGGCCATAAAAGGAGACAATTACTATACAATTTATACAATTTGACCTAAATGCATGATTATGCATGTTATGCACTATTTACAATGCCTGATGCAAATATAACACTAAGAAAATGTATTAATAGACATTTTTTGCTATTTAGATGTATGCACATCACGCCCCCATGCCTATCTTTTGCTAGTCCCTAGCAAAAACTACATGTTATTTATAAAAGAATTATGATTGGATTGCTTGGGGAAAAGTCATTTTCAATATTAAGAAATTTTTAACTTAGGACCTGAACTTTCTAAGACACAACAGTACCTGGATATCTGCCAAAATGCAGACCGCTTCAAGCCCTCACCTTATTCAAACAAGGTTATCTTTTTCTCCTTTTTCTTCTTTTCTAATTTTTTTGGATTTTTTAGTTTAAGGTTACAGAGTGGCTTTCTACGACCACTCAACCCACCCATGACTTGATGAGAACCCAAAGTTCTAATCATCTTTTTGTGAATGTGATAGACTCGTTGATTGGCAATCAGAACGGACTTTAGATTTCTATGCCCCTAAGTGACTGATGTGAGAGAATTTCGCTTGATTAAGAAGATAATAGAATAATATGTCGTTGTAATTTATGTGATGGAAATATCTCAATCAAAGATATTTAATAATTCAAAACTAACCACGAAGAGTTAGGTCGTATCCACAGGAAGGAATAGATCCAATAAATTCACGAGTAGAGAGCCATCATGTTCGCAGACACATTCGCGAAATCAATTTAATGAGTTTACCGCTCTAAATGTCACTTTGAAATTCACGAGAAGTTCAAGGCTATTTATGCAATTTTCACATCAAAAATCAAGCTTCCAAAAATATGTAGATGATGCATGTGTAGTGGCCTTATTATGTAAGTTTGAATTGCATGCAACTCTGAACCCAATTTCAATAAGAGACGATATGTGTAAAATGAGAGAGATTAAAATCAATCATAGCGAGCATGGAAGTAAAGAGAATCATGAGGAGTTCGTAGAAAATGCCCCCATAATGCATTAAAATATTCAATTAAACTCAATATACTTAGCAATGGCAGAAGAATGTAATAACTAATGCATCAAGTACTGTAGCAAAAGAGGGGAGCTCCATGGAGGAGCTTCCATGCACGGACGGAGGTGAGGCTGCTGGCAAGACCTTCACCGGAGGTTGACGGGATGGGGCCGCACCCGGTGGTGGTTGCGGCAAGGATCGGGATGGCGAGCGGCGGACGGATGGCGAGGAGGCAACTGGTAGGTTGTCGTCGGCGGCAGTCGTGGACGTGGGTGGTCTCATGATGGAGAGGAGAGTTCAACGGTGTCGAGGAAGCGAAGATTGGAGGCCTGAGGTGGCGTGGCTGACGAGGGAGGGAGGCTGCACTTTGGGTTCTTTCGTGGGGGAGGTTGCTGGTGGCGGGAAGATAAGGGAGAGAAGGAAGAAGATGACGAAGACGAAGGAGATGAGGGGTGTAAGTGGCTGCATGGCTGTGGATGGGTGCGCGCACGAGGGCACGGCTACGCCTGGATCTGCTGCATGCGGATCTACTGCACGCCTGGCAACACTCTGCAGGGAGGGAATACTGGTGTGCAGAGGTGGTGGATGTGAAGGGACGATGGCAGGCGGTTGAATTGAAGGTGTTGATGGCTCGCACACGCTTTATCACCGTGTGTGCTTCGACGATGAGGGCGATGTTGAGGATGCGGAGGCCACAACGCTCGCTGAAGTCCACGATGCACACCTCCTTCACGGTTGAGATGGGAAGAGAGCCCCCCTCGGGGCCGGCTATGCCTCTTTTTAACTCTTCTCAATTTGTTTCTTCCGTCGAGATCCTCTCCAACAGTCTTGGTGATGGGGCGACTTGGAGAGGTTGTTGTTGCGAGATTGTGGGATGCACGATCACCTTGGATGGCCACGAGTGCACTATTAGCCGCTAGTGGGAGCACGAAGAGGCGCGCAGGTGTTGCGTTGAGTTTGGAAGGAGTTGCACATTTTGCGGGAAGGAAGAAACAAAAAAAAACAAATAGGGTTGTTTATAAAAATCATCTAAACTAATACAAGAAATACATGTATGCCCCTATATGCAAACATTAATTTATTTACATATCAAACTATGCTTTGTATATGTGGATGCTACCATAATAATTAGGCATTTATGTATTAATTAGACCACAAATGTGGTCTCATCAGTAACCTTAAAAAGAATTCTGCCTAAAAGTGTATCTATATGGCCAATAACTTTCTCCCTACTTTTATTTTTTTATGGGGCAACACAAAGGTGAATCCAGTGTATATCTTCCCTTCTTATTCTACTTCTCCGCTTCTTCCTAAGTGTTTTAGGAATTTTTACATGCATTTCTTGAGCTAGGATCTGAACAACCTACCAATGGGCTATTACCCACGATAACTTGCCAGCCATACTCGTACGGTGAAGTGTGGCTTATTGTTTTTTCTTTTCTCCTTTTCTTTTTTTCTTTTTCTTTTCTTTTTTTTTCTTTTTGGACTTTCTTTTTCTTTTTTTTTTAAAGTAGGTAGCTTCCTCAGTTTAAGGTTTACCTAAAGGTAACAGGAAAAGAATGGTCCATTGGCTAGGCTCTAGACAACCTACCTATGGGCTATTATCCACGATAACTTGCCAGCCATACCACCCTAGAAGGTTCATTAGCTACCCAATTTCTGTTAAAATCGCCAAACAACGAGTCAGTGCGAATAGTGTGTAGATGTTTAAACTAAAAGTTCTCTCAAATCAAAGGGCGGATTGATAAGTCATGTACTAATCACGCAAACTTATTTAATAAAATTGAAATGGAATTCAGGATGGCGAGGACTCGATAAACAAATCCACATTTTAGTGGATACCTGGGCTGATTAAGCCCAAAGTCCTGAAGGGTCTTAGTGTTCAGATCCTACTGTAATATTTTTTAAGATTGAAAAGTTCTAATGCCCAAGTATTCTTTCCTAATTTAAAAATTTATATATATATATATAAAAAAATAAGTAGAATTTACAAGAATTCCACAGAGCTGACAAAATGATTCAGAAATGAATCCACCTCCCATGCCTAGTTGATGCAATGTCAGCATTGAGAATAAAAGACATGAAAGAAAGAGTAGAATGTAGAAGATATCACCTGTATATGATTCTCGGGTCAGCTCTGAGTCAGACTGTACAACTGCTGAGTTTAATGGCATCAGCTAGGCGAGGTCCAGCCAAAGTAATCATAATGTGATGAAAGCAACCGTGTCTGAGACAAGTTTTAGAACAATACGGTTAATAAAAGGCTTCAAACGTTGACCGTTGACTTTAAATGAATTACCCATCTTTGGGTTAGAGATTTGAATGGCCCCGTTTGGAAATATCTGATCGATGATGAACAAGTCTTTTCATTTTGACCTAAGTTTGCCGAGAAATAGCTTAATTCGAGAATCAAAGAGTCAGACCTTCTGGTTCAGCTCAAAGCTCTTGCGGAATATCAATTAGTCATGAAGAGCTTTGGTCTGAGCCTTATAAATCTTGACATTCTCGTATGCGTCATTTCTAAGCTCCTCCAACTCAGATAGTTGGAGTTTCCTGATCTTTCCGGCTAAACTCAAGTCCAAATTACACTGCTTGATTGCACAGAATGCCCTATGTTCAATTTCTACGGGTAAATAGCACACATTTCCATACACTAGACGAAATGGTGACATGCCGATAGGTGTTTTGTACGTCGTACAGTAGGCCCAAAGAGCATCCTCAAGCTTTTGAATCCAGTTTTTACGATCAGGCCTAACCGTCTTCTGAAGAATATTTTTGAACTCCCGATTGGAGATCTCAGCCTATCCATTCGTCTGGAGATGCTAAGGTGTGGAGATTCTCTTATTTACCCCATATTTTCCCAGTAAATTACGGAACTGGGCATTAGTGAAGTGAGTACCACCATCGCTGATGATGGCCCTTGGAATCCCGAACCGACTGAAGATGTTCTTCTTAACGAAATCGATGACCACCTTGTGTTCATTGGTTCAGGTGGGAATAGCCTCGATCCACTTGGACACGTAATCAACAGTGACGAGAATGTATTGGTGTCCAAATGAAGGGAGGAAGGGGCCCATAAATCGATGCCCTAAACGTTGAAGATTTCGATGGGAAGAATCGAGTTTAGAGACATCATGTCTCTCTTGGTTATGCTCCCAAGTGCCTGGCATCGGGAACACAACCTCGAGAATTCCTGGGCATCCTTTAATAAAGACGGCCAATAAAATCCAAATTGCAAAATCTTTGCAGCCGTCCTTTTCCCGGAGAAATGTCCACCACAAGCAAATGCATCGCAGAAGTCGAGTATACTTTTGAATTCAATCTCTGGAACACATTGACGAATAATCTGATCAGAGACGATGCAATACAGTTCAGGGTCCTCCCAGAAGTAATATTTGACCTCAGATTTGAGTATATCTCGTTGTTGCTTGGTCCAATCCTGAGGGATTTGACCAATGGCCAAATAATTTATGATGTCTACAAACCACAGAGTTTGGACACCCGATATTACAAGGATAGTCTCGTCCAGAAAAGTATCAACAATCAGAATATCCGGACGAGAAGAATCACTCAGTAGTCTCGAAAGATGATCCGGCACTACATTCTGTGCCTCGGATTTATCTTTGATTTCAAGATCAAATTCTTGAAGCAGAAGAATCCATCGAATAAGCTGAGGTTTAGCATCCTTTTTGGCCAAGAGATGTCTCAAGGTCGAGTGGTCGGTATATATTATGACATGAGACCCTAAGAGATAAGCCTTAAATTTCTCCAAAGCAAAGACTACAACTAGCAATTCTTTCTCAGTAACAGTGTAATTCATCTGGGTCACGTCCAGAGTTCTGCTAGCATAGTAAATGATAGAGGGCTTCTTGTCAATCTTCTGACCCAAAATAGCCCCAACCGCATAATCAGAAGCGTTGGTCATGATCTTGAATGGGGCTATCCAAACCTGTGGTTGCAACACTGGAGCACAAGTGACTATCATTTTAAGAAAGTCAAATGCCTTACGACATGATTCGTTGAAATCAAACGATGTATCTTTGGCAACAAGGTTGGTTAGAGGGCGAGCAACCTTAGAGAAGTCCTTGATGAACCTTCTATAGAACCCCACATGACCAAGAAATGATCGAATTTGCTTGACAGAAGTAGGAGGAGGAAGTTTAGAGATAGCAACAACCTTAGCTTTGTCAACTTCGATTCCCTGTTCAGAGATTACATGACCCAAGACGATGCCTTCTTGTGTCATGAAATGACTCTTTTCCCAGCTAAGGGCCAGTCTTATTTTGATGCATCTTTAAAGAATCATTTCAAGATTAGCCAAGCAAGAATCAAACGATTCTTCGAAAATAGAGAAATCGTCCATAAAGACTTCCATAAAGTCTCCCACCATGTCATAGAATATGGCTAGCATACACCTTTGAAAAGTCGCGGGTGCATTGCATAAGCCGAATGGCATCCTTTGAAAAGTCACGATTTTCAGTCCCAATTTCAGTTAGGCAACCATTAAATCAGTAAATTCAATCAATTTGGTGGTCTTGAATTTTAATCCGAATGCAAATGCATGAATAGGATTTGGATGCAAAAGTTAGAAAGGTGTACTTGTCTCCAGCAATCTTCGTGTCAATATGCTCACAATACAACAATGAGATCTAATGTGCTGCTCAATCACCCCTAACTGCGCACACCTAATGGCATACAACTCCTAAACAGGCAGCTCGATATTTTCTTTTGTTTGTTTTAGAGGAAAGCAAGCAGAAAAATGAATCACGCACGCAGAAGAATGTAAACCCTAGTAGCTAAAGAATGTGGGGACAGACCCCCAAAAATTCAGCCCCAGTTACTACAAGGGCGAGAAGACAGAAATAAAATTTACGACGAAGGAGAATCCCCCATGAAAGCGGGATCCAGGTCTCCTACGTCTTCTCCTCGTGTGGGCGTTGCCCAAGGTTGATGTCGCTGCTCTGCTACGCCTATCGCCCCATCAGATTCCTCACACAAAAAACAATAAAGAATGATCAGATAATTGTGCAACTTAGAATACTCAGAAATAATCAAGCGAATCTATTGTATCTGTTGCCTCCCCGGCAACGGCGCCATTTGATGTAAGAGAATTTTTCTTGATTAAGAAGATAATAGAATGATTTGTCATTATAATTTATGTGGTGAAAATCTCTCAATCAAAGATATTTAATAATTCAAAACTAACCAAGAAGAGTTAGGTCGTATCCACAGGGAGGAATAGATCCAATAAATTCACGAGTAGAGAGCCATCATGTTTGTAGACACATTCGCGAAATCAATTTAATGAATTTACCGCTCTAAATGTCACTTTGAATTTCACGAGAAGTTCAAGACTATTTATGTAATTTTCACATCAAAAATCAAGCTTCCAAAAATATGTAGATGATGCATGTGTAGTGACCTTATTATGTAATTTTGAATTACATGCAACTCTGAACGCAATTTCAATGAGACGATATGCGTAAAATGAGAGAGATTAAAATCAATCATAGCGAGCATGGAAATAAAGAGAATCGTGAGTTCCTAGCCAATGCCCCCATAATGCGTTAAAATACTCAACTAAACCCAATATACTGGGCAATGGCAGAAGAATGCAATAACTAATGCATCAGGTATTGTAGCAAAACAAGGGAGCTCCATGGAGGAGCTTCCACGCATGGACGGAGGTGAGGCTGCTGGAAAGACCTTCACCGAAGGTTGACGGGACGGGGCCGCACCCGATGGTGGCCGCGGCGAGGATCAGGATGGCAAGCGACGGATGAAAGGCGAGGAGGCAACCGGTGGGTTGTCGTTGGCAGCAGTCGTGGACGTGGGTGATCTCGTGACGGAGAGGAGAGTTCAACGGTGTCGAGGAAGCAGAGATTGGAGGCCCGAGGTGGCGTGGCCGGCGAGGGAGGGGGGCTGCACTTTGGATTCTTACATGGGGGAGGTTGCTGGTGGCGGGAAGATAAGGGAAAGAAGGAAGAAGATGACGAAGACGAAGAAGGAGATGAGGTGTGCGGGTGGTTGTGCGGCTGTGGACTGGTGCGCACACGAGGGCGCGGCTGCGCATGGATCTGCTACACGTGGATCTGCTGCACGCGGATCTGCTACGCACCTGGCAGTGCTCTGCGGCGAGGGAATGCTGGTGCGCAGAGGTGGTGGATGTGAAGGGGCGGTGGCAGGCGGTTGAATTGAAGGTGTTGATGGCACGCACACACTCTGTCACTGTGTGTGCTTCGACGGTGAGGGCGATGTTGAGGACGCGGAGGCCACAGTGCTCGCTGAAGTCCACGGTGCACGCCTCCTCCACAGTGAAGATGGGAAGAGAGCCCCCCCGGGGCTGGCTGTGCCTCTTTTTAACTCTTCTCATTTGTTTCTTCCACCGAGATCCTCTCCAACAGTCTTGGTGATGGGGCAGTTTGGAGAGGTTGTTGTTGCGAGATTGTGGGACGCACAATCACCTTGGATGGGCACGAGTGCACTATTGGCCGCTAGTGGGAGCGCGAAGAGGCACGCGAGCGTTGCGTTGAGTCTAGAAGGAGTTGCATATTCTGTGGGAAGGAAGAAAACAAAAGAAAAACAAATAAGGTTATTTATAAAAACCATCTAAACTAATACATGAAATGCATATATGCCCCTATATGCAAATATTAATTTATTTACATATCAAAGTATGCTTTGTATATGTAGATGCTACCATAATAATTAGGCATTTATGTATTAATTAGATCACAAATGTGATCTCATCAAATGCTCCCAAGCCTAAATTTTGCTAGTCCCTAGCAAAAGTGAAAAATAATGGAAGTAACCAAGAGATTTCTTCTTCCCTTATTCCAAAAACTTAGAGATCCAGACAATTGTGAAGTGATAATAGCCTAAATAACGGATTCAAGTGAAAAGCCAACTTCATTTACAGTTCGTACTTATCCCTTAGTAAATTTTATTGGGATAGGAAACTTCTTCCCTCGGGGATAAAGCAGAAAATAATCTATAGTTTGATCCCAACTTTTTGGCTTAGGTAGGAGAGACAGAGTCAAATGGATTTATACCTAGTGGCCCACACTCATCTGGTGCTACCTGTAGTCTAGTACTGCAGACTCTAACTCTCCAAACTATCAAATGAGTCAACCCAAAGAGAAGCTAAACACTATGCTCTCTTGATGTTCCATTGTGCTCACTCTTTTCTTTGTTTTCTTTCTGAGATCACGAATCTCACTAGATTTGGTAAATGTACTCACTATTTGGTGGCCTCACATGGATTCACACTTCAACTAAAGTCTTAATAACTCTACAACTAAGTTAGAGTCCTCAGCCAGTATTTGGGCGATCAGAAATACTGAAAGGTAGGTATGGGTCATACTTAGTAGATCTTGATGGGTGTTCTTGTTACCTCAGAAACAACATCACAAAGATAAAATTATAAACTTCGACTCTTTTCTTTTTCTTTTCTCTCTCTCTTTTCTTTTCTCTCTTTTTTTTTTAATGTAATTGTTTCTTTTCTTATTTTTTTCTTTTTCTTTCTTTATAAATCAACATAACACGACGTAGACACAGATTAGGATGCGTATTCTGATATTGTTACTATATTTGTTTGCGTCCAAATCATTTTTGCGTATTTTAGGAATCTCTTCTTTCCTTTGAAAGAAGAGCAAAACCAACGTTTTTCACACTATTTTGCGGGTTTTCATGCTGCTATTTTTTTCTTGTGGTGTGAGTGTGCCTTTGCACATTTTTTTCATTTTATGGACAGGAGGCGATCCTTGCACTCGCCTCTTGTAACTTCTTTGACAGGTGATCCCAGACCGGTTGCAGATAAGCAACCATTAATTTTTTCGTATGATCCATCTACATCTTTAGAACAAATGCAGAACTAAAATCTCGAGATCCCTTCTTCTTCTGGTAAGGGGGAGATGCCACCTTTTGATGTTCATGAGGCGCTCCTGAACCAGAACCTTAGGATGCTTGAGCAGGCAAGACAAATTAATCTATTAACAGCAGCCCTAAATAATTTACAGACTCTTCAAACCCGTCCTCCACCTCAACTTGAGGCGGGTTTTGACCTTCCTGATTTACCGATCAATCGTCCAAGGCCTCTACTTAGAGACTACTACAATCCATCTAATGCACAAGTAGAGCCTAATGTTAGGATTCCTATTGGGGAGAATGATCCTGAACTGAAGCCGAATATTATAGGTCTAATCCCTCACTTTCACGGATTTGCATCCGATGATCCATTTCAACACATAGAAGATCTAAAGAATCTATCTCCAACTCTTGGACCTCAAAATCAAAATAGGGAAATCCTACTAATGAAGATGTTCTCTTTTAGCCTTAAAGACAAAGCTGCTTATTGGTATAGAATGATTGCAAGACCAATCTCAACTTGGGCTGAACTCGAATCCGCATTTTTGAAGAAATTCTTTCCTATTGGTCGAACTAATGCTTTAAGGCAAGCCATTACTACTTTCAATCAAAATCAAGGAGAACCAATTCATGAGGCGTGGGAACGCTTTCATGAATTGCAAAGAAAATGCCCACATCATGATATCCCTCATTGGCAACTAATGCATATCTTTTACCATGGTTAACAAGAGGGCATTCACAATCTAGTCGATGCCTCTTGTGGAGGGAACTTTCTAAATCGCGACGCAGAATCTACCTCAGAATTATTTGAAGGGATGGCAGAAAACACAATTAATAACGTATCTATGTCGCAATTTACGTGGGGTGCGAACATGACTCATCAGAATCAGCATAAGGGCATTCACGAGATCGGTAACCCGTCCAATTCAAAGGATTTGGAAATAATTGTAGAGAAACTGGACAAAATGGATATCGTAGCAAAGCATCTCAACAAGGTCAGAAATACGATGAAAACTCTTATGCCTCTACTTGCTACGAATTCCGTGTATTCACCTGTTTCGCAAATTCCCGCGGGGACGGAATTTGTGAATAATATGAATTCTAGAGATCCATCTTCCTTGGGTTTTCTATCTACTCCACCAACCCAAGGAGGGACCTTTGTCCCATAATCTTACCCACCCTTTTCCCCACCCTTACCTTTTGCAGAAAACACACCATATCCTTTAGGTTTACACGCCATCCAGGAAAATATTCCAAGATCAAATCCTTATTCAAATACCTATAATCCTGGATGGAGAAGCCACCCAAATTTCTCTTGGGCTGATCAAAATCAAAATCAAAGACCAAATTATCCGAATCAGACCCATTTAAACCCACCTCCATTGCCTCCTCAGCAACCAAGTTTAAGGCCTAATCTGATGAGTATGCATAATTACTCTAGGCCTATTAGAGATACACAGCTAGACCAGATTTTCAGAGCTGTGTCAGAGAGTCAACGACAAAATGCTGAAGCTCTCGCTGAGATCCAAAGGCAATGTATGGTAGAGTTGGCTGATTTATGAAATCATATCACGCTTTTGGCTGAGTCTCGTCAGGCAGGTACTCTTCCATCTCAGCCAATTCCGAATCCTAGGAATTTCCAAAACCCTAGGCAAAATCAAGGCCAAGTCCATTTTCTTAATCAAGCCTTTGATTCTAATCACAACCCGTCCTCTATACTCCCTGAAAACAATCCACCAAACCCGAATCAGCAGCCTATATTGTATCAAAATGATCCACCTATTACTGAGAATCAAAATTGACTGCTGATCTTCTGAATTTGGTTGGATTCATTTCTTTAAATTGCCTTAATCTTTAATATTCTACATCTCAACCTAAATCAGATCTGATCTTCAATCTTATCTTTCTAAAACTTATATACTAATCTGATTTTGGTTCTGCGAGATCTATTCTAGGCAATTTCAGGACGAGTTTTGATCGGGTGGTTTTATCTATTTTTCTATTTTTGAATCAATTCTTCCATAACTCCTTTGTTTTTACCATATACCTATTCCTTTTAGGAGTTCTTTACTAGGGTTTACGCCTAGCTAAAAAGGTGTAAAACTTAGCATTTTGTACATACCTATTTCCTGCTTTATACTTTTTGATTCTTCTACACTTTCTCTAATTTTTCACTTCATATTATACTGATTACATTCATTTAGTCCAACTGACCATTCTGACCTTTAGTCAGACTTGAAATCATCCGCACAGAAATCTTTGACCTCTTCTATTCGACTCCTTCCATCACCCTATGCTAAATGAAGTGTAATATCTTTTCATCCTACTTACAATGAGGACATTGTAAAATCTTGGCTTGGGGGGTGTTGAAGTGAAATTCACTTTAAGTGTATGTATAAATAGAATAAAAGATAAAAAAAATATATAAAAATTAAAATACCCACGAAATTTTAAAAAAAATAGAAATTAGAAAAATATTAAAAACTTTAAAATCAAAAATTTTATAAAAATTTGAAAAATTTTGAAAAAAAATCATAAAAATGGGAAATTTCTATAAGCATAAAAACAAAAATATATAAATACAAAAATTTGAAAAATAAAAATTTATAAAAATAATAAGAGGTGTATATTCATCTAGAATAAAGAAGAAAAGAAGAAAAAAAAAGATATAAATATATATATTAAGAGCTTAGTTTTTCTTTTAAGTCAAAAACTAAAAAATATATAAAATACATATAGAGTATTTAAGAGAATTCAATTCTTATTTAGATTCTTAAAACATTTTGAACACACTTTTGTTTTAAAAAAAAAATTTTAAACAAGATTTTATTTGAATTACAAGCTTTGAATCTTTTAAGCTTTGTTTTTCTATTCTTACCCTTAATTAAGAAACTAAGGTGTATTAAGTTTTGAACTTAAGTTTTGGGATTAAATTATAACTTTCTAATCAATTAGATTAAGTAATCCTTTTGTTTTTTGAAAATTTTGATTTTATCATAAAGTTAAATAAAAGGTCAGATATTTAGAGTTAATTAAATAGAGAGTTAGTAGAATTTTAGTTTACAAGTCTTACAGGCTATAGACATATAACTAGACTTGGTAAATTTTGTCTTGACAGATCCTATAGGAGGAAACTAAGAATTTAAAGAACCTGAGAGTGAAGGACTTTGTTGTCCAAGCTCTAGTTTGAGAGCTAAGTAATCTAAACATCTAAATTCACACACATAGAATTGTCTTGCTGGCATCTGAGACCGTGAAAACACAAAGGTTAAGAGATCGATTCTGAATCATCTTTAGTCCAAGGATTTCCGTGGGGTGGTTCTTGAAAGGGTGAAGGATGTGCCACTCACCTAGAAAAAGGATTTGGAGAATAATGTTGGTAAGAAAAATGAGGAGAAAAAAAAAGAAAATAAAGAAAATAAAATAAAATAAAATACCCTGCAGTTAAATGTCATATTACAAATGGGTGCTTATGCAGTTTTTCCATACTAAAATAAAGCATCTCACTACAAATGGGTGCTACCCTTCCATTAAATAAAAGAACACCTCACTACATATGGGTCTTCTAACCTATAGAAAAAGTTGAAAAAGAATGGAGATAAAGATTTTAGGAATAAGAAACCCAGTGGTCCACCGAGGAGATATACACAAAAAGTGTTGACCTCGGGATAGAAAACTGGTGAGGAGAAAGCAACCAAACCTGAGTAAGGCCAGGCCAGAGGCTTGAATTGGAATAATTGGGATTGGAAATTGATGTCTTAAGATCTGGATTTTTGCAACTTTGGATGCCTTTAGGACAACTCTCTTCACAAAGCACAGATGTTTTAAAATCATAGCTACTGAACCTTGGTATTGGGCAATAAAGCCTAAGAAATCGGGTTTTGAGGATTTGAAGTTGAGACCTAAAGGAGAAGAATTGATAAAATCCTAGGTCTAGAAGTTGTTCTTCATACTGTAGGCCAGTAGATTAGAGTTTTACTACTCTAAGTTTGATTAATAATGAGTATCTGGTTAATTTGCTTAAACTTATATTGATAAAAGTCAAATATCATAAACAAAGGATTAACTTAAGTCTATTGAATTTTTGAGTTAAAATTTAATTCCCAACTCTTAGGTTTTGTTTCAATAAAACACTTTGTATTCTAAGTTTGGGTGAAGAATAGTTACAAAGAATAAGAGATTTTTTAGAATTCTAATTTCTAATAAAATTCTTGTTAACAACATTGTTTTTAAGTGTGTTTCGAAAATGTTATAAGTATAAGTCTAAGTAAGAAAATTTTCACAAAATGCTTTGCATATCTATTATTTATATTAAATCTAAAAAATTTTTCTGACCTAAGCTTTCCTCTACATGGTTCTTATTTATATTTAAACCCAAGTGCTTTAAATCATCATATTTTTAATTAATTTTACTAGGAACTAGCAAAACTTTGGTTTGGGGGTATGATGAGAAGCTCATCATAATCTCTAATTACCCCTAATTAACTAGTCTACCTAGTTAATTAGCTAAGAATATGTGAATATATGGGTTAATTATTAAATAAGGGATATATAGTAAAGGACCTTAAAATAAGTTTAAAATGTTATTTTATCATCCAATTAATATTATTAATAATTTGATTAATAATTGGACTCAAGATATTACTAATCATTCATCTAATTAATGAGTTAACTAACTTAAGCATAATATATACATAAGTATGCAATAACTTAAGTAACATTAATTAATTAATAAATTAATCTAAAAAGGTTAATAATGTAAATTCAAGGTATAAATATAATAATTACCTTATTTACAATCATATATAAAAAGTTGAAAAAGATCTAAATTAAAATAAACCCTGAAACCTAAGTTTACATTTTGGTCCTTACATTTCATTTCAATAGTGTCCTTATTTTTCATACAGGTCCTTAGGATTCATTGCGAATAGGTCCCTGACTTCTTCTTCTCTTCAACCGGTTGAACGACTGACGACCAAGGGTGCAGCCACCGCACGATCACCGCCCATCTGACGTCATCTCTCCTTCAAGCTCCTAGAGCTTGCGCTCACCATCCCATCTTCATCCATCAGTCTGGTTCACACTTTTATCCTAATTTAGGGTAGGAGATAACTTCACCATCATCGGAGAAGACGTCGATGGTTAACCTCCTCCTAGCCTCAATTGCGTCTAGATTCCACCTCCTTCTTCGTTGCCATCGACTATAAATACCCCTGACCCCCTTGATTTTCTTCAAGTTGGCTCCCTTCCCTCTCCTTCACTGTAGCCAACCCAATAGGTTATTCCCTCCACAACTCCAGCAACTTCCCACCTCATCTTCCGACTTAATCCGTCCAACTTAATCAGCTCTGGAACTTTGCCGAGGTCAGCCGCGTCTCTGGACACAGGCGCTGACCAAGGAGATCCTCTGCTTCATCTCACAACCGTCGCCGGAGATCTTCCAATTACCCTCTGATTTCACTCCTCCGTCATGAGCCATCAATGGAGTTCCTCTGCCCCCTTCATCCAAGTAACAGTAGGATAGGAGTAGGAGTAGGAGTAGAGTAGTTTAGTTAGTTAGTTAGGTAGATTAGTCGTAATGTCAGATTTCTAAAGTTCGTCTTCCTCGACTCTAGCGAACTCCTTGAGCTTGCTAGAGCCTTAATTTTGTCTTTTGAAACCATTGATCACATTACTTTATCTTTCACGATCATTTCTATCACACTTAATTCCTAATTTGATCACTGATTCACCTAATCCATATCCACCTTCATCAACTACTTCTGTTGTCCATGGCAGCAGTAGTTGACCTAAATTTCACATCCATTAGATCCTCCATCACTTAATCATCACTAAAGGTTCCTAATTATCACCTTAATTTGATTAAATACCATATATAACTTAAATGCCTAATTCTATTTAAGCTCCTGAACTCGCTGTCAATGGCGTCTCAGGAGTAGTTAAAACTTTAAATTAATTATATATTTATGATCGCAAATTACTTTTGACTTGTTTTGACCACTCAATTGAGTGTGAGATCAAGTCCTGAGCCTCAACCAACTCAGATTTCATTCAAAACAAATTCACTGTTTAATCTTACATCTAATGAGCAAATGAAGAATTTAATGCAATCCTGAGGTTCCTTGTGACCTCAGGAACCTTTTCAAGTCAAAAATGGGCTGATCTCTCTCTGTGCACAAGTTTCATCTTTTTCTGGACTCACCGGAGCTTTGGCGAGCTCCAGCGAGTCAAAAGTGTTCTTCAGCCTATTAAATTTAACAAGAAGCTCCAGATTGATGTAATATTGATCACTGATTAGTTTGAGGTCATTTATTTGAAGATTTAACAACTGGAGTTGTACATAAGGATTCATCTTCTCCAACTCTGCCGGAGATGGAGAAGTCTGACAGAAGACTTTAAGATGCATTTAAAGGATCTAGAAGCTTCAGTGTAATGCACTAAAGTTAATTTTGCGTTCAAATTAGTGTAACAAACCCCTGATTGCTCTATGAACAAACTACATTTTTAGTTCAGGCGACGAGCCTGAAACCCTAGATTCCTCAGTCCAAACATCTGTCTAGAGGTTTGAGCAAGTTTCTGAGGTTGAGTAGAAGAGATTCTAGACTTTAATTTCTTGAGAAAAGGCTTAGAATAGAAAGTCAAATTTGAGGCCTTATAATCAAAACCCGAGCTTGATACCTTGATTCTAAGCTCAATTTGATGATAAGATGAGTTTGGATTGTCTCTGAGATTCATATGAATGATTTTTAAGTGAATTAGATGAGCTCTGTGAAGTAATTTGATTGGAATTCATTAACTACCAATTTGGGTTGTTTTTGAACCCAAACTATTGGCAGTGATTTTTGGATGAGATTTAAGTGTGATTTCTTCCCAGACAAGTTTATAACAACCCTTAGAATCTGTTTTAATCGATTGAACATGACCTTAGCTATCTGTTAGGTCTTTCTTAAGCCTAATTACAACCTCTAAAGCTTTCAGAGAAGCTTTGAGCTTCTCTGTGTTTCCTGAAGCCTCTAAGAGCTTAAAATCCACACTTGCAGCTGCGAAATACTTTGTAGAACCTATCTAGTCCTTTAGCTAAGAGCTTAAGTCTAGTCTGTGGACTCTGCAGCCTTAATTCCATTTCCAGGCATTAAATACCCGTAGAAAACCCATAATTTCTCTCTTTAAACTGAAGAGGAAATCTTTCCCTTAACATTAAATTGAAAGCATAATCTTGTAGAGCAACTCAAGAGCTTTCCAACAAGCTTTTGTTTGCTTGGATTGTAGCTCTAAGCTAGGAGTTATCCTCATTTGAAGTTGGCTCTGGAAGGGGAAACTTTAGTCCCACATCGAGAAACCTTGAGTTTTCGCCTTGGTATAAAAGGATTTTGTTAATTATGCTACTCAGTCGTCAACGCTCGGCGCACGGATACGAATGGTCACTTGAGCATATGCATGTGTGTGTGTGCGGGCGAGTGTGCCTGCGAGGGTGCGCCTGTGTGGGCGTGCGATGTGTGGCCTTGGGAGGCGTTGAGTCGATTTGGCTCGAGAAACTTGAACCAAAAATAAATCAAAATAAAATGAACCAGGCGAGGACCTAGTAGGGTCTAGTCCCACCATATAAAGGGTGCTACGTATCCCCGAAAAGTCTGAGCTGCAAATCAAACACCAATTTTTGGTTAAGGAAAAACCCGATTCGGTTCAGCTAAAGGTTAAGTGCTTAAGGCATAGCTAAGAAAAAAACTAAAGAAGAAGAAGAAATCACAAAGGCAAAAAAAGAAGGCTAATAGCCACTAAGGAAGCTTAAGAAAAAAAGGGAGAAGAAAAAGGCAGAACAGAAAGCAGACTAAGGAAGAAGAAATAAGCTCGAGAGAATAAGAGAGAAATAAAAGAGAAAGAAAGAAAGAAGAAGAAAAGAGAGAGAGAGGCTGAAGAAATAAAGAGAAGAAATTATATTTTTCTTGTTATATTTCAAATTTCTTTTTATGTTGTAATAAGGCATGCTTTGATTAGAAGAACTCTTATTTGTCTTAATTCCTTTGAAAATAAATTGGAAACTAACATGTTTACTTACTAATAAAGTAGATCATTTGAGTAAATATGTTTTCATATGGAATTTTGCATATTTCTTCAATTTAAATCATTTTGTGAAATTCATGTTATTGAAATTAACTTAATTATACCTCCTAAAAGATGTTTTGAATTAATTGGTGAATTTGAAATAATGTATACCTCCTAGCGAACGACCTGGACTCAACCAGTTAAAAATCTAAAATGTTAGGTTAACTTGATCTTATACTACTCAACCGACACAATTTTGAGTTAACCTAAGTTACTTTCTTCTACTCGTAATTAAGTAAAATTAACTTAATTAACTGAGTTGAGAGAGAACGTTACCACTGACTCCCTATTAACTATCCAAGGGTTCAGTAGACTAAAAATGCTTATTAGTTTTCTTCAAAGATCCATTACCCAGTCTACGTGCAAGTGAAGTAAGTGTACTAGATTCTAAACTTAAGAAACAATTAAAGAAGAAAAATCTTTAATGACATCTCCATGACAAAGATGTTTTGTTAGAGACTAACCAATTCAACTCAAGAAAATAAAAGATTTTTTTTTTTCACTATCCTAAATGTATGCAAATATTTATAAATGCTATAAAAATTCTCAGGTTATACCCCCCCATGCCTAGGATTGACAATGTCCTCAGTGGAAAAATGCAGACATAGAGGAATATCACCTGAGGGGGAGAGTGGAAGGAGCTAAGGCTCCTCAAGCAAAAATGCATCCAAAACCTGGCCATCTGAAAGAGTAATATAAGGTTTAAGTCATTGGCCATTTACCTTAAAGCTTGCACCAAAAGTAGAGTTCCAAATTTCTACTACTCTATGAGGAAAGGTATTGATAACAACGTACAGCCCATCCCAGCAGGATTTGAGCTTTCTTGGAAATGCTTTAAGTCTGGAATTGAAAAGCCAGACCCACTGGTTGGGCTCAAAAGCCCTTCTAATGATGTGCTTATCATGGAAGACCTTTGTACGTTGCTTTTAAGCTTGAGAAGTTTCATAGGCTTCATTACGAAGCTCCTCAAGCTCACTTAACTCCAGCATACGTGCCTTTCCCGCTTTATCCAGATTCAAGTTAACGTTTTTAATAGCCCAATAAGCTTTGTGTTGGATTTCAATGGGAAGATGGCACGCCTTTCTGTAGACAAGCAGGAAAGGAGACATGCCCAAGGGAGTCTTATATGCTGTTCTGTAAGCCCAAAGAACATCATTTAGTTTTTTAGACCAATTTTTACGGTCAAGCTTGAGAGTTTTTTCTAAAATTCATTTAATCTCCCTATTAGACACTTCAACTTGTCCACTCGTTTGGGGATGGTAAGGTGTGGCTATCATGTAGTTAACTACCAAATTTTAGAGTATTTCTGTGAAGTGTACGTTCTTGAAGTGAGGTCCTCCATCACTTATGATTGTCCTTAGGCACCCATACCGAGAAATGATATTAGCCTTAACAAAACCCAAGACCATAGAATGGTCATTGGTTCACGTGAGCATGGCTTCTATCCATTTCGATACATAGTCCATAGCCACAAGGATGTACTCATATCCGATGGACACAGGAAAGGGACCCATGAAGTCGATGCCCCAAATATCAAAGATCTCAACAGGAAGGATAGATTGCTGGGGCATCTCATCCCTTTTCCCGATGGTTCCCATCTGCTGGCAATGTAGACATGCGCTCACATATGTATGTGCATCTCGGAATAATGTGGGCCACCAAAAGTCAGACTAAAGAAACTTATGGGCAATCTTTTTCCCACTAAAATGCCCCCCACAGTGAAGGTCATGGCAGAAACTCAGAACACTTCTTTGTTCTTTGTCAGGGCCACAACGGCGGGAAAGCTGGTCAGGGCCTATTCTAAAAAGCTCAAGTTCCTCCCAGTGATAAAATTTAGTGTTTGCTAGAAACATGTCTCGCTTTTGCTTATCCCAAGCACTTGGAGTAATGCCCATGACCAAATAGTTCACTATGTCAACAAACCAATGAGTTTTGGCCTCCACGGCCATCAGAGACTCATCAGGGAAGGTCTCTTGAATATCGCTAGTAGGGTTTGATGCCTCAATAGGGATCCTAGACAGATGATCTGCTACCACATTCTCAACTCCTTTCTTATCTTTAATTTCCAGGTCAAACTCCTGGAGTAGCAGAATCCAACGAATTAGGTGAAGTTTGGTGTCCTTTTTAGCAAGAAGATGCCTTAAGGCAGAATGGTCACTGAACACCACAACCTTGGATCCCAAAAGATAAGACCGAAATTTTTCCAACGCAAACACTACAGCAAGAAGCTCCTTTTCAGTGACCATGTAGTTTTGCTGAGGATCCATAAGGGTCTTGCTGGCATAATGCAGCACATGTGGTTTGCCATCAACCCTTTGACCTAAGACCGCTCCCACTGCAAAATTAGAAGCATCGCACATTAGCTCAATTGGGAGGATCCAATCTGGTGCTTGGAGAATCGACGCGGTAATAAGGGCTTTCTTTAAGACTTGGAAAGCCTCGCCACATCTATCATCAAAATGGAAGGAGACATCCTTCGCTAACAAGTCGTAGAGTGGCTTAGAGATTTTACTAAAATTTCTAATGAAGCGCCTATAAAATCCAACATGGCTATGGAAAGATCTAACCTAACGAACATTGGCGGGCAATGGAAGCTTAGAGATGGAATCAATTTTTCCAGTGTCCACCCCTAATCCACTCTCGGAAACTACATGCCCTAACATAATGTCCTGCTAGACCATAACGTGGCTTTTCTCCCAGCTAAGCACCAACTTTGCCACTTCACAACGAGTTAAGACTTTATCAAGGTGTGAAAGGCATAGGTCAAACGACGAGCCGTAAATGGAGAAGTCATCCATGAAAATTTCAACAAACTCGTCGATCATATAAGAAAAGATAGCCATCATACAAAGTTGGAAAGTGGCAGAAGCATTACATAAATCAAATGGCATTCGACGAAACGCAAATGTGCCATACAGAGACTCATGAAGGTGGTACGCTCCAAATCATCAGAAAAAATGGCTATCTGATTATACCCAGAGTACCCGTCAAGAAAACAGAAGTACTTATTCCCCGCTAGTCGTTCCAAAATCTGATTGATAAACGGTAAGGGGAAATGGTCTTTCTGGGTAGCTGTGTTCAAACAGTGGTAATCAATGCAGACCCTCCAACCAGTTGAGGGTCTAGTGGTCACCAACTCTCCTTGTTCGTTCTCTTCCACAGTGATTCCTGCCTTCTTAGGCATCACATGTATAGGGTTGACCCATTTACTATCTGAAATGGGATAAATAATCCCAGCATTCAGCCATTTTAGAATCTCCTTTTTAACAACCACCCGCATATTGGGGTTGAGCCTTCTCTGCATGTCTCGGAAAGGTTTCACGGACTCGTCCATGTAGAGATGATGAATGCAAAGGGAGGGATCAACACCCTTAATATAAGCAATTGACCAGGCAATTGCTTCCTTGTGAATTTGTAAACACTCAAGCAGAGCTCCCTCCTGTGATTCAGATAATGCAGACGAGATAATAACGGGGAGCGTGTCATTAGGGCCAAGGAAAGCATACTTCAATGTGCTCGGGAGGGGTTTCAGCTCCAACTCAGGAGCCTTTTGGATTGAGGGTTTAAGTTGAGATGTCCCCGCCTCAGGTAGCGAACCTATCTTCACAGTCCATGGTGGGGACAGAGAATCTATGTGTATCCCCAGAACTCTTATAATTCGAGTATTTCCCTTTCAATTTCTTTAATAATCAGAGGATGGTCCTTAGATATGACCTTTTAAAGGAGATCTCCACAAAGGAGTGCTAGAGTAGTCTCTTCAATTATTTCATCAACGACCTCAATCTAAGAACAATTTTCAAATCCGAATTACTTGTAAGTATCAAAAACATTCAACCGAATCTTCTTGTTCCCAAAGCCCATTTTAAGTGCCCCTGATCTACAATCGATAGAGGTGTTGGCTGTGGCCAAGAAGAGGCATCCCAGAATAATGGACAGCTTTGTGGGCTTATTAGATGGGTCAGTCTCTAGCACCAGAAAGTCAACAGAGGAAGAAGTCCTCCACTCTTACAAGGACATCTTCCAGTAATCCCCATGGTGTCTTAAGTGATCTGTTTACGACCTGAAGGATGACTGGACTAGGCTTTAACTTGCCTCCTCCCAAAAGGTCATAGACAGAGCTCGGTAAACTGTTCACCCCCGCACCCAGATCGAGCAGAGCCTCGTCAATGTGTTGGTTTCCTATAACCATCAAAATATATGGGCCCTTGGGTCTTTCATTTTGGGGGTTGTTCCATGTTGGAGAACCGAGCTAACATGGTCAGGCAGGATGATTTTGGCTTGGACCTATCTCCTAGATCGACACTTCTGGGCGCACAGGTCCTTTAGAAACTTGGCATAGGACGGGATCTGTTTGATAGGTTCCAACAGAGGCAAGTTGATCTGGACTTGCCTAAAAGTGTCCATAATCTCCTCCGTCCTATCCTTGGCTCCAGGAAAGCCAACAGAAGATTCCCCAGAAGCAGATAGGCGCTCTGGATAGGGCACCCTCGACTTCTGGGTAGAGGGGTCATCATGGCGGGAGATGGGTGGTGGAAGGACAACATCCTCATTGTGGGTGATTTCAAGCGAGGGAGAGCAGTGTGGCTCTTCCTCGGTGGAGATGGAAGTTAGGTCGGGTGTAGAAGGGGAATTCTGAGACATAACCATAGGAGTGTTATCAGGATTGTCAATTTTCTTTCCACTCCTCAGCATGGTCATAGCTTGGACGTACTCCCTAAATACGACCCCTTTGCCCTTAGGGTTCTCCTCAGAAGAGCTAGGTAGCTTCCCCGAATCACGTTGCCTAACTGCCTTAGTAAGATGACCAATTTGAGATTGCATATCAGTAATCATCTTATTCTAAGATTGGATGATCATATTGTGATGCTCTTGCATCGCTTTCATCAAGGCTTTAAGTTCATCCATCTCAGAGGGCTTATTCTGAGAAGGGTTTTCATAGGATGGTTGGTATATGGGTTGGGGAGGTAGGGGTCTTGTATTCTTTGAGTTAGAAGCATCACCTTGCTTCCAAGAGAAGTTTAGATGCTTCCGCCACCCCGGATTATAGGTATTGAAATAAGGGTTATTGCAAGGAGGTGGGCGGAAACCTTGGGCCGCGTTTAAGTCGGCCTGAATCAACTCAGGGAATTGATTTGCTTGGTGGCACTCCTCAGTGGCATGCATTGTGCTTTGGAAAATGGAGCATTCACTTGAAACCTAAAAGATAGAGGCTGCTTGCAGGTTCATGTTGGGTTTTGCTAAAAGCCTATCAAAGTTTTTATTCAATAATTGAATCTGATAAGCCAAATCCTAAGAAACCCCGGCTTCAAGGGCCTCTATCTTTCTCTACAAGATTGATGGTTTTCTTTCTTAATAGGCAGAGGAAAAATGTATGGAGTTGTCACTTAATGTTTCAAATAATGCCCAGGCTTCATCCTCAGTTTTGGTCATGAAGGTTCCTGCATAGGTTGCATCGATGGTTTGCCTATGCCTTTCAGATAGTCCGTTATAGAACATTTCGACCAACTGCCATCTTGGCACTTGATGGTGGGGGCATAACCTAAGAAGGTCATTAAAGCGCTCCCAAGTCTCATGAAATTGCTCCCCTTCCGATTGAGTAAAACTCATAATCTCTCTTCTGTAATGGTTGGTCTTACTCATAGGAAAATACTTTTTCAAGAATTCTCCCTTAAAGGTGACCCAATCATTTACCCTTGCATCGAGGGTGTGATACCAGTGCTTGGCCTTATCCTTTAGGGAGAATGGAAATAGAGTCCTCATCAGGGCTTCATCAGTAAAGCTTTGGAGCTTCACCGTGGAACTGACCTCGATGAATTCCTCCAAATGCCGATAGGGGTCCTTCCTAGTAGTACCATAAAAGGAGGGTAACAAAGATATGGTACTGCTCTTGATCTCATATAGATTATCCCCTGTCGGTCGTCTCAATGCTTGTGCAGGTTGGTTGGTTGGAATAAAATAGTCCCTCAGGTCCTTTTTTGATTTGCTCTTTGATCAACCATGCCTTCTCTTTTCTCTCCTAGGTGAGCTCTCCTAAGAATTCTCTCAGGCTCAAGATCAAAAACTAGATTGCCCTCAAGAGAGCGTCTACAAAGCATACAATATCAATCACAATTCAAGTTCTTTTTGATTGAGTAAGTGAAACCTCCCCTCCAAAGATAGGTCAAAAGGTCAAGGCTTATCCCTCTATTCCCATGTAAGTGGTATAAGAGGGGTGATGACTTAAGATCCTAACCTTCTTTGTTGCAGAGGTAGAATTGGTTGATATAGATGGCCAAACAAGTTATTCATTGCAATTACACGACCTAATTCAACCTTCGAGTGCCCTAAGACCTATACTTTGCTTAGATGATACTCCCAAGTGATCAAGTGAGAAGTTACTCCAAGGACGAACAAAGGGATGCAAGTAAGGAGAACCCTTCCTTTGAGGCGATGCGTATGCGGTGCCTCTAAACTACCCTTTTGTTCCTTTAAGGAGTGTCCCCCTCTATGAAGTATCAAAACACTTAGTCAAAAGATAGTACCACCACCATAAAGCACGATAGGAGGGTTTGCACCGATAAAGAGATCGGTGCCTATAGCCTTAAGGGATCGAGCCTTAGTGCGGTGCCTAATGTGCGTGCTCAGTGTCAGAAGTGTGCATCACACCGCAAATCTTTTTTTATTTTCAAAACGTAGACAAGTCCCTTTGAATCAGATCAAGTGTGATTTGATTTTAAGATCGAATCTGATTATTAGTCCTAATTTCAGTTAGGCGACCACTAAATTAGTAAATTCAATCAATTTGGTGGTCTTGAATTTTAATCCAAATGCAAATGCGTGAATAGGATCTGGATGCAAAAGTTAGAAAGGTGTACCTATCTCTAGCAATCTTCGTGCCAATATGCTCACAATGAAACAATGAGATCTAATGTGCTACTCAATCACCCCTAAATGCGTGCACCTAAGGGCATACAACTCCTAAACAGGCAGCTCGATATTTTCTTTTGTTTATTTTAGAGGCAAGCAAGCAGAAAAATGAATCACACACGCAGAAGAATGTAAACCCTAGTAGCTAAAGAATGTGGGGACATACCCCCAAAAATTCAGCCCCAATTACTATAAGGGCGAGAAGACATAAATAAAATTTGTGATGAAGAAGAATCCCCTGTGAAAGCGGGATCTACGTCTCCTGCATCTTCTCCTCGTGTGGGCGTCGCCCAAGGTTGATGCTGCCACTCAGCTGCGCCTGTCACCCTGTCAAATTCCTCGCACAAAAAAAAATAAAGAATGATCAGATAATTGCACAACTTAGAATACTTAGAAATAGTCAGGTGAATCTATTGTGTCTGTTGCCTCCCCAGCAACGATGCCATTTGATGTGAGAGAATTTCGCTTGATTAAGAAGATAATAGAATGATATGTCATTGTAATTTATGTGGTGGAAATCTCTTAATCAAAGATATTTAATAATTCAAAACTAACTATGAAAAGTTAAGTCGTATCCACAAGGAAGAATAGATCCGATAAATTCACGAGTAGAGAGCCATAATGTTCACAGACACATTCGCGAAATCAATTTAATGAATTTACTGCTCTAAATGTCACTTTGAATTTCATGAGAAGTTTAAGGCTATTTATGTAATTTTTACATCAAAAATCAAGCTTCCAAAAATATGTAGATGATGCATGTGTAGTGGCCTTATTATGTAATTTTAAATTGCATGCAACTCTGAACCCAATTTCAATGAGACGATATGCGTAAAATGAGAGAGATTAAAATCAATCATAGCAAGCATGGAAATAAAGAGAATCGTGAGGAGTTCGTAGCAAATGCCCCCATAATGCATTAAAATACTCAACTAAACTCAATATACTGGGCAATGGCAGAAGAATGTAATAACTAATGCATCGACTAATGTAGCAAAACAGGGGAGCTCCGTGGAGGAGCTTCCACGCACAGACAGAGGCGAGGCTGCTGGCGAGACCTTCACCGGAGGTTGATGGGACGGGGTCGCACCCGATGGTGGTCGCGGCGAGGATCGGGATGGTGAGCGGCAGACGGATGGCGAGGAGGCAGCCGGTGGGTTGTCGTCTGTGGTAGTCATGGATGTGGGTGGTCTCGTCACGGAGAGGAGAGTTCAACGGTGTCGAGGAAGTAGAGATTGGAGGCCCGAGGTGGCGTGGCCAACGAGGGAGGGGGCTGCACTTTGGGTTCTTTCGTGGGGGAGGTTGCTGGTGGCGAGAAGATAAGGGAGAGAAGGAAGAAGATGACGAAGACGGAGATGAGGTGTGCAGGTGGCTGTGCGGCTGTGGACGGGTGCACGCACAAGGGTGCGGCTGTGTGTGGATCTGCTGCACATGGATTTACTGTACGCGGATCTGCTGCGCGCCTGGCAGCGCTCTGCGGCAAGGGAATGCTGGTGCGCAGAGGTGGTGGATGTGAAGGGACGGTGGCAGGCGGTTGAATTGAAGGTGTTGATGGCACGCACACACTCTGTCACTGTGTGTGCTTCGACGGTGAGGGCGATGTTGAGGACGCGGAGGCCACAGTGCTCGCTGAAGTCCACGGTGCACGCCTCCTCCACAGTGAAGATGGGAAGAGAGCCCCCCCGGGGCTGGCTGTGCCTCTTTTTAACTCTTCTCATTTGTTTCTTCCACCGAGATCCTCTCCAACAGTCTTGGTGATGGGGCAGTTTGGAGAGGTTGTTGTTGCGAGATTGTGGGACGCACAATCACCTTGGATGGGCACGAGTGCACTATTGGCCGCTAGTGGGAGCGCGAAGAGGCACGCGAGCGTTGCGTTGAGTCTAGAAGGAGTTGCATATTCTGTGGGAAGGAAGAAAACAAAAGAAAAACAAATAAGGTTATTTATAAAAACCATATAATCTAATACATGAAATGCATGTATACCCCTATATGCAAACATTAATTTATTTACATATCAAAGTATGCTTTGTATATGTAGATCCTAACATAATAACTAGGCATTTATGTATTAATTAGACCACAAATGTAGTCTCATCAGTGACCTTAAAAAGAATTTTGCCTAAAGGTGTATCTATACGGCCAGTAGCTTTCTCCCTACTTCTATTTTTTTATGAGGTCAACAAAAGGGTGAATCCAGTGTATATCTCCCCTTCTTATTCTACTTCTCCGCTTCTTCCTAAGTGTTTTAGGAATTTTTACATGCATTTCTTGAGCTGGGATCTAAACAACCTACCAATGGGCTATTACCCACAATAACTTACCAGCCATACTCATGCGATGAAGTGTGACTTATTGTTTTCTCTTTTCTCCTTTTCTTTTTTTCTTTTTCTTTGCTTTTTTTTTCTTTTCGGACTTTCTTTTTCTTTTTTTTTTAGGTAGGTGGCTTCCCTGCTCTAAAATTTACCTAAAAGCAACAAGAAAAGAATGGTCCAGTGGCTAGGTTCTGGACAACCTACCTATGGGCTGTTATCCACGATAACTTGCCAGCCATACCACCCTAGAAGGTTCATTAGCTACCCAATTTCCATTAAAATCGCCGAACGAGTCAGTGCGAATAGTGTATAGATGCTTAGACTTAAAGTTCTCTCAAATCAGAGGACGGATTGATAAGTCGTGTACTAATCACCCAAACTTATTTAATAAAATTGAAATGGAATATAGGATGGCGAGGACTCGATAGACAAATCCACATTTTAGTAGATACCCAGGCTCATTAAGCCCAAAGACCTGAAGGGTCATAGTGTTCAGATCCTACTATAATATTTTTTAAGATTGAAAAGTCCTAATGCCCAAGTATTCTTTCCTAATTCAAAAAAAATATATATATAACAAAACAAGTAGAATTTACAAGAATTCCACAGAGCTGACAAAATGATTCAGAAATGAATCCATCCGCCCATGCCTAGCTGATGCAATGTCCGCATTGAGAATAAAAGACATGAAAGGAAGAGTAGAATGTAGAAGATATCACCTGTATATGATGCTCGGGTCAGCTCTGAGTCAGACTGTACAACTGCTGAGTTTAATGCCATCAGCTAGGCGAGGCCCAGCCAAAGTAATCACAATGTGATGAGAGCAACTGTGTCCGAGACAAGTTCTAGAACAATACGGTCAATAAAAAGCTTCAGACGTTGACCGTTGACATTAAATGAATTACCCGTCTTTGGGTTAGAGATTTGAATGGCCCCATTTGAACGGGTCATTCCATTTTGACCTAAGTTTGCCGGGAAAGAACTTAAGTCGAGAATCAAACAGCCAGACCTTCTGGTTCTGCTCAAAGCTCTTGCGAGATATCAATTGTTCATAAAGAGCTTTGGTCCGAGCCTTATAGATCTTGACATTCTCATCTGCGTCGTTTCTAAGCTCCTCCAACTCAGATAGTTGGAGTTTCCTGGTCTTTCCGGCAAAACTCAAACCCAGATTACACTGCTTGATTGCCAAGAATGCCCTATGTTCAACTTCTACAGGTAAATGGCATGCCTTTCCATACACCAGACGAAATGGTGACATGCCGATAGGTGTTTTGTACACCGTACGGTAGGTCCAAAGAGCATCCTCAAGCTTTTGAGTCCAGTCTTTACGATCAAGCCTAACCGTCTTCTGAAGAATATTCTTGATCTCCCGATTGGAGATCTCAGCCTGTCCATTCGTCTGGAGATGGTAAGGTGTGGAGATTCTGTGATTTACCCCGTATTTTGCCAGTAAATTACGGGACTAGGCATTAGTGAAGTGAGTACCACCATCGCTGATGATGGCCCTTGGAATCCCGAACCTACTGAAGATGTTCTTGACGAAATCGATGACCACCTTGTGGTCATTGGTTCGGGTGGGAATAGCCTCGATCCACTTGGACACATAATCAACAGTGACGAGAATGTACTGGTGTCCAAATGAAGGGAGGAAGGGTCCCATAAAATCAATGCCCCAAACATCAAAGATTTCAACAGAAAGAATCGGGTTTAGAGGCATCATGTCTCTCTTGGTTATCCTCCCAAGTGCCTAGCATTGGGAACACGTCCTCGAGAATTCCTGGGCATCCTTGAATAAAGACGGCCAATAAAATCCAAATTGCAAAATCTTTGCAGCCATCTTTTTCCCAGAGAAATGTCCACCACACACAGATGCATGGTAGAAGTTGAGTATACTTTTGAATTCAATCTCCGGAACACATCGGTGAATAATCTGATCAGAGCCGATGCGATACAGTTCAGGGTCCTCCCAGAAGTAATATTGGGCCTCAGATTTGAGTCTGCCTCATTGTTGCTTGGTCCAATCCTGAGGGATTTGACCAATGGCCAAATAATTTACGATGTCTGCAAACCACGGAGTTTGGACACCTGACACTGCAAGGATAGTCTCGTCCAGAAAAGTATCAGCAATTGGAATATCCGGACGAGAAGAATCACTCAGTAGTCTCGAAAGATGATCAGCCACTACATTCTGTGCCCTGGATTTATCTTTGATTTCAAGATCAAATTCTTGAAGCAGAAGAATCCATCAAATAGGCTGGGGTTTAGCATCCTTTTTGGCCAAGAGATGTCTCAAGGTTGAGTGGTCGGTATATATTATGACATGAGACCCTAAGAGATAAGCCTTAAATTTCTTTGAAGCAAATACTACAACTAGCAATTCTTTTTCAGTAATAGTGTAATTCCTCTGGGCCTCGTCCAAAGTTTTGCTAGATAGTAAATGACAGAGGACTTCTTATCAATCTTCTGACCCAAAATAGCCCCGACCGTGTAATCAGAAGCGTCAGTCATAATCTCGAATGGGGCTGTCCAAACCGGTGGTTGCAACACCAGAGCATAAGTGACTGCCATTTTAAGAAAGTCAAATGCCTTACAACATGATTCATTGAAATCAAACGGTGTATCTTTGGCGAGAAGGTTACTTAGAGGGCGAGCAACCTTAGAGAAGTCCTTGATGAACCTCCTATAGAACCCCACATGACCAAGAAATGATCGAATTTTCTTGACAAACATGGGCGGAGGAAGTTTAGAGATAGCATCAACATGACCCTAACCCATTGGTCTTTGTGGAGCATAACTGCTGGGTCGGAATTGGGTCTGCTACCTCAGGTTTTTCCAAGAGAAGTTAGGGTGGTTCCTCCAACCCGGATTGTAAGCATTGGAGTAAGGGTTGGACCTAACGTTTCTCCTGTACAACATAGACATCCTCATAGGGTAAGGATAGAGAGAAAGAAAGGAAGGGATCAGAAAAACTGGGATCAAAGGCCCCAATTTGAAACCCGTGGGATTCCAAATAATGCTGGCTCACAGGTTGAGCTGCATCCAGTTGATTCACGAACTCCCATCCAGAAGGAGCTCATGACAAATGGAATCCCGAATTCTGGGATTGAGTGGATCAAGAATTGTTCATTGAATTTCCATCCATCCACTCCTCCATCCTTTTAGTAACCAAGTTCACCTTATCTAGTTTATTGCAAATTAACTCCATATCGAATGAATGAGAGTCGTGAACTTCATTAACATTCGATCTGGGTTGTTGGGATCGGTTAAAAGTATCCATGGAGGCATGATTGATTGAATTTTCACTCATCTCCTCAAACAAATCATGCGCGCTATCTGTGTCTTTGTTGAGGAAATTGCCTCCACAAGAAGCGTCCACATGATTTCTGAGTTGCTCAGTCAACCTATGGAAAAAGATTTGCACGAGCTGCCATTTCGGTACCTCATGTTGTGGACACCTCCGCAATAAGTCCTGGAATCGCTCCTAGGCAACATGAAACTACTCCCCTGGCTGCTTGGTGAAGGTAGTAATCGCACGTCTCAGAGCATTGGTACGTCCGATAGGGAAGAATTTCTTCAGGAAAGTCGATTTCATATCATTCCATGTTGCAATCGGCCTACCTATGGTCCTGTACCAATGAGCGGCTTTATCCCTAAGAGAGTGGGGAAAGAGCCTCATGATTATCTGCTCTTCATTCACGTTTCACACCTTGGTGGTCTGGACCAAAGTGGTCAAGTCCTCCAAGTGCTGAAACGGGTCTTCAGAGCCAAGCCCATGAAAGTGTTTGATCAAGCTTAACACCTAGGGCTTGATTTCTACGTCTCCAGCAGGAATTTGGACGCCAGGACGTTCCCAGTAATTTGAAAGGATCATAAAAATCCTTCAAAGGCTGAGCACCCTACATTCTCTAGAACTATTCTTACATTCTCTGCATTTGTTCCAACTACCTTTGAAATACCTCCTTTGGATTCTGAGGTAGAGGAGGTTATTGATCGGCCATGGGATCAATTTGGCCAAAATCCAATCTACACCTCCTAGAATACTCTACTAGTCCATCCAATCGGGGATTCAATGACCTTCCCAGCATAAACTAGGAAGAGGTCAAAAGGATTGAGGATAAGAACCCTGCAACACAACAAAATAAGCCTGTCCTTAAGTGAGGTAGCCTAAGATCTACAGACTCCCAGAATCCGCCTTAAGATTATAGACGATTTACTCTACTTGTGTCCAATCAATCCAACCAGTTAGAAGGAGAGATCGGGGAGAAGGTTCTTCCTTCGGCTTGCGCCTCCGGTTCCTAGTTGTTTACAGAAGCAAAATCGGGTTTAAAATAATGCGTTGTAGTATAGTTGAAATCGCTTTAAAAATAAATAAATTTATTACTCGAAGTTTAAGTCCGAGATCGAACACAAGGAGTAAATGGAATTCACGCACTAATCTTAATAATAGATGTAAATTGAACACATAAAACTACTCAAAATCTAATTCAGAATGTTAAAGCATGAGTATATAGAGCATAAAAAGAATTATAGCCACAAATAATGGAGATCTGATGAAAAATTGGACGTCTGATTGTAAAATCAGACGTCTTATAAGTGTGGCGCTACAGTGTCTTCCTCTTGGCTTTCTCTGCCTTCTACTTCTTCTGCCTTCTACTTCTTCTTTCTTCTATTCCTTCCTACCTTGGCTTTCTCTTCCTTCTTTTCTTTCTTTGGCTTTTTCCTTCTTTCTTTCTTCTTTCCTTAGCTTCTCTGCAACTCTTTTCCTCTTCAGCTCTCTTCTACCTTCAGCCCTTAGCTTCTTCTTCAGCTTCTTCTTTCTTCAACCGTGCAGTGCCTTCTCCTTCCTTAGCTGCTGTGGCTGCCACTCTTTCTTCCTTGCCTTCACCTTCGGCTTCCTCCTTCTTCCTTTCCCTGCAAGAGCAAAACCTACCCCTACCCTCCCCCACGAACACTCCTCTCCTTTCTCCCTTAGGCTTGCTCTCCCAGAGCCTTCTCAGGTTAACGAGTCGGGTTAGCGCGTACGGGACCAGGCCCACCGACGTAGGTGGTGGGCAAGGAGTGCACAGGTAGTCGGGTCAGAGCCAGATCCATGGGGGTGCAGGTCGCAGACAAGGCGAGTAGGATGAGTGGGACCTACCCCGTGTCAGGAGGCGATAAGCCCCTGACACTTTTTCAACTTATATCACACCTCCCGCTCCAAAACTTCCAAGGTAGGACTAAATGTCCCACCTTCCTCTTGCGCACACCCGCAGCAGGTGTTCTCGAATTGTTGAGGCTGCAGGGGGCTTGGACTCCAATTGCTGGCTGGAAACGTGCACGAAGGAAGTCCGCGCATCTAAGAACCTGACACCTGAAGCCTGGAGCCTGGGATGAAGCTTGTGAGCTTCTTCGAGCCTGCTCCAATGGCAGCGAAGGTCAAAACCTGCACTCATGCAAAACGGCCTTGTGGCCTCATCAAAACACGTAGGAAGCTTCGCCTTGGCACGGCGAAGGTGGCATGGTGGTCGGCGTGGCATGGGGTGGCCTGGGCATGTGTGCCTAGGTCACCCTGTGGCTATGAAGATGGGTGTGTTCGGGGGAAGTGTTGGGAGCGTGTGGCGGTGAATGGGAAGAGGGGTTATGATCAGTGCGATGTGGCGAAGCTTGTGAGGTGGCTGGCAAGGTGGATGGGTGCATGGAATGGCGAGAACACCTCGCCAGTGGTCTGCCGGAGGTGGAGAAGATGGAGGTGATGTGCGAGCGTCGAGGGATATTTTAGGAAATAAAGAGGGAGAAACAGGAAGAGGAGAGAGGGAGGAAGTACTAGACCTAATTTAAGGACGAAGGAGAAAGGGATGGCGTACGGCTCGTGTCTGCCGCCGCCAGAGACGAAAGTCCCAGTAGGAGGGGGACGACGATGATGAGAAGGAAGCAGGCGCGTGCGCAGGTGTGGTGCGACACGAACGACGGAGGCAAAGGCAACTCTGCCACTGGTATTGTGGCAGAGCGACGAGAGAAGGAGATAAAGGTCGCCAGAGCTCGTTGGGAGTTTGGTTGGAGGGGAAAAGAGGAAATTGGGGGTTATCTCCGACCAAATCAAGCTGGGGATCTACGGAAGGATTAGGGCACCCTTTTATAACCCCTGGCAGAGGGCCTTGTGCTTGGAAGGCAAACTTCCAAGCACGGGCAAGTCACCAAAGTTGTAAGGTTGAAAAGACCCAAATCTCTCATGCGTTCGCATGAGAGATTGGGTAGGAATTGGAGCTCCAAATTGGGTTCACATGAACAGGAATTCCTCAAAGAATCTCCCTTTCAAATTTGAGAGAGATTCTCAGAGGAATCAGGGAGTTGTTTCCCTTGAATCCTCGCCGGAGTAGGACTCCCTCCGCTGTAATGGCGGAGGGACCTAATTGCAAAGAACAACGAGGAAGATAGGGGGGTGTCTGCAAGAGTTTTCAAAAGTTAGGGGTATAAATGTAATTAGGTTAGATTGATTTGCAAAGTAGGTCAAGGTGAATTCCCCTTAGGTCCAAATTTTGGTACAAACCTAATTTGGATCTAAAGAATCCAATGGTGAGGTTGGATTCTGGGTTTGACCATGTTTGACTGGGTAATTTACACAAAAATCTAATTTAGGGCAAACATTTGACTAGGACCCCTATTTAGGTCAAAATAGGCTCTAAGGGCCAATTTGAAGGTTCTAAACCCTAGAGGATATTTTTCCATAAATTTTAGAGGGTTTAGGTAAATTTTATCCTAACCATAACCTTATTAAATTAAGTGAGTGTTTTAAGGTTACAAGAAGTCATTTAATTCACAGATTTCACATGAACCCTTTTCTATTTGAACCAACCCACTTTTTATCCTGTTAAGATCATTTGATCTATGTTAGCCCCTGAGAAATCCCGTTGTTGCACTACAATGGTAAAATTGCAGTTTTACCCATTGTTTCTTACTTTTCTTTCAGAAGGATTTTTCCTTGAGTTAGGACCTTCAGTTGGTTATGTAAGAGCTTTTGTTCTCTTTTCTATGTCAAAATGAGATAGTTAGGGCTCATGATGGTGTTCCCATCACTAGTGTAACCCCCAGCTGTGGTCGTTTGACGCGACTCCCCTAGCTAGACATCATATTGATTGGTACAAGCAGGTTAATTGTAAACAATCTCAGACTGGGCCCCGAAGAGCGAATCAGTCGTTAAGGCCAACGTCTACTTGATTTTATTTAGGTCTGGGATTGTAGTGCTTATGGAATGTGGTGGGCCCTTAAGATAGGTTGTGCCCTTAATGATTGATTGAATATATGTCAGTGCATGCACAATCAGGGTTTTCAAGCAAGATTATTTTTGATGAGTGGATTTTAAGGTTCAAATCTTGCTTAAGTAGCTTTTAGGGTTTGGAATTAGGTTGATTCAATCAAGTTTCAAGACAAACCAGATTTTCAAGCACGGATGAAGATCTTTTTCCTTTTGAAATCAAAAGTAAAGTGGAGTGCCTGGCATTGATTGATGAGTGGCTACTCATCATGACTAAAAAGCTGAAGTTAAGCTAGACACTAAGTAAAACAATATCAAATTAACAGATAAAAAGGTTTAAGTGTGGGAATTAAAGAAAAAGACCTAAAACCTTTAATCTATGTCAAAACTGCATAATTAGGTCACAAAACGAGATATTCTGAAAGCAAAGTACAAATGATGATCCATGCGTCAATTGAACACATAAATAAGTTTGAAAGGTCAAATCAGAAGTATAATCAATGTCTTAAATGTTCAATTAAGCACATATAAAAATTTGAAGGCAATTGGACATCATTTAAGTTATGAAATAGGTAGTTTACACTTAGGTCCTTCATGCATTACACTCTTACCCTTAAAAACTCATCTTTGGACCTACTTGTAAGCCGTAGGGACCCTTTTGAAAGGCTGCAGGGCCCTTCCGGTTGTAGTTCTTTTCACTTATGGGCCTGCACGCTATTCTTCTACCCCTTCGTTCAAGGGTTTGTCTGCAAATTTTCCTTTATTTCAGAGAAAGGCCTGCTGCTCTTCACACGCACTGTAGCGTGCAAAGAACACGGCCAATCTCAGCCATCCGTCGCTCTTCATGATCTTGATCTGCGGTTAGATTCGAATGGAAGTTTCGCGCGATTCGGTGCGTGCGATCACCCCTCTCCCCAGATCTCATCTGACGGTCAGATTTTGTGCTTAGCTCACCGCACGCTCCGCCCCTCTCATCCTCACCGCCGGTTGCATCTTGACTATCCTCACCTGCGCGGTGATCTCAACCACTGAGCATGCTACTTAAGCACCTCAGTGGTATCGCGCGCAAGGGATCGCTCCCTCCTACACCTCTTAGCAATCATTCGTCCACTCCAGTCCCTCCTCCCCATCAAGCCTCTGATTTCACAGCCACCAGCTGTGAAATCCTCACCTTCTCTCGACCTCCTCGTCGCTAAGGACTTCGTAGCACCTGAGGACGACCCTGGAGCCTCACTAGCAGACTCTTCCCTCCGCTGGAGTCATCTTCCTCCTTAGCCACCGGCTAAGGACCCATAGGTCCCATTCTTCCTGTTAGATTAGGTTTACAATTCTACATATTAGTTTTAGCTGTAGTTAAGTAGTTTAGAGTAGAATTAGTATAATTGTTAAGGTTTAATTTCACTGTAGGATAAAGTAGCTGTAGTAGTAGAATTAGGCTTAAATTCCCCCCCCTCACCTCCTCTGATCATTCCAGATCATAGGGGAAGACTTCATAAGACCATGTTTTCAAATTATCTCCCTCTCCATATTTTCATGCCCAATTCTGATTTTCCATGATATATTTTCTCATCTTCCACCCATACACTCGAACCCAATTTCAGATCTGGTTGGTTTTCAACCTTAGATCTGAAATTGGCGTCAACAAGCACTTAAGGGGCTTCCCACTCACCTCACTCTTGGTCACAAAAGCCCCTGATTTTGGGTCGAAATTTTCAGTTTGTCAGATTTCTCAATATGGATTTTAAGGATTTTTCTTTTTGGTTTTACTGCCTGATCTGATGAATTGAATGAAGTCGATTTGAATTCCTTGTTGGCAAGGAATATGAGAGGATTTCTGGTGACAGAAATCATCTCAGAAGAGCCATACATAAATCTGATTTGATAATGTCTTGAATGCATTGAATGCAAGTCAAATCTGAGGATAATTACTCTAGTAATTTGAAGTCTGATCTCACATTCATAAGTGTTTTTTGAAAGGCTGTTTGGTGATTTCCTAACCTAAGGAGTTCTCAATACTCCTTAAGGTTTCATAAAACTGGGATTTGAACTATGGGCTTTAATTGATTGAATTAATTCTTCCTTCATGCTGTCTATAGCATTAGGAAGAGTTTATTCAGTGATATTTGTGGATTTCATCTGAAATGAAGTTTTTGATGAGGGTTTTTGGCATTTGAATTGAGGTATTTAGTGATTTAGTGAGAAATTAAACCCTTGTCAGATTTGGGATTGACTGATTTTCTTTTCAGTTTGGATTTGTTTGACTCTGATCCCAGTAAACAAAGCAAAGTGCTGCATCTTGCAGCTACATGTTTTTTCTCTCCAAACTCACATTTCTTCTCAAATGGACTAACTGCAGTAGTAGTTAGCCCATTTGGACAGTGACTTAAGCTACTGCAGAGTCTGGAAGGTCTTGTGCTGCTACTGTCTAGTTATTATAGGTTGTAACAGCTAGGTTCTAGTGTTAAGCCTTGTAGACTCTAATTTGATCTTAGCTGACAGTAGATTGTATTTCATCTCATATGTAAACAAATTTTCTTGTTCAATACTTGAGCTCTAATTTCAGTACATACATGTCTACTCTTTCTCAACTCTGTCAGCTAGTTTAGTCAGAAAGCACCATTCTAAACATGAGTTAAAAGAGAAAACTGAACTGAGGACTCTCTCCTCAGTTAACTCTTCCCTTCTTCTCTCCTACTTCTGTCACACCAATAACAACACTAAACTAATTAGAATGAAACACCCAAAAGAGAAATAAAAAATATTTATATATCTATATATGTACATATATATATTACTTTGTATATTAAGTATACTTATATAGACATAAGCTATATATTAGGCAACACATGTAAATAGATAGTGTAAATATATACATATATATATATACTGTATACTTAACTATGTAAATATAATACTGTAATTTAGGTTTTAGATCTAGTTTAGACAATAAATAAAATAATTATATAACTATATATAAATTGAACTAAGTTATATATATTATTAAACTGAATAGATAAGGAAGTAGTATAATTAAGAGAGTTAACCTATACAACTGTATATATATCTATGTATATGTAGATTATAAGCAAATAAAATCTTTTATCTTAATTTAATCCTTTATAAATAATAAATAATGAATTTATTAAGTTTATAGCTAAGTTGTTAAATTAAATTAGTTAAATTAGTAATTTAGAATTATAATTAAGTTAAATTTAATCTGTATACTAAGACTAATATACTTTAAGTAATTTAAGCTAATTTACGTATATTCATACCTGATTACATTAAGTTTAACTTAATTTATGAGCAGAACAATTGAAACTACTATTTAAATGTAAATAACACATATATTAATTCAAAAAAATACAATAAAAATGTGTATAAAATACTTATGTATGTATTCTAACCCTGTATGAGGTCAATTAGACCATTCACTAACTAATTTATAAGTAATTAACCAAGAAAACACCAAAATCAGTGTATAAAAATAGTCCACTTGAGTGAATTTATTTATATAGTAAATCTAATTAAAATTTTAAATTAATTGAACAATTATATAGTATAATGTAAATACTTTATTTTCTATAATTTATTTTTATTTTTAAATAAATTATGGCCCTCGAATTGAGGGCCAAAATCGCTTCCAGCCCACAGCTGCGTGTGGTTTCCAGCGCAAATGTGGCGCTCGAATAGCACCACATCGTGCGCTACAAACCGCACACAACGATTTATATTGAATTTATGCATATGCCGAATAGTCGTCACGGGCGCCGGGCGCCCGAAACAACCTTTACATCAATACATACCAAGCATATATCTGAGCATGATTTGTGTGGGGCCGGGGGCCCGGAGAGGCGTGTGCGTGGGGCTGTAGGCCCTGTGCTGAGTTAAGAAAAATGTAATTAAGTGGCCTAAAGAGAATTAGGGTGCACTTAGTAGAGGTTGGTCCCACCCTCTGGGTGCTGTGTATCCCTCTTAAACACATTTTTAAATAATTAAAGAGAGTTAATGACGACTGTTAAGCGCCTCTCCACCACAGCGTGTTAAACTCATTAAGGCTGAATGAAAACACAGAAGAACTAATGAAGATTTGTGTGAAGGAGAAGAGAGAGGCGATATACATGCGTAAGTAAAAATAAAAACACATACAATAAAAATATAAATATATATATATGTATACGTAGTATAGCCAATTATTTTTATAAATAAAACCATATATTTACTGACAGAATAAAATGTCACCATAAGTGTCGCTACAGACCCCAGTTTCCCTCCTTAGGTTTGTATATAGTGTTTTCCGGGATCTAGCGACGCTTACGTCTGTCACTAAAACTGTTGTATGTGTTACTGTAGATATCACACTAGTAAGTTAAGTTAATATACTATGTCATCTTAGTCTATTATGTACTTTCATGTAAGTATTAATACTATAACTTGTAAAGACAGTTTAAAGTATAGTGATAAATTGTTTGGTGCTTGTTTATAGTTAGTTTTTGCAAGCATTTCTCAGTAAGTAAGCAAACCATGTCCATATTCATTCTTTTTTTTTTAATAAGATGTAAAGCTTCTTTTTGGAATAAGAGGATAATTTTGAGATCAAAGAGCGATGTAATTCAATAAATTGCCTCCCAGTGAACGACCAGGAATAAAACGAGTAAAAATTACATAAGTAAATAATAATAATGGTTGTAATGACTGGTATTCCATACAGCTCACCACAATGACACTCATGATATCACAACATACTACAACACATACATTATTGCCACATAACAATCAGCATTACTAAAACCATTGTATTATTGACCTAAATAGAAAACCTTAAAGGGAAGCTACTTGGTGAGTTGATTTTAGATTAAGTGGTGCAGCCCAAACAACTCAAACAATTGACCAAAATTGCACCACTAAGTTAGGCACACAAAATGATTGACCTAGACTGATTTCTACTCTTTTATATGTTGATTTGCGTGTACTGGTTCCACATATCAGAATCCGGTTGAGTAGATAAAAATCAATTAGATTATGTGCCTTAAATGTGGGTGTATGTAGAGTGCATGTTTGATTTATCCCACAAGAAGTATCTTTTTGTTGATTTTTTTATATGAGGGTGAGATGAATGTGGGTGGAAATCCAAGCAACCAAACTAACCCTAGGATTTATGCAAACACGTAGGTTAATTGGAGTTTGAATTAATGTTGTGAGATGAAATCCATGGAGGGGGAAGAATGGAGAGCACTGACAGTTGTCTTCAACTGCACTTTACTCCGATCTACCGCTTAAAGATTTCCTGTTAAGGTACCTGTAAAACAATAGACGAGAAATAAAGCAAGTTAGAAAATAATAAAGTGCGTGAAATGCAGAAAGAAAATCGAAAATCGTTGCCTATCCGGCAACGGCGTCAAAATGTTGATAGCGAAAAACTACGCGAACAGAATTGGATTTTGAAAACCCGTCATTGTAATTCAATTTGCGAAGTAATTCGTCAACAGATAAATTTAACCAAAATTTGTAAAGAAATTCAAGGTCGAACACAGGGAGGCTACGTCGATCTAAAATCCGTAATTATATCTTTTTGGAATTTTTGTTTGAAAGTGAGATAATTACAATGTAATTGATATAAATAATAAGAGAAAGAGAGTGAAAGATAGAGAGAGAACAATCACTTGATAAAATAATACTGTTCTTACAACTAGAAAGATGGAAATGATTACAACTAGAAAGCGGGAAATTCTATTCTAGAAAGCGATAAAAAGAAGGGAGAGAGATGTTATTCTCCTCAACGAAGGGTTGGAAGACGAGCTGGATGGAGCGACACCTGGAAGATGGAGGATGGAACAAGAAGGAGGACGAAGCAGGAAGAAGCGAGAATGAGGCAGCACGTCATCGTCGTCGCGGGATCCACTTTTGGAACGGGGGCAAGAAAACTTGGATTTGGCTCTAGAGTAGCATCCCGGGTGTGGGACAAGCTTCTCTTGAGCTTTGGAGAGGGAGAGAAGGGAAGGGATAAGAATTTCGTAGGATAGGGGTCTCCTTTTATAGTTCCAGGGATTGAGAGCAATTTGGCAATTCCATATTCAAAAACATTAAAATCTAGTCTTTAATGACAGATTTATCCGTCACTAAAGGGTTGATCGTGGGTGACGTCTGCGTGCCGCGCGCACCTCCTCCTCTCCCCCGCCATAACGCCAAGCGCACATCCAAGACATCTCAGTCGTCCAATCGCAAGATCGGACGGCTCAGATCGCACCTCACCCGCTCCAGCTTCACGTGCCTACACGTGCAATCGGGCGTGAGGTAAGGCGTCTAATTGCACGTGCACCCGATTGGGCGATCTGGGCTGCTCGCAGCTGATCGCGCAGTCGAGATAAAATGCGTGTGCGCCTCTAATTGCGAATCGAACCCTTGCCTCGCGCTCGTGCAAAGGCACTCGACCGCTGCGCTACCTCCTCTTTGTCGACTTTCCAACCGCGGCGTGCATGCTCGTGGCTGTTGGATCTTGCCCAGATCTGATCTTGCGTTGAGGAGAGAGAGAGAGAGCGTAGCGAGTCCTTGCGAATTGGCTGGGCCTGTTTGGGCGGCCGAGATGACGCCACATGGCACCATCTTGACCGTCCATTTTCTATGACTTGTAGAAGGTGTCACGGATGTCGGATTGAGCCAATTTTTGTACCATTAGGCTGCGATCACCAATCTGAACCCATCCATGTGGTTAGATTTGTCATCTAAAGTGCAGATTGACACCATCTTGGCCCTTGATCTCTAGGCTTCCTCGGACTATATCTGATGCTACGGATGTTCGATCAGAGTAATCTTGGAATCATTGAACTCCAATCATCGCCCTGATCAGATCCATACAGTTGAATCTTTAATCAGAGGCCCTGATTAAAAATCGCCCTGTCCCTGGTCATAAAATGAGACAATTACTATACAATTTATACAATTTGACCTAAATGCATGATTATGCATGTTATGCACTATTTACAATGCATGATGCTAATATAACACTAAGAATATGCATTAATAGACATTTTTGGCTATTTAAAAGCAATCAATTCTAGTCCTAGAAGGTTGCATCTATTGGACCTAATCCAAATATCTCTAACCCTAACTAATTGACCTAACCCTTGAATTACTTGGCTGGATAGAAGGGTGGAACCCCCCTAGGATACCCCGCATGGTGGGACACCACTTGAGGTTAATGCGGTTACCACACCAACCTTTCTTGTCACTAGTTGATCCAATCAGACAAGGCCTCAGATCAATCAACTAAGTATAGCTCAAGTCTGGAGATGAAATCCAACCTAATTGGCATGTCTATCAAATTAATTAGGGCTTGGGATTTAGAGTGCACAGGATTAAATGATAGGTGTGAAGGAGGTGGTTGCGCAATTAAATCAATTAAATTGTGTGTGCATGCCAAACAAGAGTCCTCAAACAATCTTAATTGGTGATGTAGATTTTAAGGTTTAAGGAAATAATTCGCCAATTTTAGAGTTTTACTTTCAATGTTTTTTCAAACAAGTGTTGAGTGGATAGATAGGGTTTTGCAAGCACGTGACCACTTTTTCCTTTAGACCCTAAAAGGCAACTTCTAGATGAATTAATTTTATTTCAAGTGGTGTATCCTAAACAATGCAACAAAGGCTTCCCAAACACTATTTGATCAAGCACACACAAAATAATCTTTTCTAGAATTTTTAGGGGTTTAAAAATAATTTTTCAAGAATTTGTAACTCAGGATAACAAAATAGTCCAAACAAGCACCTAATGAGTATTTTCCAGAAATAATAATAATGTGACCGTCGAAAAATTTTCCTAATTTTTTTCACCTAGATTTGATCAAAAACCTAATGGAAAAAAAAGTTCATCAAATTTAGAGTTATATAGAATTTAAGAAAATTCGATGAACCCAAATCTCCAACAAAAAAATTTCAGATTGGCCCATCGACAGTAAAAGCTTTTTCTAAGTTAGCACAAAACAAATTTTTGTGTGACATTTGGTGGATTTGTTGTAGATCAAAGGTATCATGCAATAAAAATCTAAGAATTTTTTGATGCACCAACGTTTGAGATAAAATTTTTAAATCAGCTAGAGAAACAAATTTGAACTTATTTAGCCTAAGATATGATCTTTAAAGCACAAAACGAACAAGATAAGGCTTTTTTTATGCACTAGACTAAATGCAATTAATCCTAAGATTCACGAATCTACCTAAATCTAAGATGCAAATGACCTACCTGGAGATCTTTACCCACACTTTCTTTTATCGTGGCTTCGCGATTTATTCTCATGCAACTGCACAATCTTGCACGCAAAACAACAAAAAGATAAGAAGTTAGATCGCATGAATACAAATCTAAATGCAATTATTAAAATCAAAATAATCGTCGTGCCTCCTCGGCAATGGTGCCAAAAAGTATTCTGAACACGGATGTGATTGCATAAAATACTCTTTTGCCGTAGTATAATCACATTAGAAACTATTAAACTTATTTCAAATCGAACTTGTGAATATAAAACTGAAGTTCAAAATACGAAGTCCGAGTCATTTGTAAGGAAGTAGTCGGAATAGTGTGCATTCCTAAATGCTAAAAAGTAGATAAGTATATTCACATGTAAGATTACCATTACTAGAATGCAAAAAAAACTAACTAGAACTAATAGCATGCAGATTAACTAAAACTAAAATAAGTACTAGAATAAAGCAGGTAACTTGAAGACAAGTTGAAAAAGTTTATTGAAATAATAAGAGTTTTGCATAAGTAGAAATAATACAACTAGAAAAATGATTCAAACTACATCTAGAACTACAATGAATGAAAAATAAGACTAAGGGCTTTGATGACGAAGTCTAGAGTGACAATGTAGAAGTAGATGCGAAGGCGCACCCACAATCTCCATGGAAAAGTAGAGGACTAGTTCTAGTTGGTGGATGATAAACACACATGAATTCATGATAAAATACTTATTTATGATAGTTCCTAGGCTTAGCATTGCATATCATGTTATAAATACTGCACAACATCCATTGAATGGCATTTAGGGTAGTTGTGTATTATGTATATTAATTCTTCCATTTTATATGGCTAGGAGGTAGTGCAACATCTTTACGGGCTTCAGATGGAGACTCTGACCGTATGGATGAATTTGGAGCAACGATCACAGTCCGTCAACGGAAAAATCACCCCGATCAAAGATCCATAGCACCCTCTACAAGAAGAAGATGGACGGTCCAGATGGCACCACGTAGCACCATCCAGACCGCCCGACATGAACCAAGGCCTCCCCAGCCTCACGCATGGAGAGATCTCAACCGTTGGATCTCAATCCAACGGCTAAGGGGCGCTCTACACCGCCTCACCTTCACAAGAGAAGAGCTCAAGAGTATATCGTGACCGTTGGATGAGAATCGAACGGCCACAATCGCACGATTAGCGGATGCCACATCACCTCCCACTCGACCATCCACCGCTTTGGCGCAACGATGAGGCACCTACTCCTCAAAGAAGGGGCGCAGGTTCGAAACTCGCCAAGCCCCCCAATTGCTCAATTGAGGCAGCACCAGCGCACCGGCCAACGCACGCGCACAGACACGCGTGCACTAGCCCGTGCACCAGCACTACAACGCCAACGCGCACGCACGTGCCACGACGCGTGATGGGTGCACAAGCACAGCAGCAGTGGGCGTGAGTTGGCGCAGACCTTCAGCGATAGCCTAGGCGGGACCTTTAATGATGCTTACAGCCATCACTAATTGCTTGTAGGGGCAAGGCCAGCTGCGGGCGTGAGCGGTGGGGGCGCGATCTTCAGCGATAGGTGCATGGGATCTTTAGTGATGCTTGTATCTGTCACTACAGCTCACTACTCGAATTTCTTCTTCCCTCCACTATATAAACACCCCTACACCCCCCATTCCTCTTCATCTCTTCCTACTCTACTCTCACCTACCCCTAAGCTCTAATAGCCTACCAAAGCTCCATTAGAGCTTACTCTCAAGCTCCAAAGGTCTCTTATTAGTGTAATGATCCTTTGCCCCACTAAACATTCATCCTTCATCCCACCACCTTTGTAAGAAGTCTTGGAGCCATCCCCACACCTCCATTCTGGTAGATCACCGCTGTCTCCTCACCTCCATTCCAGAGCCTCGATAAAGCATTCCTCTACCCAGCATCCTGCATCTCACCTCTGTCGTCCTGCATCGCAACTCCTTCATCCAAGCTTCCACCAGGCATCGACGTCTCGCCGAACAGCCAATTCAGGAGATTTGCTCACACCCCTATCTCTTTTATGCTTTCATAGATTATTGTAATTAACATTGAAGTGATATATATCATATTTGTTCCATCTCTCTTGTGAATTTATTCTGTTTGTCTTTTTATTTCAAAAATACAAAAAAAAAAATAAAACCTCAAAATACCAAAAAGAAACAAAACGAAGCGTAGTTTTCAACCAAAGTAAGCGTCGCCTCCCTGTGTTCGACCTGGGACTCCCTTGGAGTTTCGATTATAAATTTTATTTGATAGATGCAATTTGCGATCTACGACGATAGGTTCTCCAAACCCTAATTTTAATTTGCAAAACACACCTCATCAGTGGATCTAATTGGAGGTAGGAAACTAAGTAGGAAAAGTTGATACTAAGGAAGGTGGCTAGGGTGTTTATATAAAGGTCAAGAAGGCTTGTGATTGGTTGATCCAAGATGCCTTGGATCACCAAAATAAAGGGCTAGGATTAGGAGTCTTGGAATGAAGGGGTAGGATGAAGGAATAGGTGGATAGAATAGGTTAGCTGTTGTTGGAATTGATGCAGGGCTAGGATGGCTTTAAGAGGATAATGGAGGGCTATGGTTCTCTCAAGTTTTTTGCCTCTTTCTATTCCTAATTTCAAGTTACACATGAAAGTAAAGTTGTAGCACTCAAAATAATCTTTCCAATGCAACTTGAATCACTCAATTTGGATTTGAAATTAAAATGTTATGGCAAAAATACTAAAGATGTGTCATGCTATTACAAATTTCGTGATTAAGTTTAGGATTAAGGATAAGATTTGGTATAAGATTTTAAGATAGGGATTTAGGTAGGCAATTTAGGACCCTAGAATTTGGATCTAGTGGTGGATAAATTATGGTGTATTTTGACCGTCCAAAATGGTATTTATCAGAGGATGAAAGGGATGGCCAAATAAGGTTTGTTAGGTTACGCTAAGATCTTAGGTTTCTAGGTTTTTGTTGGGATTAGGTTTTAGGACAAGGTTTTAGTCTATCGTAAAGGAGTTCCTAGGCTAGGTAATTAGGTTCCTAAACTAGGCTACGGTCTAGGTTAATTGGATTTCCAAATAAGCCCACTAATAAGGCTCAGTCCTCTTCCATGTGAACTCAATACAGAAAGTCCACTCAGCTTTGCTCCAAACAACCTGAAATTATATACCTACACATATAAAAATAAACACATTATGGTACTGGATACAATTGCAGGAAAAATTGCACAAAATCCCACAGATATGCATTATTTATAGAATGACCTAAAATGCATAATCTGACCTAACTAAATGCAATCTAACTCAAGTTACCCTTAGACTAACATTAGTTAGGCATTAATTAATGTAAATAAATATGAGATTATTACTCCTTTCAATTTGCGTTCTCTCTCTCCTTGGCAACAAGTCCCACTCCCTCTCTTCTCTCTACTCGACATCATGAAACCTACATGCCCCTCGCTCTTTTTTCCTCGCATTCTCTCCATGACTTCTCCTTCTCCTTCTCATGCAACAACACATCATGATGCACCCTCCCCTGCTTGTCCTCTCCAACTCGTAAGCATGCCCCTCCAGCCTTCTCCCTTCCAATTCGTGCAACTCTCTCCCCAAATCGCGAGCACTGCCCGTCCTCCTTCTCCAACTCGCAAGTACTCTCCTTCTTATTCTCCTCTAACATCCTCTCCCTCCTCGTCTTCACCTTCTCTTCTTACTCTTCTTCTCCTCCTCCTCCTCCTCCTCCTGCTTCATGTCCTCCTTCTCTTTCTCTTTCTACACACCCTTTATCTTCTCTTTACACACCCACAACCACCATCACCTCCTTCACCTCTCCTTCCAACTACCAAGTATGCCCTCATCTCCCTCTACATCTTCATATTATCTCTGAATTCTTTCCTAGCAGGTCTTCTCATCTTCGAACTCTCCTTGGTGGTTCATGACCCTCGCCACGACATCTCATGGTGAGAACTCTCTCTCTGGCATCTTCTTTATGGTTTTCGCACGTCTCCACATTTTTCACGACTTCTCTGACTTCTCGCCTCTATGCATGTTTCACCGATGACCGTCAATGGCTTTCCCCACTCCTGTCACGACCTCACTAGCCTCTTTCCTAAGCTTCTTCACCCTCTTCTTCTTCTACTCATTATTCTTTGTTTTATCTATTTTACATATTGTAGTACACTCTTAGTTGATAATAAAAGTTCTATTTTTATTTTTGTTATATCTTTGTATTTGCCTCTGTGATTCTTAATTTATTTGCTTTCACTATATAAAAAAAATATATCAGTTGGCTTAGTCAGGTCAAGAAATATCTAGGAAACCATTACCTCCTTGTGAGACGATCTGTACTCCTGATTTTATACTCATATTTTTTGGATACGATCCATAAATTAGAAACGACATGTTTTTGCAACTATGACGACACGATTATCTTTCTCACGATTTCATGATCAATTATTGGCGTTGTTGCCGAGGAGGCACATGCTATAGGTGTTTTCTTTCCTATTTAGCATTTTTGTGAATTCGTATGCCTCATATTTTTCACTTTTTAGCAGGTACTAAGTAGGAGGAACGAAGTTTCAGCAGGTTGCAAAAGCAAGTTACGGAGGCAAAGATTCGTGTAGGCAAGATGCAAGCAAGGCACACATTTGGCTTAGTTTACATTTTTCTCTTTATTTTAGGTTTCTTAGTTTTATTGGTGAGAGAGCATTATTTTTTTGGCGGACTCATATTATTTTTAGACTATGGACTCTCTTTCTCTCCTCTCTCTCTAAACTCTTTAGTTAGTTTACTTGATTTCTTAAAATTGAAAAAAAAAAGGGTTCCCTCACACTTCTCTAGAAGCTACATACCCTCAGGCATTCATGTTAGCATCTTGCATCTAGATTTTAATTCCTATGAAACTATATTTGCATTGAGAAGAGTGCTGGACTCAGGTACATATCTTTCTACCCTTCTGAGCTACCTGTCATCTATTTCTATGTCTCTCTAAACTTAAATGAAAATCTCACTTGTTTGCATTGAAAATATATTAAAATAAGAACATATAAAATTCAGCAATCAGCAGCGAAACCCTAAAATACGCTTCACGAATGCTAAATGACTGACTTTTACCGTGTGTGCTACTTAACACTTCTCTTGCACTATGCACACATATAAGATCACCAAGAGGGGGTTGGTCAAAGGTCAACAAGTACATCTCACTTATACCTCGAGGAGTCTAGTGGTGAGCGTGCTCGACTCGAGATCAACTTCATTATTGATTAGATCTTGGTCTTTTCTACTGCTTCTCTCTGCATCGCAAGAAATGGTTGGTCAGAGGTCAATAAGTACGTCTCACCTGTACCACTAGAGTCTAGTGGCGAGCGAGCTTGACTTGAGATAATCTGGGTCTTGTTTGTAGGTCTATCTAAGGCACTTCGTAGGTTGATTTAGGGTACGTAACTAGTTAATAGCTTGCTTGGTCATATACAAATATTAATTTTCTAAGAAAAGCAAGTAAAACGTACTCTTGTATTGTGTTTGATTGCTTGATTTTGTATGCAAAGTAGGAGGTCGCTCAAGAACCCATTGCCCAGACCACTTGAGTGGAGTCCTAAAAGAAAGGTTGAGTAATCCAAGGAAGTTAAGATGGAGATGCCATTAGGTAACTTAGGCAACCAAGGTAACCAAGGTGGTCTAGGTCAACCTAATCAGTTTGAACTATTCCAACAATAGTTAGCCCAGTTTCCGTAAACCCACAATCGGATACAAGCTTTCTTAGATGCTGAAGCCCGAGCCCGAAAATCAGCTAAGCATCAAGAGCAACCTAGGCCTTTGAACCAAACCTATTCATCTTAGCCTACACATTAGAATACCCAAGCTAACATGAACTTGTAAAACCAAAAGCATGTGGTGGAAATGCAAGCCTCAATGCTACAAATGATGCAATAAATGCAACAATCCTTTATTGAACTGAAGGATCACATAGGACACAATCAGAACAATAGACAACCTAGAGACCTACCTACCCAACCCATCATAAACCCATGGATTGCACAAAATAGTGCTAACAATCCCCTTAGATTTAACTAGTTTAGGGAGCCTCAACAGAACTAAGCTCATTTGATTAATCAGGCCCCACCAAGTTTCAATCTAAATTAAGTCCAAAACTAGGCTCCATCTATTCTTCCCAACCAACCTCAGGGCCCTCTGAACCCACATGCTTCTGCAAATGCTATCACCCTGAGGAGTAGTACTAAGACCTCGGATCCCACTTGACCTTCTAATTCTACCTACAACGACACTGGTGAGCCTAAATTGATTGAGGAATCTGTAGAATTTGAGGAGGAAAACAGAGTAACAAAGGGTCAGGAACCCATAATTTAGGACACTGTACACATACCATTCTCTAAAGTCTTAAAGAAAGTGAAGAAAAAGAAAAACCAGTCTAGCAACAAGGAGATCCTTGATGTGTTTAGACAAGTGTAGATTAACATTCCGCTCCTCAGTGATATTAGACATATTCCATCCTATGCTAAATTCTTGAAAGAACTTTGCACTCCAAAGCATAGGGCTAAGACCTAGTTGCTTAGGAGGGTAGTGTTGTCAGAATTGGCCAACTCGATAATTTTGAATAAACTACCCCTAAGAAGAAAGACCTTGCAACCCCCTTGATTTCATGTGCTATTGCTGATTTGACCTTTGATAGGGATCTATTTGATTTAGGTGCTTCCATCAATCTTATTCAAATATTGATTTACAAGTGATTCAAACTCAATGATTTGAAACCAACCTCTATCACACTTTAGTTAGCTGACCAATCAATTAAACCCCGAGAGGAGTGTTGGAAGACGTGATAGTTAAGGTCAAGGATTTTTATTACCTTTTGATTTTCTACTCCTTGGCATGGAAATACTAGACCAATTGAGCAATATTCCAATCATATTAGCTCATCCCTTCTTAGCTACTTTAAAGGCTCATATTGATTGTGAGACTGAGGACATGGAGATTGCCTTTGGGGATCAAAGGATGAAACTTAACATTTGTAAGGTATCTCAAAAATTAAAAGGTGGTAGATCAATTGAGGAGCTTGGACAAATTGAGGTGGTAGTTGGGGATGCTATGACCATATAATCAATAGAAGAAACCACTCCAAATGTTACAGAAAAGACTATTCTAGCTACTTGGCTCATATTGATTGTGAGACTGTGGACATGGAGATTGCCTTTGGGGATCAAAGGATGAAACTTAACATTTTTAAGGTATCTCAAAAATTAAAAGATGGTAGATCAATTGAAGAGCTTGGACAAATTCAAGTGGTACTTGGGGATGCTATGACCATATAATCAATAGAAGAAACCACTCCCAATGTTACGAAGAAAACTATTCTAGCTACTTGCAACAATGTGTAAACTTAGGGCTTGTTGGAAGGTAACCCAACCGAGTTTGGCTTATACATAGTAGCCTAATTTCTTTTCAGGTTAGAGCTAGTGCTTTTCATAAGAACAACTCAGAGCTATTCAGGTGATATCTTCCCTTTTTCCATGCTTACTTTCTTTTCATAAGCATACAATGAGGACATTTCATGAAATAGGCATAGGGGGGTGGGGAAATTTTTGCTGAGTTACCTGTATCTAGTCTACATCAGTTTTACATTATATATACATAAAAAAGTATTTTGTAAATAACATAAGTTGCATGATCTAAGATAGGGAAGGACAATGAGAATAGGCATTAAGTAATTATTGGCCTTAGGGGTATGTTTCAAGATCTTATGCCTAGACTCTTTAGGTCAGAGGTGACTTAATCAACTCATGTACATCCTAAGATGTGGACTTGTTTCTGAGCCCTTAAAGAGACTAATTAGCTAAGGTATTAAGTCAATAGTGTGGGAAGTATGCAACTTGATTATCCACCATCTAGTTTGAAAGATTTTGGAAGACTGAGTATCTCACAACTCACTCTGATTTCACTTGTGGTAATTACAAATTAAGAACTTAATTTCATAGGTATGGCTATTACGTTGCACTGTGTTCTACAGGTGGGTATGATTGCAAGAAATTGCTTTTTCGTCATAATAAATGTTCACAGAAGCTTTTGATATTTGTAAATCAAATCTAACTTGAGAATATTAAAGCCTTAGATTAAAAGTGGAGTCCGAGTCATTCACAAGGAGGCAAATAGATTAAAATTATTTTCTAAAGTAGAACTGGAATCGAAGATCAAGTAGGATGATTATTAATACTAGAACTAATCTAATAGCATGCAACTTCTAACTAGCAAGCATACAACTTGAAGACAAGTTGAAAAATAAATACTAGAACTTTATTGAATAAAATAAGATTTTGGAACAAGTAGAACTAGTATTACAAATAAAAAAATGCTTCTATAGGAAGAAAAGTACTAGAACTAAATTACCACAACTACAACTAGTTTAGAAAAATGCGAAGTAAGGGCTTCGAAGGCAAAATTCGAAGCGTCAGCGTAGACGTGGATGCAAAGGCGCACCCACAATCTCTGAGAAGAAGAACAGAGGACAATTTCTAGTTGGTGGATCTATTTGAAAATGGAAAGGAATGATCCTAATTAACGAGGGGTGGCTAAGGTGCTTATATAAAGGTTAAGAAGGCTTGTGATTGGTTGATCCAAGTTGCCTTGCATCACCAAAATAAAGGGCTAGGATTAGGAGTATAGCAATCAATGAGTAGGATGAAGGAATAAGTGGATAAAATAGGTTAGGAGTTGTTGGAATTTATAAAGGACTAGGATGGCTTTGAGAGAATGATGGAGGGTTGTGATTCTCTTGAATTTTTGGCCTCTTTATATTTTGAATTTCAAGTTTCTTATAAAAGAAAAGTTGTATCCCTCAAAATAAACTTTCCAACTCAATTTGAATCAGTTAATTTGGATTTAAAATAAAAAAGTTATGACCAAAATACTAAAAAAGTACCATGTTATTACGAATTTTGAGATTAAGTTTAAGATTAGGAATATGATTTGATTTTAGGTTTTAAGATAGGGATTTAGGTAGGCAATTTAGGACACTAGGATTTAGATCTAGTGGTGGATAAATTATGGTACATTTTTACCATCTAAAATAGTATTTATTGAAGTATAAAAGGGATGGCCAAATAAGATTTGTTAGGTTAGGATATATTCTAGGTTGTCTTAAGTTTTGTTGGGATTTTGGGTGGATAGGATTAGGTATCCTAAGTGGTTGACCACTATAGGTTTTAGGACAGTTTTGGTTGGTCCTAAGGGGTTTCTAGGCTAGGTAATTAGGTTCCTAAATTGGGCTAGGGTCTACGTTAATTGGTTTCCAAATAAGTCCATCAATTAGGCCCAGTCCTTTTCTAAGTGAGTTCAATACAGAAAATTCAACCAACCTTGTTGAAATTTTGTATCTACATATAGAAAAATAAATACATCAAGGTACCATATACAATTGTAGGAAAAATTGCACAAAAGTCCATAAGTATGCATTATTTACAGGATGACCTAAAATCATTAATCTAACCTAACTAAATGCAATCTAACCCAAATTACCCTTAGATCAACATTAGTTAGGCATTAATTAACTTAAGTAATTATGGAAATATCACACTAGATAAGCTCTCCAAATGTAGGGTATTCAAATCTCAGCCTAGCACTTACACTTTCACGGGTATGACTGTTATATTGCGCTGGGTATGCTCCCCAAATGCAGAATATTCAGAGCCCAACCTAACACTTAGATTTTTGCATAACTCCACTGCAGTGATTTTCTAAAACAAGGCCTTTGATGAGCCTCATAGCTATATATATATATATATATAAAGCAGAAAAATCAAACAAAAATATATAGTACATGATTTTTTATGCATATCTAAATATGCATTGTAGAGTAAAGTCGAGTGCCTCTTACGATGTCATTTTGAGACATTAAAGTGTAGTGCCTATTCGAGAAGGTGCCTCTTATAGTGTCATCTCAAGCGTGTTGGAGTGTAGGGCCTTCTTGTTTTATTTATATATATATATATATATATATAGGGGTTGTGATTCCATGTTTATAGTAAGTGGTTGTTAAATTCCTCAACACAGTTAATTAAGTTACTTAGACTTAATTAATCGCATGAGAAAGTAATTTAGGTTAACTTGATTTCATGTCGATTGTGTAGTATAAGATCAAGTTAACCTAATATTTTAGATTTTAAGTTATTTTTAACTGGTTGAGTTAAGGTCATTCACTAGGAGGCATAATAGTAGCTTAATTCACCATTTAATTCCTAAACATAAATTACTTACTACTTAATCAATCAGAATTATAATTAAATTATTTTAAGCTTATGAATAATTGCACAAGAGATAGATCAAATTAATACATGCAATCATTCCAAATAAGAAGGAACATATTTACACATAAAATTTATCATTAAAAATCAAGTAAACATGTCTATTACATCAATTACTTCTTATTACAAGAGATTAAGGCAAGAAAATGCTAATCAAATGAGTACAAATGCCTTATTACATCAATTAAGCTAAAAATAACAAGATGAGACATGTTATAGCAATAAAAGTACAAATCAAACATCTGAAAATAATATTGGTCGTCTTAAAAGTAGAAATTGGAAGTCTGAAATGATGGCAAGACGTCTGATTTTCTCTTTATTTCTTCTCTTTTTCTCTTTAGCCCTCTCTTTTCTTTTCTGTACTTCTCTATCGTTACTCTTTCTCTCTTCCCCTTTATTCATTTTTTTCTCTTCTTCTTTCTCTTCCTCCTCCAAACCCTCTCTTCTTTAATTCTGTCATTGTAGCTTCTTTTATTTCCTATACTATACAATCAACACTTAGCCAATTCTCTTATCCCTAACCCATTTTTTTAACTCTCATAATCCAAAAATTTGGTTAATGGGCGGCCCGGCCTTTCGAGGATACACAATGCCCACAAGGGCGGGACCAGACCCTACTCAGCCGGGCCTAATTCGTTAATTAGGTGGATTTTTCATAGTTTTGTCTCAATGCACAGTTTTTGGCATCCCAAGCCCACACACGCCCACTCGGGCCAACGCGCTCACGCCCACAGGTGCACGCACACACACATGTGCAGGCACATGCACGCGCCCGCACCCAAGCTCATTTCCTTGCGTCCAGCACTGACGACCGAAACGTTGTTGGCATCTTTTCATAATATACCATGCGACGCATCTACAGACTCCCGAGGTGGGACTATCTTAGTCCACTCCAGGAAAAACATTAGCCGACGATTCCAGCCGATTAGCTGGGCCAAATCAAGCGTTCTAAAGCTTGATCGAAAGCTCTTAAGATGGTCTACCTAATTGTAACACCAATTTGGTGTTCTGACTAATTCTAGCCCTTCGATTTGAAGGGCGAAACTAGAGGAAACGCATGGCCATTTGAGCTTGCAGAGGGGGTTTTCAGGTCTAAAGACCTTCAAGAGGATGTCTAACCTCCAGGTGAGGCCTGAACCACCTTCAGTAGATGGTTCTGCATCTAATGGTGAAGAAAAAGAGCTTTGTATGGCTTCAGGAAGAGGAAGAAGCTTATGACCTTCCTTCAAGAACTTTAGAGCTCCATTTTGAGCTCTGAACAGCTTGATAGAGAGCAAAGGTGCTACAGTATCAGATCAAACAATCTTTGAAGGTTTCAGAGATTCCAATTGAGCAGGATTGGCATCTAAATTTCACCAAGAATGCACTGAAACAGTTTGTGTTCAAAAATGACCCAAACTGAGCAGTGATCAATTTTATACAAAACCTTCAATTAAACTCAATCAAATTGACCTCAATTCACTCTAAATCATTCTAGCAAGATTTTCAACCCTTTAATTCACATAATTAATCAATTAAACCTTAAATTAAACCTAAGATTTGACCATGGTAAGCTCATAGTTGACTTTCAAATTTAACCAATTTCTGACCTAATTGAAGCTCTAAATCTGCTCTACATCATCACAGGAATTGATTCAGAGCATCAAAGCTAAGTTTTGAACTAAAATTCTAGGGTTCTAACTTCATCGCCATTGATTGAGATAGAGTTTGTTCGATAGAACAATCTAAGCTTTCTCAAAGTAATCAGAGATCAAGGATGGCTTCTATAGGTTCTGCTTATGCTTTTGGACCTCAATTCAAGGTCTGAAACCTAATGGAACTGCTTCTCCAACTCTATCGAAGTTGGAGAAGATAGAAGTTAACAATAAACTCCAGACATCGAAACATCAAATTGACAATTGATTCATAATCCTTAGGTCCTTAGTATTTAGTCTGGAGCTCTACACAGAGTTCTGTGGGTTGAAGATCAACTTCGACTCATTGAAGCTCGCCGGAGCTCCGGTGAGTCCAGAAAATGACTGACAGTGTACCAAACTCAATGAAACAAGTCATTGAAGGTCTGGAAAGCTTCCTGAGGTCACAAGGAACCTCAGGAGCTCATCAATTTACTCCAGTGATTAACAAAACAAAAGATATGCATCGAATTTAAAAAAAATGAACTCTGAGTTCAGTGGAACTCAGATAGACTCCCCTCACTTAATTGAGTGAGGAAAAGAGTGCTAAGGAATGAAGCGATGCTAGTGGACTAGATAATTAGATGATTATCTTATCTCTGAGCTGCCATTGACAGCGAGCTCAGAAATAAGGAAGAATTTAGGCATTTACTTAATATGAGATAATTATACTAATTAGGTATAAAATCGGGGCCCTTAGATTATGAATAGGTGATGGAGGGCCCCAGTGAGTGTGTTCTAGTCTCAGAAACCTCCGCCGTGGACAGCGGAAGTTACCAGTGAGTGTGAAGGTGGATTAGGTGTGTAGATGATACAATCATGAAATCAGTGAGTTAGAAATGATCATGGAAGATTGTGGAGTGTGATCGATGAATTAAAAAGACAAAAAGATGCTCCAGACGAGCTTAAAGAACTCGCCGGAGCTAGAGAAGATGACGGAAGAAATTAACATTTAACCTAACTAAACTACCTAATTAACTAAACTAACTACTTTAACTTACCTATCCTGCTATTACCTGGACGAAGGAGGCAAAGATATCTCCGTCGATGGTCGTAACGAAGGAGGAAATCAGAGGGAGGAAGGAAGAAGTCCGGCGGTCGAATTCGCAGGGTGGAAGCGTAGTCCAGAGTCATCACCTTGATTAGTGGTGTGGCGGAGGACGGCGGAGCTCGGCGAATGGTTGAAATGATCGGAGGAAGTGTGTGGAGGTGAAGGTAGTTCGCCGGAATAGGGACGAATAGCCTATTAGTTACCTACAGTTGAGGGAAGAGGGTAGGGAGCTAACTGACTGAAATCAAAGGGTTTAAGAGGTATTTATAGGGTTCAACAACTGTAAAGGAGTTCGAATCTGGACGGGAATTTGACTGGATTCAAGGTAACCACTGACGTCTCCTCCGATGCCAGTGAAGTTAACCTTGAGTCCTAAATAGGATTTCAGGTGCAACTAGACCGTGGGATGGAAAGATGACAGTGAGCGCAAGGTACAGGAGCTTGGCGAGGGTGGATTGGCATCAGATGGACGGTGATCAGGTGGTAGACGCACCGCCGTTCGTCAGCCGTTGAGTGGCTAAAGAAGAAATGAAGACGAAGAGAGGTATTTACAAGGACCTCTATGCAAGGAAAGATGAGGATCTAGGTGAAAGGAAAGGACTCAAATGCAATAAATTATAGGGACCAAAATGCAAACAGAGGCTTTTAAGGTTAATTTAAATTATTTTCTTTTCTAACTTTTTATATATATTTATAATTTAGCTAAATATTATATTAAAGCCTTGTATTCATATTTTTTACCCATTTATTTATATTTATTTACTTATTAACTTAAGTTATTTAAGACTTAGGTCTTAGGTTATACTTAAGTTAAATAAGATATTAATTAAGTAATTAATTAATGATATTTTGAGTCCATTTATTAATTAAGTTATTAATAATATTAGTTTGCTTATAATTTATCATTTTTAACTTATTTTAAGGTCATTTAATGATTTGTCCCTTATTACATAATTAACCCTTATATATACACATTCCTAGCTAATTAACTAAGAAAACTAGTTAATTATGAGTAATTAAAAGCCATGATGAGCCTCTCATCAGTAAGGCAGATCTGAAGAGTGAGTGGAATGATGGGATAATACATAATGAACAAAATTTCTAAATATAGTTGTCCACTTGTTGAGCCAGTTGCATAAGCATAAATAGTCAAATTTTTAGTTTCTCAAAAATCTTAGATTTTTTGAGCCATAGAATCCTGTACTGGAGAGGCAAGTTTGAATCTGATTAGGCAAAGTAGTATGTATCTTGGTTGGTACTTGAGTGGTATATATTAAGTCTTTGTGTGAGATTTTGGACATATTCTCTATGATTGGTGATGACTCATACCTCCTGACCTCTGAACCTTAGTTCAGATCTTTTGCATTTTATTTTTGCTTTTGCTCGAAATTAGTAAAACTTAGGCATTAGGATGTGATGAATACATGATAATAATACATAATATGCTTACGATTATGCTAATTTTGTAGCTTACATTGTATATTTGCATTATAAATATTGTATATTAGGCATTACTTCGATAACCATACATGCATTTTGTGAGAAATTATATCATTTTATGTATACTGATCAAACTACAATAAAAACGATCAAAGGCAATGAATATTTTATAAAGACGATGATGAATAAATCGTCGTTATATAACCTGCCAACGAATAATTTATTCACCACCAAATTCATTGCTATACGAGCCATTGTTAAATTTATAACAATAATATATTCATTGGCAAATTCAAATAATGAATAAAATCGTCACTAAAATCGTTACATACTTTAAATTTAACAACGGATGTTTTCATTATCTTTACTTTCTTTTAATAATGATCTTTTTCGTCGCCTTATGACTAACATGCCATTAATTCGTCACAATGTAAAAAGGATACAAAAAATTATTAATCATCCTGTAAAACACTCACAATGCATCATACTTATAGGTTATGTTGATTACCTAAAAAAAAAACTATTTTACAATATATGCTAGAGTATTCCTTACAATTGTAATTTTCAAATGAAAACTTTACGGAAATACACCTAAAAGATTGTGAACATACTTCATTTCAACATATATTTAAAGGGGCTAAAAAGTTTATTAGTTTTCAAAAAATCATTGAGATATATAGGTTCCAAAATAAACTTTGAGAGTTCCTTTCAACCAATATAGCTAGAATTTTACAAACACTAATTGTTCCTACACACTTTACCTATTATGCATACAAACAAGTCAAACAAAAAGCTACCTTTATAAACCTTTTGAAAATCTATGTACTAAACATAAAATTGGTTAAAATTTTACAAGAGATGTGCAAAAAGTGGCACCTAAAATAAGAAGGTAACTATAGTCCATAACTAAGAAAAACACAAGCTAGATCAAAATTGCACTCGACACTTAGATGTCAGATCGCAACTATCCATGAATGATCCTAGGATATTCACTATTGTATTATCCCATCAAGAAACAAGAATATTCACTATTGCTGACCATTAAAAATGGTCGGCAATGTGTAAAACATGGTCGAGAAAAAGGGTCGAGGAATGTAGAGTTGCTATTGCGTTTTTTCAGTCATTCTAAAACGTTACTGACGAGAAAAAGGCAGACCCTCATTCGACATGTGGTTGTTTCTGTCGTTTGTTTTCAACAATTGAGAAAGACTTTTCTCGACCGTTCTAAATACACCATCGACATAAACATCTACTCGACCGCTATTTAGATGATCGAGTAAGGTCGAATTCTCAACCGTCAGGTGAAAACGGACGAGAATATTACTATTCTCGTCCGTTTTACAATAGTCGATAACAGTGATATTCTTGACCATTTGTTTATAATAGTCGAGAATGCAACTATTATCATCAGTTTTCAAATAGTCAATAATGCATTGCAATTTCGATCACAGAAAATAGTTGCAATTTTTTTTTACTAAATGTTTTAACTATGTGGAAGACCTCTATAAAATTAGAAATTCTATAAAAATACAATCACACAACCTAAAACATTTAGTTTCATTCAAAACACTAGAAATGAGAATAAAAATTTCATATATGTAATGATGTATACAAAGTACATGTGCAAATGGTAGTGTATATTAAAATACAAAAATCAGGCTGCAGCACCAACACCTCCAGCACCACCACCTAAATCGTCGTCGTCATGATAATCTCTATATTGATGAAAGGATGGGTGATCGATACCTCTCTGCTGAAGTACCTTCAGGAGCTCCTTGATGGTCCGAGTCAATTGTTGCAATTGCTCTGTCGACTCCTTGAATTGCGTCGCGGTGTCCCTGACCTTCATGGTCAGCTCATCAATGCGTTGCTCCTCCTCATCTCGATGGTGTAATGTCGCAATCTCCTTCCTCATCTCCTGTACCTCAGCTGAAGAGGACGATGCCCCCTTTCTCCCATACCAAGTAGAGACAGTCTCGCTCCTCCCTGCACTACAGACGTACCCGTCATGCTCAAGTGGCATGACAGTCCAGAACGCCTCCTTTGCTGTCAGTGGCTGTTGAACTATATCAGAGTTAGCATCTTCTGGAGGATGCATTAAGTTGACCATATTATCCTGAAAAAAATTGAATTTTGTTAAGTAATTTCATTCAATTATACTTATGAAATGAAATAAAAATATTGTGCATTTTAACTTGTCTCTGCTAGTATGTATCATGAAGCCACTTTATGTTTCCCTCATTACTCAACCTGCTATAAGTGGTCTCATATACTCCTACCTAATCAAGTTGGACACTTTCATGCATGGTGGATTGCAATATTTTGAAAGAGTTAATTGAAACAAATTAGAAATATTGGAAGATTTAAAAGAAAATAATAATTAAAAATACTTACGTACTATTTTCCTTATTCTTGTTGGCCTGCTCCTGAAATAAAGGTATAATTTATTAACTTGAAAATTAGTTAAATGATAATATATGTAATATTTTTACCTAAATCGTTAGATCATGCCAATGCTCGCACGCTTCCTTCCAAGTGCGACACTTTATCAAAAGAGGCATATTATGCAATGCCTCATTATAATCTATGTTCTTATAATACTAAAAAATATATTTGTAATGTTAGAAATAATATTAGAATTATAGTAAAAGAAATAAAAGAAGATAGCTAAAATTTATCTTTTACCTTACTCTTCATGTCAATCTCCAATCTTTGTGAATCTTGGCCGCTTGCTTGAGGATATATTTGGGGGCTTCAGATCGTCGGCCCAATCGAAGATTGCCTATGTTAGTAGGAGAACAAATATTGTTACATAATTTAAAGTTCTATAAAGCAATGTAAATAAGTTATCAATTTTTACCAATTACATCTAACTCTCGAATGAGCTGCCTCTTCAGCTCTTTTAGCACCTTAATCCAATCGAAGTAGGAAAGTGGGATGATCACCTTCGTCAGCATACTCAGTATTCTGACTAATGGAGGATACTCCACTGCTTCCCTTGTTGATGTGATCCTGACTGAAATGCAGACCCCATGTGGAATTCTCTCTAGGTTCCTATATCGCATGGGACCTCTTCCCCTACGTGCATCTAGAAGATAGAATTATAATATAAAATAAAATGATAAAGAATTAAACATTCATACCAGTAAGGCGAGGGAGTGGTGCAGAACTTCCCGGCTAGGAAGGATCTAAGTCAGCCGACTGGTCTGGCTGGTCATCCAACCCAATGTCCTCATCAAATGAAGCACTATCCTCCTTCTCGTCCTCCTCATCAGCGGGCACATCCTCCTCCTTGTAGTCAAGATCCTCTGCCTCAAAATTCGTCGGAGGAGGCATCGGACTCTTCCCCTTCCCCCTACCCCCCTCCCCTAACTCTAGAGATATCAAGCCACATCTCTAGGCCTCAGAAATTGCTGGTGGGGTGCCTGGGGCTCCTCACGGGGTGCTGAGCTGAGTGCTGCCAGCGGTGAGCCTAAGGCTGACGTTGCTAGCAAGGGGCCTCAGGCTGCTAGGAGGTAGCATCATCCCTACCACTCCTATTATTCTTCTTCTTGAATAGAATCTGTGTAAAAACAAAATAAATGATTAGATATTTTAAAAAAAATTTGACAACATTTCCTCTATATAGTCATTTTTTAAAAATCTTATATGAAACAAATATAGAAATAAATGAAAATAAAAGAAACATAGAAAAAAAAAAACCTTCCCCCAACATTTCCTCTTCTTTTTCCTTCCCATTCCCTTCCCTCATTTCCCTTCCCCTTTTCCTTCCTCTTCTTTCTCCTTCTCTTTTCCCCCATCCATTTCCCTTTCCCCTTCCCCTCTCTCTTCTCCACGTACCCCTTCCCTTCATTTTCCTTCCTTCCCATGCATTCCCCCTCCATTTCCCTTCCCATTTCGCTTCATCTTCTTCATATTACTATTTCACTCTCCATTCGCTTCCTCCCCAATGACTAATCTCCTTTCCCTTCCTCTTCTTTCTCCTTCTCTTTTCCCCCTCCATTTCCCTTTCCCCTTCCCTCCCTCTTCTCCACATTCCCCTTCCCCTCCCTCTTCTTCATTCCCTTCCTCCTTAATGACTAATCCCCTTTCCCTTCCTCTTCTTTTTCCTTTTCATTCCCCACTCCATTTCCCTCCCCCTTTCCCTTTCTCTTCACATTCCATTCCTTCCTCTATTTCCCTTTCCCCTTCCTCTTCTCTACATTTAACACAAAACATTCAATATACATATCAAATGTAAGTAGGCACACCTCACATAATCACAAAAGAAAAAATGAAATACATCATCCATAAATAAAATAAATCTAAGTGGGCATACCCCACACATAAAATAAGCCTAAGTGGGCACACCCCACACATAAAATAAACCTAAATGGGCACACTCCACAGTTAACACTAAAATATCATTTTAAAAAGAAAGTGGCCGAAGAAGCTCACCATAGTGACGAAATGGTCCAGAAACGATGCAGAAATAGTGTAACAATGCAAAGAACCTATATAAGAATGCAATAAAATAAATTTCAGTTTCAAGAAATAAACGAACATGAATCTTGATTTTCGGGAAAAACATGAGCGAGCGGGAGAGCGTGAAGAGGAGCGCAGGGCGAGAGGTGAGGGGGGGAGAGACGGCTCTGGCTGGACGGAGGTGAGGAGGTCGTGGAGGGGAGCAGCATCGGTGAGATGTTTCATGTGCCTTGGGAAGGGGCACGTGGCGGCGGGCTGCAGAGAACCAGTGAGATGCCTGCGCTGCGGTGGTCTGGGTCACCGGAGGTCGGCCTGTGGGCTCCGTGGTCCAGGCGGCAGGGTCTCTTCTAGGAGGATGGGGATTCCTCCACCCCCCCCCCCCGGAGGGGGTGCCTCTCGTGGAAGTTGAGGCACCGTGGTCGGAGGAAATAGGGTCGTTGGAAGGGTGGCTGGCGTCGGCTGTGGTGGCGGTGGATATGGGGGCTCTGAGAAGGGTGGTCGCAGCCTTCTTGGGGACTGACTAGGGATCCTTTGGGGTGGCGTCCATCAGGAGTGGGTGCTTGGTGCTGCCGGGGCTTGGTCGGGAGGAGCTACGGCGTCTGGCTTTCAAGGTGCTGCGATGTGGTTGGGGCGTGGTGCGGTGTCGTTGGCCGGTGAGGTCGGATGGTGCGTTGGAGGAGCGACCGCCGACTGGCACGAGGCAGAAGGTGGTAATTGAGGGGGTTCCCCTCTTCCTCTGCACGGTGGAGGTGGTGGCAGCGGTGGTTGCCCCTTTTGCGAGACTCCAGAGCTGCGAAGGCCTGAACCTGAGGTCAGTGGACTTATCATGGTTCGAGGCATGGGTGGAGATGAAACCGGGGCAACAGCTCGTGGAGAGGTTGGTCCTCAAGTGGGGGAGCTCCTCTGGCTGGTTCGCATCTCGCTGGGATCTGGTAGACCTAGATCTTTCGCTGAGGCGGTGGTGGGCGGGGCGGCGGCGGTGCCTGGAGGCGGAGGTGGTAGGCGAGCGGACGAAGGGCAGGCTGTTGATGGGAAGTCCGAAGGACGCAGCATGGATGGCGCGTCGGTTGCGATCCCCAAGGCGCGATCTAGGGAAGATGAATGGGCGAAGATCTCGGAGGCTGGTGCGGGACCTGCAGAGGAGATTGTGGAGGAATCTGCGACGCTGAGGGAGGACTTCACTGAGGAGGCCCCGGCTCTTGTGGTGGGCGGTTGCGATGGACTCGGGTCGAACGAGTTGGACTCGATGGAGCTATCGGTTCGAACCTCACCTCGCAGGTGGATCTGACGCTTCGTTTCAGTGAAGCTGGCGGTTTGGGTGCTGCAACTGGAGGCCCGCGACGTGTTCTCGACAGATCGGACTGGGCAGAGGGATGCGGTGTGGTTGGCGAGGTAGGGCGCACGCGGAGGTGGAAGCCGAGGATGCCTGTGCCGCAGCGGCTAACCTACATGCCGAGGTGGTCCTACCGGAGGGGGTGCACTGTGAGGGCTCCGACTGGGAGTGGGGTTGGGGAGAATCTACGTCGGAGATGGGAGGAGATGGGCATCGCCTCGCCGTCCGAAGGGCATGGCAAGGTGTCGACGGTGAGCCTGGCAGGGGGCAGGGGCAAGGCGAGGGCCATCTTGAGCGCTTCTGGTGGCAAGGAGGGGCAGCAGGTGGTGGTAGTTGGTGGAGATGCTAGGGCAGTGAAGGATGCAATGGAGGTGAGAGGGGCTAAGGTGACGGTAGTGCGGCCTGTAGAGGAGGTTTTGTCGCAGGGGGCGCAGGCACTAGCTGCGGGTAGGGGGGTGACTACGGAGCAGGGTGGACCGGGGGGCGAAGATGTGAGGGGATCGCCTAGTCGGTGTGTGGAGTTGGAGGGAGAGGTGGATGAGGTGGCTGCGGAGATGGGATTCAGGCGATCGACGCAAGGAGTTTCCCGAGGTTCTACATGACTAAGGTCCTGTCGTGGAATGTGAGGGGCTTGAATGACCCCTCAAGGTGGGCGGCTCTGCGGGGGTATTTTCAGAGGTGGGGCCCTAACATGGTCTTTCTCCAGGAGACAAAGTGGGGGAGTTGTGATGAGAGGCTGTGGAAGGAGGTGGGTGGAGGTGGTTTTAGGGGGTTCTTGGCCCTGGATGTGGTCGGAAGTGCGGGTGGAATCGTGGTGGGATGGAAGGATGATGCTTTCTCCTTGTTGGACTCGTTGGTGGGATCTCATGTTGTCACTGTCAGGTTACAGAGGCGCCAGGACAATACGTGTTTGCTCTTCTCTTCAGTTTATGGTCCGACGAAGGGTTGGCGGAGGCATGCTTTGTGGGAGGATCTGAGCCAGGTTGCAGCATCTTTTCAAGGGATGACTTGGTTGATAGGTGGTGATTTTAATGTCACTTTGCTGGCAGAGGACAGACCAGATGGTCGTGGGGGAGTGAACTAAGGTTCTGAGGCATTTGCAGGTTTTGCTGCGGAGCAGGGGCTGGTTGACATGCCACCCTCGTCCTGTCGTTTCACTTGGAGGAGCTCTGGAGGACAAAGATCTTAGATCGATAGATTTTTTGCCTCGATGATGTTGGCTGAGCTGTTCCCTATGGCGGAGGTCAGACCCATGGAGCGGTCATTCTCAGACCACACTCCCTTGTTGTGGATGACGAATGAGGACTAGAGGCATGATACATATTTTAAGTTCGACCGGGCATGGCTCCTTGAAGAGGGGTTCAAGGGGTTGGTAGAGGACCGGTGGAGGTCGATTCATGTGGATGGCTCAGCGGCTGTCAAGTTGGAAGCTAAGCTGCGGGATTTGAGATCTTTCTTGAAGATCCATAAGAAGCAGATTAGGGAGGAACGTGGGAGGAGAGAGGAAGCTCTCGGTGAGGTTGCACGACTAGACGTGGTGGAGGATGTTGGTCTCCTTTCTAACGCTGACAGGGTCAACAAAGCGAGGTAGATACAGGTGATTCAAGAGGAAGACCAGAAGGTGGAGATGGAGTGGAAGGTGAGATCCAGACAGAGATGGCTAAAGGAAGGCGATTCTAACACTCGATTTTTTCATATGACTGCATCAGGAAGGAGGAGGAACTGGATTGACAGGTTGATGGTGGATGGGGAGGAGTTTATGGGAAGAGAGGCAGTGGAAGGGGCAGCTGCGAAGTACTTCAGAGAGTTTACCGGGAGATGTCATGGGGGAAGGTGGAGATGGTTGGGGACTGAGATACCGCGGATTGGGGATGCAGATGCTGGTTTCTTGACAGGTCCGTTTGAGGAGGATGAGGTCCACAAGGCAGTCTAGGGGCTGAACGCTGATGGTTGTCCGGGTCCAGATGGTTTTCCGATTACCTTCTATAAGGAGTTCTGGCCGGTGGTGAAGGAGGATGTGATGCAAGTCGTGCAGGAGTTTAGAGCTAGTAACTCAGGCTTCAACGGGGTGAACAAGTCCTACATGTTCCTGTTTCCAAAGGAGGGTGCTGAGGAGATCCAGGAGTACAGACCGATAGCCCTCTCGAATGCTATCTACCTGATTGTGGCGAAGCTCCTGGCGAATAGATTGAGGACTCTGGCTGGGATTGTAGACCCAGTGCAGACGGCTTTCGTCCCTGACAGGAATATTTTGGAAGGTTATGTGTTGGCCTCAGAGATCCTGTCATCTTGGAAGAGAGATAAGAAGAAGGCCTTCTTGTGGAAAGTTGATTTCAGCAAGGCTTATGACTCAGTTCAGTGGTCGTTTCTTTGAGCGTCCTTGGTGAAGAGGGGCTTCCCACCGGTGTGGATTGACTGGATGAAGAGATGTGTCACCACGACGTCTTTCTCGGTTCTTATCAATGGTAACTCGGCAGGGGATTGGATTCAGCCGAGGAGGGGGGTGAGGCAAGGGTGTCCTCTGGCCCCGATGCTCTTTGTTATTGTAGCAGAGATGCACTTGCGAGGGCGGCTAAGAGGTCATGTGAGAGAAACTTGGTGAAGGGTTTCTCTCTAAGCGACGGAACGGGTATCTCGTTATTGTAGTATGCGGATGATACAATTTTCTTCATTGAAGGCTGACGTGCCTTCGTGCGTGTGTGTTAAGAGGTGTCGTTATAGTTGCACTTGATACGTCGATTTTAAAAGAAGTAAACGGAGGTGAGTCCGAGTGTCGATCTCAGGGAGGCGTGGAAATCGGGTTTTGTTTACCACTTGTCACAAAAAAGGTGGAGTTTTACTTGCGAAAGAGACGATTTTGAAAAGCGAGAGATAGAGAGAGAGTTTAGGGTTAGAAAGCTCTTGGTTTTGATCATGCACTTTAAACAGAAATTAAAATGGCGACTAAACGGAAAATAATTTCATTAAACATGCATTCATAGTTCATGGTTTACAACATTAAATACATGCTTCAACAAAAGTAAATGAAAGCTTAAAAGAGAGAGAGAGAGGTAGAGAGAGAGTGGAGAGCGACGAGGCAGCCACGGCGGTGGAGGAGGCTCCGTCGGCGGCTCGTCGTCTCCGGCAATTACAAGAGTACCTAAAACTAGCTAGGAGAGGAGTGGAGTAGTTGCAAGTGGGAGAGGATGCCTTGAATGGTGGTAGAAGGGGGTTTAAATAGAGTTAAGGGCCTCCTAGAAGAAGAATGTCCTTTAGCGACATCCAGAACATCGCTAAAATCGCTTCCAGATACGTCGGTGAAGGCCTTCTGCCGCCGGTCAGCCGCCCGCCCCCTCTCTCTCTCCAAGCGCGATCCGTGGATGATGAACAAGAGCCGTCCGATCGAAGATCAGACGGCTGAGATCCTCCCGCGCCCGTGCTGAGATCGCGCTTCGGGCGCGCGTGCGCGCACGCGTTTCCGCCCGGCGTGCGCGCGCGCGTGGGCGCTCGGGCGCTGTCGTCGAGCCGCGTGGCGCAATCCTGACCGCCCGCTGCTGATCGGGCGGCTCAATTTCGCCGCACCCTTCGCTCGCGCTTGATTTCCCCCTCCGCGCGATTCGAACGCGTGTCACTGCTACGCGGGCGTGCGCGCTAACCGTTGCGCCACGCCCGCGCTTTGTCGCGGCGACCGCGGGCGAGCGCGTGGATCTCGGCCGTTCGATCGAAGATCAACGGCCGAGATTCGTTCTTGGCTGGCTTGAGGGCAAGCGAGCGGTGGTGCCGGGGTGACGTGGCGCTTTCTGGGCCGTTGATCTCCAGATCAACGGTCAGAATTTCTTGGGCCCATTGTGGGAGCTCCGGATGTCGGATTTGGCCGATCTTGAGTCCGTTGGACTCCGTTCGTCGTTCTGAATCCATCCGTGCGGTCCGATTGCTCATCTGAGGCCTGCTTTGACACATGCTTTACACAAATGGCCATTAATGCAGTTTATAAGCAATCTTCGTACTTGATGCATGCAATGCTCCTATTCTACTTTATGTTGTGCCTTTTATTCTAAAGATGGGCCATATTCAACCTAATTACTACCCCCTTGCGTGGTGTTATCAAAGGCGGGGAAGCGAAAGCCAGGAGAATGCGGATTTTACTCTTCTTGTTTGGTGAGGCCTCGGGGCTACAGATCAACCTGTCTAAATCTGATTTTGTCCCCTTTAATTTGACTGAGGCGGAGGTGAGGGGATGTAGCTTGGGTCTTGGCACAAAGCAGGTGAAGCTTCCGATCAGATATTTGGGCTTACCATTGACAGATGGTAGGGTTCTAGCGAGAGACTAGGCTCCCCTGGTGGAGAGGCTGGAGGGGAGATTGGCAAGATGGGCATCCAGGCTTCTGTCTAGGGGTGGAAGGTTGGTCTTGCTTAAGGCAGTTCTGGCAGCGATGCCATCGTATTTCACATTTGTCCTAAAGATGCCCAGACAGGTTGTTTTAAGAATAGAGAGGCTTATGAGAAATTTCTTCTGGTCCAACCAGGGGACGAGTGGACCTGGTGCCAGGTTGGTAGCATGGGAGGAAGTTTGCAGATCAATGGAGGAGGGGGGACTGGGGGTGAGGGACTTGGGAAGGTCTAATGATAGCTTGTTGGTGAAGTGGGTGGAGATCCTCTTGGAATGCAGGGTGGATTTGGTGGGCAAGGTATTCGAAATGGCCTATGGTGGTCCGGTGCGGTGGAATCTTCTGATATCTCCGCCGAGGGATGCTTCGCATTTCTTGAAAGGATTGTCATCGGTGGATCCTAAGGTGCAGAACTGTTTTGTTCCGGTGGTGGGAACAGGGGAGATTTTCAGGTTCTGGCTGGATGATTGGACGGGGAATGGTGTGCTTGCTGGAAGATATCCGAGATTGTTTGCTTTGTCCCAAAGCAAAGAGGAGTCAGTGGCCGAGGTGTGGGAAGGTGGGTGGTGCTCGTATTTTGTAGGAATCCTCTCAGATGCAAGAGTTTATGATTTCCAGAGACTGCTTGAAGAGTTAGAAGGGCTGCAACCGATTTCCGGTACTGATATGTATGGCTAGGAGGAAGGTGACTTTTCGGTGGGGGCTACCTACAGGAGATTGTCCAGTGGTGACTCTACAGGTGACTTTGATCTGGTGAGAGATTGCAGATAGATTTGGAAGGCTGCGTGTCCTTCAAAGGTCAAGATCTTTGTCTAGCTGCTTAGGAGGAGACTTGTGACAAAGGTTTGGAGGGAGAGGTGGGCTCCTGGAGAGAGTAAGGTTTGCCCTCTGTGTGGAGGTGAGGAGGAGGAGATTGACCACCTTTTTTTCACCTACTCATTTGTGGTGCAGACATGGAGCCGGGTGGGAGTGGGGTGGTGGAATTGCCGATCTTTTGAGGAGTTTTGGCACAGTTTCAGAGGTGAAGGGGGTGATGTTGGATAGGTTGTCTTCCGTACGAAGGAGAGGGCCAGGCCGTTAGCAGTGTTATGGGACATTTGGTTGGGCAGGAATGCTGTGGTTTTCAGAGGCCAGAGGCCGTATGTGGAGAATTTTGTGGAGTCTGTATTTTCTTTGTTTAATCTTTGGAGTGGATCTCTTTGAGTGGGGGACCTTGGGGTTCTCCCTTTGTATTGGCGAAGGCCTTTGATTCTCTATTTAATATACTTTGGTAGTTATTGCTGTGGATAACTGCCCTTTCCTCTTTCAAAAAAAAAAGTAAACGAACATAAACTTTGAAAAAAGATGAAACAATTTAAAGAAAATTTAAATAAAATAGACAACTAAAAATTTATAAATTATTTTTATTTATGAGTTACAGATTAATACTTTTGGCAAATTACCTTATATATCAATGTTAGTTGCACTAGAGGCAACTTCACTTTGTGGGTTTTGCTAATATGCTTCTGATTCAACATCTAGGTGAAGATCTTTTCCCGCAACGTATTGTTCACCCAGTAGAGTTCTAACGGGTATTATACACTCATTTCTGCTATTATCAGGCATGTAGAATACTTGTGCTACCTGACAAAGTAGTGTGAATGGCTCTAATGACTAAAAAATGTAACGGTTCTTACTTCAGCTCAAGAAATCATGTTTCTTATTGACTTTGAATCCAATGCCTTCTTTGAAAACATCAAACTAATCACACTTAAATAGAATCACCCTACAATCAAACGTGAAACTCATTTCCACAATCTCTTCAATTTAACAGTAATACCCATCACAACTAGTGCTTAGGTCACAACTAACGATGACTCCCACCTGTTGCGTGGCCTTCGCATCATCAATGGACCGTACTCTGAATCTGAAACTGTTAATATGTAACCCGAATGGTAACGTCCGTATGTCAAAAGTGTATCAGCAATTACATCAAAATCCTGTACCCACCATGAATCCCTTTGTTCTTTCAGTTTATTTACACGATCCTTGAAACAATAAATGATCTACAACTCGCATGTAGATGGCATAAAAAATTCTTTAAATTCATTGTAAAATACATCCATTTCTGGAATTTACTTCAAAATGTACAAGTGTGCCAATCGTCAGTCCATTTCTGATATGGACTTGAGCTCCATGCGGAGGATCGACCTTCTACCGATGTCAAATATGAACAGGCAATCTTCATCATTACCATTAAATCCTCTATCATAATTCCATTCAAAATTATTAAATCGATTATCTATCTCATTCATGTACATGGCATAGAAGTTAATACATTCCTCTACAAGATATCCTTCCACGATTGACCCTTCTGGCTTTGCCTTATTCAAGACATAATCTTTCAACTTCTTCAAATGTCATTCAGTTGGATACATTCATCTGTACTGGACGGGTCTAGCAATTCTCGCTTCATTCACAAGATGAAGCGTGACATGAACCATCATGTCGAAGAATGTAGGTGGGAAAATCTGCTCCATTTTAGAAAGTGTGATCACAATTTGTTTATCCCAGTGCTGCAGCAATTTAGGATCTAATGTTTTTGAATAGATGACTTTAAAATATCTACTCATCTCCGTAAAAGAATCGACTATCAGATTAGGCATCACTCCACATATCGCTAGTGGGAATAATATTTGCATGTATACATAAAAATCATGACTTGTTAACTCAGTAATCTTCTTCCGTACTTCATTTACGTAACGTGAAAGCTGTGACGAATACCCATCTAAAACTCGAATGTCTTTAAGAAGTGAGAAAATCATTTACATCTACTCTCCGATAAGACTATATATAGCTTCTGGAAAGTGAGATTCTCCTTTAACGTGCAACTTGAGATGAATACCCATAATTTCATATCATTCCTTCTTTTAACTATATCCTTTGGACTGTCTATTAGGCTTAATACGTCAAGAATTATGTTGCACAGTCAAATCCTTCCAATATAGAAGCTCCATAAAAAATATGTTTTTCTTCCTAAACTCTGAATGTTACAAGGAAGTCAAGTCATTCTTGAAAAGACAACCCAAACATATTTCACTAAGCTATTGCAATGTCTCCATGATTTTCATCCCCGATAACCTAACAAAACTTGTACTGAGTTTATTTTTTGGATTCTTCGAAGAATATCAACATGCTTTACCATCAAATATGTCCTTGAATTGTGACATTTTTCATCTGTGTTCAATAGGCAAAAACCTACAATGCCCTAAATAACAGAACTTCTTACTTTCAAGCAATCTCAAGTGATGAGTATCATCCATACAGATTGTTCCCCTTCGTACTCCATCCTAACAAATTAGCATATGCTGGAAAAACATTGATTGTCCACAGTAATGCTGCATGAAACTGAAATAATTGTTTCTTTTGTACGTTATATGTTTGAACACCACTGTACCATAGGACTTTCAGTTCATCAATCAACAGTTGGAGATAAACATCTATCACATTTCTTGGTTGCTTGGATCCTGGGATAAGGAGGGTAACATCATGAATGTAGATTGCATGCATAGCCATGGAGGTAAGTTGTAAGTTAACACGACCATCGGCCATATAGAATATGAAGGATATATGTTCTTGAATAGGTTGAATCCATCACTTACAAGCCTCAGTCTCACATTTCGTGCTTCTTCTGCGAATAATGCGTGATTCTCGTTAAATCTATTCCATTCATCAAAATCTGTTGGATAACTCATGCGTCCATCTTTGGATTTATTCTCCTATTGCCACACCATTAGTTTTGTTGTTTTACTGGAAATGAATAGGTGTCGCAGCCTAGGGATTAATGGAAATGAATGTGCTTGTTAACTTATCCACCTTATACCTCTCCTCACCACATTCAGGATAGTTAGTCAACCTTGAGTACTCATTTCTATACAAGACATAATCATTACAACAGACATCAATCTTCTCGCATTTCAGTCTGAGCCCATGTATCTGCTTCTTCGCATCATACCATGACCAAGGGTACTCAGCAGGATTATTCAGCAACTCAATGAATTGAAGGATCTCAAACATTAATTTCATTGTGGCTCTATTCATCACTTTCATCTGAAACAATGTCAAAAGGAATAACAATTTCAACATTAACGTTATTCCAAGAGAAATAGGATCCTCTGCTGCTTTGACTGCATCGTAAAACTCATTACAATCTCGTAATGTCTCATCATCATCTGCATCCTCAGAATCTGCTGCTCTCATATCATGTAACATTTCATTTAATTCATTTCCCTGATTATCATCACTTTCTTCAAAAGCGTCAATTCTTTCATTTCTGGCTTCTCCTGTGATTTGCTTATCATGAGCTGTCCAATTTACATAATCTTGTCACCAACCGTTACATCACATACTCGAAAACTGTCTCAGTCAAGGAAACACCCATTCAAACAATGTCTACATGGGTATAAAATCTACCGAAGGAATTCTCCTCGTCTAAATATCTTCCTATCATCATTAAATGCCCACTCTAGAAACAAAATCACTTCATTCTTGTATTCATGGTAATTCAAAATTTTCAAACTAATCCATAACTTATCTATGATAATTAACCTAAATGTCAATGACAACCATTCATAAGTTAGATTCGAATAAGAAAAAAATGTGTATTTTAAGAAGATTTTCACTTGATAACCCATCCTTGAAGATTTGATCATAACGTTACTTCTTACATGCAACCAGTGTTTGGAGAAATTTCGATAGCATTTTCCTACATTCCTCTAATATAACCCCCCAAAACTAATCTTAACTACATTCCCAATAGCCCTCACTAAAGGGCGCTTTGGGAACGGAGCTAAGATTAGTTGGTATACCGGAAAAGAGCGAGAAACTGCGACCAAAATTTCTCCAAACGCTAGCTACATGAAAGAAGGAACCCTAAGTTGTGATCAAATCTTCAAGGACCTCCCTTAGTTTAGAACTTCTCTGAACTAAGGACGATAACTCTTATGGCATGCTATAAAGACAAAACATCATGGATGTAAGTGAAGTATACGCACACTCCACATTATCCGTATAATATGATCATAAGTCTCGACGGGTAAGTATTTTGACACAGTTATATCTCTCTTACACCTATACCTTAGGGGTTAGAACTTCTATCGTTTGTCATCAAGTGCATCTAAATTTGTTTAAGTGTCTGTATCTATAAAGTTATAATAAAAATTTCACAATAAAACATAAATATCAAACGTTCATTCATAAATTACTTTTCTAAAAGTAATTGGCTCTACCCCAACCCTCTCCTCCTCACCCTCTCAACCCCTAATCTTCTTCATATTCCCCTTACTCCTCCATTCTCTTCCCTCCTTTCTAAAACCCTAAACCTTAAGCTTCTTAACCTAATCCCTAAATCCACAACCCTAACCCTCAAATCTTAAACCCTAAATGTAAACCTTAAATCAAAACCCATGACCTTAAACATTCGATTCTTAACCCTAAACCCAAGGCCATAAATCCTAAGCCATAAACTCTAAGCCATAAAAAATCCCATTACATAACCCATAACCCTAAACACAAAAAACCAATAACATAAAAATGCTAAACCCTATAAACACTAAAACCTAAGCCCTAAAAACACTAAACCCTAAACCTAAACTCTAACATTAAACCCTTAACTAACCCTATAACCTAAACCCTTAACACTAAACCCTAAACCCTATAACCTAAACCCTTAACACTAAACCCTAAACCTTATAACCTAAATCCATAACTCAAAACGTAATAATAAACCAAACATTCATGCAATAATTTAACTAAACATTCATATTAACAATAATAATTAAACATTGAACATTTCAAATTAAATTTAACTAAACATTGAAGCATACAGCTTAATTACATTCATAATTAAATTGCTAACCTAAGTAGTACATTGAAAAAATTAAATTAATCTAAACCTAAGGGGGTAAATTGAGGTGGTGGTGGTGGTACTGGTGGAAGGAGGAGGTGGTGGTGGTGGTGGTGCCTAAGGTGGTGGTGGTAGCAGCAGGAGGTGGTGGTGGTGGTCATGGCTTGAGGTGGTGGTGGTGACTGGGAGGTCATGGTACTGGTGGCAGTAGGTGTTGGTGGTGGTTGGTCAGTGGTGGTGGAGAGGGAAGGAGGGGGCACGACCAATTAAGGAAGGGGATTGAGGAGGAGGGCTGGTGGTCGCGGGGATGGTGGTGGCGGTTGCGGTGCTGGTGGGTGCAGGGTTGGTTGTCGCGAAGGGAGGAAGCGAGGTGGAGGTGATCGTCACAGAGGCAATGGGCAGAGGCACGTAGAGGAGATGGGCGAAGGCACGCGGTGGTGGCAGGAGGAGGTGGTGGTGGTCGCTCAGAGGGAGGGTGGTGGCAAGGGCGGAGGGCGACGGTGTCGAGGAGAGGAGGGGGTTTAGGAGGAGGATATCGGATCCTTACCAAGGGAGGAGACCGGAGGAGCAGAGGTGTTGTGCATCGGAGAAGAAAGAAGCAAAGGTAAGGAGGTTTTTGGCTAAGGAAGAAAGGAGCGAAGGGGAAGGGGTCAGGGGCACGCTGGGGTTTTTGGCCTCACTTTCCTCAATCATTTTCAATTTAACGGTCAATGAATGCATTTCAGAAAAAACTTTTGAGATAGACGATTCCTAAGGAGGTTATCCTCGATCGTTTATTAAATAACGGTCGACTATCTTATTATTCTTGACCATTATAAACGGTCGAGAATGATCTCAACCACTCCACTTACGGGTTGGTGAGAAAGTTAATGAGAAAGTTAATGACCAGACTATTGGCAACCATTACGTCTTACAACAGTCAAAAGTTCACTGTTGAGAACACACCTTTTCCAATAGCTCGGTCGCAACCTATCTTCATCCCATAGTATCTTGCCACTGGGTCTAACGATTACATGTGTGGAAGCTTTAACAAAAAAAAGAAGCAAAGAAATGCCATCAACAAGTTTTTAAATACATGAAAACACCAAAGGATTAAACATTCCTATCTATTCTCTTTTTGTCTTTTCCCACATTAAGTTTATATTTCAAATTTTCATCTTTATCCTGGTTAGCCAAATGAATTGAACTTCTTGACCTTAGCACCCTTTGCTTCTAAGTTTTTCCTCTAGCATTCAAATTTTCTATTGATTCCATCTCATCCTTAGAACCCATCCTTTTACTTTGCAAAAGAAAACCTTCTGCAAAAGGTGTAAATGGTTGAGGCTCCTTATGAATGACTCTTCCATTAAGTCATCCATAATTATGAAGGGTAAGGGTTTAAAAGCTAAGATTGTCTCTTTGTAAATTGATATTAATATCAAAATAATCTTATAGTCAAATAAGTTTTGGTTATACAAATCCTTTATATGGTCAACCAAAAAATATAAAAGAATGGAGCATGGAATATAAAGCAATGAATACAAGCACTTACTAATTGCCATGGAAGCACAATGATCGTAGGAATGAATTGGCAATTGCCATGGAAGCACCATGCCAATACTCGTTGAATGATTAGTGAAACAATGATCCCAAGTTGAGTCCTAAAAAAATGTAATGGTAGTCACTCACTTGAAATATATTGAGCTACTATTTTTATAGGAAGATGTAATGATAGTTACTTACAAGTCAAAAAATGATCAAGGCAAAAAATTAATGTTTCAAATGACAATATATTTGCAATGTGTGCAACATCCTATAAGAACTAATACTTCATGTGTAAGGATATACAACATGAAAATCGCCTAGGTTTGGACCCGAGGAAAATTTTTCCTATAAAAATGTGTAAAATTCTAGGAAAATTTTGACAAAGTTTCACCTATTTTTCTTAGTTTTCCCAAATTTCTTTACCGGCAAGAGAGATCTCAACACAAATATAAAGCAAAAATAATGTGGGTACACCCCACTCATTCCACTTAAGCAAAAACAAGGTGGCACCACATATCTGTATGCAAATTGACAAGAATGTGCAGATTGTGAAAATTGTCTACACTAGAGATGCATTTGCAAATTCTGCATAAAAAGGCTTGTTTCTAGCCCCTCCACTTGATTAGCTTGATTCCTACCAAGAATTATGTAGGGCCATCTCTATGGAGGCAGATTTCTTAAAGTTGTCACATGATAAGTGTTCATTTAAATTAGCAGGACACGACAAATAGTACTACAATAAGATTTTTTCCTTTTCTTTTCTTTTCCATTTTTTTTGGGAAGGGAAGCGGGGAGAGGGGGTCATCTCTTTGGACAATGATGCAATAAGAAAATAATCATCAAAGTGAAACTTTTGCTTTGGAACAGAACAAGCAAACCTCAAAGTAATAATCAACTACACTAGCTTCTTTGTAAGATGCCATTATAATCATCATAGTCAAAGCACCTATATTATGTAGAGTACTTTAATGATGAAATTAGCTTTTTAACCCAAAAATAGTGCATAATAAGAAAATGATGACAACTCTGGCATCAACATCATGTTCAATACAATACTAAATCATGTACCTCTCAAGCTCCTTTCCAATTTATTGTTTCCTTCTTTGAAATCAATTGTCTATCCTACAGCCCCAAGCTCTAGTTCAAAGCTAACTCGAGTTAAGTAATTAAGGTGGCAATGGCATTTGTATTGTAATAGAATTTGCAATGATACTTGAAGGGAAATCAACACGTATTTTCAATGTGACTTTAGCCCTGTAAAATCTTGCTTCTGCTATTAATGCACTTATACAGAATGGAGGCTTGAACTCTTGGATCATTCTATAGTTCATCACAAAATTCTCCATCAGAGTCAAAGTATGATCAATATATTAAAGATACATTAGATCACTATATCAGAGTCAAAGTGTGATCATTCCTTCGTAAGGTGGTGATACATTAGATCTTGTTGTTGCCACGAATAACAATCCAACAACCTTCATAGAACTACAATTAACACCATCAACATTCTGCATTCAAACAGAAGATGGTAAGACATTGTATTTGGTGGAGAAATAACATTTTGTAATACCATGTTCCTGCAATGTGTCAAGAAATCTCTACACTCAAAACTTTTAACAACCAAAATAGGATATTTGGTTAGTTAATTGCTCTAGCATCCTTTACACAAAAAGGATGAAATTTTAAACCTTATCTCACGGAAATGTTAACTGACATACCTAGTAGATTATAGCCATAATTCTTGCCAAAAAATAAAGGAAAGAATAGATTGTAGCCATAATTGAAACTAACCTACTTGATCAATGAGATCATCCAAAGTAATTTGTTTCATAAAAAGATCTAGCTAGAAATGGTAGAAACTACATATATACCCCAGATAATGATGTGAGTAAGCATTCAAAACTATAAATTAGGTGTCTCGCAAGGTTGGTTCATATATCATATCATACATTGCCGCATGGATAACCATTATACAGCCATTATACAAAAGTCAACTCTACCTCAATTATCCAATGATCTCACTCAATGCATGTCAATTAGCAAAGCAAAAAACTAGAAGCTTCAAATAAGAGGTAGAGGCCAATAACTGTCATAAAAGTTGCACATTTTTCATGATCCCATGCTTTTGACCCAAATACAAGCAAGAAAATAAGTTGCTGCAAACAAATACCTACAAAGACAGGAGGTGCCTCCTCTCCATCACCCCCTTTCCAGAACTTGACATCACGAAAGAATATCTCAATACTTCCGTTTTGCACATCACCATGGTCTGACGGGCATGACCAAGGGAATGTTATCATCTAACAATATGATGATAATTTAGTTACTAAGATATCAAGAACATCACCCGTAAATACTTGCTTTTCAACATGAAAAGAGGCATAAGGTCATAAGGGAACAGTACACTAAAAACAAGAAATATAGATTTGGGTGGTAGTAGCCTTACAATGTCCACAGTGATTCTGAATCCAGATATAAGATGAGAGCATTGCAGTGCAAATCACTTTCCATGGGAAAGCCATTTCTTATTAACAAGGCAACGAGCATGTGCAATATATATTACCAAAAATCACTTCACCACAAAGAATGAAGAACTACATTCCTATCAATTATTTCTCCTCAAGAGAAATCATAGGTGAAGACATCATATGCATTTTGTTAGAGAATTATTATCAAATGGTCATCAAAGAACAATGCAAATAACCTTAAGTAATTACTATCATCGATAAGATATTTTTCAATCTTCCATAAAAAAACATATATATAAATTTCCACTACAGCTGATTCAAGAACATATACGTCCATTTTGATTCCCTCAATAGCAAGGAAGAACAAAGAGGAAAGACCTTCTCTATCTACTTCAACTCAAATTTAACTTAAATATCTCATAATATTGAAACATATATATAAAAGGGAATAAACCCCATTGGGGTGTTTCATTGAATAGTTGGAAAGTACAAAAACCAAGCATACTCACTATCAAAAGAACATACCTATAGCCATTTCATAGAAACAGATCTAGATCATAAATATGCAAGTGTCAAAATGCTGGGATGGATGGAAGGGGAAGGGGACTAGATCCAACGAGGGATCTGCTCAGGACCCACTCCAACCCTAACATCGAGCTTGGAAAATGTAAAAAAATTGGTAAAAAATAGGGAAAAATCAAGAGAAATGGGATGTAAAGGATTAAATGTAACGACTCGGTTCCTGAGTCCCTGCGAGACACGAGAACCGGACCGACTCGACTAATCCCAAGACCTAGTCGTCCAACGAGGAAGTAACCAAAAGAGCAGTAAAATAAACCACATTCAGCATGTATATAACTAACAGTAAGAAAGTACAGCAGTAAGGAAAGAAACTACTATAGTAGATACCACCACAACAGTAGAACAACATTTATCATATAACAAGAACTGCAGGTAAAGAAAGTACAGCGGAAACAAAAACTACTCACTAGAATCGAAACAAAAGAGGTACAAAAGACTGTGGTAAACTCTACTGGACCCTACTTGGCCCAGCGTCCTCTGCAGCCGCCGACCCTGGCTGCTCAACACCTGGTCCTGAAAAAGGTAACGAGTGTAACACGTCAGCAAAACGCTGAGTAGAGTGGCAAACTAACTAAAGGCATCAGTAGAATATACAGTAGCTGTTATGTTCTATTACTTCCTTTATTCACATCTTTCAATTTTCTCACTATTTCATTTATTTCTCAGATCCTTTACTTCATCTCGAATGTCCTCGTGGGACGATCTTGATTGCAGTCTTTTCCAAAAGTAGAAGTAGCACGTGGTGCTCTCCTGGCCGGGAGAGTTCCCCGTGGTGATCCTACCCTCAGTCAACCACCCCAAGGTCACTGACAGACGTAACGGTGACTACGGCACGCGCGATAAACGCACAGGTAGCTAGCCCGCACTGGCACGCGGTCAGTCGTTTCCATTAACGGGTGCGCCTAAAGCACAGCACGGAACCAGGGCAGAGCCCTCTCAGTAACAGGGGTCCAACCCCTCCACAGTAACCAAACCGGGGCCTTGCCCCTCCACAGTCCGCGCACCCTCGCCTGACTACCCTGGTTTGCCCTAGTGAGCCTAACAAGTCGGTGAAGGAGGCTAGCAGAACCCCGGGGCCCGTGGGGTAGCTAGTACTCTCCTAACACTAGTAGCTCTCCTCGGTACTACGTACACGAGGGCCAACAAGTCGGTACAGAGCGGCCAATTCTAACCACGGGTCCCTGGGGTGGCTGGCCCCACTCTACACTAAACAGGTACAGGTACTTCCCTTAGTACTGCGTACCCAAGAGACAGTATAAACTACATCTCAGTTCCATTCCTTTTTCTTTCCAGGAGTTCCACTCCTAATTCCCCGTAGGGTTCCAGCTCTTTATCTCAGAACATCATATGTTTCACTTTCCAGTTCACGTTCTCACAATCCATGATCTCAATCATGTTTCTTTATTCATAACAGGCAGCTGTTAATTCAATTTACAGGCCGCTTTATATTCCTTTCCATTTTTCCAAGGCTGGAGTATTATACATTCCACTAGTTTTTCCATCCTAGGATTCATGTCATATCCTAGGATCTAGCATACAATAAGTTTTCCAGCCCTAGGATTCATGCATCACCTAGGAGCTATCATTCCATACATTTCTCATTCCTAGGATTCATGCAATGTCCTAGATTCTAGTTATGGTTCCATACTTTAACATATTTTAATAGTAAACTTAAGCCACTCTACCAGGTACAACGGGAGTAATGGGGGCATGATCGGGAATCCCGCGTGCCTCCGCGACTCCCAAGACTGCAACTGAACGAGGTCCTATCACAAGGATCAAAACACAATGAGTGTCTCAAAACAGTGTATAGTTACTGTAGACGGGTATAGGAATTAATTCTGAAAAGAACGCAACTCGAATCGCGGAAAACGGAGCCCGAACGGCCCGACCCCTAAACGGGTTGAAAAAGACGATACTGTGCAAAATCAGACGTCTGGAACTTCTTCCAGACGTCTTAAACAGTGGATCAGGGAATTACCTGTTCAGTGTGGTTTCCCAGACGTCCAGAAGTCTGCGGGGACGTCTGTCCTAGCTCCCAGACGTCCGATGGTCACCCCGGACGTCTGGAGGTCACTCCCGCCGTCTGGTACAACTTCCAGACGTCTGATTCGCAAAAGATGGCGAATCAGCGAACCTGCGCACAGCCAACTGCCTCCCTCAGTACGGTCGGTCGACAAGAAGGAAGAAGAAAGCGGAATACACACCTTTCAGACGTCGGTATGAGCTACCAGACGTCGTCCTCGCCGTCTGCCTATCAACCCAGACGTCTGATTCTGGAAATTTTTCCAGAATCAGGGCGCGACTCGGACTCTGCTCGCGACGCCGCCCGCGTCGCACCTCGCGCTCCTGCTGCTCAGACTGCAGCAGGTCCCTCTCCACGTCGTTCCGCGCCCCCTGCACCCTCCGCCGGCCGGCCAAGCCGCTCCGGCGAGCTCGCCCTCACGGCAGAGCTCCGCCCTCGCACGCCGCGCCTCCTCCGCGCTCACTGCGGCCGCCGCTGCAGCCCTCGCGCTCCCTGGCTCTCGTGCACAGGAAGGAGAAGGAGACGGTGGAGACGGGAGGGGAGGCGTGGCCCTTTTAAGTCCGCGCGGAGAGGAGAGAGAGAAGGCGCGGCAGGCGTCTGCAGCCGCAGAAGAAAAGAGGGAATAACGAATATGCGGTCTGCGCGCGCAGGCGCGTAGACGACTCGCGGGTGTGGACGATAACGATTTTTCAGACGTCTGTAAACCATCCCAAACGTCTGGCCAGACGTCTGGGCCACCTCCCAGACGTCTTAAAATACGTCCGGGGCACGCGTTCGTTACAATATAACAAACTCAAAGGAAGTTTCGTCCCCGAAACTTGCGCCAACTAGGGTGCGGGAAAAAGACGTCCAATTAACCATAACAAACTCAAAGAGGACCGAGGCCGGTCCGAAAAGACGTACCCGCGAAAAGCTCCGGGTACCGCTCCCGCATTGCCGCCTCAGGCTCCCAGGTAGCCTCCTCGTACCGTTGGCTCCACAAAACCTTTACCAAGGGTACTTGCTTTCGTCTCAACCGGCGGACGGCTCGGTCTAGGATCTGCACTGGCCGCTCGGGGTAGGTCAGGTCGTCGCTCACCTCGACGCTCTCGTGACTCAGTACGTGGCTGGGATCGGCTACGTACTTCCTGAGGTTGGACACGTGGAACACGTCGTGCACACCAGAAAGCTACGAGGGAAGGGCAAGTCTGTAAGCAACGGGTCCAACCCGCTCCAGGACCTCAAAGGGCCCCACGAACCTCGGCGCGAGCTTCCCTCTCACCCCAAACCGCTGTAAGCCCTTCATGGGCGAAACACGAAGGAAGACGTAGTCCCCAACCTCGAACTGCACCTCTCTGCGTCTGCGATCCGCGTAGCTCTTTTGTCTGCTCCTGACAGTGCGGAGTCGTCTGTGGATCTGCTCAACTACCTCCTGACTCTGCCGGATCAACCTGGGGCCAACCTCCCACTTGGTCCCCACCTCAACCCAACTCAAGGGTGCCGTACACTTCCGTCCGTACAGAGCCTCGTAGGGAGCCATGCCGATGCTCGAGTGATAACTGTTGTTGTATGCAAACTCCGCCAGGGGCAGGTGCTCCTCCCAAGAGCCCCTCCAGTCCAGTACACAGGCACGTAAAAGGTCCTCAAGTGTCTGTATCGTGCGCTCAGACTGTCCGTCCGTCTGGGGGTGGTAAGCCATGCTAAACCTCAACCTCGTCCCCAAGGCCTGCTGAAACTCAGCCAAAACTGGGACGTAAAGCGGGTATCCCGGTCGGATACGATCTCCCGCGGAACTCCGTGTAGTCGCACCACATCACGGATATACCTCTCTGCCAACTGTGCTGGTCCCAAAGTGACTCGGATCGGCAAGAATCGCGCCGTCTTCGTCAATCTATCCACTATTACCCAGACTGCGTCGTGTCCCCGCTGGGTAACAGGTAAGCCCACCACCAAGTCCATGGTGATGCTCTCCCACTTCCACTCTGGCACTGGAAGTGGCTGAAGCGGCCCTGCAGGCCTCTGATGCTCAGCTTTCACCTGCTGGCACACTAAGCACTGCTGCACGAACTCACCCACATCCCGCTTCATCCCTCTCCACCAAAACTCACGTCTCAAGTCATGGTACATTTTCGTGTTTCCGGGATGTATGGTGAATCTGGAACCGTGTGCCTCAATCAGGAGCTCTCTCAACAGCTCCTCGTCTCTGGGGACGCACAACCGTCCCCTCAAGCGTAACACCTGGTCTGTGAAAGAGAAGTCCCCTAGGTCCCCTGATAGTACTCTGTCGCGCAAAGACTGCAGGTACAGATCAGCCATCTGTCCTGTGATGATACGGTCTATCAGCTCTAGCCTGGTCTGCCGTGTCACCGTCACTGCCCCACAGTATCCTCGTAACTCTAGAGGTCGCCAACTGCCCACCACCTCCAAAAGGCTCCAACTCTGTAACTGTAGACTGGCTAAGCGTGCGGGCGCCTTACGGCTCAAGGCGTCAGCCACCACATTGGCCTTTCCCGGGTGGTAGGAGATACTGCAATCGTAGTCCTTTAGGAGCTCCAACCAACGTCTCTGTCTCAGGTTGAGCTCCTTCTGGTCAAAAAGATATCTGAGGCTCTTGTGATCTGTAAAAATCTCGAAGGTCTCACCGTACAAGTAGTGCCTCCAGGACTTCAGCGCGAAGACAACAGCTGCCAACTCTACGTCGTGGGTAGGGTAGGTATGCTCATGGCCTTCAGTTGCCGCGAAGCGTAAGCGACAATGTGACCCCTCTGCATGAGCACACCTCCTAACCCCTGCAAGGAAGCGTCCGTGTACACAACGAACCCGCCACTACTGTCAGGGATGGTGAGCACGGGAGCCGAGGTCAACCTCTCCTTCAGCTCCAGAAAACACGCCTCACAGGTGTCTGTCCAAGCGAAAGGCACGTCATTCCGGGTCAACTGTGTCATAGGACGCGCAATCTGCGAAAACCCTTTGATGAACCGTCTGTAGTAACCTGCAAGTCCCAGGAAACTGCGAATCTCAGTGACTGAACGCGGTCTCTCCCACCTGAGCACTGCCTCGACCTTGGCGGGGTCCACCGCCAGGCCGTCACCAGAGATCACATGACCCAAGAAGGTCACCTCCCTCAACCAGAACTCGCACTTGCTGTATTTGGCGTACAGCCTGCGTCGTCTCAGAGTGTCCAGAACCATCCGCAAGTGCTGTCCGTGCTGCGTCCGATCTCTAGAATAGATGAGCACATCATCTATGAAAACCACCACGAACTGATCCAAGTACGGTCTAAACACCCTGTTCATCAGGTCCATGAAAGCAGCGGGGGCATTGGTCAGCCCAAACGGCATGACCAAAAACTCGTAGTGTCCGTACCGGGTGCAGAAAGCTGTCTTGGAGACGTCGGTCTCCCTGATCCTCAACTGGTGGTATCCAGACCTCAAGTCTATCTTGGAAAACACCGTGGCACCCCGCAACTGGTCAAACAAATCGTCGATCCTCGGCAGCGGATATCTGTTCTTGATGGTGACCCTATTTTGCTGTCGGTAGTCCACACAAAGGCGTAGGGTCCTATCCTTCTTCACAAACAGTACCGGGGCTCCCCAGGGAGACGCACTGGGCCTCACGAAACCTTTTTCCAAAAGGTCCTGCAACTGGGACTTGAGCTCTCGCAGCTCAAGCGGTGCCATCCTGTATGGCGCGGTGGAGATGGGGTTGGTCCCTGGTACTAGTGAGATCTCAAACTCGATCTCACGCTCGGGCGGTAGTCCTGGTAACTCGTCTGGAAACACGTCGGGGAACTCTCTGACCACCGGGATGCTCTGGAAGTCTGCCACAGGGCTGGGCTCTGCCACCACACAGGCTAGGAAGCCCTCACACCCCTGGCTCAAAAGTCTCGCCGCCCGAAGTGCCGAAATGCACCTGAAACCTCCGTCCACTGGCTGCCCGTGAAACTCGAAAGAAGGCAACTCCGGAATGGAGAAGACAATCTTCCTCTCAAAACAGTCTACCAAGGCGTGGTAAGCGGACAGCCAATCCATCCCCAGAATCACTCCAAAGTCCTCCATCTGTATCATAATCAGGTCAGCTGGCAGGCTATGTCCCCCGATGCTGACCCCGCAACCCGTGTACACCTCCTCAGCTACAAACAGCTGACCACTCGGACCTCTGATTACTAACGGATTCTCTAACTGTGTATAATCCTGGTCCAAACTAACTGCGAAACTGGCTGCGACAAACGAGTGCGTAGCGTCGGAATCGAAAAGCGTGTAAACGAGTCTGCCAGAAACTGAAACCATACCTGCTACCACGGATCCCGATGCTCTGGCGTCCCTGTGTGTTAGGGCGTTGATACGCCCCTCAGCTCTAGGTGCAGACGAAGCAGCGACACTCTGCGTCGGACGGGTAGGTGCTGGCCGGTACCCTCCTCGCGACTGCTGTCCTCCTCCTCGTGCCTGGGAACCGCGGCCTCCTGCGCGCCCTCCAGTGCTCTGCACGGGAAGTATCTGCTGACCTCCTGCCCTAGATGGGCAGTCCCTCCTGACGTGGCCCGGCTGGCCACACTGGTAGCAGAGGGGAACCCGAATCCCGCCCTCAGTGAGTCCCTGCTGTCGGCTAGGCGAGGGTCCGGTGCTGGCGACTGGCCCCGGTCGAGGGCCCCCAAAGGCCACTGATGGCCCTGCACAACGTGACGGCTCTCCTGCGGACGCCACGTGTCTCCGTTCTCGCCGGCCCTGTGAGAAGTCTAGCTGAAAGGGCCTCTTCCACCCGCCGTCAGTCTCTCGCGCGGACGGGTTGGTCTCCTCGTAAGTCATAGCTGCCTCTACCACCCTCGAAAACGTCGGCAGCTTCAGAGGTTTGACATACCCCCGGATCGCAAGCCGGAGCCCCTCGGTGAACCTCCAAAGGCGCTCCTCCTCGGTGGCTGCCGCTGTCGCTGCAAAGCGGGACAGCTCCAAGAAACGCGTGCGGTACGTGCTCACAGTCATCGTCCCTTGGCGGAGAGTGTGGAACTCCCGCCTCCTCTGGTCCTGTCACGTCTGGGGAAAGTACTGCTCGCAGAAGAGGGTGACGAACTGGTCCCACGTCGGCTCGTCCCTCTCCTGTCCCCGGACCACCCTCCACCACCGGTGTGCCGCACTCTCCAGCTGGTACGTGGCAAAGGCCACGCGGCACTCCACCGGGGGGCGAAGGGTGTCGAAGATCTTCTCCAGCTGCTCAAGCCAGTCCTCTGCCTCGATCGGGTCCTCATCCCCCTTGAAGGAGGGGGGCTTCAGCTTCCGGAACTGTCCGAAAAGCTCGAAGTGGCGCTGTAGGGGAGGTGCTGGTGCACCTCCAGGCGAAGGTGCCTCGTGTACAGAAGTGTCGGAGGAAGGTGGGGGCAGCAGGGGCCCATCCCCTCCCTCGTGTCCAGCGCCGCGTCCGTCGCGTGGTCCCACAGAGGACTCCCCCTCTGCAGCCCCAGGAGGAGGTGCTCGGGGCAGTGGGTGGAGCTCCTCTTGTACAATATCCCGTATCAGTCTGGCGAGGTCCTGGGCCTGGATGCCAGGGAGTGGTGGCTGGTCCACCGAGACGTCAACGACAGCACGCCCACCTCGCCGACCTCGCCCTCGGCCGCGCCCGCGGCCAGTCTCGCCAGTCCCGCGACGAGGCATCTCCTGCAAGGAGACGCGAAACAAAACGGAAACGTCAGAACAGACGATACCTAACAAAACCTCTAAGAGCTCATGTCAAGAGATATGTTGTGGTGGCTACTCTAGCTATAAACATGTGAATTGGTTATTTTCCAGTCAGTTGATTCACTTCTCGGGACGACCTTGCTCTGATACCATCTTGTAACGACCCGGTTCCCGAGTCCCTACGAAACACGAGAACCGGACCGACTCGACTAATCCCAAGACCTAGTCGTCCAACGAGGAAGTAACCAAAAGAGCAGTAAAATAAACCACATTCAGCATGTATATAACTAACAGTAAGAAAGTACAGCAGTAAGGAAAAAAACTACTATAGTAGATACCACCACAACAGTAGAACAACATTTATCATATAACAAGAACTGCAGGTAAAGAAAGTACAGCGGAAACAAAAACTACTCACTAGAATCGAAACAAAAGAGGTACAAAAGACTGTGGTAAACTCTACTGGACCCTACTTGGCCCAGCGTCCTCTGCAACCGCCGACCCTGGCTGCTCAACACCTGGTCCTGAAAAAGGTAACGAGTGTAACACGTCAGCAAAACGCTGAGTAGAGTGGCAAACTAACTAAAGGCATCAGTAGAGTATACAGTAGCTGTTATGTTCTATTACTTCCTTTATTCACATCTTTCAATTTTCTCACTATTTCATTTATTTCTCAGATCCTTTACTTGATCTCGAATGTCCTCGTGGGACGATCTTGATTGCAGTCTTTTCCAAAAGTAGAAGTAGCACGTGGTGCTCTCCTGGCCGGGAGAGTCCCCCGTGGTGATCCTACCCTCAGTCAACCACCCCAAGGTCACTGACAGACGTAACGGTGACTACGGCACGCGCGATAAACGCACAGGTAGCTAGCCCGCACTAGCACGCGGTCAGTCGTTTCCGTTAACGGGTGCGCCCAAAGCACAGCACGAAACCAGGGCAGAGCCCTCTCAGTAACAGGGGTCCAACCCCTCCACAGTAACCAAACCGGGGCCTTGCCCCTCCACAGTCCGCACACCCTCGCCTGACTACCCTGGTTTGCCCTAGTGGGCCTAACAAGTCGGTGAAGGAGGCTAGCAGAACCCCGGGGCTCGTGGGGTAGCTAGTACTCTCCTAACACTAGTAGCTCTCCTCGGTACTACGTACACGAGGGCCAACAAGTCGGTACAGAGCAGCCAATTCTAACCCCGGGTCCCTGGGGTGGCTGGCCCCACTCTGCACTAAACAGGTACAGGTACTTCCCTTGGTACTGCGTACCCAAGAGACAGTACAAACTACATCTCAGTTCCATTCCTTTTTCTTTCCAGGAGTTCCACTCCTAATTCCCCGTAGGGTTCCAACTCTTTATCTCAGAACATCATCTGTTTCACTTTCCAGTTCACGTTCTCACAATCCATGATCTCAATCATGTTTCTTTATTCATAACAGGCAGCTGTTAATTCAATTTACAGGCCGCTTTATATTCCTTTCCATTTTTCCAAGGCTGCAGTATTATACATTCCACTAGTTTTTCCATCCTAGGGTTCATGTCACATCCTAGGATCTAGCGTACAACAAGTTTTCCAGCCCTAGGATTCATGCATCACCTATGAGCTATCATTCCATACATTTATCATTCCTAGGATTCATGCAATGTCCTAGATTCTAGTTATGGTTCCATACTTTAACATATTTTAATAGTAAACTTAAGCCACTCTACCAGGTACAACGGGAGTAATGAGGGCGTGATCGGGAATCCCGCGTGCCTCCGCGACTCCCAAGACTGCAACTGAACGAGGTCCTATCACAAGGATCAAAACACAAGGAGTGTCTCAAAACAGTGTATAGTTACTGTAGACGGGTATAGGAATTAATTCTGAAAAGAACGCAACTCGAATCGCGGAAAACGGAGCCCGAACGGCCCGACCCCTAAACGGGTTGAAAAAGACGATACTGTGCAAAATCAGACATCTGGAACTTCTTCCAGACGTCTTAAACAGTGGATCAGGGAATTACCTGTTCAGTGTGGTTTCCCAGATGTCCAGAAGTCTGCAGGGACGTCTGTCCTAGCTCCCAGACGTCCGATGGTCACCCCGGACGTCTGGAGGTCACTCCCGCCGTCTGGTACAACTTCCAGACGTCTGATTCGCAAAAGATGGCGAATCAGCGAACCTGCGCACAGCCAACTGCCTCCCTCAGTACGGTCGGTCGACAGGAAGGAAGAAGAAAGCGGAATACACACCTTTCAGACATCGGTATGAGCTACCAGACGTCGTCCTCGCCGTCTGCCTATCAACCCAGACGTCTGATTCTGGAAATTTTTCCAGAATCAGGGCGCGACTCGGACTCTGCTCGCGACGCCGCCCGCGTCGCACCTCGTGCTCCTGCTGCTCAGACTGCAGCAGGCCCCTCTCCGCGTCGTTTCGCGCCCCCTGCGCCCTCCGCCGGCCGGCCAAGCCGCTCCGGCGAGCTCGCCCTCACGGCAGAGCTCCGCCCTCGCACGCCGCGCCTCCTCCGCGCTCACTGCGGCCGCCGCTGCAGCCCTCGCGCTCGCTCGCTCTCGTGCACAGGAAGGACAAGAAGAAGGAGACGGTGGAGACGGGAGGGGAGGCATGGCCCTTTTAAGGCCGCGCGGAGAGGAGAGAGAGAAGGCGCGGCAGGCATCTGCAGCCGCAGAAGAAAAGAGGGAATAACGAATATGCGGTCTGCGCGCGCAGGCGTGCAGACGACTCGCGGGTGTGGACGATAATGATTTTTCAGACGTCTGTAAACCATCCCAGACGTCTGGCAAGACGTCTGGATGTGATCCCAGACGTCTGGCCAGACGTCTGGGCTATCTCCCAGACGTCTTAAAATACGTCCGGGGCACGCGTTCGTTACATTAAAGCATGGGGATTTGGATTTCTTTTTTTTGGGTAGGGAGAGGGGTACCTTCTCTTCTGGCTAGAGCTTTTGGTGGTCCAAGGGAAGGTGGTGGGTCCCCTATAGGATCGAGGCCATTGTTGCAAGGATCCGCAAGGTCCGTTGGTGGCAGTCGGGGTCGAGGGGAGGTTGAGGCGCTCGGCGATGGTAGTTGAGGGGAGGTCGAGGGATCGACGAGGAGGGGAGGTTGTGGTTGGGTTCACAATCGAAACCACCAAACTCTTTATATCTCATCACAGTCTATGCAAGTAAGGGGTAGAGGGGCGAGGGGTGCGAGGGGAAATCAGTTGAGGGTTCAAAGAAAATATAAAAATATTTTTTATTATTTATTTATGTTGAAATAGGATGACGACAATTTTATTCATTATTAATAAATGAATAACGATGAATCAAAACAATTGTTCTTAATTTTAAAAGAAATTGCAATGAATAACTAAAATCATTATTTTTAAAGAAATCGTAAGGAATAACTAAAATCGTTATTATATTTAAACATAACCAATGTTGCTCATCGTCATTATTTATTCATCTTTTGTATATTTTGTTGTAATATCGCTAATAAGCAATTTAATTTCTCTGTAGGTATTTGCCCATCACCCTTGACCACACACCATTTCTCCATCTCTAGATCCTAATACTAATCTCATTACAATCCCAAAAAATTCCCCATATTCCAATACCCTCCCTTCCTCTTTCTTTTCTTGTCCACGTAAATAAACCCACCACAATTCCTCACCCACGTTAAAACCCCATTATACCTATTTTCCAAAGCAAAAGCATCCCTCGTGCACATGAAAAGCCTCGCTTGTCTCTTTCTATTTTGACGTCACGACTTCTCTCCCTCTTTCTCTCTCGCGCACCCCCCATTCCTAAGCACGCATGCACCCTATTCCTATTTCCCCATGCACGTGGACCACACAACCCGCTCCTTCTCTCTCATTATTTATTTTTAGTGTGCCCCCTTTCTTATTTTTCCTCGGACGTGAGTTGAAAAACATAAAAATTGACGTAAAAGTTAACACATAGCTATAAATGTGATCCCTTACTTTTTTTTATGCAAAAAAAGTACTGACACGTGGTGAGATCCACCATTATTAAAATCAACAATAATCACTTTCGTAGGGGTGTGTAATTGTACAAAATCACTTTGCACTTTAAAAAAAATTTTACACAAGTACAAAGTAAGATTAAACCAGTGCAATCTTACTTTTAACCACTTTACACCGGTACAATATTTTTTTGCACAGGTGCAAAGTAAGATTACACCTTACTTTGAACTACTTTACACTGGTGCAATATTTTTTTGCATCGGTGCAATATTTTTCTACACAGGTACAAAATTAAATTCCAAGTGTTTCTTCATACATGAGAAGTGATTTTTCACTTGAAAGGTGATTTTTCACCTTAAGGTTTAAGGTTTACTAACAACTAAACCCTAAAACCTAAGATGAAAAATCACTTCTCATACGTGAAATTATTTTCCATAAACCTAAAGCCTAAACTTATAGGTCAAAATCACTTTGAATAGGTGCAAAATTACTTTAGATAGGTGAAACTACCCTTGGAATAATTTATCACCAGTGCAAATTAGCTTATCACTGGTGTAAAATTTTTTATCACCTGTATATTTTCTAAGTTAAAGTGGTGTGGTGATTTTCTTAAATGTGGTGGGGACTACCACATAACAAGCCTTAGGTTCTTTTATTTCTTTACATTAAATATCAATTAGCAAGTGAGCCAATGCTATGTAAAGTACGAAAACAGTACCTACACTTTTTGCGCCAATCAGCATTACCCTAGTTTTTGGCTTTTCCCCCCATGAACGATCGTGTTCCACCCTCTCACTATTTAATGCACATAAACACCCATCTGACCCGCGACTCATCCCAACTCACATTCTCTCCCCAACAAAAAGTCTCACTCCCTCTCTTCTCTCTCCTCAACGTAACAGTTCCATGCACCTCTCGCTCTCCTTTTCCCCACTCTCTCCCCGACTTCTTTTTCTCCCTCTCGTGCAACAACAAATCGAAAAACACCCTCCCCCACCTATCCTCTCCAACTCATAAGCGTGCCCCTCCAGCCTTCTCCCTTCCAACTCATGCAATTCTCCCCCAATCATGAGCAACCCTTGTACTCCTACTCGTAGGTGCTCTCCTTCGTCTTCCTCTTCTTCTTCTTCTCCGCCTCTAACATCCTCTCCTCTTCCTCCTCTTCACATTCTCTTCTTCTACCTCACATCCTCCTTCTCTTTCTATTTTCTCCTCTCTTTCTGCATGCTCTTCATCTTCTTCTTCTTCTCTTTACAGACCCACAACCACCACCTTCACCTTTCCTTCCAACTACCAAGTACGCTCTCATCTCCCTTACTATCTTCATATCATCTCCAGATTCTTTCCCGGTAGTTCTCATCTTCGGACTCTCCTCAGCAGTTCCTGGCCCTCTTCACGACATCTCATGGCGAGAATTCTCTCTTCAGCATCTTCTCGATGGTTCTCGTACACCACATTTTCTGCGACTTCTCTGACTTCTTTCTTCCATGTGCGTTTCACTAACAACCCTCGAGAGCTTTCTCCACTCCCATCACAACCTCGTTAGCCTCCTTCCTAAGCTTCTTCACTATCTTCTTATTCTCCTCGATATTCGTCATTTTATCTATTTTACGTATTATAGTGCAATCTAAGTTAATAAAAGTTCTATTTTTGTTTCCATGATATCTTCGTATTAGCCTCTATGATTTCTTTATTTATTTTCTTTCACAATATATATATATATATTAGTTGGCTTAGTTAGGTCAGAAAATATCTAGACACCATTATGTCGGTAACGTCCTAAAATTCAGGTTCCAAGTCATTTTGCTATGATTCGAGACACTTCAAACTCATAGACACGTGCCTAGCTAAGTACAAGTACAAATACCTCTTAAAACATGCAAAAACACGTATTTTGGGTCAACCCTTATTAAAACCTCACCAAAAGGATATCATATCTGGTACCGTTGGATTTTTCTCATTGCAAGCTCTCCAACGATACTTGTTTCGTGTTAATATGACATGTATTGCTCAAGTTATGATCAAAACAAGTAAAAAAAGGACCTAAATGTAAGGTGAACCTAACCTAAGAGGTAAATTTGGTAATTTACCCAACTAATCCTAAACCTAAACTAGGGATGCAAATGAGTCAGGTTCGGGTCGGACTTAGCTAAAGCCATACCCATTTACAAAATTCATACCATACCCTACCTATTTACCCATCGGGTACAAAAATTCAAACACATACCCATCTACCCATCAGGTATCTATTTATAAATTGATCTTACAATCAAATCATGTCAAATTAGAGTCAAAGAAAAGGAAAAATCTATAACACCAAATTATTTATTTTTAACAAGCTCTCAACATATGAACTCGGGTTACTCTAATTTAATTGATCTTCACTAAAATTATTACAAAAAGAGCATTTCAAGGGGAATACATCAAAAATAAAAAAAATACAAAAAATACTAAGAAAGACTAAATACAAGTACATTTCAAACAAAAAATCCCACTCTCCAAAATAAATGTTTAATGGAAGCTTCAGAACCTTTCCCAACCTTCAAAATCATGGAGGAAATCATGAAGATTAAGGTTGGGGAAATGACTTAGGGTGAAACTAATATATATCTCAGGTAAATGAGAATTTTATTCGAGTATTCAAATAGGATAATCTAATATAGATTCATAATCATACCCATACCTAAACCCGGTTGGATTTTTTAAATAAACCCATACCCGAACTCGATCGGGTTCAGATCGAGTTGGGTCAGGTTCAGGTCGAGTTTACCGAAACTTACATCCCTAACCTAAACCGAATTTGGGTCTATAAATAGGTCCACATGGATTTTGGTTTGTCATTAGCATCTAAGGGTCTTCAAAGCCTAAGAGAAAGAAGAAAGGGTTTAGGAATTCATCTAGAAATCCTAATTAAGATTCCTAGGGACCCGTTTGTAAGTCCGGAAAATGTGGGCTTCCCATCGCAATGTTCGCTAGCCGTTCAATCTGGTGGCGTACCTCAGATCCGCGACATGTGTCACGCAAAGAACGTAAGGTTCGCGCGCACCCACGAGCATTCGCACGTAAATTGAAGGCATGGGCACTCTCGATTGCCGGCACGTGGCACAATTAGACGGGCGTGGGTGCATTTAGTGCAATCCAGCGTGCACAGTGAGCTCCTGTTACGACCTGGTTCCCGAATCCTTACAGGACACGAGACCAGACCAACTCGACTGATCCCAAGACCCAGTCGTCCAACGAGAAAGTAACCAAAAAGCAGCAAAATAAATCGCATTCAACATGCAAGCAACTAACAGTAACAAAAGTACAGCAGTAAAGAAGTAAACTACTACAGTACACACTAACACAACAATAGAAAATTAAATAGGTACAGGAATATAATGTTCAAAATGTAAGAGTACAAAGGTGCAAGAACTACTCACTATAACTGAAAAAGGAGTACAACAGAAAGCTACAACTACTGAGCTCTACTAGGCCCAGCACTTTCTGCAGCCGTAGGCTCTGGCTGCTCAACACCTGGACGTGAAAAAAGGGTTATGAGTACAAAACGTCAGCGAACGCTGAGTAGAGTGGCAACCAACTAAAGCAGTAAAGGTGGACAGGTAGTTGTTGTTTCCCTATTTCTTTCTTTCTTTAACTAATTATTCTTTCTTTCACCACTTGATTTATTTATCAAATCTCTTTCTTGATCACGAATGTTCCTCATGGGAACGATCTTAATTGCAGTCTTTTCCGAAGAGTAGAAGTTGCACGTGGTACTCTCCTAGCCGAGAGTCCCCTGTGGTAGTCCTACACCCAGTTAACCACCCCAAGGTCACAGACAGACGTAATGGTGACTACGGCACACACGATAAACGCACGGGTAGCTACCCCGCACTGGCACGCGGTCAGTCGTTTCCGTTAGCGGGTGCGCCCCAAAGCACAGCACGGAACCAGTATAGGGCATAGCCCTCTCAGTAACAGGGGTCTAGCCCCTAAGAACCAAACAGGGGTCTATCCCCTCCATAGTCCGCGCACCCTCGCCTGACTACCCTGGTTTGCCCAGTGGGCCTAACAAGTCGGTGTAGGGCGGCTAGTTGAATCCCGGGCCCCGTGGGGTGGCTGACCCTCTCCCTACACTAGTAGCTCTCCCCGGTACAATGTACACGAGGGCCACCGAGTCGGTGCAAAGTGGCCAAACCCACCTCAGGTCTCAATCCGAAAGGCGACAAGCACCCCTCTACACTAAAAGGTAACGTGCGTTCCCCTTGGTACCACATACTCAAGGCAAGCACACTTCCAGAGCATTTCCAGAGCCATTCCATATATTTCTCCAGAGCTCTACTCCTACTCCCCATAGGGTTCATGTTCAAATGCCTAATGCCATTCCATACCAGGTTTCATCGTTTCTATTTCCATTCCCAGGTTATACACATGCACATTGTAACACTATCGTTCACATTTCCATATTCAGGTTATTCATAGGTAACTAGTGTTTCCAACATTCACATTTCCATTTCCATTTCCAAATTTATATACATGCAGCTCATATTATGTCAATTCACATGTGCAACAGGAATGTTACATTTAACAGTTAACTAGCACAATTACTACATATTTCGCAGGCAAGTGTTATTCATTTACAGGTAATTGTTATCATTCTATCTACTCATTCCATACTGCAATCCATTCATTCAATACAAACATTCCAGTATTTCTAGTCCTAGAATTCATGCCATACTCTAGGATCTAATCATTCATTCCACACATGCTTTTAAGTTTTAATTAAATTAAGGGAAAGCCACTCTACTAGTAAACCCAGGAGTAGTGGGGGCTTGATCAGCAGGTCCACGTGCCTCAGCAAACCCCAAACCCGCAACGAAACTAGGTCCTATCACAAGGATCAATCACAAGAGACTACTCAGAACAGTATAGAAAGTATTCCAACAAGTAGGGGAAAACATACGGGAAACAACGGTATTTTAATTGCGGAAATCGGACCTCAAATGGACCCTAAACGGGTCAAAAACAGTAATTCTGACTCAAATCAGACGTCTGGAACACCTTCCAGACATCTTAAAAGAGTCCAGAGCCATACCTCAAGTCCTGCGCCACTCCTCAGACGTCCAGGAACTCCGCGGGACCGTCTGGACCCAGTTCCAGACGTCCGACCACCTCTCCGGACGTCTGGAAACGCTTCCCATCGTCTGGTGCCTCGCCCAGACGTCCGAACTGCGTGAGAGGGCATGTCCCGCGCCTTCCCGAAGCAACCTCTATGCAAATCAAGCGAAATCTTCTCAATAAGGCACAAAACAACACCTCGACGGAATGGCCTGCATGGACGTATCCACAAAGGAGACGTACATTCGCGAAGCTTACCTCTCAGTCATCTGGAACCTCCTCCAAACGTCGGCTACGTCGTCTGGATATCGCTCCAGACGCCTGATTCTGGGAAAATCCCAGAACCAGATCCTGCCTTCGCCTCCTCGCGCCGCGCGTGGCCGCGTCGCGCCCGCTCGCTTGCTGCTCCGGCTGCAGCAGTGTCAGGGAGGACTTCCCCGATGCACTCCTCCGCCTTGCGCACACGCCGACCGGCCATGAGCTCCCCGGCGAGCTCCCACGCGAGCTCGCAAGCCTTCTCTCCTCTCCTTCCCCTCGCTGCTCATGCTCGTTGCTCTCGCTACTCTCGCTAGAGGAAGGAGAAGGGAGTGGCTGGAAGTGGGGGGTGGTGTGAGGGAGAGGAGGGGGGTTATATAAGGTGTGGGGTTAGGGTTTGCATCGGGCGAGAGGAGAAGAAAACGAGGGTCACGTACTGTCTGCGCGCAGCACATGCGCAGACACGAGCTCGTACACGAAAATTTCGATTTTCAGATGTCTGGGAATGAGCCCAAACGTCTGATCCTCAGTCCAGACGTCTTACTAGACGTCTGACCTAAAGTACGGACGTCTTAAAAAGGCTTAATGACACGGGTCTTAACAGCTCCAATCAGGTGCTGACAAGTGTCTAGTGGTGGACCATTGACCGATCTACCTGAACCAACTGGTTCAAGACCCCTTCGTGTTGTTTTAAGCGGTTCGAGGCCTTTCTAACCTCGAATTTCGACAAATAAGGCATCATTGGAATCCTCTCGATGCGTACTACACATTGGTACAATTTATTTTTATTTTTGAGTACTTTTTCCTTGGTGAAAAATCAACAACGTGCCTAAGTGATTCCAACCCTATTTTTGTGAAAATCAGGATTTTTCCCCGATGTCTGGTTGAGTCATGAGGCAAGCGTGACGACTATCCCTAGGCCCTTTGCACACGGTTCGGAGTCACCATGATCCTTTAGTGAAGCTAAGTAGTCTACCCTTCTTGTATCTCATGGTCATTTCCAAGTATTTGTGAACCTATCTCACGTGGTTTTTCGCATCTTTCGCATGGGTTGGCGCAAGTTCCTCCTTTACTAAGTTTAGAACCCTGGTTGACTATTTAAATCTAATTTTTGGGTACTTTAATATAAATGACATTACGTGATGGAATAAGATTAAGTGATTTAATGTAACCTTATTATCACATGTGCAAGATAAACTCCAATTTTCATAGAACGAGTTCCATTGTATTTGTAAATTGATAAATATTATGGAACCACTATCATAATTGAAAAATTACTTGTGAACGAATAACTCATGGGATAAATGTGAATGTCGAGTAATTCCCAGAATCAATGAATGAAATTGATTCGTTATGGATTGGTTAAAACTTTTAATGATAAAATTGCCTGGAATTAAGAAATTAAATCAATACGATGATTTTGGTCGGAATTTAGAGGATGGATAATTAGATTTAACTCGCTACTCACCTAATTTGATTGTAGCTTTGGTATTTTAGATTGATTATGGACAGGTTTAAGGAGTTGTTAACCTCCCTATGACTCTTTGATTAGACTTAGCGGCCAACTAGAATAACGAGATGTATGACTCGAGGGTTAGAGTTGTTTATTCTTGGTCGATAGGTAGGTCATTGGTTGATAAAAATGTCAAATAATTTGAATTTTGGCTGATGGGTTAGGAGTTTTCTAAAAATTTGAGGATTGAAAATGAATATGGGAATAAGACATCTTATTTTGAGTATTGGCCAATTAATAAAGTTGATTATGAAAATTCTAGTTCTAAATTTATTAATGGCTCTTGTCTTGACTTAACCAAGGCTGAAGTTGAAGAATCAATTTCCTAACCTGATGATAAGTTAATTAATAACCTCACCTCCCAATCAACACCTAAAGAGCCTAAAGTTAAATCAATTAAACCAGAACCTAATGAACCCAAGTCTGATTTAGTTATTGATGACTCTAAAGACTTGATTTTATAGAAGGGGTTGAAGAAATCCAGGCTACCCTAAGGATAGAATCAAATGGTTTGGAGAATAATTGTAGAGAAATTATCATTCTGGAAGGAAATTTAGAGAGATATTAATACAGGGATTTAAGGGTTCTTTTTTATTTTAAACTCCCTACTCTCTATAAGGACTCTTTTGATCTTTTTGACTTGGAAAAGGCCATTGAACTTAATGTTAAGGTTATCTTGTATTATATTAGGGTTTATTATGTCATAGTATAGCGTGCGAGACAACCAACATATTTTATAAATTTATAAACTAGATAAATCTAGGTCATTTGTTGGGAGACTTATTATAACATAACTCACCAATTATTATCTTACATTATCTTTGTTATCTTAATTATGTTAATTATATTTAATATTACTAAGGATTCAATAATTAATAAATGAGATTAACTTAATAGCTTACAATATATACATAGGTTATATGCTTAACTTAGGTTGACTTAATACATATAATATATAATATACATATAAGTTAATTAAATATAGTTTACTTAACAGTATATAGATTACATAGTTTAACTTAACTTTATTTACTTAAGTGATTTATAACTACCAGTATAATTGTTTCTACATATATAACTTGCTATACTAATGCATGACTACTTATTTTACTAATAACTTAATAGCTTAATTACTACTAAAGCTTAAATCTAATTTCCTAAACTAATAACTTAGTTAATACTTAGTTAATTTACAAATATAGCTTATACAAAACTATAATTTAGTTTATACTTGAGACTACACTTAACTTAAGTAATTATAAACATATAGCTTAATTAGATTACAATGCTTATATTACTTAAACTTACATTAACTTAAACTAACTTATTAAGTTAACATAATATGTTAATTACATCCTTAACTTATTCTACTTAAGTTATGTTAGCTTAGTTAGGTTATATTACATAATAAAGTTAATAGATTTAGTTAATTATGTCAACATAATTAGTTAATAAATTATACATATATTAAGCACTAGAATCAATTGCTAAGGAATGAACATTGATATGGCAATCAACTCTTCCAAATCATACAAGATATGAACATTGAAAGCATGAATTTTATTACATTAAAAAAAATGCAGAATGCTTAAAAGAGTTTATTCTTTACAAACTAAACAAGCCTTTATTCTCAATTAAGCTCAACCCACAGCTAAGTATAAATTGCCCTCCACACTAAAAAATATGGCTCAATGGCCAAATAGAAGCCACATGGCAACATCAGGTTACATGCCTGCAGGCCGCCCCTCACTGGATAATGGTTAAATCGTATCAAAGGATATAAGTGTGCGTTGGGAGCCGACCCCCAATACTGGCCAACAGGTTAGAAACAGCGATTCCAGATATACCACTATGAGAAAGTTGGTCGTAGGCAATGTGGGACTAAACCATAGGCTTCTCCTTCAGCACGCCCTTGGCTTCATAGCAGCAGCAGCTTGGCAATCTCTTCAAAATCCTATTCACATCCAACTCATACTCCTTCAATTAAACTCCAATTTGATCTCAGAGACTGAATACAACTCAAATCAACACTTGGAACCCATTAATTATCGAATTCATCAATTTGACAAGGCTGATGTGTTTCAGCTTCTTACACCAAAGCTGCACCTGAATGTGAGCTTCATAGCAGACCTGCAGACCTATGCTAATCCTTTAACACACACTCTTGCGCACTTAATGACTCTTGGTGCCTTCCTTAAGACCTTAACACACTCACAAAACCCAAAGAACACATCTAACTCAAATACTAACCTAATTAACAACTCAAACGATTCAAATCAATAGAGTATAGCATACAGACTTGATTTACAACAAAGTTTGGGTTTTTAGCTCATATATATACCTCTAAAGCTTTCAGAAGGTCATAATGCATTCCTGACACTAAAGAAAGCTTATAAACTCAGTTATGACTCTTAGGAGCTTGCCTATAGCTCAAAAGGACCCAATGCATACAGATCAATGCAATAGATTCAAACAACCTTAAACAATGCTATATATGAGTTAAAATGATCCCTAAAGACTTCTAGAATACTTTGCAGCCCTTGGAATCAAGCTCAAAAGGTCTAGACTCTAATGGCGGACTGGGTTTGACTCAAGTCAGGTTGAGAGTTCACATCGAGCTACAGGGTAATTCAGATCAAACAAAAGATCTAAATGGACACTATAGAAGTTTTGGGACCTACTAGAATCAAAAGAAGAGGAAACTAATCATCCTCTAAGGATTCAACGGTTTGTTGCCTGAGTTTTAAATGGGAGTTGATCGATAGAGTAAACTAGAGGTCTAACAACCTAACTAAAGGTTGTTACAAATTCAGTATGGCCTACTGATGCTAATCGACTTATTTAGAAGCTCAAGAGATGAAGGAATGCTCTTGTACCACTCTGCTGGAGCTGAAGAAGACTGTGGTGATCAGAGATGTACAATCAATAAAACTCGATTAAAAGTGTTATGTGGAGTGATGTGGAGTCATTAGGAGTTGATCTAACCAGATAAACTCTAAATCGAAGTCGCTAGAGACGACAGAGCTCCGATAGCTTTTAGGTAGTGATCGTCAAAATACCAGACTTGATTAAACATCGCCAAATTAGGTGCAAAAGATTCCTAAGCATCATAGAATGCTCTATAACATATCAATTGACTCGATGGAGGCTTGAATGAAAGCAACAAACTCGAATTGATCTGAGAGGAAACTTGAGTTTGTCAAAACCCAAGAGTGGAGGATTTGATCAATCGAGTGAGGCGAATTGTTCTATGAGGTGAGGCGAAGGTTTGGAATTGAGTAATTGGATGGAGGAGGTTGGCCGAACCTCCGTCGTAGACAGAAGGGTGGAGGTCCAGCCTGAGTGGAAAAATTGGGTGTTTTGAATGTAGCGACTAATTGAAGGGGGAAGAAGGTGCATATGAAGTATGGAAAAGGGTGAGAAGGGTGATTGGGTGATTAATTTGATGATTAAAGGTTGAACAACATCGAAATTGCGTTGCTGGTGTCGAAAAAGTGAGGTATATCGAAGCTAATGCTACGCCTAACTACAATTATCTACCTAAATCTAATCTATGAAAGTAGACAAGAAATTTGTAATGATTACCTGGATGAAATGGTGAGGATGGCTCCGACGATCGCTGAAATCGGTTGGGGGAGACAGAACTCCCGTCGATCAAATGGCGAAAAAGAGAGAAGGTGAGCACCGCTCCACTGTCGAAGGAGGTATAGTAGAGGAAGAGGGGGTGGGAGAGATGACTTGCTCCATCGGAGCGAGTCCGAGGAGGTGGGATGCCGTCGGAGATAAGGGACGAATAGCCTAGGACCACACTTGATTTAGGAGGGGGAAGGGGCATGATAGCGGTGATCGAAGGGTTTGGAAGGCTATTTGTAGGCACGACAGAGCTCAAGGGGAAAGAATCTGGACAGAATATGGTCTACATTCATTGGAGCAACTCGTTGTCGAATCCGACAGTGGCAAAGGCTTGCACATGGTATCAAGCCATTAACAACTAATCAGAGTCGTTAGATGTATAGTGTTAGCTATGAGGTACCTTGGCAACCAAGGAAATGAAGATACACCATTAGATAGTACATCATAATCGAAGAACATAGGCCATCGCTAGCCGTTGATAATGAAGAAGAGAAGAAGAACAAGGTGTACATAGGGACCTATTCATTATATAGAAAGGACCAGATCGAAATGAAAAGGGCTTAAATGAAAAGGTTTATAGGGACTAAAATGTAAACCTTTAGTTCAAACATGTAAATTAATTTATTTCTTTCTCAACTTTTTATAATAGGTTATATATATGTTAAGGAATAATATTATGGGTTGAAATTACATTTTTGTCCCTATTTATATTGTATAATTTAATGACTAATATTAAGGCTTAGATTATTAACTTATGTTGTAATTTAAGTATAAGCTTAGTTAGCTTAATTATAAGTAACTTAATTCATGGTATTAAGTCCTTATTATTAAATAAAAATAAAGGAATGCTTATTATATAATAATTAGGCTAATTTAAGGTATAATTAAAGTCCTAGCTTGTTATTAACTTATTTAATAAGTAACCCTATTTAAATGATATATTACTAATTAATTAACTAGGTAAACTAACTAATGTAGTGAATTGGAGCCATGATGAGTCCCTCATCAGAACTCAAGTTTACTAAGTCCAGAAAGTATGTCGTCAAGCTCCATTGTCATTACACACGAGCTTTTTACTGTAATTATCTTTCAAGTGCCTAACCTTTTAGACTCAACCTACATTGGCCTAAACTCAAGACCTCACCCCATTACCACTGCTTGAAAATAGACGGACACGATCATTCTTGATCCTATATCGAAAGAGCATTGGACCCTTAGGAATGGGACTACACCACCAGCTCGTCCACATTTGTGCATATTTGATCTTTGAGCTCAATGATCACATCTTTATTTTGATCTTCACCATCTATAATTAATTTATTGATCCATCTTTCTTGACATTTGTGTAAGGCACTAAATTTAATGCTTGTCAGGAGGCAACCCAACACAATTTTGCTCATATACGTATTAGGATTTAACTTAGCTTGTATACATATTAAATTCAATTTACAGGTCTGGATCTAGTTGATCCTTAATGTTTCAGCTAAGAGTTTTCCAGGTGATATCCTCCCTTTCTCACATACATTTTTGTCATACAATGAGAATATTGCAGGAAAAAGGCATGGAGATGGGTAATGTTTGCTTGTTGAGCTTTCTTATATCTAATTTCCAAAAATTTTACGTCAAAAAGAAATTGAAAAATTTTGTTTGAGTTATGATGATGAAAATTAGGAATTTAGGAGTCACCAACCTAGGAATATGTATTAAGAGTTCACTTAGACCCTTTAGCTTGTGATCAACTTAATCAACTAGGATATCTCCTTAAATGCAAGCATGTTTTCCCTCGAGGAGTTATGTTGGCTAAGATTAGATGCTAACAGGGAAGTTAGTACATGACTTATGTGTCCACCCTTTGGTTTGAAAGTTTCTAAAACCTGAGTATCTCAAACTTACACTTTTACTTAGAGTTTGCTTATGGGCAATTACACACTAAAAGCTAGGTTTTCAATGAGGATTAGATCTGACGACCTAAGTAAAAAATTTGATTTAATTTCTTTGACTTAATTTCAACATAATTCTACGACCCTCACAGGTATGGTCGTTACGTTGAACTGGGTATGTTCCCCAGATGTAGGGTATTTAAATCCCAACCTGACACTTGGATTTTCACTTGTTTCTACTAAGGAGACGTTTTGAACCAAGTTTTCGGAGGAGCCCCATAATTATAAAGACATTTACTATTGTCACAAAAACATTTTTGGGGCGATAACAAGAACCATCACAAAAAGTGACATCTCATAATGTTTTACCATCGCAAATGACCTACCATTTGCGACGGTTAAAAACTATCACGAAAGACCTTACATGACAGTTAATAATCATCACGAAAAATCATACGTGACTGTTAAAAACCATCACAAATTTGTGACAGTAATTTACCATCTCAAATTCTTTGGTACCATTTTACAAAACTAATTTGGTACCAAAATTTATAACATTTAAAAATCATCGCAAAAGATACATGCTACCACAAAAATCCTTCATTCCTTGTCGCAAAAGATAATTTATGACATTTAAAAATCATCACAAAATATATATACCATCACAAAATCCTTCATTCATCATAAAAGAAAAATTACCTATTGAAGAAATTTTAATTGCTGTAATATAACGTCCCATGATTAACTTTACGTTAATCATTGATAGCAACATTCCTACACATAACAAAAGTATATATTCACACACAAGTCAAAAAATACACTTCATTCATTCTCAATTCAAAATATTTAAATTCTTACAAACAAAAGGTAAATACATCATACAATGCATAAATACATCTCTTTCATAATTTAAACTAATCTAAAAGCTAATCTTCATCTTTACCCTCGAACTCATTTTTGTAAATATCACCCTTATTTCTCTACTTCCTACAATGGTACTTCAGCTTTTAGAAGTATAGGAGCAAATCAAAAGTATACCAATATAAGTCAATTATATATAAAATAATATAAACTAGTCAATGTTAAAAGACACAATAACATTGATGCATAGGCACATCCAGCTGGAAATAAGTATTTAAATGATATTAATTATGCATTATGTAATCATACCAATATTCCAACCACAAAGAGCTCTTCAAGGGAAGTCAATGTTCCACGAATCTGAGATGGTACAGCCAGCTATCTTGCAATAAAGAGAGATTTCTTTATGCTGCATTCATAGTTCAAAATCTATATGTAAACTCGAAACAATGTTTTGTGACTTCACCAGATGTTTAAAAAAAAAGGAAATAAAAGAAAAAAAAGAAAAACGAAGAGAGAGAGACATCACCCACCACAGAAGAATCAAGTGCTGGAAAATTCTAGCAAGGAACTTCCAAGAAAAAAAAGATAATTGAGAGGCAGATTTTAAATGTTTGGATCCATCTGAGCCACCTTCTTTCTGATTTTACAGTATGATTTTTGGTCGTTTACGGTAGCAAATTGTTTTTCCTAGTGCCAAAGCATGAATAATATGAAGTGGGAGCATGAAACATGGATTTACATGTAACAACTTTGTTCCGTAGGATTTTGGTTCAAGTGAGGAGACATTTTTTGCAATTTCTTTTGATGTGATTCAAAGTTCATGTGTGCGTGTTTTTTGGTGTGGGGGGGGGGGGTGGTAGATGATAGGGTTTTAGGGTAATGGGGCATGACAATTTGGATTTTTTTTTACCATGAACCAACTTCAAATTGCCATGAGAGTTACAGGTGAGGGAGTGGTGTACCATTGTGCTTCCGTAGTGACTAGTGATATAATTGGCTCTCATTTTTCAATGAAATCAGGGGGTTAAAAATCCTTGTTACCCTAACCACACAGAATTGGGCTGAGGAAAAGTCAGGTTGCCCAACCAAAAGACCAACTGACAGAATGACTTTTCCTCACATTGTCATGAGTTGGTTTTAGGGATAGCAAGTGGAATTAAGAGTGGTAGTAACAACCTGCTGTCCAATGACACTGTTGTTGAAGCTTTCAGTAACATCAATTTTAGCCACACAAAGCACACTAGTAAGAAAGCAAGATAAACATGCACAGACAATAGCCCATGCTCCAGAATCATGTAAAAAAACAAAGATAAGCACTTTATAGATAAGCTTCAATCTACACGTCATTATTGCCACCCAACATGCTAATCACAAAATGAGATACTTAGAAAAGGAAAAACATTTGTCAACCAATGTCAAGCTCACGCTACCTTCACAGACTTCTCACAAGATTGAATCTTTCTACATAATTAAGACCGGTCCAACCAAATGCCACCACTTCCCTCACCTTACTACTACCAATTATGCAATCTCATATCCATCAATTTAAGACCATGACAAGACTTAGCTGCAATTTTCTTCTAATTGTAGTACAGTTCATCATGCTTATGCAGGCCAAGTAATTAATTGCAGTAGTTCATTATGAACATCTCTATTGAGATAGGAAAACAACTATACGAAATGAGGCCAGGAAATAAAATGCAATTTCCTGCCTGGTTCAAGCAATCTCTGAAGCTTAAGAAAGTCACCCTCCTTCCTCCCAGGGAACCTTTAGATGTGAATGACACTTGAGGCCATGTCATTTTCAATTTTCAGATGAAATATAGTTCTTGCAGAAAGGATTATATTATATATCAGCATTGACAAAAACTAAGGAACAGGCTACTTCCTTGAAAAAGAAAAAGCCTAAAGAATAGTTAGGTAAGTGAGAAAGGAAATTGCTGGTTTAATTTTACACCTAGAATAGCAACCTTTTGCGGCTTTAAGGTATAAAACTGCATCTTTTCCTGGTTTATAGAGGATGCAATTGATTCAAACAATATAATAGATTCCAGAGAGCTGGGAAACAAACCAAACAATTTTTTAAATTTTTAAGAAATCTAGTCAAGCAAAGAGAAAGAACCAGCATGCATTTACTTTATGCCTTTGCTTTATCAACAAAAGTGGATGAATACTGATTTCAAGTAGTCATTCTTTTACTATTCAAAAAAATAAAAAACAAGCATGATTATTTTCAAAAAAACAAAAAGAAGGATGATTATTCACTAGTAACATTTTTAGAAGTCTTTTTGTATATCCGATTTAAGATTCTCTTCTTATTTCTTCTAGGCTATTTTTATTAAGCAACCCACTATATTAATATCCTAATTAGTTCTAATAAAGTACTGAACACTCAACTCTCATCCTACATATGCCTCTTATTCCACTTATTGAGTTCTCTCACTAAACAACACCTTATGATCTCTTCATTAAGCAGTTATCCCTCCTAGATGACAGTTCAAATTGCTCCAATCAAAGTGTTGAGTTCAAGTACGACATGAAACAACATGGAGACCCTTTCTTCTCCTTTAACTTCACACCTAAAAGGAAGCTAGTGGGGCGCAAGTAGCTTGCCAACAATAGTAGGAATTATCCCCTTTCCTTGTCTAAAAAGGCTTGGTTGGATGACAGACCTACTTCTCAAAAATCTGAATAGATAGACGATGCCATTACGACTCTCTTTGCATGCCCTCAAGATGCTTTACAATGATAGGGGAGAAGACAAATCAGCTTCTACCACTTTGAATTAGAGAAGGATTGAAGAAGCTTGCATTGATTGACTTCATTATTACACCCATTTTTGGAGTATCCAAAGACCATATGATCCTCTACATCCAACCAAGAGGTTTGGCTACATCGAGGAAAGCTACACAACGTTATACTGAAAAATGGATTTTTTTTGTTATTCCATACCTTGTCCAGAGTGAGACAAAAAGGACTCTTGAGATTTTGTTTCAAGCATCCAGAACTGGACTTTAACCAAACATGAATACAGGTGAATGAATGTTTATCAAGCTTACGCTTCAAAGTCCTTGAACTGAATTCAAACATGTCTTTGCATTCATTTGGTTCCATTAACACTCCTCATTATTGTTGGCATACATATTATTCCACTGACACCTTTTATTTTACTACTTTTTCATGCTTTCTCGAAGAAAAATCGTTGAATACCATACCCCAAATGCATTTTTCAAGATTATAAATTTCTAATGTACCTTGCGACAATCTGGACATTTGTTGTCGGTTGAAAATCAATGACAAAAGTGTTTAAATCAATGCTAAAAAGTGACATAATTAGTCTCATTGTTTCATTTTGCTATCAACTATAAAGAAAATTCAATATCGAATTATCGTTGACCCAACGGACGAATTAAAACTTTAACCGTCATTTTATAATTGATGGTAATTTAATTTTCCATTATTTATAAAATAAGCTACGGAATTTGTATATCACATTTTCCTACTTTAACGCGTCACTTTTAAATTTTTGCCATCGTTTAAATGTAAACGCCGTCGCTTATAAAAGTAACTGCAAAAATATTTATGCCGTCGCTTTTTAACCAAGCGACAGTAAATAACAATTTCTAAAAAAAATTAAAAAAGTAAATGCCATCAATTTTCTATTTTTTTCGTCTCTTATAAAGTAGCGATAATATTTTTAGCTATATTTCTTTAAGAAAATCATCATTTAACACCGTCGATTTTTGGGAAAATCAATGTCAAATGTAGGAATTTTTTTTAATTATGAAAATTATAGGAAATGCCTCCTATTAGACAGCACAAAACAACTACTTTTATACAAAATGTCAAGAATGAGATTAGATTTATATTTCATTGATATAAAATCCGATACAGAGAAAGTTTGATAATAAAATATTTACATATGAAAGGAAACATGTAATAATAAAAAAGAAGAAAATATTAAAATACTGCTCCCTCGATACCACCAGCTCCACTAACTCTGTCCATGTCGTCGTCTCATCTGTAGATACTCAGATCTGATAAAGACAAATGCTCCAACTGTCTGTTCTTTAGAACAGATAGAAACTTTTGAATCTTATCATCCATCCTACTCATCTGAACATGCATAGCATCCATCTTCTGCTTCATCACTGCCTCTCTCTTCTCCCTCTCTACCTCTCTCTTCTCCCTCTCCTTATCTTGCCTCTGTAGTATGTCGATCTTTTAATTCAGCTGATCGACGACACTAGATGAGATGGTTCTTTTCCTCCCGTACCAGCTAAACAAGACATGCACCCTCCCCACGCTACGAACAAAATCACCGTGATCCAGTGATATCACTCTCCTAAATGCCCCCTCTGGATCTAAAGGCTGATGGACGCAGTCGGAGGTCTCATCGTCGAGGGGACACACCAAGTGAACCATTCTATCCTAAACGTATTAAAAACTATTACTATAATATATATACAATGTTATGATTTTTTTGAACTTAGGAAACTTACGTGTCTCTCCTAATATGACTCATGAATCCAATTATAAGTACCCCAGCTGCAACTTTACTATGGGTGACCTCGTAGATATTTATCTTATTCATCTCCCTCCCATCATGCAAAGCAGGCTGAAAATATGAAAATAATATAATTTTATTAAGATAGCTTATAAAGTAAATAATATTCAAGTGCGAAATTATAATAAACTTATGTATCGACTCTTAACCGTCTCAATGCTTCTTCAACCCAAACAGTAGATGTGTGCTGAAGCTTTAACCCTATTGACCTTATTTTTCCTTGCTCCTGTAATAAAAGCATATATATATATATATAAACAAATTAATCATTTATTATGAAGCTAAGATATATGAAATTAATATAAACATTTAAAATCGATTACTAACCTCCGCTTTGAGATCCAATCAATGCTTGCATGGCTTCTTTCAATGTTTAGCCATGAGATCAAAGGGACAATTCTCCATTGCCTCCTCGGACGAACTGCAATTTGAGAAAAACTAAATGCGAAATATAAAATGTTAGAAATAATATATAAAATCATATACATAATAAACATGTACGTCTTTAAAAAGTTTTACTTTTCTCTTGGTCTCCATCCCCCAATCTCTGTGGATCTTGACGACGTGCTTAAGGTTATACTAGGAGACCTTGGGGTCATCACCCCAATCGTAATCCACTTATATTTATTTTAGAAAAACATACAAATCTTACATGAAAATAATTTTAAGATAAAATTATAGGAGTAATATTTAAGATACATGAAATTACCTCCAACTGTCGAAGGAGCTGCCTCTTCAGCTCTACGGACACCTTCCTTCTATCGAAATAGCAAAATGGCCCGACAGACTTCACCATTGTGCCCACTCGACTGATGAAGCCTGAGTAATTCTCCACCTCCTCCGTAGTTCTAAACCTAATCGTTATTCTCAGACCCTCAAGGATACACTTGAGATCTAGATTCTTTATCTTCTCCCGTCCTTTTCTTACTCTACCTACATAGACATTAATCATATTCATTATATATCTGAAGCTATAATGAATTTTAAAATATAGAAGTAAATTACTTCTTAAAAATACAAGAGTTCTTACCAACACTTGTACCTGCCGCTCTCGAGACCACATATACTGGGGACATACTCTCCACCTGCTCATCCTCCACTTCCTCCCCCTCCTCCCCCTCCACCTTATCATCCTCCTCCTTTGATGCTCCATAATATGGATTAACCTCTACTTGCTCTATCTCATTAGGAGCAATCACCTTTCCCTTTCTTTTTCCCCCCCGCATATATGGCATCACAAGATCGTGCTAGATCCACAAGTTGTACAGAATGTGACTAAGAGAGAACCTAATGCTGGATGGGTGGTTGAGCCTAGGGAGATGGCTCGAGCTAGGTGGATGGCTACGTCTGAGGGGGAGCCTTTTTATTAGCTTTTTTCTTAATCCCTTCATCTACAACAAGAAATAAATGCAAAATTTAACACAGTTGAAAACAATATATAAAGCATTAATGAAGAACTTTCGCTTTCAATTTGAACATTAAAAAAAAATTAATTCCACAAAACTTCCCCTTAAATTTTGAGGTTTTTCTATAAACCTAAATATTACAATAAAAGTGGACACACCCCACTAAATAATTACATGGAACATATCCTCAAATATGATGTGATGACACATTTAATTGCAAGAAAAACTAACTTGAACTACTTATACAAAAACCAAACAAGTTCCTTGCAAGGGTGGAATTGGCTAGGTAATGGATTAATTGGGTGGTGGCTAAGTAGGCTAGGAATTCAAGCTAGGTATGGGTTAGGTGGACAAATGTGTTTCTCAATTTAGCTTGGGTTCACATGCAAGAAAAGCATTTCCAAAACACATTGTATGATGAAATACCATGTTAATAGAATCTAAATCAATCAAAATCTAACCAACATTTTTGCATAAGTAAAACAAAAATGAAATAAAGTAAATAAATTTTTACTAACCTTAGATATCCACATCTATTGCATTTGAATCTATATGATCGTCTGTTAATTCTTAGTATTCTTCAAATTATGCGTCAAAATAATTACGCAGTATTGTTCTTATTAGTACAACCGAACCCCTTTGACAATTATCAGAGACGTAGAAGACTTGTGTTGCTTGACATGTCAATGTGAATGGTTGAAAAGACTAAAGAATTTGACGATTACGATTTAAAGTCAAGAAATTATGTTTCTTATTAATTTTGAAATCAGTATCCTATTTAAAAACATCAAGCCAATGACATTTAAATAGAACTCTACGTCATATTTGAAATCGATCTCCACAATTTCATTGATTTTACCATAATATTCATCTAGACTGGTGGTAAGATCTGAATCAACTATAACCAATTGTGTAATATTTTTATAAATTTCTTTTATTCTAAATCTAAATCCATTTATTATATACGTAGAGTGATAATGTGCATATTATAATGGTATATCAGCAATTACATCAAAATCTGGTATCCATCGTGGGTCATTATCTTCTTTCAATTAATTAATTTAATTTTTTAACTAATCCAAGAAGTCAAATTTAGATGTACTTAAATGAGTTAATTTCTGAAATTTATTTTAAAATATATAGATGTGCCCAGCGTCTATCAATTTTCGAAATTAGCTTGTATTCTGCATGAAAAATTGACCTTCCTCTAATATCAGAAATCAACAAACATTCTTCATTATTGTCATTGTATTCCCCCTCATAGTTCTTTTAAAGTTTATTAAAGCGGTTATCAGTTTCATTTATGTACATTAAGCTAAAATTTATACTCCTCCACAAGATAACCTTCTACAATTGAACCTTCCAGCTTTGCCTTGTTCAAAATAATCTTTTAGCTTTTTTAAAAAATGCTTCACAAGATACATCCATTTAAATTGTATAGGTCCACCGATTCTCGCTTCATTTGCAAGATGCAACATGAGATGAACCATGGCAGCAAAGAAAGCTAGGGGAAGAATATGTTCCATCTTACAGAGAGTAGTAACTATTTATTTATCTCAGTGGTCCAACATATCATTTTGTAGCATCTTTAAACAAACAGCTTTGAAAAATCTACTCATTTCTGTGAATGAATCAACAACTGACTTAGGCAGTATCTCCCATATCTCCAGTGAAAATAATACTTGCATATAAACGTGGGAATCATGAGCTTTCAAGCCACATACCTTCTTCTGCGCTTCATTAACATAACGAGAAAGCTGCGACGAAAAATCATATGACACCGAATGTCCTCTAAGAAAGAGAACAATTTACTCTTCTGATCCTGATTCAAGCTGTAAATAGTAGGTGGAAAGTAGTCATCCTCAAAAATATGCAGCTCAGGACGTACCCCAAACTCTTCATGTTTTTTCTTGTTTTCACTATGTCCTTTGAATCATCGGTCAGATTTAATATGTTTTAGATATTATCCATCGCATTCTTTTCAATGTACATAAAATCTTAATTATGACGTATTATAAGGTCTTTCCAGTATGACAGCTCCACAAAGAAAATATTTTTCTTTCAAAACCTAGAATTTTTGAAGGTTATCTGATCTTATTTGAATAGTTGACCGAACCGTATCTGTCATTTCTTGTAATTTCTCAATTATAACCTGACCCAACAACCTGATAAATCTATACTTAATTTATTCTATGGATTTTTCTTTAAATATCGATACGTCCTGCCATCAAATTTATCCCTAAACTATGACGTTAGTCATCTATGTTCAATGGATAGAAATCTGCAATGTCCTAAATAGCAAAACTTACTTTCCGACAGTCATAAGTAATGAGTATCTTTCATACAGACTGGACAAGTAAGCTTTCTTTTAATACTCCAACCTAACAAATTTGTGTACGCTAGAAAGCTGTTTATGACCCACAACAGTGCTACATGCATATTGTAGAATTCTCTCTTTTCTGCATCATATATCTTCACGCCAATGTACCACAACTGTTTCACTTCATCGATCAATGAGAAAATAAACATCTATTACATTTTCGAGTTATTTTGAATCGAGGATTAATAAGGTCAACATCATAAATGATGATCTCATACACAACCAAGGAGGTAAGTTATAGTGACCATTACCACTGGTTATATAGAGTACGATGGGTACAAACTCTTAAATTGATTGAATTTCTCTTCAAGACCCAACTGTACGTTTCTTGCTTCTAAAAATAATGAATTATTTCTTTCGTCAAATCTCTTCCACTCCTCTGAATCAATAGGATGACGTATTGTTCCATCTTAAGATTTAAAATCCTACTATCATGTCATCCACCGTGCAGTTTTAGTTGATATAAAAAGACGTTAAAGCCTAGGTGTCAATGGAAAATAACGAAGAACCTTCTAAGGTTATTTATTCTTGCTTTTCATTTTTACCTCATATATCTCATATCCACATTCAGGACAGTTACTCAAATTTACGAATTTATTTCTCAAAAGAATACAATCATTTCAACATGCATCGATCTTTTGACAATCCAAACCAAGCTTACGAATCTATTTCCTTGCCTTGTACCATGAATCTGGAAAACTATTGGGGTTATTCAACAGCTCAGCAATAAGCTAAAATATTTCTGACATAAATTCAACACTTACTCTATTCATAACCTTAAGTTGAAACATCCTCAAAAAAATGACAACTTAAACATTCTCGTAACAAGTGCCCGTACTTTGTAGGAAACCTTTCAGATGCGAGAACTCATGATTTTCAGAGATTGCTTGGAGTTAGAAGGGCTGCAACCGGCTTCCGGTACTAATATGTTTGGCTGGGATGAAGGTGATTTCTCGGTGGGGGCTGCCTACAGGAGATTGTCCAACGGAGACTCCACAGGTGATTTGAATCTGGTGAAGGATTGCATACAGATTTGGAAGGATGCATGTCCTTTAAAGGTCAAGATCTTTGTCTGGCTGCTTAGGAGGAGACTTGTGACGAAGGTTTGGAGGGCGAAGTGGGCTCCTGGAGAGAGTAAGGTTTGCCCTTTGTGTGGAGGTGGGGAGGAAGAGATTGACCACTTTTTTTTGACCTACCCGTTTGTGGTATAGATGTGGATCCAGGTGGGAGCGGGGTGGTGGAAATGCCGATCTTCTGAAGAGTTTTGACACAGTTTCAGAGGTGGAGGGAGTGATGTTGGACAGATTGCCTTCCGTACGAAAAAGGAGAGGGCCAGGCTGTTGACGGTGTTATGGGGCATTTGATTGGGTAGGAATGCTGTGGTCTTTAGAAACCAGAGGCCTTATGTGGAGAATTTTGTGGAGTATGTTATTTCCTTGTTTAATCTTTGGAGTAGGTCCTTGTGAGTGGGGGACCTTGGGGTTTGCCCTTTATATTGGCGGAGGCTGTTGATTCTCTAATTAATATATTTGGGTAGTTATCAAGAGTGATAACTACCCTTTCTTTTTTCAAAAAAAATATTATCGTAACACCGGAAGCAATAGGATCCTCAACTGCCTTAATAGCATCATAGAACGGATCGCAACTTCTTAACGGATCTTCCTCAGCTGTATTTATATAATCTCCTGCTCTCATCTCGTTCAACATTTTTTGTATTTCTTTACCTCCACTATCATCAATCTCTTCACAACAGTTTTTTCATTGTTTATGATTTCCTCAGTAAACTCCTCTCCATGGGCTACCTAAGTAGTATAATGTTGCAACCACCCATCACAAATCAAGTACTCGAGCACAGTGTTACGATCATGTAAAAAGCCATTCAAACATCTTCTGCATGGGCAGAAGATGTTATCGAGTTGTTCACCTTGCCTAAATATCTTCTTATGATCATGAAATGCCCAATCCATGAATGAAATTAGTCCATCTTTATATCTTGTGTAATCTAAACCCCTCAATTCAATCCAAGATTTATCCATGATAACCTAAAATTTAATGTAAACAAACTACTAATTAAGAAGGGAAAGAAGTGAATGATGTGTATCTTAATTAAGATTTTCACTTTATAACATATTCTTGAATATTTAATCACAACTTAAGTTTACTTATTACATGTAACCTCTTTACGGTAAAATTTCGATAGCATCTCTCCATACTTCTCCAGTATACCCCCAATACTAACCTCAACTAGATTTCCTTCAACACTTAGTTAAGAGTACCGCAGGAAACTAGATAAGATTAGTTGGTATACCAGAGAATAGCAGAAAGAAGCAGCTAAACTTTCACCATACAAGGTAACATGTAATAAGTAAACCTAAATTATAATCAAATATTCAAGGGCCTTCTTTAGTTCGGTACTTCACCAAACTAAAGTCAATCGAAACTTACAGCATGCTACAAAGACAACACATCGTACATGTAAGTGAGGTATACATACACGACTGCATTGTCCGTATAACATGATAATAAGTTTTAACGGACAAGTAATTTGACACAATTTGACTTGACTCAAAGAACTTTTACCTTAGGGGTTAAAATACCTAATATTTAACCTTGCATGCCTTTATTTTCTTTAGCAAGTGTGTATCTAAACACTAAACAATTTAACATTAAAAAAATTCTAAAAATTTAAAACAATATCATTCACTCCATTCATTAAAAAAAATAATATCAAAAACATTCCTAAAAAATCTTAGAATTCAATTCAAACCACGGGCAAGGGCTTTCATAGTACCTTTTCATTCATAATAATACATATAATTAATCACACAAGAAGGATGATAGGAAAGAGAGGTAAAAACTAAGATGGGGTCCCTTTCTACCTGAACTTAAGGTCGAGATAAATCTCACTCGAAAGCACCCTACTTGATACCTAAGTTGTGTTTTTCTCACCATTTGGTTTTCTCTTCTCAACAAACCTTCCCTAACAAAAATTATTGTATCTTGTGTAATTCTTCTACTCTCCCTACTCCCATCACCTCATATCTACCCTTTCATGGGTAGTGGCTCACCAATCGAACCATTAGACCCTAGGAACAATGTGCTTAGGAGTAGGCTGTCAATCATTCATCCTAAGTGTTATACCTAACTCAGTATGTCCTAAGTGTTATTTTTTGAAATTTTTCTAATAACCTACACATCAAAATAATATATATAATCAAAGTGAGCACACTCCATATTAAAAATACTATCGCATACAACCAAAGTAGACACACCCCACATTCATTTATTAAAACATACATATGTTGTCATATCCCACATATAACATAAACCTAAAATATCATAAAACTAAATTATAATAATAAAATTATACCTCCAAGTAGTACAACCTCCAATAATACCTAAAAACAATAAGTTGTAATTTCAAAAATTTTCACCGCACGCCCAAATACCCTGCCCCCTTAACAATACACATTTGTTATCGCTTTATTAAAGAACAGTGGCAAAAATATTTTTACCATCGCTTGTACAAATGACGGTAAATATTACAACTATGCTCACCAGCCGTCGCTCCTTTTTGTTAGCAATAGAGGGGGGGCAAAGTTATACTGCCCATTCATCATCACTTTATAGAAAATCGGACGGCAAATAACCGACAGTAAAAATTATTTTTCTAGTAGTGTACCTATACTACCAACATCCCTCGATTACATCATATGGGGCTCTCTTGGTGGTGCAATTTACTTGTGAGAATCAATTCAAGAAGATAGAGAATTTCAATACTCAACAATCAGCAATACTGGTTAATTCTAAGTGGCCCAGAGTACTCAGCTATCTACTTAAGAAGATCATTACCTTGATGCCACATTCCTACTTGAGAACGAAGTTTACCAACTACTAGCTTTTGCTGTCAAATGGCAGGCATGTAGTTTTATGTTCTTACTTTGGAATAGACATTGCAGGATGCTCATGTTTACCCGTTTTCCATCAACAGTTAGTAGGATTGACACGTTACGTTTGAGAATGCATACCGGAAAGTTACTTTCGATCTTAGGAAATAACTACTGGGAAATGTCAACAAATAGCTTAAAACAAGAAATGATATAGGCAAAACAAGTAAACAAGTTAGTGGACAGACCAGTGGAAGGAGAATCTTCCTCCATCGACACCTATGGATTCTTCAATCAGATGCAAGAATCCTAAGATTTTGAAAAGCATACAATGATAAATACACGAAATTGTAAACGGAGACATCGTGTGTAAGATATATCCAAAGAGTTTTGTTTTCTAGAACAAAACCATCAAATTACAAATTTAGATGAAAAATAGTGAATACTTACAAATTTAGATGAAAAATAGTGAATACGCTTTCTCACCACCAAAAACCATAAAGAAATGATTACTTTCACCGTCAAATTAAGCTACCACTGAGAATTAATAATTTCCTTGCATAAATGGAAGGACAACATTTTTTTTGTAACTAGGCATATTAACGCAAAAATTGAGAAAAAGAACTCCTTTGAAAATGGTTAATACCAAAAACACATGAAAGACATCCTTTTAGCATAACTACGTGCTGGAAGGTCAACATGTTATCGCCAATACATTAAATCGATAGCAATGCCTGTGCTATCCATCCATATTTCAAATTTAAGGTCCAAACGATGTCAAAAATGACAAAAAAAGGGTATCCTAATAATCTAGTTCCTAACCATTGCATATGAAAGGAAGGGAAGGGGTTACCTGCCTATGTGTATGTGGAGGCCGGGGCTGATGTGAGGGAGGAGGTGAGGAAAGGGCCAGTGGGAGGAGGAGATGAAGGTAGGCCTCGCTGAAGAGGGTGGTATGGCGGTTGCCAGAGAAGAGGTTTCGCGACCGGAGGAAAGCGATCAAGGTCGACGAGATTAGAATGTCGCAGGTGGGCGAGGAGGGGACCGCAGTGGCAGAGAGGAAGCGGGGGTGAGGATGTTGGTGGGCGAGGACGAGGTCGCACTCCCGTTCGGCGGCGTGAAGCGATTGTTTATGCAGTAGGCGACCAACAGCGATAGATGACGCGGTAGGCGAGGTCGACAAAGCGGTAGAAAAAGGGGTAGGGCGGCGGCGATTAGGGTTGGGGTGAGGTTTTGTGTTTTTGTGACTAGGAGAGAGGGGAAGTCATGAGATTTGGGGGTGAGGGGAAAAGTAGCGGGCTTGTGATTTTTTTCCGAAAATTGGATTTATGAATTTGTGGGTAGAAGAAAAGACATGCACGGGGGGCTTAGTGAGAAAGAGGCTTTGACTCGTGGAATTCCCGAGCAGCCTCTCTCTGGGGAATGGGATCTGGGGGAGGCACGAAGGCATGATGGGAGAGGGAAGGGATACTCTTTTTTTTTTAATTTATAGCTATCAAAAGTTCTTACCTTTCCTTCTCGCGACTAATTGCGGCTGTTGTTATTCATGGCAAAAGATTATTATCCATGGCAACTAATAAAATTAGCAAAAGTACTATTTTCTTGTAGTGATTGCAAAATAAGGTTGGGTATCTCTTGCGGCATCATCTTGAGACATTAGAGTGTAGGACTTGATCAGGAGGGTGTCTCTTACGATGTCATACCAAGACATCGGAATACAAGGCCTTCTGCGTAGATATATATAGGCAATGACTCCATTTTTGTAGGAGTATTCGTGGGTTAGGTACCCGCCCCATTCCCACTTGAACCAACCCGACCCAGTCTCAAGCAGGTCATGACCTGACCTGACCCATTCAAATGAGAACCCAATAGATATGATATTCAACTGTGCTAAATTGGGTCATGGGTATCCGTTGGGTATCCGATTGACTAGTTTAGCTAAAATATAAAGACATTAAATATAATTTAAATAAATTTATAAAAAATAAAAAATATGACAATATTCATTAAAATGATAAATAATTTTATAAATATATAAAAACATATAAAAAAATATTTATTAAAAAATGACTTTATATAAAATATAAATTTAACAAGAAAAATGTTATTAAATAAAAATAATTTTAAAATTTTTAAAATACAAAAAAGAAAATATGGAAACTTTAAACATGTAACAATGTCTTCAGGATCATTGGTGTTGAGGTTGTGTGGAAGGCGCACGACTATAGAGCTATGTGTGCATTAGCGATGATGAGAAACGATGCACGTGCATTACGCGTTGTCGGGAAGGCGTGTGTGACCGAGGATGGCGAGGAGGGGGTTTGTCACGTTGGAGGATTGAGGGAAGGAATGAACCACCGAAGTACTGAAGCCATCACGGCGAGACCCTCTCTGGCAGCTACGTCACCTTCCACACCTCTACCTACTCGCGGTCCGAGCTCCACAACCTCAAGCGCTGCCTTGCCTCTGAGCTCAACCACGTTTGTGGCCTTTCAAGTTGGATCGAGTCCGGGGAGCCCCAACATCTCCCCTACCAACATCAACTACGACGCGACCTCCTCCTCCATCTACCGACCCCTGCCCCCTGGCCAACAGTGCCCGCCCCCCAATCCGCCTGAAGGGGTAAGGGTTGTAATAGCCAATGGGTTGAGACTGAGAGGTGAGAATAGTGAGGACTGAGGAGAGTGGGGTCACAAGTTGGCTTAGTTGGGTCACAGGATTAGCAATGTAGATGGATCATGGATGGGTCATATGATGGGTTAGTTAATGAGTACCTATGATGTCTTGACGAGTACCCAAATGGAAATTGAGAAATGACGGGTCATATTTAATGGGTACCCAACCCATATTTGACAATTGGGTACCTGACCCAATAGGGTCAACAATGATGGGTCGGGTCGAGTTGGGTACTCGAGATTAGCTGGTTGTTTGAAAACCCATATATTTTGTAGTAAGGCAAATCCAAAGTGAGATGAGTGGAATGATAGATCTATACTTCAGAGAAAACAGAGTTTTTGATCTGGTTTCCCACTTGTTGAGTCAATTTCACAAGCACAGAAGCTTAGCATTTCAATTTCTCGCAAACCTTAGGTGGACTTATGGGTCGTAGAAACTACTTCAAAAACTGATAACTAAATTTTATGGGGATTCGAAGGAATTTGGCATCTCATATTTAGGGTGGTAGTCTAGTGCTATCGAGTCTCTGTGTATGAATTTTCCCGCATATTTCCTGTAGTTAGTGACAACTATTACCTCCTAATGTATGAAATCTTGACTCAAGTTTTCGTTGAATTCGCATTTCGTCTCCATGTTGCTCGAGACTAGCAGAACTTAGTCATGAGGGTGTGATGAGTGTGCTTAATAATGTGTTAGCATGCTTAGTTTTGTTAGCTTTGAGGCATTAGTTGCATTAGAATTAGGGTATATTATATATAATTGCATGCATGCATCTTAGAATTAGGATTGTATAATTGAGCCTGATTATTCCATGATTATTAATTTAGGGTTCTATTCTATGCAGAAATATCTGAGCTAAGCTCAGGAAGAAGAAGAAATCAGGGTCAATTGACCTTAACTAAAGAGAAGATAGGAATCCAACTGAAACCCTAACCCTAATCCTAGCTTCAAACCCTAATCCTAAACCTTAGCTTGTCTAATTTAGCCATCCTAATTCTAGTCCTAATCCTAATCCAAAGCCTAAACCTAATTGTAAATCACCTCCACAAAAACCCTAGCTAATTTCCCTAAATCCTAATATCACCACCTAAAACCCTAACCTTCTAGAAACCCCCACAACATTCCAAGACACCTTTGCCTTATCTCCATAAAAATTACATGCAAAATGTAAGAAATTACCTAATCCTAGTCTTGATTTCAATCAAATCAATTATTCCTCAATTAATCCCTTAATTTCCTACCAATCTCCACACCACTTTTGTTCACACATACATAACTCCATGCCACCCTTTATGTTCCTACCATGAACCCACTCAAACACCCTCTTCTTTCCCCGACAAAATCCACGCAAACCCTCCCCACATCCCCCATAATCTCCACACCAACACCATTCCAGAATTCCTTATTCCCAAAACCACTTTCCAAAGCCTAAATCACAATCCTAATTTCCTAGTCTAACAATCATAATCCTACTTTCCTAAACCTATGCCTTTGCCTTACCCTCCAAGCCAAGAAACCCCATTCCCCCTCCTCTATGAAAGCATCAACAAGACTCTATGCAAATCATCTCTTCACCTCCTACATATCTTCCTCTATCTCTCACTCTCCCTCCTCTCCATCTTCCTCCTCCTCCTCCTCTTCCTCCTCCTACTTCTTCCTATCCATCTTCTTCTTCCTCTTCTCCTCTCCAAAAACCCTACCTACCCCCCTTAGGTTAGTCCCCCTCTGCACCTTCTTCTTGTTCTCCACCAAGCTTCTTCACCAAGATGCTCCTCTTCTCCGGATATGCTATGCACATCCTTCATCCTGGAAGTTGTTAGTGGGCATCTCCACCTTTGCGATGAGTCCTCCGTCTTCTGCAACCTTCTATGGCTTGATTTACCACTACTTCTCTTTATTTGCTTTGTTATTTGTGTTAGAATACAATTCTTATTTTCCATGTGCCATCTTTGTGTTTCCTTTCTTTGTTAGTATAGTTTGCTTATGTTATTTTTATTGCTTTTATATTTGAAAATTCCAAAAAAATTAGAAAAATCCAAAAAAATATCACTTTCCACAAATTCGCAACCCTAATTTCCTAACTAAAATTGCAAATCTATTTTCCAAAAACAACTCCGCAAATTCCACCCATGTACCTTAGGTATCAAATAGGGATTCTCGCTGCAAAAGTTTGTGCCAAATTCGTAATATATGATTTTATAAAGTTTGCATACTGACAAGGGTCTACTACAAAATAGACACTGAAGTTTTGGCACTACCAAATTTTTAGGAATTTTTATACAACTCTGATTTGCTTGAAATCACTTTCATTAGTTTTCTTACTTAATTAGGCATCTTAGATAAATTAGGTTTAGTTTTATGAGGTTCTTAGGTCTAGGTTAGTCGTATGTCTTGCATCAAGGGTTAGAACAATCCATCTAACTAGTTTTGAAAAGAAAAATCCAAAAAAATAGAAAAATATCTTCAAAAATATAAAAAAATTTCCTACACTCCTTGCATAGGTCACGAAGCAAGTCAAACCATACACCTCTCTGTGAGATGACTCAGACCCCATTTTTACTCAAATCTTCACAAGTTTGACTGATATAAATTTAAAATGATCGCATTTTTGGCACTACAGCGACACAATGAACACTTACTAGATCATGCACATTAGATATCATACATCTCATTACACTGATAGACTTAATGATGGCTCATTTCTATGCTAATGTGGAACAAAAGTGTTCATGACTATAGATCTCAATAGCCTTCACCAACACCCCTCTATAAACCCACACTACACATCACCGAGCTTCTTTAATCAATGATCCCCCCTTGTAGGACAACAAGGACGAAATTGAAGAAAAGACCCCTATCACCATCTTTGAAAGCATGGAATATATCCTCAAAGTTTAGGTCCTTGAACTTTGATTGCACAACAATTATCTATGACAAAATTAGGCTAAATATCTATCTTACATTGTAAATAGAGCATACATTTCATGCATAGCAAGCATCTACATTCCTGTGCATTCTTAGCTTATTTTTCTCCATCTTATGGGCCCAAGTAGTTACAGAGTTGTTTTATGTGAATAGGTCCATAGGAGAGGAGTGAGATTCGTGCTGAATTAGAAATGTGAGAAGACACACAACAGAGCCATCATCAATTATTTCCGGCAACATATGAGGTGGAGATAGGAGCAAGCATGCAAATTAGATCATGAGAGAGAGAGAGAGAGACAATGCAAAACTTAGACCCATGCACGTGCACCTAAGCCAATCCACTTAACCTAATCACCCACCTAATTAGCCCCCATGCCACCTTAAGCTACCCTTAGAGTGCACCTACCAGCCTCCTCTAGAAGCATCCACTCTCCTTAAGTTGCACCCCCTTATCCTACACCTAACGTACTCCCTAGGTACACCATACCCAACACCCATCTTTATAAAAGCCCTCCTCTTTGAGTGCACCACCCCCTGCCCCCCTCTACCCTCCATTTTTTGGCTCTTGGACACCACCTTCCTCCACTCTCCACCTTCTCCTCTCCTCTCCATGGCCATGGTGGCTAGCCATGCAAGGCCCTCCTCCACCATGTTGCCCACTCTCAAGGCCAAGGTGGTGTAGGCTCTAAGCCAAGGATCACCACCACCATACACAACCATAGCTAAGGCCCCAAGAGAGCCCCATTGGCATGGTAACCTCTCTCCCTCATCCCCTTATCCTTTTCTTGTTTCTTTTCTAGTTTAAATTTAATTCCTTGCAAGTAGATTAATTTTATTTCAATGCAAGTAATTTAGATTTCCTTTAATCTTGTTTATATTTGTTCTTGTCGTTCTTTTTATTTTGTTCTTGTTACTAACGCCACCACTTTTAATCTATCCACCTCCATCATCCCAAGCACAAGACCACCTATCCTACCACCACTCCACTACCTCCACTTCACCTCCAATCCATGGCCATGCACACACCAATATCACCTTCACCTATTTCTACCATATCACACAACCATCCCCCTTCTCCCCCACCATAATCCCATGGCCACCATTCTAACTTCACCACCGCCAACCACCATTCACCACCTTCACCACCCCTCCTCCATTGGGCCAACCACCAGCTAACCACCATCCAATCAACCACTACCTCACGACCACCTTCAATCATCTCCCATCCACCTTAACAACCAACACCCACCGTCGGCTGCACCAAACCAATCATTGTCCCCACCCAACACCAACCACCAGCATCGACCACCTCCTTTCTCCTCTTCTCCACACGTTGACAACCACTCCAGCTACCACCACTACCTTCGCCTTTCCCTCTTCTTCCTACCTCCTTCCCCTCCACCGAACACAACCACCACCACTTGAACCCGACAACCACCACCACCACTTGAACCCAACAGCCACAACCACCAAATACACCCAACCTTCTTCAACTCCTTCTCCACTATGACGACCAAGCCCTCCTTTCTACCTCCTCTACGACCCCATTAGCTTCGTTTGGTTGATTAAGCCATGACGATTGCCAATTTCGATTGCCATTCAAAGCCACCTCATCCCCTTTTTAGTTTTCTTTTTCTCTTTTCTTCACATGGCTGTAGCAACCCACACTCACTTTAGCCACCTTGTTCATCACCATTCACAACCACTTCATCTTCACCACCTACACACACACACACCTACACTCACTTTAGCCACCTTGCTCACAACTTGACCAACCACCTACCGCATCCACCCATTTCATACCCACATGGCCAACACCTTGTCCTACCACCATAAACCACACAACCAACTTGTCCCAATCCTAACCCATTTCTTAAACCCAACCATCCCCATTAATCCCTTCTCCCCCATGTTCCAATCCTAACCCATTTCTTAAACCCAACCATCCCCATTAATCCCTTCTCCCCCATCATTTCATGTTTTCTTTCTTTTCAAGTTTTAATTAAGTGGCTTGGCCACATCATTTGTCAATAAACATTTTAATTCCAATGTTGTTGCTTTATGTAGTGTAGATTTATATTCTCAAGCAATAAAACATTAGGTTCCATTTTAGTTGTTCTTGTTATCATCTTCCTTCATTAATTCAAAAAGACAAAAAAAAGAACAAATTGAGAAAAGACCAAAAAGATTGTCTTAGTATAGTATGTTAGCTTAGTTCTGTTTTTGTGTAAATCGAAAGACTACAAAAATATCATAAGCAAAAAGACCAAAAATAGCATAAATTGTTAAGTGAATTTCAAAGTGTTAAGAGCCAACATTCGCCTCCCTGAGGATCAATCAGTTCTCACATTAAACTTCAACTTAAAATAGATTCGTGGTCTCATTATAAATTTATTTTGATTTGTAGTTTCGATGCCATATTTGAGCTACAATGACGGCTTACAAACATAATCAACTAAATCTTTAGGTTTTGCAAAAATCGCAACAATCAATTGGCACTGTTGCTAGGCACTCAAAGGACCTCGTTTCGTGAGAAAAATTCGCTTGACATCACCTTCATCTCATTTGTTTTGTTTCATATTGTAGGTGATTCGACCCAAGGCACTTCGCACGTGATGAGACTAGGTCAAGATCAAAGGTATGTATCTTCCCTTTTGCTTTCCATTTTATAAAAATCTAAAAAAATATTAAATACTTACAAAATCTTAAAAAAATTGAAAAGTACAAAATTTTAAAAGAAAATGGTTTTTTAATTGGTGTGGTGGTGCCCTACTTCCTCTACATTCAAGTACCACTCACATTTTAACTTCTAAAAGTTTGAACAAAACTGTAGGATCGAATTCAAAAACTCACCACAATTGTCTAGAACTCCAAAAATTCTTAAACTTGGTCTCAAGGTAGATGTTTAAACTATCTTTCAACTGCTATAAACTTCACGCAAAACATCACAACATGTGAATTTTTAAAATTATCTGAATGAAGGTGTATTAGTTCTATCCAAAACTGAATTTCTGTCAAGTTCATGATTTTTTTGGCACCTACACACACATCCAAATTGTCTAAAACAAGTTTTTTATTGAAGTTGAGTTCATCTACTATCTCCAGTAATTTTTTTAGAAATTTTAGACAATTTTATGATCTCATTTTGAAGCAATTTTCATTGGTGTATCTCTACTTCCTGTTTTACCTGTTGTAATTGAAAAATCAATTAAAAATTAGACACAACTTCTAAATTCTTAGAAAAAAATAGTCATGCAGTCCTAACACAGTAGAAGACCAGTACCCATAATTGAGAGTTATTTTGATTCGGTCTCTACTCTATAGGGCTTAAGAACTAATTACTTTTGCCTGATTTGGTTAGCAGCAGCATAATATCTAAGTGTTTCAACCTTAGGGTTCATTGTAGAGACACACACTTATTTGAGTAAGCCCTTGGGTGAACAATTCTTGGTAGGTAGGGTTTGAGAAGCCCTCATTATTTGCTTTGGCTACCTTTCCCACATTATTAAAATTGATTCACATCGCATCCCAATTAGAAACAACCTTAGGCTTTTAGCAAGTAGGAGTGACTAATGCAACGAAAACACAACACCAAGTGTTTACATACACTTAAGCTCCTAACAAAAAAATTAAAAAGTGGAACCCAATTTAAAAGAGATTAATCAAGGCCCAAACTTTAAAAATTTTCTAGACTAAGCTCTAGCTATCATTTATAAGGAACTACTTATTTGGCTTTAATTCCCCAAGTTAAATCGATTGTCTAGGTTTAGGGGTTGTGCTAAATGGCCATGGTAAGAGAGCACAAAGGAACCCTATCGGTGTGGGGAAGAACCTTCTCTCTTTTCCCCCCTTATTCAACCTGGCTTGATTGACGTAGGGAAAGTAGGCTGAAGTATTTAGCCCTTATATTTGGTAACTTGGAACCTTAGATCCTAGGTTTCAATTTAGGGCTATTTGTTGGTTGCACACCAACACTTCTCTCACAATCTTTCTCTCCAACACTCTTCTTTATCCAATTATCTAGAATCCTCCACTACATGATTGCTCCCTCTCCCTGCCCAACCATGATTTCCAATTCTTTTGGGCGGGAGACTCCTCAAAATCTGGGATATGATTATTTTACCCATACTCCATATTCCTCGATTCTCTCATAACCCGACCCCCAAACACTTAATCCATAGCTAAGCCAAAATCGACCTATAGGTCCTAGCACCATGACTGAATCAAATGCCTTTACTGAATTAGAAAAGCAACACTACAAGAATATTGCGTATTGCTGACTGTTAAAAACGATCGATAATGTTAAAATAACCGTCAATAAAAAGGGTCGAGGAATGTACTGTCGCTATTAAGTTTTTTCGACCGTTTTAGAACAATACTGTCAGGAAAAAGGTAGACCACCACTCGATGTTTAGTTATTTCTCTTGTCTATTTTCGACGGTCGCAAAAGTTTTTTTTCGACTGTTATAAATAAACGATCGATGAAAACATTTATCTCGACCGGTATTTAGGCAGTCGACTAAGATCATATTGTCGACCATTTATTAATAACCATTGAGAATGTTTCTATTTTTGTCCGTTTGTGAGCAGTCGAGAATATTAATATTTTCTAGACTGTCCACATATAACTGTCAGAAATTGCAATAGTCTCATCCATTCTCGAACAGCCGAGAATATTAATATTCTCGACCATTCACATATAATGGTCAGAAATTGCAATATTCTCCTCCATTCTTAAATGGTCGAGAATATTAATATTACCGACGTTTTTAAAATAATAGTTGACAATACTAATATTTTCATTAGTTAAAAATAGTCAAGAAAATGTTTTTTTTTAAATGTGTTTAATTTATGTGGAACATCTGTAAAGAACTACAAATCTAGTAAAAATATAATCAATCACACAACTTAAAATATTTTTGCATCTATTTAAAACACATGAAATCAGAATAAAAATTTCATATATGAAATAACATATATAGAGTTCATTACAAACGATAATATATATAAAAAATACAATCATGCTGTGGCACTAATGCCTCTAGCGCCACTACCACATAAATCACGATGATCTCTATATTGATGAAGGGACAGGTGATTAATACCTCCCTTCTGAAGTAATGCCAGCAGCTCCTTAATGGTCTTGTTAGATTCCTTAGTTTGCATCACGTTGTTCTTAACTAGCATCGTCAGCTCATTGATCCACTGGTCCTCCTCTTCTTTGTGGTGTAATGCCACAATCTCCTTCCTCATCTCATGCACCTCAATTGAAGAGGATGATGCTCCCCTTCTCCTATACCACACCAAGACGATCTCGCTCCTCCCTGCGCTACGGACGTACCTGCCATGCTCAGGTGGCAAGACAGTCCGGTAGGCCTCCTCTGCTGTCAGAGGCTACTGAACTGTAGCAGAGTTGGCATCTTCAGGAGGATGCATTAAGTTGATCCTATTATCCTGAAAGATATTGAATTACATTAAGTAATTTCATTTAATTATATAATTATGAAATCAAATAAAAGTATTTTCTTTTTTAACTTACGTATCTCTGTTGGTATGTGTCATGAAGCCACTCTCTATTTCCGTCATCACTCATCTTGCTATGAGTGGCCTCATATACTCTCATCCGATCAAGTTAGGCACCTTGATGCTTGGCGGACTACAATAATTTGAAATAGTTAATTTTAACAAAATTATAAATTTTTGTAAGGTTTAAAAGAAAATAATAATTAAAGATACTTACGTATATAGATTTCATTGAGCCTATGCTTCTCCTACCCAAGACATGAGTCTTCGGTGGAGCCTTAGCCCTATTTTCCTTATTCTTCTTGGCTTGCACCTAAAATAAAGGTACAATTTATTAACTTAGAAATTAGTTAAATAAATGATAACATATGAAATACTTTTACCTGCATCGCTGGATCATGCCAATTCTCGCATGCTTCCTTCTAAGTGTGCGGTTGTATCAAAGGAGGCGTATTATGCAATGCCTCATCATGATTCATTTTCTTATAAAACTAAAAACTATAATTGTAATGTTAGAAATAACATTTGAATTATGTTAAAGGAAATAAACAAATACAGTTAAAATTTATCTTTTACCTTATTCTTCATTTCCAATCTCCAATCTTTATGAATCTTCACTATGTGCTTAAGGATATATTTGGCGATGTTCGGATCATCGCCCTAATCAAAGGTGGTCTGCATTAGTAAAAGAACATAAATTATTGCATAAATTAAACTTATATAAAGCAATGTACATAAGTTTTTAATTTTTACCAATTACCTTTAACTCTCGAATGAGTTGCATATTTAGGTTGTTTGGCACCTTCCTCCAATCGAAGTAGGATAGTGGGATAATCGCCTTCGTCAGCATAACCAGTCTGCTGATGAATGGAGGATAGTCCACTACTTCCCCCACTGGTGTGATCCGCACTAAAATGAGGACCCCATGCGGAATTCTCTCTAAGTCCTTGTTCCACATGGGACCTCTTACCCTACGTGCACCTATAAGACAAACTTATAACATAGAATTAAATAACAAAGAAATAAATAAATCGTAACATTTACCAAACCTTAAATTCATACCTAAACTGCGGAAGGATGGTGGTGGTGCAAAATGTCCCAATTAAGAAGGATCTGGGTCAACTGTCTACTCTGGCTGATCATCCAAGTCAACGTCTTCCTCATCAACTGAAGTACTATTCTCCTCCTCATCGGCGACTGCATCCTCCTCGTAGTCAGAATCCTCTACTAGTAAATCCGTCGGAGGAGGCATCCGACTCTTCCCCTTCCCCTTACCTCCCCTCCCCTGACTCTAGAAATATCGAGCCACATCTCCAGTCCTTAAAAATTGCTAGCAAGGTGCTTGGGGCTGAGTGGGCTGCTACCGGTAGTGAGCCTGAGGCTGAGCCTGAGGCTGCTGAGGGGGCCTCAGGCTGCTAGGAGGCCTAAGCTTCCTCTCTACGACTCCTATTAGCCTTCTTCCTGAAATTAACCAACATAAAAACATCACAAATGATCAAATTATTTTAAAAAAATTTGGCAGCATTTCCCTTATATATTGTGATATTTCAAAAATCATGTATAAAATAATCATACAAATAAATGAAAATGAAATAAGCATAGATAAATGAAACTGAAAATAAAATGACATCTCCCTTCCCCTTTCCTCTTCCCTTCCCCTCCATTTCCCTCGCCTTCTCCCTTCTTCTTTCTTCTCCTTCTCTTTTTCTCTTCCCCTTTCCACTTCCCATTCCTCCATTTCCCTTCCCCTTACCTCCATTTCCCTTATCTTCCCCTTCATTTCCCTCCTTTTCTCCCTTCCTCTTTCTTCTCCTTCTCTTTCTCCCTTCTCATTCCCATCCCTCCATCTCCCTTCCCCTCTCCTTTATTTCTCTACACTTCTCCCTTCCTCTTTCTTCTCATTCTCTTTCTCCCTTCTCCTTCCCATCCCTCCATTTCCCTTATCCTCCCCCTCATTTTCCTCCACTTCTCCCTTCCTCTTTCTTCTCCTTCTCTCCCTTCTCCTTCCCATCCCTCCATTTCCCTTCCCCTCTCCTCTATTTCCCTCCACTTCTTCCTTCCTCTTTCTTCTCCTCTTTCTCCCTTCTCCTTCCCATCCCTCCATCTCCCTTCCCCTCTCCTCTATTTCCCTACACTTCTCCCTTCCTCTTTCTTCTCCTTCTCTTTCTCCCTTCTCCTTCCCATCCCTCCATTTCCCTTATCCATCCCTTCATTTCCCTCCACTTCTCCCTTCCTTTTTCTCCTCCTCCTCTCCCTTCTCCTTCCCCTCTCCTCTATTTCCCTCCACCTTTTCATACCTCTTCTCTTTTCCTCCATTCTCCACTCCATTTCCCTTTCTCCTTCTCCACATTTAACAGAAAACATTTAATACACAAAAAGTAAATAAATGCATCATTTCATACAAAAAATAAATCTAAGTGGGTACACTCCACACAAAAAATAAACTTAAGTGGGCACACCCCACACAAAAAATAAATCTAAGTGGGCACACCCTACACAAAAAATAAACCTAGGTGGGCACACCTCACACAAAAAATAAACCTAAGTGGGCTGATAGGAGGCAGTTCTCGCACGTGTTTTGAAAACAGAAATCTCATCGTAGTATAGTGCACGAAAACGCTTGTCGAAAATAATTTATAAAATAACGAGACTTGAGTCCCGGTCATTCGTCTCTAGGAGGCATTTAGAAAATGCATATTTGAATTTGATCTAGCTTGCTCCACTTATTCAGAAATGCATTCCCGTTTACAATAATTCGTATTGATGCACGACATGCTTAGTTGCAAGAGAATACAAATTTCATGCATGCAACTTTAATCATAAGGAAATATGGCAATCAGCTCATGGTGATTTTCACACATAGACATAAAGATATATAAAAGATGATTTCATTGATTGCATCATGGTGGCTATAGAGTGAAGCTTGCGAAAAGCTTGTATAGGAAAGCTTGAAAGTAATAAACTAGCTAACAGAAAGCAACTGCATACATGAATCTATGGGGGGATTATGCATGCATCATTGGGGGAGAATATGGAGCTACACTACTAAGTAGTAATAAAGCATTAATCAACGAAGAACTATGCTACTTATCTAGCTAACAGAATGAAGGGCATTCAAAGGTAGCTCCGATGGCCTTTGACTTGGTTGAGAGGAGAAGGAGGGGCGGCCAATGATGCTTAGGCCGGCCCTTGGAGAGAGGTTGGAGGTGATCTAGGCCTGGCGTGGAGGTGATGGGGATGCCATGGTGTGCTCGTGGAGATGGAGGTGGAGTAATGGAGGTGGAATGAAGCTAAAACTAGATGGAAGGCTAGATGGGTGCAAATGGCCACCCAAAGGTCCTTTAAGTAGACCCAAGGGAGCCTCTCTAGAGAAGTGTGGAACTCTCTAGAGAGGCCTATGGTGGGAGCTCATGGGAGAGTGAGAGAGAGAAGATGGATGGGTGGTTTTTAGATCCACATTTGGTGGATCTAAAAATTGAATGCATCTTGGTTGCTATTTTTAGCAACCAAGGCAACAACACATGGTTGAGAGTTCTAGAGAACTCTAGGCTAGGTATTTTCATGTAGATGGTGTGTGTGGGTGTGGGTGGGTCGAAACTTAAGTGGCTAGGTTGATTAGGTTAGGTTTTAGTGGGTTTAGGTCAAGGTAGGTCTCAAATTAGGGTTGTAAACCCTGATTCAATAAGGTAAAATGCAATTAAACTTGATACATGTTTAATTGGATGTGTGAAACCCTAATTGAGAGTAAAACAACTTAATTAAGGTAGGTCTAGGTCAATTGAACTCTCACTAAGTCTAATTGGACAGTTTATGCTGAGATTAGGGCTCAATTGGACTCAATGAGTCCAATTGAATAGGCTGATGGAATTGACTAAGATCCAAGTCAATTAGGTTTAGTGAGGACTTAATTAGGCTCTTAGGGAGGTCTAGAGGTGATGTACTAGGGTTAGGATATCTTAATTTAGGTTCCTATGGGGTTGGAATTGGGTTTAGGGACCTAGGAATTCAAGATCCAAGCTTGAATTAAAAAATAGGAACTAGAGAGCAGTTCCAGACGTCTGACAATAGTGTTAGACGTCTTAAAATGAAAAGTTAGATGTCTAGAATTGTTGTCTAAACGTCCAAATAGAGGTAGGGAAGAATTAGGTTCTGTTTGCAGAAATTAGACGTCCAGACCAAGTGTCTGAACGTCTTAAAATGCTTCAGAAGTGGGTTTTAGGTGCGCGGGTTGTGGTTAAGGGTTCTAGACGTCCTGTAACTCATCTGGACGTCCAGATAGAGGCTGGAAATAGGGTTTTATGGCTTTTTAGAGTACAGTGACCTAATCTAAGTGTGGCTAAGGCTTGGGAAAGCTTATAGGCTGTCCTAGGGCTAGGATGGACCTAAGTTCTTCGTAGTTTACTGCTTTATTCCTACTTAACAGAATAGCATACCTCAACCCCTTACATTATTGTCTACTACATCTTATTCTTGGTCTTCTGCTGCAACTCTAGCTTCAGGTCTAGCTTCAAATCCAATCTCAAATCCAGCTCTTAAGCTTCTTAATTCCTGCAATTTATATAATGCACTTAATTAATATATTATAGCATTATTCTATGCATAGCTATAGGAGGAACAGTAAAGATACAAATAATACTTATGCATGCATGAACTACCCTAACTTATGCTAAGTCCTAGCCTAATTCTGGACAATTAAGACCTATGATTGCGGTGCAATCATACCCCCATGCCTAAATCTTGCTAGTCCCTAGCAAATGCAAAACTAAATTATTCACAGAAAGGTCCCTATGGGATTGATCATTTCATCAAGTGTATGCCTAGAGATTTTTCTCCTTTTTGTTTTCATCCTATGCTCTAGAAATCCAGACAAATGTGAAAGTGCAGCTACTAGGTTTTGCAACAAATTTAAGTGAAAGACTTGATTCACCTCTAAATCCTGTACTTGACCCCTAGTAAAATTCTAGCAGGGTAGGCGGACTTCCTCCCTCGGGCTATTCAAGATATTCTATGAATTCCACCTCGGCTTTAAGCTTTGGTAGAGGATGTTTGAGGGATGCGGGTGTTTATTTGGTGGCTTATTCTTAGTTGGTGCTACATAGAGATTAGTACTTAAGAATCCAGAGTCCCGGATTATCAAGTAACTCAACTCAGCGAAAGACAAGAAAAACTATGCTCTCTTTTGGTTTCTTTGTATTCATTCTCTTACTCTCTCTGTTTTTTTTTCTTAGAGCTCACAATCTCACCAGATTCTCACGTATGATCCGTATTTGATGGTCTCACTTGGCATTAACACTTTAATTGAGTTCCATAACCCTAACACAAAGTCAGAATTCCTCAGCCACTATTCGGGCGGCCAGAAACACAGAAAGATAGGTTAAGGCCTTATTTGGTGGATCTTAAATTTATTTGGTGATATTGCCTCAATGCAACTGAAATAAACACTAAATAGTCACACATGTTTTCTTGGCTTTTTCTTCTTTTTCTAATTTTTTTCTTTTTCAATTTTTCTTTTTTTTCATTTTTTTTCTTCCCTTTTTTCTCCATGTATAATTTTTTTTTTCAACACAACACAAGCTAGCATACATTCATGAACTTTATTGAGAAGGCATTATTAGGGATTGGTGGTACTCAAGAGACATTGAGTGACTTATTTGGTGGAAGTGTTCACTCACGGCACCAGGAGAGACGAATAGGGCGGTGTATTTCTAACCTTGACATCAATACCCTCCTTCAGCCGAGGATTCCGTAAAGAATGGTCGTAACCATCCACCTTAGCCCTAGTTTTATGAAAACTCACTCTCCGTGTAATTGTCTTATTTGGTGGCTCTCAAAATTTTGCACAAAAATGTATACGCAGGAACCAATAGTAAAAACTATGCCTAATCTCTGAATATCATCACCTAATTATCTAGGATTCCAGATTCCTTGCACTAATCTTAGAGCACTAGTACTCTCTATTCTCATCTCACACTATTTGGTGGATTTTTGGAAGAAAATCTACCTACTCCCAAAACACTGTCTAAGGGTTTAGGAAAAGAAGCACTACTTCTTCTCGACAGACTAAAGACGTTTATCAGCCTTTACCATGAATTCATTGCAAATTCTACGTGTGTGAAAAGTTGTACTAGATTTCAGATTACAGGAATCAACTAGATGATAAAATCCCTAATGCATTCTCTTAATAAGATAATCTTATTCATGGATGCACTATGTATATATGCTATAAACAAGTAACCTCTTATATTCGTACTTCATGAAATTTCCCTTTCGGGTTACATTCAACTTGACCCTAAATTTAGAACAAAAGGTGAGTGGGTGAGTCGGAAGTGGCTGTTGCGGATAATTTTTAGCTCTAATGTGAGCATTGGAGGTGGAGTTGGTTGTTCTTTTATTTAGGGTCCTAAAGTACGTTTGACATGCAGCTTCGAGGTTTTCCTAAATGTTGGCATAAAAATTTTTAGTTTTGTCGTATCTACCCCCCCATGCCTAATTCTTGCATGTCCTCATGCATGAATATAAAAGAAGATAAATACAGTAGGGAGTAAATGGGTAAAAATCACTTGGAATTGCTCCTGAAGTTAACTTTTAGCACCGGCCAACTTGATAGTATGCAATATGCGAAAAGGAAATATGCTAAAAGAAAAATATGTTATGTATAAAAATGGAATGTATAGGTGATGGTAGAATGTGGGGTAGATGCTGAGTTTAACGCCTCCAGCTGGGCGAAAACTCAATCAAATGTATCAGTTCTAGCATAGGAGCCGGTCAAGATTAAGAGAAAGATGTTCTTGTATGCTCCTACAATCAGTGGTTCGGAGATGCGAATCAACTGATTGTGCACCCCTACTCCAAAAAGTCTAGCTATAAGAAAGTGTGGAGTGGTGGTGGAAAATAGAGGATAATCAGAGGGGGGTCATGATGTTGATTTAGCTGATTTATCATGTCCCACAATTCAGTAGGAAGTTGCTGAGGGAGTAGATCAACATGTATCTCAGAACCAAAATCTGAGTCATAGGAATCCTCATAATGATAATTGACATCAAAGATCATGCCCTGTCCAGGCTCTTGGTCATATGGGGGTATCCGTGAAAGTAGAAGATATATGGGGAGGTCACTGAAATCCTCATCAGAAATTACTTTGTCCTCATCAGTACTCATCTTTGATTCATCGGAGGCTGACTCTTCAGGCTCAGAGTTGAGCCATCCATTAGATTGACTAGGATGGTAGGTGCGTCCCCAACTCATTCCGCTCAAAGCTTCACCCTCGTATGCGTTGGGCTCCTTAGTAATTCTTGCCTCAGGTAGCATATTTATTTATTTGGTCAAGTCATCCATAGCTACCTATGGTCTTCGGATGTCAGGATCAGGGATAGAAAGTGTCATCTCAGAATCTCTAGCATCTGCATTAGGGATGTAGGTGAAAGAAGAAGAGTGCAGATCAGAAGATGTTGGCCTTAGCATAGGTTCACCCACAATGGGAAGTGGCCTAGATTGATCAGTAGTGTCACATGTAATGTTTTCCTTAAGATCCATATCCTCAAATGGATCTACTTCCCTTATCATGGTTGGGTTATCTAACCCAAGAGGTATCTCCCAGGATTCAGGATAATCCGATTGTCGCTCAGTTTTGGAGATATCAGTCCTTTCCTCCTCAGTTTCCTGAATGGAATTCTCAAACGAACCCATTCTGAATATTTCCTGCTCTTGTCTCATGTCCAAGCTGGATTCTTCTTCCCCTGAATTATCTTCCGGCATTTGCTCACGATTCGCTCCCCTTTTTCAATTATCTTTTCAGAGAATATTTTTATAATTTTTCTATTTCAACCGAATTTATAGAGATTTTTAAATGTCGGAGGGTCAGATCTGGAATTTTGACCCCTGGTCAATTTTTTGCTTTGAAACAGTATCAAATGATCTTCAAAAATTTGGGAAAAATATAGAAATTAAAGCTAATGAGATTAGATTTCAAACACCACCATTTTTAGTCAAAATAGATTCGCGGATTGCTCAAAATTGATTTTTTAATTTTGAAAATTTTCAAATCTGGGTCATCTAACCGCCTCGCACTTCATAAATTTTTAAAAATTTTATACTTTGAATTTCTTTAAATGAATGGTGTCGTTTGAAAGATGGTTTGAAAATGAAGGTATGGCCAGAATTTCAAAATTTTTCACTCATTAATTTTTTGGCAATTGGATTTTTAAGTTGGAATTTGAAATCTGGCCGAAAATCAGAGAATGGTGGGAAAGCTTTTGAAAGGTGTTTGAATTCAAAATTCAAACTTTCCACTAAAATGATTTTTTTTCTTTTCAAAATTATTTTTTTCAAAAACTTTTGATTTTTTTTTGAAAGGAAAATCTTTTCTTCAAATTTTTTTCTTTTTCTTTTTTCAAGCAAACTAACCTAAGATTCAAACCGAAACCTAATCTAACTACCTAGACTTTTTTTGTTTCACAAAAATAAATAGGCTTTTTTTTTTCAAATGAAATTGCTAGAAGGAAATCTAATCTAGGGTTCAAAAAAGGGAAATCCTAATCTAAGAGGAGATGTACACCAGATAATTTTTTGCGCCCGATGTGTGCACAGATCTCGTTTTTCCTGCTTTCCTGTACATTCAACAAACAAGTAGAGGAATATTTGTCAGTAAAAGCTCAAAAGATCGAAATCAATTTCGTTGCCTCCCCAGCAATGGTGCCATTTGACAGGAGGGCGGTTCTCGCGCATGTCTTGAAAATAGAGATCTCGTCGTAGTATAGTGTACGAAAACGCTTGTCGAAAATAATTTATAAAATAACGAGACTTGAGTTCCGGTCGTTCGTCTCTGGGTGGCATTTAGAAAATGTATATTTGAATTCGATCTAGCTCTCTCTACTTATTTAGAAATGCATGGCCGTTTACAATAATTCGTATTGATGCATGACATGCTTAGTTGCAAGAGAATACAAATTTTGCGCATGCAACTTTAACCACAAGGAAATATGGCAATCAGCTCATGGTGATTTTCACACATAGACATAGAGATATATAAAAGATGATTTCATTGATTGCATCATGGTGGCTACAGAGTGAAGCTCACGGAAAGCTTGTATAGGAAAGCTTGAAAGCAATAAACTAGCTAACAGAAAACGACTGTATACATGAATCTATGGGGGGGATTATGCATGCATCATTGGGGGAGAATATGGAGCTACACTACTAAGTAGTAATAAAGCATTAATCTATGAAGAACTATGCTTCTTATCTAGCTAATAGAATGAAGGGCATTCGGAGGTAGCTTCGATGGCCTTTGACTTGGTTGAGAGGAGGGGCGGCCAATGATGCTTAGGCCGGCCCTTGGAGAGAGGTTGGAGGTGATCTAGGCCTGGCGTGGAGGTGATGGGGATGCCATGGTGTGCTCGTGGAGATGGAGGTGGAGTAATGGAGGTGGAATGAAGCTAAAACTAGATGGAAGGCTAGATGGGTGCAAATGGCCACCCAAAGGTCCTTTAAGTAGACCCAAGGGAGCCTCTCTAGAGAAGTGTGGAACTCTCTAGAGAGGCCTATGGTGGGAGCTCATGGGAGAGTGAGAGAGAGAAGATGGATGGGTGGTTTTTAGATCCACATTTGGTGGATCTAAAAATTGAATGCATCTTGGTTGCTATTTTTAGCAACCAAGGCAACAACACATGGTTGAGAGTTCTAGAGAACTCTAGGCTAGGTATTTTCATGTAGATGGTGTGTGTGGGTGTGGGTGGGTCGAAACTTAAGTGGCTAGGTTGATTAGGTTAGGTTTTAGTGGGTTTAGGTCAAGGTAGGTCTCAAATTAGGGTTGTAAACCCTGATTCAATAAGGTAAAATGCAATTAAACTTGATACAAGTTTAATTGGATGTGTGAAACCCTAATTGAGAGTACAACAACTTAATTAAGGTAGGTTTAGGTCAATTGGACTCTCATTGACTCCAATTGGACAGTGTGTGCTGAGATCAAGGCTCAATTGGACTTAATGAGTCCAATTGAATAGGCTGATGGAATTGACTAAGATTCAAGTCAATTAAGTTTAGTGAGGACTTAATTAGGTCCTTAGGGAGGTTTAGAGGTGATGTACTAGGGTTAGGGTACCTTAATTTAGGTTCCTATGGGATTGGAATTGGGTTTAGAGACCTAGGAATTCAAGATCCAAGCTTGAATTAAAAAATAGGAATTAGAGAACAGTTCCAGACGTCTGACAATAGTGTCAGGTGTCTTAAAATGAAAAGTTAGACATCCAGACTTGTTGTCTGGACATCCAAATAGAGGTAGGGAAGAATTAAGGTTCTGTCTACAAAAATTGGATGTCCAGACACTATGGGACATCTTAAAATGCTGCAGAAGTGGGTTTTAGGTGCACGGGTTGTAGCTAAGGGTTTTGGACGTCCAGATAGAGGATGGAAATAGGGTTTTAGGGCTTCCTAGGGTACAATGACCTAATCTAAGGGTGGCTAAGGCTTGGGGAAGCTTTTAGGTTATCCTAGGGCTAGGATGGACCTAAGTTGTTCGTAGTTTACTGCTTTATTCTTACTTAATAGAATAGCATACCTCAACCCCTTACATTATTGTCTATTACATCTTATTCTTGGTCTTCTGCTCCAGCTCTGTTGCAACTCTAGCTTCAGGTCCAACTTTAGATCCAGTCTCAGATCCAACTCCTGAGCTTCTTATTTCCTGCAATTTATATTTTTTGAAAAAGAATATAATGCACCTAATTAATATATTATAGCATTATTCTATGCATACCTATAGGAGGAATAGTAAAGATGCAAATAATGCTTATGCATGTATGAACTACCTTAACTTGTGCTAAGTCCTAGCCTAATTCTGGACAATTAAGACTTATGATTGTTGCGCAATCATGGGCACACCCTACATTTAACATGATAACAGCATTTTAAAGAAAGAAGTAGTAAAAAATTCATCATAGTGACAAAATGATCCACAAACTGTGCATAAACAGTAGGAGAATGCGAAGAACCTATATGAGAAGGTAATAAAAGAAAATGAGTTTTGAAATATAAGTGAACATAAGCTTTAATAAAAGATAAAACAATTTAAAGGGAAATTCAACAAAACATACAACTAAGAATTTCTTAAATTATATATATATATATGGTTATAGATTAATACTTTTGACAAATTACCTTATATGTCAATGTTTTTTTTTGAAAAAATAAGGAATGCTATCAAAGGAGATAGCCATCTGGGAATTTTATTAATAGAATCAAAGAAAAAAGAATATTACATCAACTTCTTCAATAACGTATGAGAGCCTGACACTCATGCACAATTTGTGTTGAGTTGATGGGTCTCCCCTGAAAAAGACACTCATTACGCGCATGCCACATACACCACAGAATGGCCACCATAGAACAATGGGGCCTCCCACTTCTAACAAAATCTCCCCACATGTCCTCCCATACAGGTATCCCACCACCACATACCCTATTCCACACACAATCAGTGATCACACATGAGGAAAAAATATGGCGCATGCTATCAGTATGAAAGCCACATAGATAACATGTATGAGCAGCCACTCCCATCCTTCTGTGCCTCAAGTCACTAGTGATAAGCCCATCCCTCCTACAAAGCCATAGAAAAATTTGTATCTTCAATGGGATTTTCAGCTTCCATAAACCTACACAAATGATGTCAACATCACCACTTTGTCTCCTTGAAACCATATCTTCATAGGCCTTAGCAGTGGAAAAATTCCCCATCCATCTGTACGTATCAGCACCCCCTATTGGCTTGAAAGGTTGCAAGTCTTGCATCAATCTTGCTCTTTCCCCCCAGGTGTGACTCCCCTCCCTGCAGCCCGTCTCCTGTATCTCCCATCCATTTGCTTCTTCATCCTAGAGGTTAGCAACCTTAGCCTCTGTCACCCACAAGGCCATATACCTGCGGATAGTGATTCTGTAAAACACCCACAGAAGACCACTTTTCCAACCAGAAGAGAAAAGATTTTCCGTCCCCATAGGATGGTTGGAAAAAAATCCCAATTTTCCTTCATAGCTGCCACCACCAAGCTCTAAAAGGGTGATGCTTTGATAGGGGAAAGTCTATTTGCCACATAATGTGAAGCGCCATATGTTCCTCTGATCACTGCAGCCCATGGTTTATTTTCCCCTTGGAAATGTTTTATTGCCCACTTCAACAATAAAGAGTTGTTAAACTCCTTCAGGGATCTAATTCCACATCCCCCCTACTTCTTTGGTGCACACATACTCTCCCATTTTACTGGCTGAAGGAAGCGTCCCTCATGTTTCACCCCCTTCCAAAAGAAACACTCTCTCATTATATCTAGGCACTTCCAAATTGCTTTAGGAGCTTTAAAGACAGAAAACATAAATACTGGCATGGCGGTGATAACAGAGTTCAAGAGAATCAACCTTCCCCCCTTTGAGAGAAATTTAGTGCTCCAACATTCCAGCTTTGCAGAAATTTTTTCGAACAGGTAGTTCCAATCACTCTTCTTCATCTTCCCGCTCTTCAGTGGAAATCCAAGATAGGTAATTGGCAATGAAAAGATCGGCGTGTGCAAAATTTCAGATAGTTGGTGGCCCACATCTTTGTTCGTTCCAAAACAAAAGAGAGGATTTTTACCCATTGAGTTTCAGCCTTGAAATCTCCCCAAAAGTAGTCACCATATGATGTATAATGCACGCCTCCCGTGTACCCCCTTCTACAAAAAATACCGTGTCATCCACATATTGAATCACGGGAGCCAGAGCCTGACTGCTCGATAGAGTATACCCCTTGATCATCCTCAGTTCTGAGAGCTTGAGAGTGAAACGAGCCAAGGTATCCACTGCCAAGTTAAATAACAGTGGGGCTAGTGGACACCCCTGCCTGACCCCACAATTAGTTTGAATCCATGCATCACATGGTCTCCCGTTAATCAAAGGGGAGAAAGCTGAAGTAGTAATGCATCTCTTCATCCATCTAATCCATAGGATAGGAAATCCTCTACGCATGAGCACCTCCCATAGATAAGGCCAGGACATTGAGTCGTAGGCCTTACTGAAGTCGACCTTCCACATGAAGGCCTTTGTCTTTCTCCTACTCCATCCAGCCACCATCTCCTAGGCCACAATAAAGGACTCTTCCAATGATCTATCCAGCAGGAAGGCCGACTGAACAGGCGATATCATTCCTTGGAGTACCCCTCTCAATCTGTTTGCCAGTACTTTGCTTATAATCAAATAAATGGAGTTTGATAATGTTATGGGTCTAAACTCACTGAACCTCTTCACCCTTGGCTTCTTAGGGAGCAAAAACAAATATGACCTGCTCAACTTCTCAAATCCTCTATTCCCTTGTTGGAACTCGTGGATCACCTCCATTATTTCCCCTCTCACCACCCTCCAAAACTCCTTGTAAAATAAAACTTGAAACCCATCTGGACCCAGAGATCCTTCCAAATTGAGGCCATTGATTACATCAATCACTTCCTGTTCAGAGAAGGGGCTACCAATCTTTCAACCTGCACCTCTTCCACCCTTGGGTACTCCATTGTCATCACTTTCCAAGCACTTCTAAAGGGGGTAGTAGAGAGGTCATGGAAATATGCAACTGCTGCAGCCTGAATTTCTGTCATTGAGGTGAGCCGTTGGGTTCCTGATAAGATGGATGAAATATGGTTGATACGCCTCCTTGAACTAGCAGCCATGTGGAAAAACCTGGTGTGGGCATCACCCTCATGCAGCTAGAGTTGTCTCGACTTTTCCCGCCAGTCCATTTCCCTCTTCAAATCCTCTTCTAGAACCATCTCTTGCATTTGTTTCTGTTGCTGTAGTTCTCCTTCAGCCAACGGACCTAAAGCCTCTTTCTCATCTAGTGTGCGCAGTCAAGCAAGAGCTTCCACCCTCCTTTGCTCACGCAACACTCCCACTGTCTGTCTATACTCCTTCAACACAGTTTTCAGTGCTGCTAACTTCACAGCAAGCCTCAAGGTTGCTGTCCCAGACACCTGTTTCATCTCCCACCAGTTTGCAATCATGTCCTTGCACCCTGGCTCCCTCAACCACGACATTCTGAATTTAAAGTAGGAACCCACTGAATTGCCTTCACCACAATCCCAAGTCAACAGAGTGTGGTCGGAGAATGGCCTCTCCTTCCCGACCATGCTAGAAAGATGGTACTTGCCCAAAAGACTTGAGTTCCCAAAGAAATGGTCTAGCTTCGACATCTGCCCATTGCCACTGCACCAAGTGTATTCCACGCCTGAGGAGGGGTACTCATTCAGACCCATATTCTGGACTGCAATCTGAAAACCACGCACAGAATGATCAATGTGCCCACTCACTCTGTCCTGACCTAATAATGTACAATTGAAGTCGCCCCCTACAAGCCATGGGCTATCCCCAATCCCCTCCGCTCTATCGGCAAGCTTAGACCATAGGGCAGTCCTCCTGGTCGCATTACATGGCCCATAAATGCAAGTGATATACAAAAAGCATCTCGATTGGACTGCCAGAAATCTACAAGTTATATGAAATTCTCCTTGCAGTACCTCCGTTAGTTGCAGCCTAGCGATCTTCCACCATATGGCCATGCCTCCCGACCTTCCTTGGGCCTTCACAGTAGTGATTTTAGATCTCCTCTCCTGTTTCAACGGCTTCCACGAGGTCTGCCCATCCTCTTCAATGTGCGTTTCTTGCAGAAGCGCACAATCAACATCCCACTCTCTCATATATCTGGCAAGGGAGGCTCTTCTCACTCCGTCGTGTAGCCCACGCACGTTCCATGATAAAACTCTCATCTAGTGTCAGGTTTCCCCTTCCTTACCCCCCCATCAATCCTCACCATGCAGGCACTCTTGCCACTGTGCTCAATTCCATCCCCATCCTGTCATCACCTCACCTTCTCCGCAGTTTGTATGGGGATCTAATCAGTACACCTTTCCCTTTGCCTTTAGTCCCAACATTGTATCGAAAGTCTTTAGGCATATCAAAGGCAAATGGGGCTTCCACCCCCACTTTTCCAGGTCTGGTTCCAGCATTCTCCTCCACTAGTACAATTATCTGCAAACCGCTCTTACACATACTATCCACATTCAACATTGATTCAGCTGCTTCAAACATCAAGCCCCCTTCTCATTCCTCAACATGGTGCTCCTTTCTCTTCTTTATCACCGGTCTCTCCTCTGCAGAGGATCCATCTCTCTTCTCCTGGACAGATTTGTTCTAGACCACCTCTGCGAAAGTCTTTGCCCTCTGCTGCTCATGTGCCTCCACATTATCCAGGTAACTTTGAAACTAGATCAACCATGAGCTTCCCCCACACTTGAGTATGATTTTTTCTGGTAAAGAGCCAGTGAGTGCAAAGACCACATTCACCCTAACCACCCTCCCATCCCCTTCCCCAAGTACAACTTTTGAATTCTCCTTCAGTATCGCAAAGCTTTCAATCATCTTCGCCACAACCATATTGATTCTCAAATTCAAGGCAGTCCACTAATCTCCAATCTCCCCTTCCTGGATGTCACCCTCTATGGGGGTTGTTCCTTCAATGCCCCATCAAAGGGCGAAACAAACCTCCACATCACATTGATGTTCTCAAACTTGCTCGATTGAAATCGGAGAGACTCGATGTCCATCATACCCAAGCCATATAACAGGAAGCGAGAAGGATCCAAGGTTGCAACCTTCCAATTCGATGAGCTTAGGATTAGGGATCTTACCAACTGTTGAAGCTGATCCAAAGACAGAGCCCCTGTCATCACATCCTCAATTAGTGCTCCCCTTAGGACCAACTCTGCCGCATGGATGTCTTCTGAGAATGGGACCTCCACATCAAGGAAGTGTCCATCTAGAGTTGGGGGCGGAGGCGGTGAAGCCCTCAGTCCCCTTTGCCCCGAGAGGGGATGATGGTGTGGGACCTTTCCTACTCCCTATCGTGTCCCTCCTTTCGTACATATATCCCGTTTATGGCCTTCTCTGCCGCAAGCTACACAGATCAGAGGCCCCCTGCACACCATCGCCATATGACCTCTTGCCTTACACTTGAAGCAAACGACTTCCCTCGCATTCGCCCAGCGCCTAGTCTTTACGATGGCCCCCCCTTCTCTGCAATCTTCCTTGTGCCTCCATCTCTTCGATCTCCAAACCTCCCAACCCTCATTCTCCCTCCTGTTGCCAGAGCCCCAGCACCCCCTCATCTCTCCCCCTTCTCCAAAACACTATTTTTATGCAAAAGCTTTTCCCTTATATGTCAATGTTAGTTGCACAAGAGACAAGTTCTTCACTTTGTGGGTTTTGTTGATATGCTTCATATTCAACATCTGGGTATAGATCATTTCTTGCATCGTATTGTTCACGCGGTTGAGCTCTAACTGGTATAATCCACCCATTTCTGCTATTATCAAGCACGTAGAATGCTTGTGCTACCTAACAAGCTAGTGTGAATGGTTATGATGATTGGAGGATGCAATGGTTCTTAAGCTCAAGAAATTGTGTTTCTTATCAACTTTGAATCCAATGCCTTCTTTAAAAACATTAAACCAATCACACTTGAATAAAACCACCTTACGGTCAAACCTAAAACTCATTTCCACAATCTCTTCAATTTGACCGTAATACCCATCACAACAAGTGCTTTGGTCACAATTGACGACAAGTCCCGCCTGTTGCGTGGCCTTCGCATCATCAATGGATCGTACTCTGAATCTGAAATCATTAATTATGTATCCCGAATGGTAATGTCCATTTTTCAAAGGTGTATCGACAATTATATCAAAATCATGTACCCACCATTGATCCCTATCTTCTTTCAGTTTATTTACATGATTCTTGAACCAATCAAGGAACTGCAAGTCGTGTGTAGATGACACAGAGAATGCTTTGAATTCATTGTAAAATTCATCAACATCTAGAATTTGCTTCAGAATGTACAAGTGTGTCAATCGTCAGTCCATTTTCGAGATGGGTTTAACCTCCGTCCGGAGGATCGACCTTCCTCTAATGTTAAATATGTTCAGACAATCTTCATCATTACCATTAAATTCTCTTTCATAGTTCCATTCAAGACGATTAAATCGATTTTCTGTTTCATTCATGTACATGTCACAAAAGTTAATACATTTTTCTACAAGATAGCCTTCAACAATTGACCCTTCTGGCTTAGCCTTATTCAAGACATAATCTTTCAATTTCTTCAAATATCGTTCAATTGGATACATCCCTCTGTACTACACAAGTCCAGCAATTCTTGCTTCATTCGAAAGATGAAGCATGACATAAATCGTCACATCAAATAATGCAGGCGGGAAAATCTATCCATTTTACAAAGTATGATCACAATTTATTTATCCCAATAGTCTAACAATTCGGGATCTAATGTCTTTGAACAGATGACTTTAAAATATCTGCTCATCTCCATGAAACAATTGATATAGCTCTGATACCACTTGATAGGATTGATGGAATATGATATATATATGACAATCTATGTGCACAAACACTCAAGAACAAGATCAGTAATGACAAAACAATTTGCACAAATAATCAAGCCACAGAAAATGCACAAGATGTATAGTGGTTCCCCTCCCTTGGGTACTCCACTACCTAAACCTCTCAACTTAGGATTTTTAACCCGATTCTCTCAACACCGAGAGAATCAATTTACTAACCGAGGTAATTAACGGGTTACCTCAACCCAAGTACAATAACGGGTTTGTTACAACCCAATGAGAAAATGCTCAAATACAAAAGAAGTACAGGTGTAAGAAAGACTAATCTTACAACTAAGTTCCTAAGCCTCTCAACAATATATAGAATAATATTACCGATTTGAGAGCCTAGAAAGAACGTGATTCGCTTCGTAGATGCGTAAGAAAAACGCGTCGTTGAGCTTGCAAGAATACTATGAGAGTGGATGGCAAGCTTCTTCTTTCTCTCTTGTGTATATGGTGGGAATTTGAAATACTAGCTCTAGGATTTTCTCTTATCTTTTCTTATGTCTCTTGTGTGCAAACAAAGAGTCCTAGGGTCATTTTATAGAGTTTAGGACCTAGGATGCTCGTCTACTAGACGTTGGGAATTAATTTCCAACGTTCACATTATTGGAATTAATTTTCTAGCCGTTCAGAATTAAGCCAACGGCTACTTGTTACCGGTACTAAAGTACCTGTACCGGTACTCGATGCTTTCAGATTTGGATTTCAAACTCTTAACACAAATCTGTAACCCACTTATACCGGTACTGATCATTAGTGCCGGTACTGATCATGAGTACCGGTACTTACAGGGTATAGGTTTGTTTCTCGACAAAACCCAAACCTGTAACTCACATGTACCAGTACTAAACCTTACTACAGGTACTTGTGGGTTAACAAGTACTTTTTTTAAGTGATTTAATCAATTACGTTCTTTGAAAATGATCGCAATATTAATCCTAATTTATCTCTAATTATTTTTACGATCTAAGTTAAGAGGCATACAATCTATGAAAAAAATAAAATCTAAACTAAAGAAACTAAAGTCGAAGATGATCTTCTTCTCCTCGATTCTTCCTTGTCATCTTGCCTCCTTCTTATCATGATCTTCTCCTTTTCATCAAGCCTCCATCACTTCTTGTTTGCCTTACTCCTTCACCTAAATCTGAAAAATACTTAATGCAAACATTAATCCATAATAATATTGTTAACACCAAAACAAGATGTGGAACAAGGTTCCAACAATCTCCCCCTTTTTGGTGTTGACAAAACTATCTTGCAAATAGATAATTAAAAAAAAATTTAACAATGTTATATGAAGGAAAAAATTTCATTTTAATCCTCCCCATCAATATAAGCTCCCCCTAAAAATATTACTATTTACCCTTTATTTTTCTCCCCGTTTTTGTCAATCACAAAAAAATGAAGAAATATCATACCATAAAGTTTACCAATAGTAAAATGATGAATGTGGGTGCCAAGCTCCATTAGGCCATCGTTCTTGATCTTTATTCAACCTATAGAAAGGTTGAAATGTTCCGTTGTGTGCCTTGAACATCCACTGATTTCTTTGATCTATTCCTACAAAATAAATATCTTTTCTAGGTACCCATTTTCTTTTGGGTCCTTTAGAGTTAACACCTTTCAAATCCTGAGATTTATAGACCTTTTTAGTATTAGATCTATAATTCTTGGGATTTTTAGCCTTTTGATACATCCATGCATGCCTAGGTGCATGTGATTGATTTTGTGTATTTTTTCTAATTTTAAACCTTGCTTTTAGATCATCACAAAATTCTGTATTTAACGTAGTTGTTGTTTTTAAATTATGTAAAGTTCCCTCAAAATGTTCATTAATGTCCTCTAGTTCTACTATTTTTGCATGCAATTGTGAGTTAGTCTCTTTTGACATTTCTAATTTTATTTCTAAACATGACTTTTCTAATTCTAATGTTTGGTAATTATTCTTTAAAATATTATTTTCCTTTTTAAATGACCTAGCTTTATGATATAGCTCTTCATATGCTTCTAATAATTCTTCAAATGAAAAATCATGATTTACCTCATTGTCGTATCTTCTGAAGTTGCCACCAAGCAAAGATGTGCGACCTTGTCTTCGGATTCCGATTCGCTAGAGTCGGTGTCCATGTCGGAGTCACTATCATCCCATGTCGCTTTAAACGCTTTCTTTTTCTTCTTCTTCTTGAGCTTCTTTATTTCTTTCCTATTGTCCTCCTTGTTTACGGGGCAATCCTTTTGTAGGTGACCCTTTCTCTTGCATTCATAGCAAATAATATCAAATGAAAATTTATTCACTTTCTTACCTTGCTTTTGAAGAAATTTTTGGAACTTTCTTGTGAGTATCTTCATCTCTTCATCTTCAGATTCTGAGGTGCTTGAATCAGAGTCTTCCTTGATTGCTCTAAAAGCAATGCTCTTCTTCTTGCCTATCGCCTTCTCCTCGTTCTTCTTCATATTCTCCAATTGGACTTCATATGCCATGAGGCTTCCAATTAGATCATCCAAGGAGAGAGTAGAAAGGTCTTTCGCCTCTTGGATGGCTGTGGTCTTCGGAGACCAATCATTTGTAAGTGATCTTGAAACCTTTCTTACAAGCTGCTCTTCTTTCAGCTTGATTCCAAGATTCTTCATGGGGTTCACGATCTCTCCAAACCTCGTGTACATATCTTTGATTGACTCTCCTTTCGTCATCTTGAAACACTCATATTCTTCGGTTAGAATAGAAATACGGGTTTCTTTAACCTTATTCATACCTTCATAGGTGATTTGCAAAGTATTCCAAATCTCGTAGGCAGACTCTCATGCGGAGATCCGGTTGAACTCTTCCCTTGATAACGCATAATAGAGTGTGTTCATCGCCTTCGCGTTGCCGACAATTTTCTTCTTTTGATTGTCCGTCCAAGCCACTCCTTGCAGCTCTGGATCTGAGTATTTCTCTTGAATGAGTGTCCACGACTCCTCATCCATTGCCTTGAGGAAGACTTGCATCCTCCTCTTCCAATACCCGTAGTCCATCCCATCGAAATAGGGAGGACGGGTAGAAGATTGTCCTTCCATGCACCTTGTTGTAGATGCCATTACAAGTTGATTGTTACGTCTTCTCGCAACCTACTCTGATACCACTTGATATAGCTCTGATACCACTTGATAGGATTGATGGAATATGATATATATATGGCAATCTATGGCATAAACACTCAAGAACAAAATCAGTAATGACAAAACAATTTGCACAAATAATCAAGCCACAGAAAATGCACAAGATGTATAGTGGTTCCCCTCCCTTGGGTACTCCACTACCTAAGCCTCCCAGCTTAGGATTTTTAACCTGATTCTCTCAACACCGAGAGAATCAATTTACTAACCGAGGTAATTAACGGGTTACCTCAACTCAAGTATAATAACAGGTTTGTTACAACCCAACGAGCAAATGCTCAAATACAGAAGAAGTACAGGTGTAAGAAAAACTAATCTTACAACTAAGTTCCTAAGCCTCTCAACAATATATAGAATAATATTACCGATTTGAGAGCCTAGAAAGAACGTGATTCGCTTCGTAGATGAGTAAGAAAAACGCGTTGTTGAGCTTGCAAGAATACTATGAGAGTGGATGGCAAGCTTCTTCTTTCTCTCTTGTGTATATGGTGGGAATTTGAAATACTAGCTCTAGGATTTTCTCTTATCTTTTCTTATGTCTCTTGTGTGCAAACAAAGAGTCCTAGGGTCATTTTATAGAGTTTAGGACCTAGGATGCTCGTCTACTAGACGTTGGGAATTAATTTCCAACGTTCACATTATTGGAATTAATTTTCTAGCCGTTCAGAATTAAGCCAACGGCTACTTGTTACCGGTACTAAAGTACCTGTACCGGTACTCGATGCTTTCAGATTTGGATTTCAAACTCTTAACACAAATCTGTAACCCACTTATACCGGTACTGATCATTAGTGCCGGTACTGATCATGAGTACCGGTACTTACAGGGTATAGGTTTGTTTCTCGACAAAACCCAAACCTGTAACTCACATGTACCAGTACTAAACCTTACTACAGGTACTTGTGGGTTAACAAGTACTTTTTTTAAGTGATTTAATCAATTACGTTCTTTGAAAATGATCGCAATATTAATCCTAATTTATCTCTAATTATTTTTACGATCTAAGTTAAGAGGCATACAATCTATGAAAAAAATAAAATCTAAACTAAAGAAACTAAAGTCGAAGATGATCTTCTTCTCCTTGATTCTTCCTTGTCATCTTGCCTCCTTCTTATCATGATCTTCTCCTTTTCATCAAACCTCCATCACTTCTTGTTTGCCTTACTCCTTCACCTAAATCTAAAAAACACTTAATGTAAACATTAATCCATAATAATTTTGTTAACACCAAAACAAGATGTGGAACAAGGTTCCAACAATAATTGACTACTGGATCAGGCATCACTCTATGTATCGCTAGTGGGAATAAGATTTGCATGTACACATGAGAATCATGACTTTTTAACCCAGTAATCTTCTTTTGTGCTTCATTTACGCAATGTGAAAGCTGCGATGAATACCCATCTGGAACCTAAATGTCTTTAAGGAATGAGAAAATCCTTCGCCTCTGCTCTCCAGTAAGACTGTATATAGCTTCTAGTAAGTGAGACTCTCATTCTTCAATGTGCAACTCAGGACGAATACCTAAAATTTTCACATCATTCCTTGTTTTAACTGTATCCTTCGGCCTGTCTATTAGGTTTAATACATCAAGAATGTTGTCGATTACATTCTTCTCGATATGCATAACATCTAAATTATGTCACACTGTCAAATCCTTCCAATATAGAAGCTCCATAAAAAATATGCTTTTCTTCCTAAACCCTGAATGTCACAAGGAAGCCAAGTCATTCTTGAAAAGATGACCCAAACATATTTCTTCAAGCTATTGCAATGTCTCCATGATTTTCATCCTCGATAGCCTAATAGAACATGTGCTGAATTCATTCTTCGGATTCCTCGACGAATATCGACATGCTTTACCATCAAATCTGTCCTTAAATTGTGACGTTTGTCATCTGTGTTCAATGGGTAAAAACCTGTGGTTCCCTAAGTAACAGAACTTCTTGCTTTCAGGCAATCTCAGGTGATGAGTATCATCCATATAGATTGGACAGGTGAACTTTCCCTTCGTACTCCATCCTGACAAATTTGCATATGCTAGAAAGTCATTGATTGTCCATAGTAATGCTCTGTGCAACTGGAAGAATCATTTTTTCTATGCGTCATATGTTTGAACACCATTGTACCACAAGACTTTCAGTTCATCAATCAATGGTTGGAGATAAACATCTATTGCATTTCCTGGTTGCTTAGGGGCTGGGATAAGAAGTGTCAACATCATGAATGCAGATTGCATGCATAGCCATGGGGGTAAGTTGTAAGTGACCATGACCACCAGCCATATGGAATATGATGGATACATGCTCTTGAATGGGTTGAATCCATCGTTTGCAAGACCTAGTCTCACATTTCATGCCTCCTTTGAGAATAATGCGTGATTTTTGTTAAATTTGTTCCACTCATCAAAATCCGTTGGATGACGGATGCATCCATCTTTCGATTTATTATCCTAATGCCACGATATTAGTTTTGTTGTTTTACTGAAAATAAATAGGCATTGTAACCTAGGGATCAGTGGAAAATAACGGAGAACCTTCTCCGATTGTTTCTTCCCATCGGTGTTTGTTGACTTACCCACCTTATATCTTTCCTCATCACATTCAGGACAGTTAGTCAACCTTGAGTACTCATTTCTGTACAGGACACAATCATTACGACAAGCATTAATCTTCTCGCATTTCAGTCCAAGCCCACGTATCTACTTCTTTGCATTATACCATGACTTAGGATACCCAGCAGGATTATTCAGTAGATCTCCAATGAATTTCAGAACCTCAGACATTAATTTTGCTGTGGCTCTATTCATCACTTTCATCTGAAATAATTTCAGAAGGAATGACAACTTCGACATTAACGTTATTCCAGGAGCAATAGGATCCTCTGCTGCCTTGACTACATTGTACAACTCATTACAATCTTGTAATGTCTCATCGTCATCTGCATCCTCATGGTCTGCTACTTTCATATCATGTAACATTTCATCCAATTCATCTTCTTGATTATCATCACTTCCTTCAAAGGCTTCAATTCTCTCATTTCTAACTTCCTTCATTTGCTCACCATGAGCTTTCCAATTTATGTAATGTTGCCACCAACAGTTACATATCACATGCTCCAAAATTGTGTCCCGATCATAGAAAAACCCATTCAAACAGTGTCTACATGGGCATAAAATCAGCTGAAGGAATTCACCTCGTTTAAATGTCTTCCTATCATCATGAAATGCCTACTCCAAAAATGAAATCACTCCACTCTTGTACCCGTGGTATTTCAAATTCCTCATACTGATCCATGACTTATCCATGATAATTAACCTAAATGTAAAAGACAACCACTCATAAGCTGGACTCGAATAAGGTAAAAATGTGTATTTTAAGATCACTCATAAGTTAAACTTGAATAAGGAAGAAATGTGTATTGTAAAAAGATTTTCACTTTATAACCCATCCTTGAAGATTTGATAACAATATTACTTCTTACATTTAACCAGTGTTTGGAGAAATTTTAGCAGCATTTCCCTGCACTTCTCCAATATACCTCCCAAAACTAACCTTAACTACATCCTCAATAGCTTCCACTAAAGGGTACTTCGGGAACGGAGCTAAGATTAGTTAGTATACTGAAGAAGAGCGAGAAAATGTGACCGAAATTTCTCTAAACACTAGCTACATGCAAGAAGTAACCCAAAGTTGTTATCAAATCTTCAAAAACCCCCATTTGTTCAGAACTTCTCTGAACAAAGGACGACGACACTTATGGCATGTTATAAATACAATGCATCGTGCATGTAAGTGAGGTATGCGCACACTCTACATTATCCGTACAACATGATCATAAGTTTTGACGGGCTAGTATTTTGACACAATTATATCCCTTTCACAACCTGTTACCTAGGGGTTAGAATTCTTATTGTTTGTCATCAAGTACATCTAAATTTGTGCAAGTGTATGTATCTACAAAGTTGTAATAAAAAATTCATAATCAAACATAAATATCAAACATTCATTTATAAATTATACTTTACTAACAATAACTGCCTCCACCCTAACCCTCTCCTCATCCTCCTCCTCACTTTCTAAATCCCTAATCTTCATATTCCTCTTACTCCCTCTCCATTCTCATCTTTCCCTTCTTTATAAAACCCTAAACATTAAGTTTGTTAATCGAATCCCTAATCGCATAACCCTAACACTCAAATCTTAAACACCAAACCCTAAAAGTAAACCTTAAATCCTAAGCAAGACCAAAGCCATAAATCCTAAGCTTGAGACCTTAAACATTCACTTCGTAACCCTAAATCAAAGGCCATAAATCCTAAGCCCTAAACTCTAACCCATAAATAAACTCATCGCGTAACCCATGACATTAAACCTCCTTCCACTCCCATTCACTTGTTTCTCTCCTCCTCCTCCCTTTCCCTCGGGCCCTCCTCTAGACCCTCCTCCTCCCACCTCCCCTTGCCTCCTCCCTCCTTTAATTCTCTCCTCTATTTCCTCCTCAAGATCCTCCTCCCACATCCTCCTTCCTCCTCGCACCCCCGTACCGCCCTTTTGCCAACTGCCTCTTCCCACCTCCCCCCTTACCACCATTACCCACCTCTAGTACCCTCCTCCTCGATCTTCCCTCCCTTCCTTTAGTGATGATAATGTCATCATCAGCCATATCTAGCTTTAATTAGTCATAATAAAGGAATAAATGCTCCTACATAACTGCCAGAGAGACGTAATTTACTGTAAATCCATTCTGAGAGAAATACAGTAAACTAAGGGTAAAACTGTAGTTTTAACATCATATCTTAATTGCAGAACAATCATGGGATTTCTCAAGGGTTAATCAAATGTCAAATGGTCTTAAATGTCTAACAAGTAGGTCCGTGCAGATAGAAAAGGGTTTTCACGCGTTATGGGAATTAAATGACATCTCAAACCCTAAAAACATACCTGCTTAATCTACTGAGGTTCTGGTCAGGCTAAAATTTACCTAAACCCTCTAAAATTCATAGAAGAATATTCTCTAGGGTTTGGTACCTTCAATTTGATCATCAGAACCCGTCTTGACCCAAAACAGAGCCACAGACAGACTTTTGCCCTAATTTGGGTTTTTGCATAAATTACCCAGTCAAACTAGGTCAAAACCAAAATGCAACTTCACCATTGGATTCCTTAGGTCAAAATTAGGATTGTACCAAAATTTGGACCCAATCTGAGATCATCTTGACCTAGTTTGTACTTTGGTCCAAGTCTGACTTTCTTTATCTCCAGCTTTTGAATTCCTCACAAAAAGCCCCCCAGCTTCTTTGTCTTCTTCAAATAGATACCTGCCGCCAAAGAATCCTAATCATACAACTCTGGCGAGCTTCATTTGGCAAGATCTCTTTGAGTTCTTGACGAATCCTTCTCAGATTTGAAAGAGGAATTAGTCAAGAAATTAGCTTTCTTTTTAGCCAGATCTGAAGTCCCAGGAATCGCCCAAATCCTCATACAAATCCTTCAAAGAGTTGGGTTTCCAACTATGGCAAGCCTTCCAAGCTTAGGAATCTTACTTCCTGTTGAACGCTATGCGTTGCTCAGCTAACGTGTTTGGTTTTGAAAAACCTGTCGTCATAGTATGATAGCGAAGAACTCGTGTTCAAAAAATAAAATTTATATCGAAATGAAAATCCTAGGTCGAACACAGGGAGGCGGACGTTTGATTTAAAAATATGCATTTATTTTATTTGTCACGAAGTAATTTAATTGTTAGAACTATCTAACTATTTACAATAAATATAAGAGAGAGAGAGTAAGAGAGAGAGAATATTACAAACAAAAATCAAAAAGAGATGTAGAATAAACAAGGAATTCATTATCAGAAGATTGTTCATTACACTAAACATTACGACTAGAAAGCGGGAAAATGATTACACTAGAAAATAGTAAATCTATTCTAGAAAGTAGTAAATCTATTCTAGAAAGCGGTAAAAAGAATGGGGAGAGAGATATCCTCCTCGACGGTCGCTTGGAGGATGAGTCGGACGGGACGACGCCTGGACGAAAGAGGACGGAGCAGGACGAAGCAGAAGAACGGGAATAAAGCACGTCATCATTGTATCGGGGACTTTAACTCGCGAGAAGTATCCCGGGTGTGGGACAAGCTTCTCTTGAGCTTTGGAGAAGGAGAGAATAGAAGGAAGGGATGAGAATTTCGTGTGGAGGGGGTCTCCTTTTATAGTTGCAAGGAGTGAGGGCAATTTGGTCATTTTAATTTGAAAATCATTAAATCAAGGGTCTTTAGTGACAGATAAAACCATCGCTAAAGCCCCATCGTGGGCGTAGTGGGGCGCCGCCCACGCACGGCCACTCGCCTCCTTGCACGTAACGTGCGCTCCACGTCAACTCACGATCGGACGGCTTAAGTCGCGCCTCCGCCCGCTCCTCAACGCACCCGCCTACGTGCGATCTCGCATGAGGCGCGGTGTGCAATAGCGCATGGACGCTATCGAGTGCTCGTAGCCGCTAGATCGCGATCGTGCGGTCGATCGGACGCGCGCCTCCACTCCAATTGCAGCGCGGAGAGGATCGAACGTGCGCCTGCACTTCGCATTAGAGCGCTCGACCAATGCACTGTGGGCGCGTTTGTGTCAAGCGCTTAACTTAAGCGCAGGCGCATCGCAGCCGTTGGATCTTGATTCAACGGCAGGGAGGGGCTGATGCAGAGGCCTTCAGCTGATGCGTGCGGTCGATTGGGTGGCCGAGATGGCGCCACGTCTTGGTCGTCTATCTTCTGGATGATGTAGATGGTGCCACGGGTGTTGGATTGACTCGATTTTCACGTCGTTAGGCTGCGATCGTCGATCCGAATCCATCTGTGCAGTCGAATTTGTCGTTTGAAGTGTGAATTCACACCATCTTAGTCCTTGATCTTCTAGGGTTCCCCGATCTCTATCTGATGCTACAGATGTTTGATTAGGGCGATCTTGGAGTCGTTGAACTCCAATCGTCGCCCTGATCACATCTGTACGGTTGGATCTTCGATCCGAGGCCCCGATAAAAAGTTTGCCCTGTCCATGAACATAAAAGGAGACAATTAACCTCCATTTTATTTAAACTAATCTAAATGCAAGATGATGCATGTTATGCAATATTTATAGTATGCAATGCAATCCTATGCTTAAGAACATGCATAAATAGACATCTTAAGTAGTGTAAACATGTTTACATCATACCCGCATGCCTATCTTTTGCTAGTTCCTAGCAAAAACTATATGCTATTTATAAAAGAATTAGGTTATATTATTTGGGCATGGGTTATTTTCAATCATTAAGAAAATGTTTACTTAGGATCTGAACTTTCAAAGACACAATAGTGTCCGAGTATCTGCCAAAATGCAGACCGCCTCAAGACCTCGCCTTATTCAAAGAAAAATTTCTTTTTCTCTTTTTCCTCTTTTCTAATTTTTTTGGATTTTCGAGTTTTAGGTTTAAGAGTGGCTTTCTACGGCCATTCAACTCACCCAAGATTTGATGAGAACCCTAAGTTCTAAGCATCTTATTGTGAATGTGATAGACTCGTTGACTGGCAATTAAAATGGACTTCGGATTTCTACGCCTCTAGGTGACCTTAAAAAGAGAATTCTGCCTAAAGGTGTATCTTTACAACCGGTAGCTTTCTCCCTACTTTTATTTTTTTATGGGGTCAACACAAGGGTGAATCCAGTGTATATCTCCCCGATTTATTCTACTTCTCCACTTCTTCCTAAGTGTTTTGGAAATTTTTAGTGCATTTATTGAGTTGGGTTCTGGACAACCGGTCGATGAGCTGTTACCACCGACAACTTGCCAGCCATACTCGTGCGGCTAAGTGTGGCTTATTTCTTTTTTTCTTTTCTCCTTTTTTTATTTATTTTATTTTTCTCTTTTTAAGTAGGTGGCTTCCCTAGTCTAAGATTTACTTAAAGGCAGCAAAAAGAGAAAGGTCCAGTAACTGGGCTCTGGACAACCTACCTATGGGCTGTTACCCACGATAACTTACCAGCCATATCATCCTAGAAGGTTCATTAGCTACCCAATTTCTGTTAAAATCGCTGAACAACGAGTTAGTGCAAAGAAAGTGTGTAGATGCTAAAAACTCAAAGTTCCCTCAAATCAGAGGGTGGGTTGATAAGTCGTGTACTTATCACCCAAACTTATTTACTCCAATTAAAATAGAATTCAGATGGCGAGGACTTGAAAGATAAATCCACATTTTAATGGATACACAGGCTGATTAAGTCTAAAGACCTGAAGGGTCTTTATGTTCAAATCATAATATAGTATTTCTGAAGATTGAAAATTTTCTTAAACCTAAGTTCTCTTTCCTAATTCCACAAATTTTTTTTTAAGAAAATAAAACAAATTTACGGAGCTGACAAATAAATTTAGAGATGAATATCCACCCCCCCATGCCTATCTAATGCAATGTCCTCATTGTATTAAAAAGACATAAAACAGAGTGGAATAGAGTAGAAAGCACCTGAATTACGTGAATGTCAGGTCCGCTCTGAGATAAAAACTAAAAAGAACTGTATATGTGCTGAATTTAGTGCCTTCAGCTAGGCACAGTATACAAAGAAGAGAAATAAAGAATTCACAGGTGCAGGTCAGAATCAGAATAAACATAAGAAACTTCTGACCTGTCAACAAATGTCCACAAATGTGGACCAGATTGTGGTGCAGACCCATACCCCATAATCGAGAATATCTCAGGTTCTGGATAAAAATTACCGAAAACCTAAAATCAATATGCAAGCGGGGTTAGGCCTGTGATTTATGACGATGCAACCCAAGACGAAAAAGTCGGGTTATAGAGAAATCAAGCTCAAAAGGATAATCATTGAATGTGTGCTTGGGTTCGACATCCTCAGAACAAATGTCGTAAGGGTCCTGGTTTGATGGTTTCAACTTAACAGGAACCCTTCGACTCAGTCTTCTACTTCCTCTAGAACTTGCTTCCCAAATCAAAATTTCCCAGCTCCTATCCTCCTCATTCAGAATGTTAAAATCCGGAACCTCCTGCATATTAATCACCCTATCTGAAATTTCCAAGTCTAAAAGATGTGGCTGAATCAGAATTGACTTGGGTCTAGTTATCTCAAAAACAGAATCATCGATAAGCTCAACGTGGTGTAACTGACAATCAAGGCATTTGATTGAATCCTCCAGAAAATGCGATTCTGGATCCGTAATGTGAGCCCTAATAAGATCAGTTTCCTCAGTTATTGGAATATCAAATGATCTATCGGATTCCTCAGGCCCAATCGTCTCACAGAAATCATATTCTGTAATCTCGCGTGAGACTTCGCAACGTGAATCTTCACCATCAGAATCAAAGAAATCGAAATTTGTATTAATTTATGTCTCAAAATCATCCATCACTTTCTGGTCCATGGAGACATACATTTCCTCATACCCCGGCTCAGGGATCTCAGGTGAAGAAATTAGATCTTCCTTAATTGGTTGCTCTAATTCAATCTGGTCAGCCTTGTAACACGTGTCCCCCCCAACAGGTGCCTGAATGGGTTCTGAAATTGGCTCTCCTGAAGATGGTGCCATCTTGGCTGTCCATCTTCTGGATTATGTAGATGGTGCCACGGGTGTCAGATTGACTCAATTTTCGTGTCGTTAGGCTGTGATCGTCGATCCGAATCCATCCGTGCTATCGATTTGTCATTTGAAGTGCGGATTCACACCATATTGGTCCTTGATCTTCTAGGGTTCCCTGATCTCTATCTGATGCTACAGATGTCTGATTAGGGCGATCTTGGAGTCGTTGAACTCCAATCGTCGCCCTGATCACATCTATACGGTTGGATCTTCGATATGAGGCCCTGATAAAAAGTTTGCCCTATCTATGAACATAAAAGGAGACAATTAACCTCCATTTTATTTAAACTAATCTAAATGCAAGATGATGCATGTTATGCAATATTTATAGTATGCAATGCAATCCTATGCTTAAGAACATGCATAAATAGACATCTTAAGTAGTGTAAACATGTTTACATCACTTCATAAGCTCTAATCGCTCCCTGAGGACTATATAAGGATCCCCAGAGCCTGCCCATTCTCCTTAGCAAGGTTTGGGGCCAAAACCCTCTTCAAAACTTCACCACCAGCCCTGCTCTGCCTTAGCTCCGGTGAGCTCCTCCCTCCATCGCTCTTCGACCTCCCAATGGCCAAATTGGGAGTGCCATTATCTTCATCTCCTTCATCCACGCCTGGTGTGCCAAAGCCAGGGCCGTCCTCCCTCTCTTCCTCGCCGTCTACTCTCACTGGGGCACCTTCTTCCATAGTGCCGGCCTGCCAACGCCGATTGCCAATCCTACTCCTTCGTCTATTAGATTAGGGTTAGTTTGGTTAGTTTAGCATCTTAGGCTAGTTTTACACCCCATAAACCCAAAAACAAACCCTTGACACCACTGTTCACCTTCATCTTCTCCATCTCCGGCGACCACTCCGGCGAGGGTTCCCGTCCACCACACACGTCCATCCCCCTCGCCACTGACTCCACAAGCTCTGCCATCACACGGAGGGCAAAAGCCCTCTGTCTATTTCTCCGATTTGTGACTCCACGACTCTCCTGAACTCCACCCTCACCGCACTGACTCACCGAGGTTGTACAACCTCCACACACACACGCACTCCACGCTGCACCCACCACCACGTTCGCCATGCTACGATGAAGCTACTGAACTGTCTAACGTGGTTGTGAGGCCTTTTTCTTGAGTTTAAGGTAGCAAGTCGAGCCCACCATTAGCAGGCAAGCTTCAAGCTTGCTCGAACCATTCTCCAGCTGTTGCAAGCCTTAGGTGGAATTCCTAGGTGCTGCGGAACCCTCTCAGCAACACACGTAGTGGATCAATTGGGAGCATTGATCGCTTCCCCGACCTCAATCAGAGCTACCTGCTGTTGCTACAACGCGCGGAGAGAAGGGACCAACTTTAGTCCCACATCGTGGGATGAGAAGCTGTTGTAGCCAAATAAAGTGTTTTTCTGCATAGGTCTCATCGCTTCCTAACACACGAGGGTGAGGTCCTCCTTACCCACTCACGCCATGCTCGTGACACCACCACACAGGCTTGGCTCTGACCCATGTACCCACCTATGCCTGCACACACCTCGGCTGCTACCCCACGCCGGCAACCCTAGTCTCGGGTGCGCTCTGATCTGATACCCAAATACCCGGTATTGTGCATGGCCCTGGAAGGGCGTGAAAGAGGAGAAACCGGAGAGAAGGAAAGAGAGAGAGCGTGTGGGGTTAAGGGGGTTTTTCTCTATTATGTAACGGCTAACACTTAGCCTCATCTGAAGAAGAGTGTCCCCCTGTGCATAAAGGAAAAGAGAAGAAGAGGAAGTAGAGCTGAAGGGAAGAGCAGAGGATAGAAGAAAGAAAGGAGAAGGAAGAAGGCTTGTGCACGTAGAGAAAGAAGAAGAAGAAAGAAGACAGAGCAGAGAAAGAAGAGAAGAAGAAGAAGTACAATGCCATCTTGGCACTGTAGCAGTGGACACTTAAGTCGTCTAGTTGAAAGAATCTATCGTCCGATTCCCTTGACAGGGAGTGCACTGCGCACTTGGTTTGAATAGCTGATATTATTTAAGTATTTGCTATATGTGTTAAACTAATAATTGGTGATCTAAATCACCATTATTTTGTCTAGATTACTTTTTGACTCATCATATAACTCATGCCATACATTGCATATTAGATTTTTAGTAATTAATTGTGCTCATTTACATTATCTATTGAGATTAGCTCATGAATGCAATACTTGCTCCCAGTGAACGACCTCGGACTTTATTTCTGACATTCGAGTTATAAATTTTATCTGTTGTTCGAGCTATTTTTGAGGAATTATTACTACAACGAATGCATCTTTTAAATCCTTGATCTAGCCCTTTCAACATCTAACACCACCCACAACCCCTACTCGTCCTCCTCCTCACATTCACCTTCATTAACACATTCAAAACAAATTAATTAAAACATATAATTTGAAAACATTCATTAACACACATTCACTCACACAAAATAATGTAATCAAACTAAATATACATGTGGGCACAATTGCATAAGAATACTAATTAAAACATACTAATTAAAACATACAATCAAGACATACTAATTTAAAAAAAATATAGTGAGATGGTTGTGGTGGTGGTGCTAGGGGGAGGGAAGGGGGTGGTGGCAAGGGGTGGTGGTGCTGGTGGCTAGGGCAGGGGGTGGTGGTGTTGCTGGCAGGGGTAGGGGGTGGCAGGTTGTGGTGGTGCTAGTGGTGGTGGTGATTGCAGGGGGAGTGGACGTGGTAGCCGGGTTGGTGGCAGGGGGTGGTGGTGTTGGTGCTGGTGGTGGTAGTAGGGGCAAGTGGTAATGGCGGCGAGTGGCAATGGTGTTGGTGGTGGCCGCAGGGGGTGGTGGTGCAGTGGGTGGTGGTGGCAGAGGTGTTGGTGGTGGCAGTAGAGGTGGTGGCGGCAGGTGGTGGTGCTACAGGTGGCGGTTGGTGGTGCTGGTGTTGGTGGTGGGCGAGGGAGAGTGGGCCTCAGGCCAGCGATGAGGGGAAGGGGAAGGAGGAAGAAGAGGAGCAGCACGGCTACCCCTTGAGGTTGTGAAGGAGGAGCCGAGGGGAGGAGGTCTCGCGAAGGGGAGGGGTAGGAGGAGGTCAGGAGGTGGAGGAGGTCGCTTCAGATTTGGGATGAAGGGGGAGGGAGTCGGGTCCGTGCTACGGATTTAACTCAACATTCTTGACCATTCCTAATAAACGGTCAGTGTTATTTTATTACCGACTGTTAATAACAGTCGGGAATAACTCCTTTTCCTACCGTTAAGGTCGAACAGTCGATGATAAACTTTGAAAATTTGCCCAACCCCGGGTGGTGGATTATGAAAACATTATCGTCGACCATTAATATGGAAATGATTAAATATATTATTATTGTTGACTGTTTATAATGGTCAAAAATGGTGTCAACCAGACGTCGTAATTTTACTTCACTTTCTCAACCGTTATATATTGCACAGTCGAAGATTTGTTTATCCTTGACCGTTTACATAACAACGGTCGAATAAATTTTTATTCTTGACCATTTATAATGGTCGAGAATGGTCTCAACCTCCTCGTCTGTTTTCCAGATGACAAACTTAATGACTGGACTTTTGGCTACTGTTCCTATTAAAACGGTCAAGGATAACATTATTTTTGATTGTTACTTGAACTGTCAAAAATATTCGTTGCGAACAATACTTTTTCTACTAGTGCAACTCTGAGACTTCTAAAGGAAATTTGGAAGTTTAGCCACCAGGATCCTGGAGCAACAAAGGCAAGGCTTGGCACAATTACAATTGTATCAACAAATCCCCCCCCCCCCCCCCCCTAAGTACAAGAGACCTGGAATACCCAACCCAATGAATTTAGTGACTCCTCTTTAGGATCCATTGACCAGTTGGGACCAACTAAGAATTCCATAGACTCTTGCTACCTCGGGGAGGTATCCTAGACTCAGCCAGCCCATAAGGCACATTTGGATCGACATTTTCACTTGGATAGATCATTTGGGGAATGCACCATTTTTTACACTTCTATACCTGATGATTTTTCATGTAAAAATTGGATCAATGGATCACAGGTACAAGACCAAAGATTGGGTTCTAATTTCATCCAACACAGTCATCCTCATTCAGCGTGGTACCCAAATTGACTCGTACCCAAATTCATACACCTCTGAGTGGAGAAATATTCCAGATCTTTCATGGCCACCATAGAAACAAACTTAGACTGAATACCAATCTAGGCCTGCCATAAATTCCGTGCAATCCATCTTAGGGAAACCATCCAGTACCACAATTACACTTGAGACTATTGTGAATTTATTACTGGATTAGGATAAGAAATATGAAGAAAGGCTGACTTGTTTGATAAAAGAACTTCAATCTCAAGGGGACCAAATCAAGAGACTTCAAGGATCTTCTTATCCCCTTTTGCAGACTCCTTACCTATATCCTCCACCCCTAATTCTGACCCCTCCTCCAATGTATTACATTTACCACTATGCCGGTGCTAATTCCTTCACCTAAAGGAAAAAGAGAAAAGCAAGAAGCTCATCCAAACGATCTGATTCGGGCCCATCTAGAAACCCTAAGGTCAAACCTGCAATAGACTCTGACTCAGACTCTTGAAAGAAAAAGAAAAGGAAAGCCCCTGAATCCAATTCCATTTTTGCACCCTTTCTTAAGGTCTTAAAGAGAGAATCAAAGAAAAGAAAAAGGACCTACACACTAAAAGAGGTGGTGTTGTCTGCGAAGAAGAGTTCATTTATTTTGGGCACTCTACCACCTAATAAGATCGTCCTTGGAAAACCTCTCATATCTTGTGCCATCAAGAGATTCACTTTCATCAGAGTGCTTGTGGTCCAATTCCATTTTTGCACCCTTTCCTAAGGTCTTAAAGAGAGAATCAAAGAAAAGAAAAAAGACCTACACACTAAAAGAGGTGGTGTTGTCTGCGAAGATGAGTTCATTTGTTTTGGGCACTCTACCACCTAATAAGATCGTCCCTGGAAAACCTCCCATATCTTGTGCCATCAAGAGATTCACTTTCAACAGAGTGCTTGTGGACCTTAGGTCTGCAATTAGTTTGATTCCTATTGCCCATTTTTAGTGTGCTAAGCTTAGAGAACTACACCATACACCAGTGACTATTAAATTGGCAGATGGCTCCACCAACATACTTAAGGGGGTAGTTCATGATGTAATTATCAAAATGCAGAATCTTAGCTTCCCATTTAATTTTATTATTTTGGACATGGACATACTGGAGAAGTTAAGTGATTCGCCCATGATTCTGGGTTACCCATTCTTGGCTAGGGCCAATGCCTGAATAGATTGCGATTTAGGATATGAGGAAACGGGTGCACCAAAAAGAAGGTTCACATAGATTTTTTTGCAGCCACTAAGGAATCAAAGTCAGAGGATGATTCAAAGAGTGATTCAAAGGATCACTTGGAAGGGAGCATGGTGGTTGATACATGGGTAGGGTATAATCATGACAACTAGACCCATGACGAACAATAAAGCACAAGCACAGGTTTGAACATAACTGAAATTCTAATCACAGACTTTGAGGAGGACATGAAAGAATTGAAAGCATTACTTGATCTGGGTCCTGAGGAACCTACACCATTTATCTTTTCTGACCCTACCCTCCTTAGTAATGACATGAAAATGTTTGAAGAAGAAATCAGGGATCTCGAGGGTTTATTGGATTTAACCCCAGAACACATACACCATGGGAAAAATATTTTTGAGGATAATGAAATTCCTCCCAATATTTTCAAGGATGAGCTTAGACACGATTTGGGCGATTCTTATGAGATTCTAGATTACTCAAGGGGAAGATTTGATGATGATCCTAAACTAGGAATCCAAATTGCGGAAAAACCAAGACAAATTGAGGAAGAAGAGAGAAAGGACATTCACCAAGACACATTTTCGGGAGAGGCTGAGATTGATTACACCACCTAGGTCTCACCTTCCACACCTGATTTTTACTTGGACCCACATGCACCTCATATAATTCTAGAAGTGGTTTACAATGCCAATCTTAACTTCCCCAACCCTTAAGATTTTATTCTCCAATCTCAGGAGTGTTACAAGATCCCCCACTTGAAATCTTGACGTCCTCATTAGGATTCGATACTCTCAGTAGTAGTGGCGGCTCTGCCTAATGACGTACTCCTTGGTCATCCTAAGGGTAGCCCTTTCCTCATACTAGAGGAAGTTTAACTTTGATACCATTTGTAACGACTCAAGCCTAAATCCGAGTCTAACCGAGAAAAACCAACCTTCACAACTTGTTGGGTACGAGTTTAATGAATCGAAGCAACCACCTAAAATGCTTTAGTCAAAGTTGATAAGTAGCACTATAACAAAGTAGGCCTTTAGAGACGGTTGCAAAACAGTCACTAATGGTCTTTAACAGTCTCCAAAGGGCTTTTATGACGGTTTGGCAACCAACCCTAAAAGTGGTGTTCCAAATGATTTTTTGAGATGGTTACTAAAAACCGTCCCTAAAAGATTCCTTTTATGATGATTGTTAACCATCCTTAAATTTCAAACTAACATTTGAAGTAACCGTTACTTTATTTTTTGTGACGCTTACAACCTTCTCAAAAAATCATCAGAAATTGTCACTAAAGTTCAAGAAACATTTTAAATGACCATTATATTTTTTTTTTTGTGACACTTACAACCATTCCTAAAAACTGTCACTAAAAGGCATTTCAATCGTTACAAAAAATTGATTCAAATGTTGCTGTATCCTTTGATAACATTTACTAGAACTGTTACTAATACCTGTAAGTAAGAATAGTATCTACTCAAAATTTATATTCACTTCCATTTATAACATTCACACTTTGAATAAGAAAATCATAAGGAACCAAATAAGAACTCGTCTTCTATTAAAGAAAGTAACAAAAGAAGTCTTCTACATGCATTCAAAAAAATCAAAGTTCCACACATGAAACTAAAAGTTACAGATCTAAGCTATAAAAAGGAAAGCTATCATTTAGTTCTTAATAAATCTATATCAGACTAAGATTCTGGCGATACTTGTCCTTCAACCATGCTCTTCAATCTATTCAAATTCTCCTCCATGAGTTTTTGATTGTGAAGGAGTTCAATTTTTTGATTTGCTTCTTCTAATTGTGTCTGCTGAGATGATACTATTGCCTCGAGATTATGATTTTCCTGTGAATTGTGAAGAGGATCCATGACTTCCATACCAATTGGTGATTGTGGCTCCATGACCACCACATTTTACATGTCCAGGATGCTCATCTGGTAGGACTTTGCAGAATGCTTCTTCAGGAGATAGTGGTTCAATAGTATGGTCTACTTCATCATCTTCATTTGGAACTGGATTTATAAGCACCAACATCTCCTCCTACAAGACATTTAACAAGAAGGACATTTCAAGATTAAAAAAATAATGGAAAAGAAAAATGTTGTTCATGTTTAAGGCATTACATCCAACTCCTCTTTATTTCAACTTTCAAACACTAGTGAACAAGATAGAATTAACCCCCTACTTTAAAATGGATTATGTAGCATTGACTCGTAGCCAACCCAATTAATCACAATTGCAGCCAAACTCAATATACATATAACATTCTCAATTTTGAACAGACGTAATATTATCCCAAGTAATCAAAACCCAGAGGAGCAAGATTAAATTTATTCAAAGATCTCCATTTAACAAAATAATTTGATGTCATCCAACATTGATGTTGGCACTTAACCTTCACCTAGATGCTAAAAAAATTGATTATGAAGTAAACCTTGATCCTACATAATTTGATTAGGCACTCACCATCCATTTTCATTATTCAATAGTTTTCTCCTCTCCCTTGTTTTTGTTGTAAACCTTTTTCTCTTTGAATGATTTTTCTGACTTTATCTTATCATGTTTATATCTTTCTTCTTACCAACATGATCTCTTATCTTCATCAATATCCTTCCCATCTCAACTCTCTTTTCGTATTCTACTCATAGATCATTGTACCTCACAATGTGGGAAGGTAAGAGTGTTTAGAGGATAAAATATTTCCATAGATGGGATGATTGTTGATGCTTGTTGATGTATCATTTTCCATGGCTACATACTGTATGCTCGATCTCCCCCTTTTATATCTTAATTCAATGGTGAGAAAAGGAAATATATGGAAAATATATGCAACTAAAAGGGTCATTTGTTATCCTACTATTTAACCCAAAGCTAATTCTATCATTGGATGAATTATGTTAGAATAAGCTTACATGTAATTACAATAAACCTACATACATGAACAATAAACATAAACTTACATATTCCTCTTGACATCTTGGATCTATCCAAGAAATGCTTACATCATCTGCCTTCTTACTTCTCAAAAATAAATATACCTCAATTCAATTAAGTCATGTGCTTCCTTTTCATACTGCATTAAGTAACCAATGCATATTACTAATAAATAAATGTGAAAAATAAATGAATAAAAATCCAAATTAGTAAATAATTCCTTACAAATTCATAACGCAATTGATTTGAGCTTTTCCTACCCAATCCATGGGTAGGTTGGATGGTCTTCGTGCGATTTTCACATTTTTTTTGGCCTCTTCCTATTTACATAAATAATAAATTATGCATTATATATCCCAACTAATTAACAAATAAATATTGTTTAATTTATCCTTCCCCATGTTAGTAGTTCAATAATTAACAAGAATGTTCCAATCATCCTTCTGTACTCCTGGAGGTATATTCCAATGTATCTTTGCCAAATCCTTGTTTTTAAAGTACTTTAGAAAAAAAAAGATTTTATTAATATGATTTCAAAATGAAAAATTCAATCAACCTAACTAAAAAAGTAATTAGATACCTTCTCTTTAAACTTTGCATTGTTATTTCTATTTATGTCTTTAGGTTACCTCAAAATAGCATTATCATTAAATGTATTTCTCTCCCATGAATAAACAACCTGCAATAAATATAAATTCTACTTAAACTTAACATTTTTACAATATTCAAAGTTTAAATATGAGTTGGTTATTTTTAATTCAACCTCTCCTAAAAGACCATCCCTTTGCACAGTTGTTACATCCCTCCAATCTAACATATATATCGGAATGTGGGAACGTACAATGGTCCCTGGTCAACTAGCAAATTTTTTATGATAATGTCCTACAACAACACCTCTCTTGTCAAATTGTAAAGGACGACATTCTCCAGGAGCCACATACTCAAGGTCCTTGTTAACAACTTTTCCCTTACCATGTCGTACTATAAAAAAAAAGATCAATTATTTTCATTAATCTAGTAAATAAAATAAAATAAAGATATTTACAAATGCAATTACATTATACCCTTAGAAATGAAACCCTGAGGGTCATGACAAATATTTACTGCACGCCTTTCACGTCGAGTGTCACCATCTGCATAAAAGTTAACATTTGATTATACTATGAAATAAATATAAAATTACATGCGAAACAATAAAAAATAAATAATAAAAAGGAATAAGATTTTAAGTACCATGCTTCATCCACATCAATGTGTGAAGTGCCTTGAACTGAAGTAATATCAATGTCAGTTACATTAGTTGAACTCATCGTGTCATCGATTGTGTTTTCTTGGTAAGGTGATGAATCATTTGCCAACTCATTAGGTATATCCAGCATATCATGGTATTCTCTTGGTATGATTCTAACTGGTATAATCCAATCTCATCTCTTATTATCTAAAACAAAGAATACCTACTCCACCTGAGAGGCTAATGCAAATGGTTCATTTGTACGCAATCTTGCATTTTTTTACCATAAACATTGAACTAATTACATTGAAATAAAACTATATGTTGATCTTGTGCAAAACTTATTTCAATAATGTCAAGAAGTTCACCATAGAAGCCATCACAATCTCCAAGTTGGGAGGACTTTATTATCACACTAGAAAGTTCTATTGCTTTGGTTTCATCAATGGCTTTTGGGCAAAATCAAAATCCATTGACAATATATCCATTATGCGAAGTCACCTAAGCATATGGTTTCTTTTCCAAGATATCAAATTCAGGTGACCATCTCACATCATTTGATACTTTAAGTTGTTCAACTTTTTCACTAAACCATTGAATGAATTATTTTTTTATGCAACCGAATTGGCATTCAAACTATTGAATGAAGGGATCCAATTCAAGCACCTGAATTAATATATATAAGTGCACCAAATTTGTATCTTTGTCACATGTCTTCTTTCACCTTGATTGATTGAAAGGTCTCCCTCCTGATGTGAAGATTGATAAATGACCTTCTGCATTTTCAATAGGACCACAATTATAATTTCTCTCAATTCTATTAAAACGATTATCTGGACCATCCATATACATTGCACAAAAATTTATACATTCTTCTAACAAATACCCCTCTACTATTGAACCTTCTGGACGTACTTTATTGAAAACATAATTTTTCAGCTTCTTCAGATAATGTTCTATGGGATAAATCCATCTATATTGTACCGGGCCAGCAATCTTTGCTTCATATGCCAAATGAAGGACAAGATGAATCATCACATCAAAAAGATTTGTTCCATCTTGCACAAGGTAATAACAATATCTTCTTCCCATCTTGATAGTGAAATTGGGTTCAAAACCTTAAACATACAACTTTGAAAAAGTAGCTCAGCTCTAATAATGGTTGGAACACATTATCTTGCAGTACACCATTGATTGCTAGTGGAAACAAAACTTGCATACATACATGGCAATCATGGCTTTTAAGAGAACTTATATTTCTTCCGTCAACATTTACACATCTTGATATTTATGAAGAATATCCATTGGAAAATTTAATGCTTGATAGAAACTTAAATATTTTTTGTTTTGCATCTCTATTTAGTGTATAAATTGCATTCTCCAATATAAATTTCTCATTTGGTAGACTCTTTGGTTGCAACTCAGGTCGTATACCCATATCTTGTAAGTCCCATCTTACCTTCAAAATATCTTTTGGGTTCTTTGAAAGATTCAATATTCCAAGGATGTTCTCCATTACACTTTTTTTCAATATGCATAACATCAAGATTGTGGCGAATTCTAAGATCTTGCCAATATGGCAATTCTCTAAAGAATTAAATGCTTTCCTTCCTCCAACCATAATAATTGTTAATCTTCTCTACATGCTTTTTCAATTCCTTCTTAAAGGGCTTTCCAAGTTTAACATATCCAAGCTTTTTTTGTTCCATCCACGCATCCTTTCATGATAATCGTTTTTTCATCATACCTGAGATAGGTTTGCCATCGAATTTTTGCTTGCAATCATTCTTTCGCCATTTATGTCATGTGGGAAAAAATTTATGATGGCCCAAGTAACAAAACTTCTTACTCTTTTGAAGCCAAGTACTATTCGTATCCTCCACACAAATAGGGCATGCTTTTCTTCCTTTCGTGCTCCATCAAGAGAGGTTGGCATATGCAGGAAAATCACTAATAGTCCAAAGTAATGCCACATGCATTGTAAACGTTTGCTTTTGTGATGCATCATATGTTTGCACTCCTGTAAACCATAACAACTTCAATTCATCCAACAAGGGCTGCATATAGACATTGATTGCATTTCCAGGAGCACTAGGACATGGAATTAGCAATGTTAACATCATAAATGATGACTTCATGCACAACCATGATGGTAAATTATATGTAACAACCATCATTGGCCAAATTGTATAATTAACATTACTATTTCCAAATGGATTAAACCCATCACTTGAGAGCGCTAATCTTAAATTTCGAGCCTCTATTGCAAATAGTGGATGCTTAGTAGCAAAATTTCTCCATTCTTCCCAATCAGTTGAATGATGCATTAGTCCATTTGGATCTTCTTTCCTTCCATTCTTATGTCAAGACATTACTTTTGCAGTCTTTGATGACATGAAGAGATGTTGTAGTCTTGGAATAAGTGGAAAGTAATGAAGTTGTTTTTCTGGACAACATTTCTTTCCTCCACTAACATTATTGCTAAACTTGTATCCTAGTGCAATGTTCAAGCCCATCTTTGCCCTTCCAAAATAATATGCAGTCATTCCGGCAAGCATCTATCTTTTCACTTTTCAATCCCAATACATGAAGGCATTTCTTAGCATCATGACAATTCTTAGGGAAATCCACAGGATGACCCAGTAGCTCTACAATAAAATCTAGAACATTTGACATCATTTTTGATGTTTCTCGATTCATCACCTTCATTCTAAACAATTTCAATTGGAAGTTTAAACGTGACATTGAGCTGACTTCAGGAGAAATAGGACAATTGTCTTCATTTAGTGCAGAATAAAATTAACTACTTTCATCATTTCTCTCCTCTTCATTCAATGAATCGAGATCGGGTCTACTATCATTTAACAAATCAATTATTTGATCACCATCTTGTGAATGATTTTGTTTAGAGTCCATTATATTATCATTAAGTTCATGTTGCCTTGACGATTGCCTTATTTCCTCTCCATGGGCTATCTAAATTGTATAACATGACCATATGCCATCATAAATGAGATGTTCTAATACAGCTTCTCGCTCATATAACCATTCATTCTTGCAAATTTTGCAAGGGCAAAAAATTAAGTCCTCTGCTCCACTTCTATATGATCTTCGATCATTATGAAAAGCTCAGTCTAAGAATCTCTTTATTTCGAGAGTATATCAGGCAATATCTGTTCAACGCAAATACATCCATGATTTATCCATTGGTACCTAAACCAATAACTAAAATGATTAATAACCGGAGTTCATAGTCAAAATCCAAGGTCTCTCACATTAAAAAAAATGAAAAGGACACACCTTACAAATACACAATTAGTTCTTATTAGAAGTTCCATAATAGACTGAAAGTGCAAACTTATTCATTGCAAGCTTCTTCAACCTTTCTCCAGTCTGAAATCGTAGAAGTTGGTTTGGGAGACAAGAAAACTTGCTATGTTGTATAATGTGAGTTTGCGAGTCTATAGAGCAAGCCAAATGTGAAGGAGACAAGCTTGGCTTCACTCATTTTGCTTTATACAAAGACAAGACTAGTTTTGCTCCATATCACTCCTCTATTTGTAGGAGACAAGCTGATCCCAGCAGAACTCAGTCTCGTTGACTCATTTATTCATTAGGTGCTTTCTTCTTTTAAAAGGCTATGTTCCAATAGTAACCTATAAAGTTGAAAGCCACATATCACCATTTGAGTACACTTTGTTGCTAGACGACACTTCCTCTACATTCTAGAGTCTAAGCATTTTTCTTAATCATGTTAAGGATTCATGTGACTAACCCCAAATAGTAAGTGGCATGGAACCTACATAATAGATTATTATGGGTTGAGATTATAGTGCTCTCTCCTCTACATTAGATGATGTAAAGAATAGCCTAACTTTGTAGCAAAGTCAAGAACCCACTAAATATAGTTAGTAGCGGAAAACTGTTTATAAAGTCAAAATTGCTTTAAGTAATAAAATTTGCATGATAGGCCTCTCTCAATATGCCATGCACAATACTTCACAAAGAAGGTTAATTACCGAAAGCATACAAATTTAACTTTTCTGTAACATGTTTTGATAACTCATGCATCTGGATATCTTTTAGGCCCATTTGAATTCAATTTAGCAAGCGAGTTTAAAGTGAATTGACAAGTTTGCAAGGATAGTGCGAATGTAATAGGCAACATCCATGAAAGATTTTATTTCACATGTTTGTTTATGACATGTCAACTTACCTATCACATCTAACCATTACTTCCAACAAAGCAATAATAAGAAACAAATACAATGTCAAATATAGGGACTAAGAGAAGACCATAATTATTGCAGAATGTTGTTTGGATTTTGCAATGCTCACATTTGAGAGGTCCATGATGGAGAATTTTTCTTGGACATAATAGGTGATTGCTTGGAGGTTGAAAGGGATGGTGGTCGGACCCGGTTAGGTTATGTTAATATGGTGATTTTATCGTTGAAATGTGTATAGTGGTTAACCTAAATCGGACCTAACCATCTCTTTATAAAATTTTTAACCTGGCCTACCTGATTTTATCTTGGTCACTTTTAGGCCCAGGGTCGAACTCAGGGAAGTGGGGTTAGAAGTTAAGTTTCTATGCCTATCCTACAACGAATCTCTTCCGTTCGTTTATTGTGTTTTAGGTGTTTTTCTATTTAGATTTTTTTTCTAAAAATTCTTGTCCTTGAGGCACACCCTCAAAATTAGGTTCTTGGCTTTGAGCCAAATCAGGGTTCCAAAATGGGTCTTGCTATTCGCAAGACGGAGTACCTGCAAGTCAAGGATTATCTTTTCTCTTTTATATATATTTTTTTATCTTGTTATTGGCAGGAAAGAGAAGCAGAAATAAAGTAAATATAGTATATATATGTATATATTATATATGTATAAAGGGGTGGGAGTGGAGGCGGAGATGGAGTGTAGCACAGTGTCGAGTCGCTAGTCGTCTAGAAAGACGCAACCAACAGGACGAAGTGCCATGTGTAAGGTGGATTGGTGGAAGATGAATGCGAACACGCTTTCTATACACGTGTATCGGGGAATATCAGCAACTGGTGCAGATATTCCCGCAATACCACGTATGGTGTGTGATATGAAAATATATATGTATATATGTAAATATATATATATCTATATGAATATATATATATATATGGTTATAACTATATAGGTATATGTGTACTTATATATGTATATATGTATATATATATATATATGTATATATATATATATATATATATATATGTATAGGTATATATACATACATATACATATATATATATATATATGTATGTATGTATGTATGTATAAGTAGGTGTGTATATATATATATATATATATATATGTATGTATGTATGTATGTATAAGTAGGTGTGTATATATGTATATATATATATATATATATATATATGTATCTATACTTATACTTAGTTATATAGGTAATAATATATATACATATATATATATATGTATGTATGTATGTATATAAGTATATGTATATATGTAAATATATATGTATATATATATATAAGTATATAAATATATGTATATATATATGTATGTATACTAATACTTAGTTATATAACTACTACTATATATATAGATATAAGTATATATATATATATCTATGTATATAAATATATGTATATATATATATCAATATAAATATGTATACGTATATATATATGTATATAATACTGTATAAGTGAGAGTGTGTGTGTGCGAGAGTGTGAGTGTGTGTGTATGTGTATGTGTATAGATAGAGTGAGAGACTGCTGTGAGAGAGAGAGAGAGAGAGGGAGACTGCTGGAGTGAAGGCTGGAGGGTTTAAGCCGTCTGCAGCATCAGGGTCAACGTCTTGTATCCACGCGCGCGCGCAGGCTCGTAGGCCCGCGCTGGAGGGAAGTGAGCGCGGAGAGGACCACAGCACACAGCGTTGTGCGGAGAGCTGGAGCGGGCGCACGCAAACGTACCCTGGCGAAGACGCGGGCGGGAGAGGGCACTGGCAGAGGACCACACGCAGTCGCGCGGGTAGGCGCCGGAGCGGGACGTGGGGCGAGACGCGCGCGCGGGCGAAGGCCGGTTGCGGTGCGCCAGGTGACCGGATAAGTGAGAAACTTACCGGTCACCCCACTGCAGCCACAGTGTTCCGCTGAAACGCATGAACAGTGGCTACAGTGGCCGGGCGAGCCGCGCAACCGCTTGCGTCCGATGCTGTGAATGAGGACGGCTCGGCATACGCGCGGAAGAGGAATGCACCGGCTGGGCTTGTGGGCGAAACTCGCAACAGGGAGCGCGGAGAGGCTAGGTCGCGGGCGAAGGAGCACGACAGGGTGCGCGGTGGCCTACGGGTGTTGGCTAGCATGCATGGTGAAGCTTGGCCGGCCGCTGCAGGGGCACACGGTGGCCGGTTGCGGGCGGGAAGGCGAGTGTAGCACGAAGAAGCGGGAGGCGAGGGCGCCTGCAGGCGTGCGCTGAAGGGCCTTGCGGCTGCTGTCGCCTTGCTGCTGCTGCTGCATGCGGAGCTTTGAGCTTCAAAGCTTGATGCTCTTGCTTCAATGGCTGAAGTGGCTTGGACGTTGAAACAGGGAAGAGAATACCACCACGCCCACCGGCTCTTTGATGAGCTGGGCGGTGGTGGTCTCACGGTGGTGGGTGTGCACCACAGTGATGGACTCCTGCCCGCAGAGTGGCTCCTCAGAGGAGGAGGTCCTACGTATGGAGGGAGAGGGGAGGAGGCAGCCTGGAGAAGAAGATGCTGTGGAGTTTTGTTTTTTGGCTGGACCAGGCTCCCCTTTGCAAGGAGCCGAGCTCTTTTTATAGAAGAAGAAAGCATGCACAGCCATGCCCTGGCTGTGCATGGCTTGGCTGGGAGAGGCTATGCAGAGCATGGCTGAGCAGGACAAGGTGCGAAGAAGCCATTCCTTGTAGCCGCGGGAAGAGTTTCAAAGTCAAATAAAATTAAAATAAAAAGATACTGAATTTTGCAAAGCAGCACTTGAGGAAAAATGTAATTGCGAGGCCATTTATTTCACTCTCCTCCCCTCTCAATTAAATGCATGCATGTATTTTTACAAATGCGACTATGGAAACCTAATATGCACTGGTAATGCTAGGAAATAGCACAAGACGGCACAATTGCAGGTGTATTTTTGCAGTGCAATCATGCCTCCATGCCTATCTTTTGCTAGTCCCTAGCAAAACATTTTTTTGTATTGTATTTAGAAATGATCTTAAGCTGAAGATTTTCTTCTTGAGGCGACATAGGTGTGTTTATTGTTGGATATTGTGAGAACCAATTGTAGAGAAGACTACCAGTACTTTAAGTCTCACATGACATAGATCATCTCTCGACTATCCAGGACTCTTGATCTTAAGTACGATTTCCAGGACTTAGGAGGTTTTTGCCGTACTCGAGAGCTCAAGAGGTTATGGCTTGTGCATAGTGAAGGATCAAGACTAACCAGATGAACATTAAGACTCAAGCCCAGGGTTTCACGAATTTTTAAGTAAAGGTTGGTCCCAGTTTAAGCTCGTGTCTTCGGATTGACCCTTAAAAAGATGATGGAAAACTCAACTCCCATTTTCTGACATTTGTGGCTCAAAGAAAACAAGGTATTTGCATCTCAAAGAAAACATGGCATTTGCGACATGCCCTGAAGAACTTTTTTTGTAAGAAGAAGACTTCACAGGCATTTGTGAGATATGCTGACTTTTTTTTTTTTTTGAAAACGTGTCAGTATATCTCTTACAACATTATTTGGAGGAGAACACTTTTCTTTTTGGTGGGAGGGTTCCCTTTTGGTGGAAAGAGTCTCTCCTAAACACAAGACTATAGCCTGGGATAAAAAGTCTACCTGCACGCACAGGTAAGGACTCCACCTTCCCTAATGAACACTAGGGTTGGATCTTATGTTCACCTGGTCTTTCCTGATATGTGTAGTGTGAACCAAGATTACTTTGGCTCTCAAGTAGAAGCAAACCAATGGATCCTATACTGATATCTCAGGTACAAGAATACATCCTTAGTTAGGAGAGATTCCGATCTATTTTGTCAATGCTCAAGTGAATTAAGCCGAGCTCATCTATCCGTGCGGTCCGATTGCTCATCTGAGGCCTGCTTTGACAAGTGCTTACACAAATGGCCATTAATACAGTTTTATAAGCAATCTTGGTACATGATGCATGCAATGCTCCCATTCTACTTATGTTGTGCCTTTTATTTTTAAGATGGGCCATATTCAACATAATTATCACCCCCTTGTGCAGTGTTATCATGAAGGGCGTTGTTTACGAGTAATGCCCACGTGATTGATTTTTTCAAGTGTGTAAAACAAGCATGCAACAGGAAAATCTCCCCGAATTGAAGTTTTAATCGGTGAATGGTTTTTAGAATTCAGCCTTAAGTAGTATGGATTTTAGGATTTCTCTGAATTACCAATTCAACCAATCTCCGGGTTTTGAGAGAATACAAGTTTTCTTCTAAGGCCAACAAACCCTTCTTCAATGTCAATTGGTTAATGCATGCTAAAATGCAATGGGCTTCCCTAAATGGAGATTTCTATGTGTGGATGCACGAATCAGTTTTAGATTAGTGTGAAAGGGAGCCAAAGCACTTCATTTCAAGTGCTCCCAATCACCAAAAATGATTTCCACACAAGGCTCAACCCAAAGATAAAGAAAATCAATTTGTTGGGGTTGAAGTATTCGGGATCGAATCTTAGGCAAGTTGAAAAGTTGTGGTGGGGTTGGAATCAACTCAATTCCAAGTCTCCCCACCAAAAATGTGATCCCGAATTTGCAGATAAGTGAGGCAAAGAGGGGTGAAATCAATCTTTTTATGTTTGCCTCACAGAATACTTCACACGGCGAAAAATTCAAGAATCAAGATTCTTGGATTTTCGCTATGCGAAGTAAGGCGAGAAATCCCGGGGCGGTGGAAGTAAAGGTAATCAATCAAACAAGTGATTTTAATCCACTTGCCCCAAGAGATCCCAAGAAGATTTTCTAGTTTTTAGTTTTTTTTTTTTTTAAGGTTACAAGTTAACCTAGGTTGCTAAGAAAGAAAGACCTACTTGTGCAGCAACGTGTGCGGAGCTCCAGTGCGGTGTCGGCGTCTTCACGCTCCTGTTCCCGCCTTGAATCTGCCCACGTCTCCGACTTCGTCTGCCTGTCTTCTCCTTGCAACAGGTTTACCTACACACCAAAAATAGAGACACCCGTGAAGAGAAGGGTGTGAGAAGAGAAAAATTACAGGAATGGAGTAAAAACTTACTTGAAGGTACACTTCCCCGGCAACTGCGCCATGAAAGGGATGGTGGTCGGATCTGGTTAGGTTGTGTTAATATGGTGATTTTATCGTTGAAATGTATATAGTGGTTAACCTAAATCAGACCTAGCAATCTCTTTACAAAATTTTTAACCTGGCCTACCTGATTTTATCTTGGTCACTTTTAGGCCTAGGGTCGAACTCAGGGAAGTGGGGTTAGAAGTCAAGTTTCTACGCCTGTCCTACAACGAATCTCTTCCGTTCGTTTATTGTGTTTTTGGTGTTTTTCTATTTAGATTTTTTTCCTAATAATTCTTGTCCTTGAGGCACACCCTCAAAATTAGGTTCTTGGCTTTGAGCCAAATCAGGGTTCCAAAATGGGTCTTGCTATTCGCAAGACGAAGTACCTACAAGTCAAGGATTATCTTTTCTCTTTTATATATATTTTTTTATCTTTCTATTGGCAGGAAAGAGAAGCAGAAATAAAGTAAATATAGTATATATATATTTGTATGTATATATTATATATGTATAAAGGGGTGGGGGTGGAGGCGGAGATGGAGTGTAGCACAGTGTTGAGTCGGTCGTCGTCTAGAAAGACGCAACCAACAGGACGAAGTGCCGCGTGTAAGGTGGATTGGTGGAAGATGAATGCGAACGCACTTTCTGTACGCGTGTATCGGGGAATATCAACAACTGGTGCAGATATTCCCGCAATACCACGTATGGTGTGTGATATGAAAATATATATGTATATATGTAAATATATTTATATATATATGGTTATAACTATATAGGTATATGTGTACTTATATATGTATATATGTGTATATATATATATATGTATATATATATAGGTATGTAAATATATGTATAGATAGATATATGTATGTATATATATATATATATATATATATATATATGTATATGTATGTATATAATACTATATAGATGTATATATATATGTGTGTGTATGTATATAGTATTATATGTATATATAGATATATGTAGATATATACATATATATATAGATGTATATGTGTATATGTATATATGTTTATATGTATATAAATATATGTATATATGTATATAGACTAATACATAGTTATATAAGTACTAATATATGTATAGATATGTGTGTGTGTGTGTGTATATATATATATATATATATGTATATAAGTATATGTATATATATATAGATATATATATACATATACTTATATACATACATAGATATATATATATACTTATATACATACATATATATATATATATACTTATATATATATACATATAAGTATAGAGATATATGTATATATATATGTATGTATACTAATACTTAGTTATATAACTACTACATATATATAGATATAAGTATATATATATGTATATGTATATATATATATGTATATAATACTGTATAAGTGAGAGTGTGTGTGTGCGAGAGTGTGTGATGTAAACACATTTACACTACTTAAAATGTCTATTTATGCATGTTCTTAAGCATAGGATTGCATTTCATGATATAAATATTGCATTACATGCATCATCTTGCATTTAGAGTAGTTTGAATAAAATGGAGGTTAATTGTCTCTTTTTATGTGCTTGGATAGGGCAAAAATTTTATCGGGGCCTCGGATCAAAGATCCAACCGTATGGATATGATTAGGGCGACGATTGGAGTTCAATGACTCCAAGATCGCCCTAATCAGGCATCCGTAGCATCAGATAGAGACCGGGGAACCCTAGAAGATCAAGGGGCCAGGATGGTGTAAATCCGCACTTCAGATGGAAAATCCGACCACACGGATGAATTCGGATCGACGATCGCAGCCGAACGACACAAAAATCGAGTCAATCCGACATCCGTGGCACCATCTACAACTTCCAGAAGATGGACGGCCAAGATGGCGCCACGTGGCGCCATCCCAGCCGCCCAATCGGCCGCAGGAGTCCTGTGAAGACCGCGCACCGTCTCCTCTCCGCCATTGGATCTCGATCCAACGGCTGCGGTCGCTCGCGTTTAAAAACGTCCGCGCGACCATTTCGCCCGCGTAGCGCAGCGGCGACGCAGCTGCGGGCGAAGCGGAGGTCGCGGGTTCGAGCCGCGGTGAGCGGGTGGAAGGCGCGGGCGAGCGGGCGCGCACGAGCGTCGGATGAAGATCCAACGGCCGCGCGCGCCCGATAGCGCCGACGCGCAATTGGACGCTCTAGTGGACGCTCGATCGCACGCGGGCGGGCGCGCTACGCAGCTGGCGCGGACGCGATCTAAGCCGTCCGATCTCGCGATCGGACGGCTGAGACGACGCGGACGTGCGTATGCGTTACGCGCGCAGGCCAGCCGAGCGGGCGCGGCGGCGACGGCGACGGCGGGGCTTTAGCGACGGTTTTATCCGTCACTAAAGACCCCTTATTTATTATTTTGAAGATGTAATGTCCATTTTGCCCCCACTCCTTGCAACTATAAAAGGAGACCCCCTCCATACGAAATTTTCATCCCTTCCTTCTCCTCTCTACCTCTCCAAAGCTCAAGAGAAGCTTGTCCCACACCCGGGATGCTTCTCGCGAGATAAAGTCCAAATTTTCGTCCCCCTTCGGAAGTGGATCCCGCGACGACGACAGCGTGCTGCTTCGTTCCCGTTCTTCTGCTTCGTCCTCCTTCGTCCCGCTTCGTTCTCCTTCGTCCAGGCGTCGTCCCGTCCGGCTCGTCCTCCAAGCAACCGTCGAGGAGGATTTCTCTCTCCCTATTCTTTTTACTGCTTTCTAGTATAGATTTACTGCTTTCTAGAGTAGTCTATTCGTCCTCCGAGCGATCGTCGAGGAGGACATTTCTCCCTCCATTCTTTTAATGCTTTCTAGAGTAATTGTTTTATGTTTTCTAGTTGTAATGAAAGAACTCTTTTATGATAAATTCCTTGTCTATTCTACATCTCATTTTGATTTCCATGTATAGTATTCCTTCTCTCTCTCTTACTCCCTCTCTCTCTTTTATTTGTTGTAGATACTTAGATAGTTTAAATTGAATTTCTTTGCGACAAAATAAAAAGAAACGCGGAGTTTTTAAATCAAACGTTCGCCTCCCTGTGTTCGACCCGGAATTCTTATTTCGGTATAAATTTTATTTGTTGAACACGAATCCTTCGCTTTCGAACTACAACGACGGGTTTTCCAAAACCAAACACGTTAGCGTAGATTCTCGTTCAACATTTTGGCGCCGTTGCCGGGGAGGCAACGCTCTTTGATTTCTCTTCGCGTTTTGTAACTTACAAATCATTTACCTCACTTTTCTCCTTTCTTATTGTAATTGCAGGTACTCTTTCGAGACAGGCAAAAGCGGTAAATCGGAGTAAAGTGTTGTGGAAGGTTTTGTAAGTTATCCCCCACCTCCCACCCATTAGATTTCATTTCATCACATAATAATTCAAACATCAATCAACATAGGTGTTCTTATAAACTCTAAGGTTAGATTGTTTGTTGTTTGACAGCCATACTCACTCCAACCCCCACATTAAAAAAAAATAATAATAAAAAAAATCTCACAGAGGTACACAACCTCATCTGATTTTCTAACTCAACCGGTAAACCAATCTTAGGAGCCGGTACACACATCCAAACACATAATCGAGTAGAAATCAGATTGGGTAATCATTTGTGTGCCTAATTAGGTGGTGCATCAGGCCAGTTGTTTGAGTTGTTTGGGTCGCACCACTTCAAATAAAATCAACTCATCAAGTAGCTGCCAATTAGGTTCAACTCTTAGGGATTTACCAGGCACTCCACATTTTTTTTAAACTTTAAAGGAAAATATCTTCACCTGTGCTTGCAAAACCTGGTGTGCCAATGAAACTTGATTGAAAACACCTAAAGTTGAATCCTAAAAGCTACTAAGCAAGATTTGAACCTTAAAATTCATCACATCAAAAATAATCTTGCTTGAAAACCACTGGTTGTGCACGCACACACAAAGCAATCAATCATTAAGGGCACAACCCATTTAAAGGGCTCATCACATTCCAAAGCACATTCAAACCTAGCCCTAAATAAAGCAGAGTAGACGTTGGCCTTAAGGATTGGACTCGCTCTTCAGAACTCAGAACGAGATTATTTTCGATTAGTCTGTTTCTACTGTTCAATCTGATGTCTAGCTAGGGGAGCAGAGTCAAACGATCGTGGCTGGGGGGTACACTAGGAACCGGAGGCGCAAGCCGAAGGAAGAACCTTCTCCCCAGTCCCTCCTTCTAACTGGTTGGATTGAACAGACAGAAGTAGATCAAATCGTTCCTTTATCTCAAGACGGGTTTTGAGAGTCTGTAGGTCTGTAGGCTAACCCATTTAAGGACAGGTTTGATTGTTTGTATTGCAGGGCACCTTTCTTCCTCCCGTGTCTCATGAATCCTTCCACATATTTCACGCATTCCCGCTCTTTCCCTCCTGTTGTAAATTATCCTCAACATGACGATTATCCCAACTCGTATTGTAATCGACCATCAGTTAGTTGGGATAATTCGGATTGGGGATACAATTCCGGACCCCCGTGTTTAGGGTCTAACCCTGAACACTTTGATTCTCAATTCTATCCTTCTCAGAGTTGCATCGATTATAGATCGTCCTCCTTTCATGAACAACCTAATGCGATCTACAATCAAGAAGGATACACTGATCCTTACCCATCCTCTGATTTCACTGCCTTTAGGTCATCTCCATCTTTTGAACAATCTGAAATGACCTATTATCAGGATGGGTATAACGAATCTCAATTCGTTAATTCCTCTACATTGATGTCAAACCCGCCCAACCCTGAACCAACTCATTTGATTCAGGTTAATCAGGTTCAAGATAGGGTTCTGGCTAACTTGAGGAATATCATTCAATCTTTAGAAGTTCAGCCAATACCTTGCATTGAGAGATTGGAGCCCCTGATTGAAATGATTGATGATTTAAACAAGTCTTTGTTGGATTGGCTCCAGGATGTTAAGGATAAGAACCCGGGTGAGTTTCTACTTGGGAAATTAGCGAAATTGAGGATGAGATTCGTGGTTGCTTTGATTCAATCTTGGAATAATTCCCAGGATGAACTCTCTTCAGGAAAGCCAATGACAGAACCCGCTCAGGCACCTGTTGGGGGGGACACGTGTTACGAAGCTGACCAGATTGAATTAAAACAACCAATTAAGGATGATTTGATTTCTTCACCTGAAATCCCTGAGCCGGGTTACGAGGAAACGTATGTCTCCTTGGAACGCAAAGTGACAAATGATTTTGGGACATACATTGATACGGATCCTGATGGTGAAGATTCAAGTTGCGAAGTCTCACACGAGTTTTCAGATCACGATTTTTGTGAGACGATTGGGCCTGAGGAATCTGATAGATCATTTGATAGCCCAATAACTGAGGAAACTGATCTTATTAGGGCACACGATACGGATCCAGAATCGCATTTTCTGGAGGAATTAATTCAATGCCCTGATTATCAGTTACACCCTGTTGAGCTTATTGATGATTCTAATTCTGAGATAATTAGACCCAAGTCAATTTTGATTTTGCCACATCATCTAGACTTGGAGATTTCAGACGGGGTGATGAATATACAAGAGGTCATGGAATTTGATATGCCGAATGAGGAGGATAGGAGCTGGGAAATTCTGATTTGGGAAGTCAATTTTGGAGGAAATGGAAGATTGAGTCGAAGGGTTCCTTTTAAACTGAAACCATCAAATCAGAACCCTTACGACATTTATTTCGAGGATGTCAAACTCAAGCACACATTTAACGATTATCCTTTTGAGCTTCAATTCTCTGTAACCCGACATTTTGGCCTTGGGTTGCATCCTCACAAATCGCAGGCCCGACCCCGCTTGCATTCTGATTTTAGGTTTTGGGTAATTTTTATCCAGAACCTAAGATATTCTCGATTATGGGGTGTGGGTCTGCACCACAATCTGGTCCACATCTGTGGACCTTTGCTGACAGGTCAGAGGATTCTTCTATTCATTCTAATTCTGACCTGCACATGTGAATTCTTCATTTCTTTTCTTTGTATAGTGTGCCTAGCTGAAGGCACTAAACTCAGCAAATATACAGTTCTTTTTCATTTTCATCTCGGAGCGGACCCGATATCCACGCAATTCAGGTGCTTTCTACGCTTTTCCTCTCTATTTTATGTCTTTTTAATACAATGAGGACATTGCATTAGATAGGCATGGGGGGATGGATATTTATCTTTGAATTCATTCATCAGCTCCGTAGATTTGTTTTATTTTATATATAAAAAAAAAAAAAATCAAAATTAGGAAAGAGAATTTGGGTTTAAGAAAATTTTCGATCTTAAGAAATACTATATTATGTTCTGAACACAAAGACCCTTCAGGTCTTTGGACTTAATCAGCCTATGTATCCACTAAAATGTGGATTTGTTTTTCGAGTTCTCGCCAACCTGAATTTTATTATAATTGGAATAAATAAGTTTGGGTGATAAGTACACGACTTGTCAACCCGCCCTCTGATTTAAGGGAATTTTGAGTTTTAAGCATCTACACACTTTCTTTGCACTGACTCGTTGTTTGGCGATTTTAACGGAAATTGGGTAGCTAATGAACCTTCTAAGGTGATATGGCTGGCAAGTTATCGTGGGTAACAGCCCATAGGTAGGTTGTCCAGAGCCCAGTCGCTGGACCTTTCTCTTTTTGCTGCCTTTAGGTAAATCTTAGACCAGGGAAGCCACCTACTAAAAAAAAAAAAAAAAAAAAAAAAAATCAAAAAGGAGAAAAGAACAAAAAGAAATAAGCCACACTTCGCCGCACGAGTATGGCTGGCAAGTTGTTGGTGGTAACAGCTCATCGACCGGTTGTCCAGAACCCAGCTCAGAAAATGCACTAAAAATTCCCAAAACACTTAGGAAGAAGCGGAGAAGTAGAATAAACCGGGGAGATATACACTGGATTCACCCTTGTGTTGACCCCGTTAAAAAAATAAAAGTAGGGAGAAAGCTACTGGTTGTAAAGATACACCTTTAGGCAGAATTCTTTTTGAGGTCACCTAGAGGCGTAGAAATCCGAAGTCCGTTTTAATTGCCGGTCAACGAGTCTATCACAATCACAATAAGATGCTTAAAACTTAGGGTTCTCATCAAATCTTGGGTGAGTTGAATGGCCGTAGAAAGCCACTCTTAAACCCTAAAATTTGAAAATCCAAAAAAAAAAAAAAAAAAAAAGAGAGAGTAAAAACAGAAAAAGAAATTTTTCTTTGAATAAGGCGAGGCTTGAGGCGGTCTGCATTTTGGCTGATACCCGGGCACTGTGGTGTCTTTGAAAGTTCAGTTCTTAAGTAGACAATTTCTTAATGATTGAAAATAACTCAGGTCCAAATAATCTAACCTAATTCTTTTATAAATAGCATATAGTTTTTGCTAGGGACTAGCAAAAGATAGGCATGGGGGTATGATGTAAACACATTTACACTACTTAAAATGTCTATTTATGCATGTTCTTAAGCATAGGATTGCATTTCATGATATAAATATTGCATTACATGCATCATCTTGCATTTAGAGTAGTTTGAATAAAATGGAGGTTAATTATCTCTTTTTATGTGCTTGGATAGGGCAAATATTTTATCGGGGCCTCGGATCAAAGATCCAACCGTATGGATATGATCAGGGCGACGATTGGAGTTCAACGACTCCAAGATCGCCCTAATCAGGCATCCGTAGCATCAGATAGAGACCGGGGAACCCTAGAAGATCAAGGGGCCAGGATGGTGTAAATCTGCACTTCAAATGGAAAATCCGACCACACGGATGAATTCGGATCGACGATCGCAGCCGAACGACACAAAAATTGAGTCAATCTGACATCCGTGGCACCATCTACAACTTCCAGAAGATGGACGGCCAAGATGGCGCCACGTGGCGCCATCCCAGCCGCCCAATCGGCCGCAGGAGTCCTGTGAAGACCGCGCACCGTCTCCTCTCCGCCGTTGGATCTCGATCCAACGGCTGTGGTCGCTCGCGTTTAAAAACGTCCGCGCGACCATTTCGCCCGCGTAGCGCAGCGGCGACGCAGCTGCGGGCGAAGCGGAGGTCGCGGGTTCGAGCCGCGGTGAGCAGGTGGAAGGCGCGGGCGAGCGGGCGCGCACGAGCGTCGGATGAAGATCCAACGGCCGCGCGCGCCCGATAGCGCCGACGCTCAATTGGACGCTCTAGTGGACGCTCGATCGCACGCGGGCGGGCGCGCTACGCAGCGGGCGCGGACGCGATCTAAGCCGTCCGATCTCGCGATCGGACGGCTGAGACGACGCGGACGTGCGTATGCGTTACGCGCGCAGGCCAGCCGAGCGGGCGCGGCGGCGACGGCGGGGCTTTAGCGACGGTTTTATCCGTCACTAAAGACCCCTTATTTATTATTTTGAAGATGTAATGTCCATTTTGCCCCCACTCCTTGCAACTATAAAAGGAGACCCCCTCCATACGAAATTTTCATCCCTTCCTTCTCCTCTCTACCTCTCCAAAGCTCAAGAGAAGCTTGTCCCAGACCCGGGATACTTCTCGCGAGATAAAGTCCAAATTTTCGTCCCCCTTCGGAAGTGGATCCCGCGACGACGACAGCGTGCTGCTTCGTTCCCGTTCTTCTGCTTCGTCCTCCTTCGTCCCGCTTCGTTCTCCTTCGTCCAGGCGTCGTCCCGTCCGGCTCGTCCTCCAAGCAACCGTCGAGGAGGATTTCTCTCTCCCTATTCTTTTTACTGCTTTCTAGTATAGATTTACTGCTTTCTAGAGTAGTCTATTCGTCCTCCGAGCGATCGTCGAGGAGGACATTTCTCCCTCCATTCTTTTAATGCTTTCTAGAGTAATTGTTTTATGTTTTCTAGTTGTAATGAAAGAACTCTTTTATGATAAATTCCTTGTCTATTCTACATCTCATTTTGATTTCCATGTATAGTATTCCTTCTCTCTCTCTTACTCCCTCTCTCTCTTTTATTTGTTGTAGATACTTAGATAGTTTAAATTGAATTTCTTTGTGACAAAATAAAAAGAAACGCGGAGTTTTTAAATCAAACGTTCGCCTCCCTGTGTTCGACCCGGAATTCTTATTTCGGTATAAATTTTATTTGTTGAACACGAATCCTTCGCTTTCGAACTACAACGACGGGTTTTCCAAAACCAAACACGTTAGCGTAGATTCTCGTTCAACAGTGTGAGTGTGTGTGTATGTGTATGTGCAGAGATAGAGTGAGAGAGTGCTGTGAGAGAGAGAGAGAGAGAGAGAGAGAGAGAGGGAGGGAGACTGCTGGAGTGAAGGCTGGAGGGTTTAAGCTGTCTGCAGCATCAGGGCCGACGTCTGGTATCCACGCGCGCGCGCAGGCACGTAGGCGCGCGGAGAGGCGCGCGCTGGAGGGAAGTGGGCGTGGAGAGCTAGAGCGGGTGCTCGCAGATGTACGCGGGCGGGAGCAGGCGCTGGTAGAGGACCGCACGCAGACGCGCTGGCGGGCACTAGAGCGGGACGCGGGGTGGGATGCGCACGTGGGCGAAGGCCGGTTGCGGCGCACCGAGTGACCTGATAAGTGAGAAACTTACCGGTCACCCCACTGTAGCCACAGTGTTCCACTGAAACGCGTGAACAGTGGCTACAGTGGCCGGGCGAGCCACGCAACCGCTTGCATTCGGTGCTGTGAGTGCGAACGGCTCGGCGCACGCGCGGAAGAGGAATGTGCCGGCTGGGCTTGCGGGCAAAACTCGCGACAGGGCATGCGGAGAGGCTAGGTCGCGGGCGAAGGAGCGCGACAGGGCGCGCAGTGGCCTGCGGGTGTTGGCTGGCATGCATGGTGAAGCTTGGCCGGCCGCTGCAGGGGTGCGCGGTGGCCGGTTGCGGGTGGGAAAGGTGAGTGCAGCGTGAAGAAGCGGGAGGCGAGGGCACCTGCAGGCGTGTGCTGGAGGGCCTTGCGGCTACTGCTGCGTGCGGAGCTTTGAGCTTCAAAGCTTGAAGCTCCTGCTCCAATGGCTCAAGTGGCTTGGACGTTGAAACAGGGAAGAGAAGACCACCACGCCCACCAGCTCTTTGATGAGCTGGGCGGTGGTGGTCTCACGGCGGTGGGTGTGCACCACAGTGATGGACTCCTGCCTGCAGAGTGGCTCCTCAGAGGAGGAGGTCCTGCATATGGAGGGAGAGGGGAGGAGGCAGCTTGGAGAACAAGATGCTGTGGAGTTTTTTTTTTGGCTGGACCAGGCTTCCCTTTGCAAGAAGGAGTCGAGCTCTTTTTATAGAAGAACATGCCCTGGCTGTGCATGGCTTGGTAGGGAGAGGCTGTGCAGAGCATGGATGAGTAGGACAAGGTGCGAAGAAGCCATTCCTTGCAGCTGTGGGAAGAGTTTCAAGGTCAAATAAAATTAAAATAAAGAGATGGTGAATTTTGCAAAGCAACACTTGAGGAAAAATGTAATTGCAAGGCCATTTATTTCACTCTCCTCCCCTCTCAATTAAATGCATGCATGTATTTTTACAAATGCGACTATGGAAACCTAATATGTATTGGTAATGCTAGGAAATAGCACAAGACGGCACAATTGCAGGTGTATTTTTGCGGTGCAATCAGAGGTCTCCATGATGACAGTTTCAATTTTGAAGAAACAAATAAACTACAATGTTCATTGTTCTCTTTGTTTAAATCATATCAACTCATATATCACATCAAATCTACTACAACCTATCTCACCACCTGTTACGACCCAGCTCCCGAATCCCTACAGGACACGAGACTGGACTGACTCGACTGATCCCAAGACCCAGTCGTCCAACGAGAAAGTAACCAAAAAGCAGGAAAGTAAACCACATTCACTATGCTAAACAACTAACAGTAACAAAAGTATAGCAATAAAGAAGTAAAACTACTACAGTACACACCACCACAACTGTAGCAAGTAACCAGGTACAGAATATAAAGTGCAGAACGTAATAGTACAGAATATAAAGGTACAGAGTCTAACTCACTAGTACAAAAGAGTACAACAAGAGAAACTACAGCTACTGGGCTCTACTGGGCCCAACACCCTCTGCAGCCGTAGGCTCTAGTTGCTCAACACCTGGACCTGAAAAGGGTTATGAGTACACAAAGTTAGCGAGCACTGAGTAGAGTGGCAACCAACTAACTAAAGCAGTAAAAGTGGACAGGTAGCTGTTGTTTTCCAATTATATTATTTCACAAGTTATTCCCTTTTTACCCATTGGTTTATTTATCAAATCTCTTTCTTGATCTCGAATGTTCCTCCTGGGAACGATCTTGATTGCAGTCTTTTTCGAAAAGTAGAAGGCACACGTGGTGCTCTCCTGACCGAAAGAGTCCCCCGTGGTGATCCTACAGCCAGTCAACCACCCCAAGGTCACGGACAGATATAATGGTGACTACGGCACGCGCGATAAGCGCATGGGTAGCTACCCCGCATTGGCACGCGGTCAGTTGTTTCTGTTAGCGGGTGAGCCCAAAGTACAGCACGGAACCAGTATATGGCCTAGCCCTCTCAGTAACAGGGGTCTTGTCCCTCCATAGTCCGCGCACCCTCGCCTGACTACCTTGGTTTGCCCAATGGGCCTAACAAGTCGGTGTAGGGAAACTAGCTGAACCCCGGGCCTCGTGGGGTGGCTAGTTCTCTCCCTACACTAGTAGCTCTCCCCGGTACAGTGTACACGAGGGCACAGAGTCGGTGTAAATTGGACAAACCCACCCTAGGTCTCAACCTGAAGGCGGCAAGCACCCCTCTATACTAAGAGGTAACATGTGCTCCCCTTGGTACCACGTACTCAAGGGCCAGCACACTTTCCAACACATTTCCAGATCCATTCCATTTATTTCCAGGAGCTCAACTCCTAATTTCCCGTAGGGTTCATGCTCATATTCCTCAGACCATGTCATACCAGGTTTCATCATTTCTATCTTCATTCTCATGTTATACATACGCAACTTATATTTCTATCATTCACATTTCCATACACAAGTTATACATAGGTAGCTCGTATTTCCATCATTCACGTTACCATTCTCAATTTATATACATGCAGCTCGTATTATGTCATTTAACGTATACAACAGGTATTTACATGCAACAGTTTGCTAGCACAAGTACTTTACATTTCACAGGCAGCTGTTATTTATTTACAGGCAATTATTATCATTCTATCTACTCATTCAAGACTGCAATTCAATCATCCATTACAGACATTTCAAGTGTTTCTCGTCCTAGGATTCATGCCATGTCCTAGGTTCTAATCATTCATTCCACACATACATTTAGGTTTTAATTAAATTAAGGGGAAGCCACTCTACCAGTAAACCAAGGAGTATTGGGGGGCTTGAACTACAAGCTCACGTGACTCAGCAAGCCCCGAACCCGCAACGGAACGAGGTCCTATCACAAGGACCAATTACAAGAGAATATTCAGAATAGTATAGAAAGTCTTCTAACAAGTAGAGGAATTCATACGGGAAACGTCGGTATCTTAATTGTGGAAAACAGATCTCAAACAGACCCTAAATGGGTCAAAAATAACATTTCTGACTCAAATCAGATGTCTGGAACAACTTCCAGATGTCTTAAAAGTGTCCAGTGTCATACCTTATGCCCTGCGCCAATCCTCAGTCGTCTAGGAACTCTTCTGGATTGTCTGAACCTAGCTCTAGACGTCTGACCACCTCTCTGGACGTCTGGAAGCGCTCCCTGTCATCTGGTATGTCGCCCAGACGTCTGAAAAGCGTGGGAGGGCGTGTCCTGCGCCTTCCTGAAGCGAATCCTGCACGTAGATATCCAATCTTCTCAAAATGGTATGAAAAAGGGGTATCGGCGGAGCAGCCTGTAACGACCCGGTTCCCGAGTCCCTACGAGACACGAGAACCGGACCGACTCGACTAATCCCAAGACCTAGTCGTCCAACGAGGAAGTAACCAAAAGAGCAGTAAAATAAACCACATTCAGCATGAATATAACTAACAGTAAGGAAGTACAGCAGTAAGAAAAGGAACTACTACAGTAGATACCACCACAACAGTAGAACAACATTTATCATATAACAAGAACTGCAGGTAAAGAAAGTACAGCGGAAACAAAAAAAACTACTCACTAGAACAGAAACAAAAGAGGTACAAAAGACTGTGGTAAACTCTACTGGACCCTACTTGGCCCAGCGTCCTCTGCAGCCGCCAACCCTGGCTGCTCAACACCTGGTCCTGAAAAAGGTAACGAGTGTAACACGTCAGCAAAACGCTGAGTAGAGTGGCAACTAACTAAAGACAACAGTAGAGTGTACAGTAGCTGTTATGTTCTATTACTTCCTTTATTCACAACTTTCAATTTTCTCACTATTTCATTTATTTCCCAGATCCTTTACTTGATCTCGAATGTCCTCGTGGGAACGATCTTGATTGCAGTCTTTTCCAAAAGTAGAAGTAGCACGTGGTGCTCTCCTGGCCGGGAGAGTCCCCCGTGGTGATCCTACCCTCAGTCAACCACCCCAAGGTCACTGACAGACGTAACGGTGACTACGGCACGCGCGATAAACGCACAGGTAGCTAGCCCGCACTGGCACGCGGTCAGTCGTTTCCGTTAACGGGTGCGCCCAAAGCACAGCATGGAACCAGGGCAGAGCCCTCTCAGTATCAGGGGACCAACCCCTCCACAGTAACCAAACCGGGGCCTTGCCCCTCCACAGTCCGCGCACCCTCGCCTGACTACCCTGGTTTGCCCTAGTGGGCCTAACAAGTCGGTGAAGGAGGCTAGCAGAACCCCGGGGCCCGTGGGGTAGCTAGTACTCTCCTAACACTAGTAGCTCTCCTCGGTACTACGTACACGAGGGCCAACAAGTCGGTACAGAGCGGCCAATCCTAACCCCGGGTCCCTGGGGTGGCTGGCCCCACTCTGCACTAAACAGGTACAGGTACTTCCCTTGGTACTGCGTACCCAAGAGACAGTACAAACTACATCTCTGTTCCATTCCTTTTTCTTTCCAGGAGTTCCACTCCTAATTCCCCGTAGGGTTCCAGCTCTTTATCTCAGAACATCATATGTTTCACTTTCCAGTTTCACGTTCTCACAATCCATGATCTCAATCATGTTTCTTTATTCATAACAGGCAGCTGTTAATTCAATTTACAGGCAGCTTTATATTCCTTTCCATTTTTCCAAGACTGCAGTATTATACATTGCACTAGTTTTTCCATCCTAGGATTCATGCCACATCCTAGGATCTAGCATACAACTAGTTTTCCAGCCCTAGGATTCATGCATCACCTAGGAGCTATCATTCCATACATTTCTCATTCCTAGGATTCATGCAATGTCCTAGATTCTAGTTATGGTTCCATACTTTAACAGATTTTAATAATAAACTTAAGCCACTCTACCAGGTACAACGGGAGTAATGGGGGCGTGATCGGGAATCCCGCGTGCCTCCGCGACTCTCAAGACTGCAACTGAACGAGGTCCTATCACAAGGATCAAACACAAGGAGTGTCTCAAAACAGTGTATAGCTACTGTAGACGGGTAGAGGAAATAAATTCTGAAAAGAGCGCAACTCGAATCACGGAAAACGGAGCCCGAACGGGCCCTAAACGGGTCGAAAAAGACGATACTATGCAAAATCAGACGTCTGGAACTTCTTCCAGACGTCTTAAACAGTGGATCAGAGAATTACCTGTTCAGCGTGGTTTCCCAGACGTCCAGAAGTCTGCAGGGACGTCTGTCCTAGCTCTCAGACGTCCGATGGTCACCCCGGACGTCTGGATGTCCCTCCCGCCGTCTGGTACAACTTCCAGACGTCTGATTCGCAAAGGATGGCGAATTAGCGAACCTGCGCACAGCCAACTGCCTCCCTCAGTATGGTCAGTCGACAGGAAGGAAGAAGAAAGCGGAATACACACCTTTCAGACGTCTGTATGAGCTACCAGACGTCGTCCTTGCCGCTGCCTATCAACCCAGACGTATGATTCTGGAAATTTTTCCAGAATCAGGGCGCTACTCGGCCTCTGCTCGCGACGCCGCCCGCGTCGCACCTTGCGCGTCTGCTGCTCAGACCGCAGCAGGTCCCTCTCCGCATCGCTCCGCGCCCCTTACGCCCTCCGCCGGACGGCCAAGCCGCTCCGGCGAGCTCGCCCTCACGGCAGAGCTCCGCTCTCGCACGCTGCACCTCCTTCGCGCTCACTGCGGCCGCTGCTGCCGCCCTCGCGCTCGCGCTCACGCTCTACTCACTGGCTGAAGGAGAAGAAGGAGGAGACGGTGGAGACGGGAGGGGAGGCGTGCCCTTTTAAGGCCACGCGAGGAGGAGGGAGAGACGCGGCAGAGCGTCTGCAGCCGCAGAGAATATCGGATATTCGCGGGCCTGCGCGCTGAGGCGCACAGACGAAGACTCGTGCCAGAATAACTGATTTTCAAACGTCTGGGATCGTTTCCAGACGTCTGGTCAGACGTCTGGCACACTTCCCAGACGTCTTAAAATACGTCTGGGGCATGCGCTCGTTACAATATAACAAACTCAAAGGAGGTTTCGTCCTCGAAACTTGCGCCAAGAAGGGTGCGGGAAAAGACGTCCAAATAACCATAACAAACTCAAAGTGGATCGAAGCCGGTCCGAAAAGACGTACCCGCGAAAAGCTCCGGGTACCGCTCTCGCATTGCCGCCTCAGGCTCCCAGGTAGCCTCCTCGTACCGCTGGCTCCTCCACAAAACCTTTACCAGGGGTACTTGCTTTCGTCTCAACCGGCGGACGGCTCGGTCTAGGATCTGCACTGGCCGCTCGGGGTAGGTCAGGTCGTCGCTCACCTCGACGCGCTCGTGACTCAGTACGTGACTGGAATCGGCTACGTACTTCCTGAGGTTGGACACGTGGAACACGTCGTGCACACCAGAAAGTTGCGGGGGAAGGGCAAGTCTGTAAGCAACGGGTCCAACCCGCTCCAGGACCTCAAAGGGCCCCACGAACCTCGGCGCGAGCTTCCCTCTCACCCCAAACCGCTGTAAGCCCTTCATGGGGGAAACACGAAGGAAGACGTGGTCCCCAACCTCGAACTGCACCTCTCTGCGTCTGCGATCCGCGTAGCTCTTCTGTCTGCTCCTGATAGTGCGGAGTCGTCTGTGGATCTGCTCAACTACCTCCTGACTCTGCCGGATCAACCTGGGGCCAACCTCCCACTTGGTCCCCACCTCAACCCAACTCAAGGGTGTCGTACACTTCCGTCCGTACAGAGCCTCGTAGGGAGCCATGCCGATGCTCGAGTGATAACTGTTGTTGTATGCAAACTCCGCCAGGGGCAGGTGCTCCTCCCAAGAGCCCCTCCAGTCCAGTACACAGGCACGCAAAAGGTCCTCAAGTGTCTGTATCGTGCGCTCAGACTGTCCATCCGTCTGGGGGTGGTAAGCCGTGCTAAACCTCAACCTCGTCCCCAAGGCCTGCTGAAACTCAGCCCAAAACTGGGACGTAAAGCGGGTATCCCGGTCGGATACGATCTCCCGTGGAACTCCGTGTAGTCGCACCACATCACGGATATACCTCTCTGTCAGCTGTGCTGGTCCCAAAGTGACTCGGATCGGCAAGAATCGCGCCGTCTTCGTCAATCTATCCACTATTACCCAGACTGCGTCGTGTCCTCGCTGGGTAACAGGTAAGCCCACCACCAAGTCCATGGTGATGCTCTCCCACTTCCACTCTGGCACTGGAAGCGGCTTAAGCGGCCCTGCAGGCCTCTGATGCTCGGCTTTCACCTGGTGGCACACTAAGCACTACTGCACGAACTCACCCATATCCCGCTTCATCCCTCTCCACCAAAACTCGCGTCTCAAGTCATGGTACATTTTCGTGTTTCCGGGATGTATGGTGAATCAGGAACCGTGTGCCTCAGTCAGGAGCTCTCTCAACAGCTCCTCGTCTCTGGGAACGTACAACCGTCCCCTCAAGCGTAACACCTGGTCTGTGAAAGAGAAGTCCCCTGGGTCCCCTGATAGTACTCTGTCGCGCAAAGACTGCAAGTACGGATCAGCCATCTGTCCTGTGATGATACGGTCTATCAGCTCTGGCCTGGTCTGCCGTGTCACCGTCATTGCCCCACAGTATCCTCGTAACTCTAGAGGTCGCCAACTGCCCACCTCCTCCAAAAGGCTCCAACTCTGTAGCTGTAGACTGGCCAAGCGTGCGGGCGCCTTACGGCTCAAGGCGTCAGCCACCACATTGGCCTTTCCTGGGTGGTAGGAGATGCTGCAATCGTAGTCCTTCAGGAGCTCCAACCAACGTCTCTGTCTCATGTTGAGATCCTTCTGGTCAAAAAGATATCTGAGGCTCTTGTGATCTGTAAAAATCTCGAAGGTCTCACCGTACAAGTAGTGCCTCCAGGTCTTCAGCGCGAAGACAACAGCTGCCAACTCTAGGTCGTGGGTAGGGTAGGTATGCTCATGGGGCTTCAGTTGCCGCGAAGCGTAAGCGACAACATGACCCCTTTGCATGAGCACACCTCCTAACCCCTGCAAGGAAGCGTCCGTGTACACAACAAACCCGCCACTACTATCAGGGATGGTGAGCACGGGAGCCGAGGTCAACCTCTCCTTCAGCTCCAGAAAACACGCCTCACAGGCGTCTGTCCAAGCGAAAGGCACGTCCTTCCGGGTCAACTGTGTCATAGGATGTGCAATCTGCGAAAACCCTCTGATGAACCGTCTGTAGTAACCTGCCAATCTCAGGAAACTGCGAATCTCAGTGACTGAACACGGTCTCTCCCACCTGAGCACTACCTCGACCTTGGCGGGGTCCATTGCCAGGCAGTCACCAGAGATCACATGACCCAAGAAGGTCACCTCCCTCAACCAGAACTCGCACTTGCTGTATTTGGCGTACAGCCTGCGTCGTCTCAAAGTGTCCAGAACCATCCGCAAGTGCTGTCCGTGCTGCGTCCGATCTCTAGAATAGATGAGCACATCATCTATGAAAACCACCACGAACTGATCCAAGTACGGTCTAAACACCTTGTTCATCAGGTCCATGAAAGTAGCGGGGGCATTGGTCAGCCCAAGCGGCATGACCAAAAACTCGTAGTGTCCGTACCGGGTGCGGAAAGCTGTCTTGGAGACGTCGGTCTCCCTGATCCTCAACTGGTGGTATCCAGACCTCAAGTCTATCTTGGAAAACACCGTGGCACCCCGCAGCTGGTCAAACAAATCGTCGATCCTCGGCAGCGGATATCTGTTCTTGATGGTGACCCTATTCAGCTGTCAGTAGTCCACACAAAGGCGTAGGGTCCCATCCTTCTTCTTCACAAACAGTATCGGGGCTCCCCAGGGAGACGCACTGGGCCTCACGAAACCTTTCTCCAAAAGGTCCTGCAACTGGGACTTGAGCTCTCGCAGCTCAAGCGGTGCCATTCTGTATGGCGCGGTGGAGATGGGGCTGGTCCCTGGTACTAGTGAGATCTCAAACTCGATCTCACGCTCGGGCGGTAGTCCTGGTAACTCGTCTGGAAACACGTCGGGGTACTCTCTGACCACCGGGATGCTCTGGAAGTCTGCCACGGGGCTGGGTTCTGCCACCACACAAGCTACGAAGCCCTCACACCCCTGGCTCAAAAGTCTCACCGCCCGAAGTGCCGATATGCACCTGAAACCTCCGTCCACTGGCTGTCCGTGAAACTCGAAAGAAGGCAACTCCGGAATGGAGAAGACAATCTTCCTCTCAAAACATTCTACCAAGGCGTGGTAAGCGGACAGCCAATCCATCCCCAGAATCACACCAAAGTCCTCCATCTGTATCATAATCAGGTTAGCTAGCAGGCTATGTCCCCCGACGCTGACCTCGCAACCCGTGTACACCTCCTCAGCTACAAACAGCTGACCACTCGGACCTCTGATTACGAACGGATTCTCTAAAAGTGTATAACCCTGGTCCAAACTAACTGCGAAACTGGCTGCGACAAACGAGTGTGTAGCGCCGGAATCGAAAAGCGTGTAAACGAGTCTGCCAGAAACTGAAACCATACCTGCTACCACAGATCCCGATGCTCTGGCGTCCCTGTGTGTTAGGGCGTTAATACGCCCCTCAGCTCTAGGTGCGGACGAAGCAGCCACACTCTGCGTCAGACGGGTAGGTGCTGGCCGGTACCCTCCTCGCGACTGCTGTCCTCCTCCTCGTGCCTGGGAACCGCGGCCTCCTGCGCGCCCTCCAGTGCTCTGCATGGGAAGTATCTGCTGACCTCCTGCCCTAGATGGGCAATCCCTCCTGACGTGGCCCGGCTGGCCACACTGGTAGCAGAGGGGAACCTGACTCCCGCCCTCAGTGAGTCCCTGCTGTCGGCTAGGCAGGGGTCCAGTGCTGGCGACTGGCCCCTATCGAGGGCCCCCAAAGGCCACTGATGGCCCTGCACAACGTGACGGCTCTCCTGCGGATGCCACGTGTCTCCGTTCTCGCCGGCCCTGTGAGAAGTCTGGCTGAAAGGGCCTCTTCCGCCCGCCGTCGGTCTCTCGCGCGGACGGGTTGGTCTCCTCGTAAGTCATAGCTACCTCTACCACCCTCGAAAACGTCGGCAGCTTCAGGGGTTTGACATACCCCCGGATCGCAAGCCGGAGCCCCTCGGTGAACCTCCAAAGGCGCTCCTCCTCAGTGGCTACCTCTGTCGCTGCAAAGCGGGACAGCTCCAAGAAACGCGTGCGGTACGCGCTCACAGTCATCGTCCCTTGGAGGAGAGTGTGGAACTCCCGCCTCCTCTGGTCCTGCCATGTCTGGGGAAAGTACTGCTCGTAGAAGAGGGTGACGAACTGGTCCCACGTCGGCTCGTCCCTCTCCTGTCCCCGGACCGCCCTCCACCACCGGTGTGCCGCACTCTCCAGTTGGTACGTGGCAAAGGCCATGCGGCACTCCACCGGGGGGTGAAGGGTGTCGAAGATCTTCTCCAGCTGCTCAAGCCAGTCCTCTGCCTCGGTCGGGTCCTCATCCCCCTTGAAGGAGGGGGGCTTCAGCTTCCGGAACTGTCCGAAAAGCTCGAAGTGGCGCTGTAGGGGAGGTGCTGGTGCACCTCCAGGCGAAGGTGCCTCGTGTACAGAAGTGTCGGAGGAAGGTGGGGGAGGCAGGGGCCCATCCCCTCCCTCGTGTCCAGCGCCGCGTCCGTCGCGTGGTCCCACAGAGGACTCCCCCTCTGCAGCCCCAGGGGGAGGTGCTTGGGGCGGTGGGTGGAGCTCCTCTCGTACAATATCCCGTATCAGTCTGGCGAGGTCTTGGGCCTGGATGCCAGGGAGTGGTGGCTGGTCCACCGAGACGTCAACGACAGCACTTCCACCTCGCCGACCTCGTCCTCGGCCGCGCCCGCGGCCAGTCTCGCCAGTCCCGCGACGAGGCATCTCCTGCAAGGAGACGCGAAACAACACGGAAACGTCAAAACAGACGGTATTTAACAAAACTTCTAAGAGCTCATGTCAAGAGATATGTTGTGGTGGCTACTCTAGCTATAAACATGTGAATTGGTTATTTTCTAGTCAGTTGATTCACTTCTCGGGACGACCTTGCTCTGATACCATCTTATAACGACCCGGTTCCCGAGTCCCTACGAGACACGAGAACCGGACCGACTCGACTAATCCCAAGACCTAGTCGTCCAACGAGGAAGTAACCAAAAGAGCAGTAAAATAAACCACATTCAGCATGAATATAACTAACAGTAAGGAAGTACAGCAGTAAGGAAAGGAACTACTACAGTAGATACCACCACAAACATTGTAACGAGCGCGTGCCCCAGACGTATTTTAAGACGTCTGGGAGGTGTGCCAGACGTCTGACCAGACGTCTGAAAATCAGTTATTCTGGCACGAGTCTTCGTCTGCGCGCCTCAGCGCGCAGGCCCGCGAATATCCGATATTCTCTGCGGCTGCAGACGCTCTGCCGCGTCTGTCCCTCCTCCTCGCGTGGCCTTAAAAGGGCACGCCTCCCCTCCCGTCTCCTCCTTCTTCTCCTTCAGCCAGTGAGTGGAGCGTGAGCGCGAGCGCGAGGGCGGCAGCGGCGGCCGCAGTGAGCGCGGAGGAGGTGCGGCGTAGCGGCTTGGCCGGCCGGCGGAGGGCGCAAGGGGCACGGAGCGACGCGGAGAGGGACCTGCTGCGGTCTGAGCAGCAGACGCGCGAGGTGCGACGCGGGCGGCGTCGCGAGCGGAGGCCGAGTAGCGCCCTGATTCTGGAAAAATTTCCAGAATCAGACGTCTGGGTTGATAGGCAGACGGCAAGGACGACGTCTGGTAGCTCATACAGATGTCTGAAAGGTGTGTATTCCGCTTTCTTCTTCCTTCCTGTCGACTGACCGTACTGAGGGAGGCAGTTGGCTGTGCGCAGGTTCGCTGATTCGCCATCCTTTGCGAATCAGACGTCTGGAAGTTGTACCAGACGGCGGGAGTGACATCCAGACGTCCGGGGTGACCATCGGACGTCTGGGAGCTAGGACAGACGTCCCCGCAAACTTCTGGACGTCTGGGAAACCACGCTGAACAGGTAATTCTCTGATCCACTGTTTAAGACGTCTGGAAGAAGTTCCAGACGTCTGATTTTGCACAGTATCGTCTTTTTCGACCCGTTTAGGGCCCGTTCGGGCTCCGTTTTCCGCGATTCGAGTTGCGCTCTTTTCAGAATTTATTTCCTCTACCCGTCTACAGTAGCTATACACTGTTTTGAGACACTCCTTGTGTTTGATCCTTGTGATAGGACCTCGTTCAGTTGCAGTCTTGAGAGTCGCGGAGGCATGCGGGATTCCCGATCACGCCCCCATTACTCCCGTTGTACCTGGTAGAGTGGCTTAAGTTTATTATTAAAATCTGTTAAAGTATGGAACCATAACTAGAATCTAGGACATTGCATGAATCCTAGGAATGAGAAATGTATGGAATGATAGCTCCTAGGTGATGCATGAATCCTAGGGCTGGAAAACTAGTTGTATGCTAGATCCTAGGATGTGGCATGAATCCTAGGATGGAAAAACTAGTGCAATGTATAATACTGCAGTCTTGGAAAAATGGAAAGGAATATAAAGCTGCCTGTAAATTGAATTAACAGCTGCCTGTTATGAATAAAGAAACATGATTGAGATCATGGATTGTGAGAACGTGAAACTGGAAAGTGAAACATATGATGTTCTGAGATAAAGAGCTGGAACCCTACGGGGAATTAGGAGTGGAACTCCTGGAAAGAAAAAGGAATGGAACAGGGATGTAGTTTGTACTGTCTCTTGGGTACGCAGTACCAAGGGAAGTACCTGTACCTGTTTAGTGCAGAGTGGGGCCAGCCACCCCAGGGACCCGGGGTTAGGATTGGCCGCTCTGTACCGACTTGTTGGCCCTCGTGTACGTAGTACCGAGGAGAGCTACTAGTGTTAGGAGAGTACTAGCTACCCCACGGGCCCCGGGGTTCTGCTAGCCTCCTTCACCGACTTGTTAGGCCCACTAGGGCAAACCAGGGTAGTCAGGCGAGGGTGCGCGGACTGTGGAGGGGCAAGGCCCCGGTTTGGTTACTGTGGAGGGGTTGGTCCCCTGATACTGAGAGGGCTCTGCCCTGGTTCCATGCTGTGCTTTGGGCGCACCCGTTAACGGAAACGACTGACCGCGTGCCAGTGCGGGCTAGCTACCTGTGCGTTTATCGCGCGTGCCGTAGTCACCGTTACGTCTGTCAGTGACCTTGGGGTGGTTGACTGAGGGTAGGATCACCACGGGGGACTCTCCCGGCCAGGAGAGCACCACGTGCTACTTCTACTTTTGGAAAAGACTGCAATCAAGATCGTTCCCACGAGGACATTCGAGATCAAGTAAAGGATCTGGGAAATAAATGAAATAGTGAGAAAATTGAAAGTTGTGAATAAAGGAAGTAATAGAACATAACAGCTACTGTACACTCTACTGTTGTCTTTAGTTAGTTGCCACTCTACTCAGCGTTTTGCTGACGTGTTACACTCGTTACCTTTTTCAGGACCAGGTGTTGAGCAGCCAGGGTTGGCGGCTGCAGAGGACGCTGGGCCAAGTAGGGTCCAGTAGAGTTTACCACAGTCTTTTGTACCTCTTTTGTTTCTGTTCTAGTGAGTAGTTTTTTTTGTTTCCGCTGTACTTTCTTTACCTGCAGTTCTTGTTATATGATAAATGTTGTTCTACTGTTGTGGTGGTATCTACTGTAGTAGTTCCTTTTCTTACTGCTGTACTTCCTTACTGTTAGTTATATTCATGCTGAATGTGGTTTATTTTACTGCTCTTTTGGTTACTTCCTCGTTGGACGACTAGGTCTTGGGATTAGTCGAGTCGGTCCGGTTCTCGTGTCTCGTAGGGACTCGGGAACCGGGTCGTTACAGGCTGCTCCGCCGATACCCCTTTTTCATACCATTTTGAGAAGATTGGATATCTACGTGCAGGATTCGCTTCAGGAAGGCGCAGGACACGCCCTCCCACGCTTTTCAGACGTCTGGGCGACATACCAGATGACAGGGAGCGCTTCCAGACGTCCAGAGAGGTGGTCAGACGTCTAGAGCTAGGTTCAGACGATCCAGAAGAGTTCCTAGACGACTGAGGATTGGCGCAGGGCATAAGGTATGACACTGGACACTTTTAAGACATCTGGAAGTTGTTCCAGACATCTGATTTGAGTCAGAAATGTTATTTTTGACCCATTTAGGGTCTGTTTGAGATCTGTTTTCCACAATTAAGATACCGACGTTTCCCGTATGAATTCCTCTACTTGTTAGAAGACTTTCTATACTATTCTGAATATTCTCTTGTAATTGGTCCTTGTGATAGGACCTCGTTCCGTTGCGGGTTCGGGGCTTGCTGAGTCACGTGAGCTTGTAGTTCAAGCCCCCCAATACTCCTTGGTTTACTGGTAGAGTGGCTTCCCCTTAATTTAATTAAAACCTAAATGTATGTGTGGAATGAATGATTAGAACCTAGGACATGGCATGAATCCTAGGACGAGAAACACTTGAAATGTCTGTAATGGATGATTGAATTGCAGTCTTGAATGAGTAGATAGAATGATAATAATTGCCTGTAAATAAATAACAGCTGCCTGTGAAATGTAAAGTACTTGTGCTAGCAAACTGTTGCATGTAAATACCTGTTGTATACGTTAAATGACATAATACGAGCTGCATGTATATAAATTGAGAATGGTAACGTGAATGATGGAAATACGAGCTACCTATGTATAACTTGTGTATGGAAATGTGAATGATAGAAATATAAGTTGCGTATGTATAACATGAGAATGAAGATAGAAATGATGAAACCTGGTATGACATGGTCTGAGGAATATGAGCATGAACCCTACGGGAAATTAGGAGTTGAGCTCCTGGAAATAAATGGAATGGATCTGGAAATGTGTTGGAAAGTGTGCTGGCCCTTGAGTACGTGGTACCAAGGGGAGCACATGTTACCTCTTAGTATAGAGGGGTGCTTGCCGCCTTCAGGTTGAGACCTAGGGTGGGTTTGGCCAATTTACACCGACTCTGTGCCCTCGTGTACACTGTACCGGGGAGAGCTACTAGTATAGGGAGAGAACTAGACACCCCACGAGGCCCGGGGTTCAGCTAGTTTCCCTACACCGACTTGTTAGGCCCATTGGGCAAACCAAGGTAGTCAGGCGAGGGTGCGCGGACTATGGAGGGACAAGACCCCTGTTACTGAGAGGGCTAGGCCATATACTGGTTCCGTGCTGTACTTTGGGCTCACCCGCTAACAGAAACAACTGACCGCGTGCCAATGCGGGGTAGCTACCCATGCGCTTATCGCGCGTGCCGTAGTCACCATTATATCTGTCCGTGACCTTGGGGTGGTTGACTGGCTGTAGGATCACCACGGGGGACTCTTTCGGTCAGGAGAGCACCACGTGTGCCTTCTACTTTTCGGAAAAGACTGCAATCAAGATCGTTCCCAGGAGGAACATTCGAGATCAAGAAAGAGATTTGATAAATAAACCAATGGGTAAAAAGGGAATAACTTGTGAAATAATATAATTGGAAAACAACAGCTACCTGTCCACTTTTACTGCTTTAGTTTGTTGGTTGCCACTCTACTCAGTGCTCGCTAACTTTGTGTACTCATAACCCTTTTCAGGTCCAGGTGTTGAGCAACTAGAGCCTACGGCTGCAGAGGGTGTTGGGCCCAGTAGAGCCCAGTAGCTGTAGTTTCTCTTGTTGTACTCTTTTGTACTAGTGAGTTAGACTCTGTACCTTTATATTCTGTACTATTACGTTCTGCACTTTATATTCTGTACCTGGTTACTTGCTACAGTTGTGGTGGTGTGTACTGTAGTAGTTTTACTTCTTTATTGCTATACTTTTGTTACTGTTAGTTGTTTAGCATAGTGAATGTGGTTTACTTTCCTGCTTTTTGGTTACTTTCTCGTTGGACGACTGGGTCTTGGGATCAGTCGAGTCAGTCCAGTCTCGTGTCCTGTAGGGATTCGGGAGCTGGGTCGTAACAGGTGGTGAGATAGGTTGTAGTAGATTTGATGTGATATATGAGTTGATATGATTTAAACAAAGAGAACAATGAACATTGTAGTTTATTTGTTTCTTCAAAATTGAAACTGTCATCATGGAGACCTCTGATTGCACCGCAAAAATACACCTGCAATTGTGCCGTCTTGTGCTATTTCCTAGCATTACCAATACATATTAGGTTTCCATAGTCGCATTTGTAAAAATACATGCATGCATTTAATTGAGAGGGGAGGAGAGTGAAATAAATGGCCTTGCAATTACATTTTTCCTCAAGTGTTGCTTTGCAAAATTCACCATCTCTTTATTTTAATTTTATTTGACCTTGAAACTCTTCCCACAGCTGCAAGGAATGGCTTCTTCGCACCTTGTCCTACTCATCCATGCTCTGCACAGCCTCTCCCTACCAAGCCATGCACAGCCAGGGCATGTTCTTCTATAAAAAGAGCTCGACTCCTTCTTGCAAAGGGAAGCCTGGTCCAGCCAAAAAAAAAACTCCACAGCATCTTGTTCTCCAAGCTGCCTCCTCCCCTCTCCCTCCATATGCAGGACCTCCTCCTCTGAGGAGCCACTCTGCAGGCAGGAGTCCATCACTGTGGTGCACACCCACCGCCGTGAGACCACCACCGCCCAGCTCATCAAAGAGCTGGTGGGCGTGGTGGTCTTCTCTTCCCTGTTTCAACGTCCAAGCCACTTGAGCCATTGGAGCAGGAGCTTCAAGCTTTGAAGCTCAAAGCTCCGCACGCAGCAGTAGCCGCAAGGCCCTCCAGCACACGCCTGCAGGTGCCCTCGCCTCCCGCTTCTTCACGCTGCACTCACCTTTCCCACCCGCAACCGGCCACCGCGCACCCCTGCAGCGGCCGGCCAAGCTTCACCATGCATGCCAGCCAACACCCGCAGGCCACTGCGCGCCCTGTCGCGCTCCTTCGCCCGCGACCTAGCCTCTCCGCATGCCCTGTCGCGAGTTTTGCCCGCAAGCCCAGCCGGCACATTCCTCTTCCGCGCGTGCGCCGAGCCGTTCGCACTCACAGCACCGAATGCAAGCGGTTGCGTGGCTCGCCCGGCCACTGTAGCCATTGTTCATGCGTTTCAGTGGAACACTGTGGCTACAGTGGGGTGACCGGTAAGTTTCTCACTTATCAGGTCACTCGGTGCGCCGCAACCGGCCTTCGCCCACGTGCGCATCCCACCCCGCGTCCCGCTCTAGTGCCCGCCAGCGCGTCTGCGTGCGGTCCTCTACCAGCGCCTGCTCCCGCCCGCGTACATCTGCGAGCACCCGCTCTAGCTCTCCATGCCCACTTCCCTCCAGCGCGCGCCTCTCCACGCGCCTACGTGCCTGCGCGCGCGCGTGGATACCAGACGTCGGCCCTGATGCTGCAGACAGCTTAAACCCTCCAGCCTTCACTCCAGCAGTCTCCCTCCCTCTCTCTCTCTCTCTCTCTCTCTCTCACAGCACTCTCTCACTCTATCTCTGCACATACACATACACACACACTCACACTCTCGCACACACACACTCTCACTTATACAGTATTATATACATATATATATATATACATATACATATATATATACTTATATCTATATATATGTAGTAGTTATATAACTAAGTATTAGTATACATACATATATATATACATATATCTCTATACTTATATGTATATATATATAAGTATATATATATATATGTATGTATATAAGTATATGTATATATATATATCTATATATATATACATATACTTATATACATATATATATATATATACACACACACACACATATATCTATACATATATTAGTACTTATATAACTATGTATTAGTCTATATACATATATACATATATTTATATACATATAAACATATATACATATACACATATACATCTATATATATATATATATATATCTACATATATCTATATATACATATAATACTATATACATACACACACATATATATATACATCTATATAGTATTATATACATACATATACATATATATATATATATATATATACATATATCTATCTATACATATATTTACATACCTATATATATATACATATATATATATATACAAATATATATATATACACATATATACATATATAAGTACACATATACCTATATAGTTATAACCATATATATATAAATATATTTACATATATACATATATATTTTCATATCACACACCATACGTGGTATTGCGGGAATATCTGCACCAGTTGTTGATATTCCCCGATACACGCGTACAGAAAGTGCGTTCGCATTCATCTTCCACCAATCCACCTTACACGCGGCACTTCGTCCTGTTGGTTGCGTCTTTCTAGACGACGACCGACTCAACACTGTGCTACACTCCATCTCCGCCTCCACCCCCACCCCTTTATACATATATAATATATACATACAAATATATATATACTATATTTACTTTATTTCTGCTTCTCTTTCCTGCCAATAGAAAGATAAAAAAATATATATAAAAGAGAAAAGATAATCCTTGACTTGTAGGTACTTCGTCTTGCGAATAGCAAGACCCATTTTGGAACCCTGATTTGGCTCAAAGCCAAGAACCTAATTTTGAGGGTGTGCCTCAAGGACAAGAATTATTAGGAAAAAAATCTAAATAGAAAAACACCAAAAACACAATAAACGAACGGAAGAGATTCGTTGTAGGACAGGCGTAGAAACTTGACTTCTAACCCCACTTCCCTGAGTTCGACCCTGGGCCTAAAAGTGACCAAGATAAAATCAGGTAGGCCAGGTTAAAAATTTTGTAAAGAGATTGCTAGGTCTGATTTAGGTTAACCACTATATACATTTCAACGATAAAATCACCATATTAACACAACCTAACCAGATCCGACCACCATCCCTTTCATGGCGCAGTTGCCGGGGAAGTGTACCTTCAAGTAAGTTTTTACTCCATTCCTGTAATTTTTCTCTTCTCACACCCTTCTCTTCACGGGTGTCTCTATTTTTGGTGTGTAGGTAAACCTGTTGCAAGGAGAAGACAGGCAGACGAAGTCGGAGACGTGGGCAGATTCAAGGCAGGAACAGGAGCGTGAAGACGCCGACACCGCACTGGAGCTCCGCACACGTTGCTGCACAAGTAGGTCTTTCTTTCTTAGCAACCTAGGTTAACTTGTAACCTTAAAAAAAAAAAAAACTAAAAACTAGAAAATCTTCTTGGGATCTCTTGGGGCAAGTGGATTAAAATCACTTGTTTGATTGATTACCTTTACTTCCACCGCCCCGGGATTTCTCGCCTTACTTCGCATAGCGAAAATCCAAGAATCTTGATTCTTGAATTTTTCGCCGTGTGAAGTATTCTGTGAGGCAAACATAAAAAGATTGATTTCACCCCTCTTTGCCTCACTTATCTGCAAATTCGGGATCACATTTTTGGTGGGGAGACTTGGAATTGAGTTGATTCCAACCCCACCACAACTTTTCAACTTGCCTAAGATTCGATCCCGAATACTTCAACCCCAACAAATTGATTTTCTTTATCTTTGGGTTGAGCCTTGTGTGGAAATCATTTTTGGTGATTGGGAGCACTTGAAATGAAGTGCTTTGGCTCCCTTTCACACTAATCTAAAACTGATTCGTGCATCCACACATAGAAATCTCCATTTAGGGAAGCCCATTGCATTTTAGCATGCATTAACCAATTGACATTGAAGAAGGGTTTGTTGGGCTTAGAAGAAAACTTGTATTCTCTCAAAACCCGGAGATTGGTTGAATTGGTAATTCAGAGAAATCCTAAAATCCATACTACTTAAGGCTGAATTCTAAAAACCATTCACCGATTAAAACTTCAATTCG